>OW569407.1:7797500-9047500 GCA_937654795.1 Cistogaster globosa
TTTGTTTACATTATTTTTTAATGAATGTTTTTAAATTTTATATATTTTCAGGTATGTTTTGATATCAAGTTTTTGGTTAAACTGTGGTGGTATGTACAACGAAACAAGTGAATAAGTTTTAATAAATGTATAAAACTTATTTTATAAATTTAGTAATTAACTTTTGTAATTGGAGCAATTATCAAATTTTTATGTCTTTTATTTAAGTAGTAATTGAGATAAATATACAGCAACTGCTGAAATTTTTTATTAGTTTTGTTACGCAAATAAGCAGCCGGACTTTTGTTTAGAGCAATTAAATTATAATTAACTATTTTTTACAACATCACACTGACGGATTTTTGTTTTCCATATATGCAATCAATTTATATTATCTTAACGAAAAAGTACATAGAAAAGCAAATATTAACCAATGTAATGTATCGTTGTGTTAATGAAAATTTTTTCATGAAGACTTATTAACATCTTGTTTTTATTTTTATTTATAAGGTACTATGCTGATTACGCTACCCGAACTTGCATTAAAACCAATTAAATTTTATTTACTTCTTGTGCAATACATCAAACATGAAACCTAAAAGAAAGTAATGTTTCGTTGTATTAATGAAAAATATCTAATAAAGATTAAAATAAAAAACTAGCGCGCTTTAGCCAGACTTTGGTAAAACTAATTCAATATCATTTACTTTTACAAAGTTAAACTAAAGAATCATAATAAAAAACTCTTTTAACATGAAACATTAACCAAAGTTTCGTCGTTTTAATGAAAAATAAACCATGAAGTGTTTAATATGTATTAATATTAACATTCAGATTTGTTTATGAATATTCACACACGTTGTTGCTGACAAAGCTACCTGGACTTTTATTAAAGCCAATTAAATTTTATTTACTTTTTATATAACACAATATGAAACTAAAGAATTTAATCACATACAATTAATTGATTTAATATTATCTAAATAAAAAATACATCAAACATGAAACCTACAAGAATGTAATGTTTTGTTGTTTTAATGTAAAATGTTTCATTAAGTTTTTAATATTAACATTTAGTTTTTTTTTTGTTTTATTTGTAATAAATTTGTAATTTTCGAAAATAATCGAAATTTTACACTTGCCACGGAGATTGTGAAACACTAACAAAATCTTAAAAACTATTAAAGCAAAAGAAAGTTACGTACTTAGAGGTTAGCAGAATAGACTAGGAAAAATAATGCAAGATAAAACATGCCATTCGAGACATATGAGAACGAGATAATAGCGATGTATATCTTCTCTGGATTTAAAAAATTTCAAATCTTACTTTTCCTGTAGATGAAGCAACAGTTTGTTTAAATTGTTTATTTAGTTGTCAAAAATAATTTAAAAAAAGTTTTACCAGATAATTCCAGCTTATGTTGATGCAGCTACATTTAATTTCTAAATTAAGTTGTATAACGAATTCATAACAAATATTGCAACGTGTGCGGATAACTACAAAATTAGTTTTTTATTTAGTTAAATAACCTGGTAAACTTATTTTAATATCTTTTTAGAAATTTAAATTTTAGCAAACACATCTTTAATGTAAAATAAAATTATTCTTTTAATCATGTTTCAACAAAATATTTAATTAAAACAAATTTAAATCCTCTTTAATATTTACGCTGCTATTCAAAAATATGATTAGCATTAACAAAAATAATTAAATCCATAGCATTTATTATTAACAGTAAAAAACTGCAAAACTATTTAATTTTATTATTTTTTTTTATCTCTTTATAACTTTTCCTCACGAATAAAAACTGTAGTAAATATTGGTGACCTATTTTATAAAATACTTATAGCTTTTTATTGTGTTGCATTATAAACATATTTGCAACATAAAGTGCAAACAAAATGCAGCAAATATGTTGATGCTGTTTTATATGATACATAAATATTTCTCCCAGAAAAGCCATAGTGAAAAGTGAGATCAAAAATATGTTAACATTCATACATGAATTATAATGCAAATGATATTTTTCAGAGTTGGGTTTATTGCATTAGATTTCATTTTCCACTATTTTTAATGGTAGTGGAAAAAATAGTGCAATAGCTCTCCTAATAATAAGTTTTATTAGTGCATTTTAGTGCATTAAACTTCCACTACTACTAAAATCGTTTTATTTAGTCCACTGAATTTCCACACCACTAAAATTGTTTAAATTAGTGGTTAACTATTCCTCTCTGCCACCAATGGTGGCTGGAATTTTGCTGCATTAATGCTACGTCGTAATGGAAACGATAATGCATTATAAATTCAATGAATTAAACCCAACTCTAATATTTTTGTACTAATAGCATATTTAATTATTAAAGTCGCTATTATCGAGATATTTTAGGAAGCTTTTTTACGTATTATGATTGATTTTGTTTCTTTCGAATATTCTAATTAGAAAATCTACTTCTTGTGTTAAATGTATCAATGGACTTTGGAAGAATTTTTTTTTAATTTACAGATTGGGCCCTGTTTCAAAACTTAAAGGGTGCTTCCAAATAATATACATAAATTTTAAATTTCTATTCGAAAAAAACTCATTGACATTTGCTTTTAGTCAAAGCGTAAAAAATAAAACTGCACATATCGGATTAAGTAGCTCGGATTATGGGCAACATAACATCTTAATCCCATTCTTGTAGATTAAGATTATTGTTTAATATGGCTAAAGTTGTAAAAAAACTAGTATTAGTAACAAATATTTTTGCAACAGCTCATGGCGTCTTGAATAATAAATATTCAATTAAAAATTAAACTTGAAAACAATCCACTGACTTTGAACTGAGCAGATCTATGCATATTTTATACACGATTTCCTTTTTGTCTTTTATTTATTTATAATTTCATAACCATCATGTTAATCACCACTAATTTTCGCTAAAAAAATTATTATTAAGAAATTGCTAATTTTCCATTGATCTCACTTCTTATGCCAGACCTAAAATATTTTATAATTTTTATTTTGCTTTGTTATATTGCTATGGAGTTTGTGTAAAATTCTTGGCGTGTAAATAATCATGAACATACGCAGCTACTCTGCATATAACAAATTTAAAGACACCCAGTAGTTAGTGTAATTAGCTTTATTATTAAAAATGAAACAACCATCTAAAGTAAGTAATAACAAAATCAAAAATAGTGTTGTTGAAGTTGTCCTCTGTTCAGTTTGCGAAAAGACACGTAATGTTTCTGGCCTCATGTTAATGTACAGCAAAATTTTTTCCCAACTAAAACCTGGTACTCTGTTCGATTTTGCAAAAAATTTTAAGCAATTAGCTAGTGGTGACAATACAGCGATTTAAAAGATAGCATTTACTGAGCAAAGGCTTTTCTGCATCATCAACTTTATTTTTGTTTTTTTCTCTTTTTCAATTTACACTTTTTATTTTAATTACTTGAACACAGCAAAATTAAATCAAACCAAAATTAAATCAAACAATGTGAAAAAATGGTTGTCAACAATTACGTACGAAAAAAAATTCTTCTTATGTTATTTCGTAGTTGAAAACTAAATGTTGCCAGAAATATATTTTAGTTTGAAAAACATGCTGCAAAATACATTTTGCGACTTTTTTTTACAAACGAACAGAGTACTACTTCAGCAACATTATTTCGCATTTATTTCGCAGTAATTTTTTTTATATAGACTTGTGACAACATTTCGCACGAAATAATGAACAGTCCACTTTAATTAAAGCCTGGTACTGTTCGAATTTGTGAAAATTGTTGAGCAACATTAATTGTTTCATGGGGAAATTATGGCATTTAAAATGTGGTGTCTATCTCGCGATTTAGAAGAATTTAACGTTTTATTATTTTCATGTATACAACATTGTTTTAGAAATGTAAGCAAAATACATACGATCAGCTGTTGTTTGAAAAGTTCCGCATGAAATAATGCCTCTTTGCTTTATCTTACAGCTTTGATCAAATGTTGCCAGAAAGATTTCATAACTTTTTTACACAAATTTTTTATGTATGTAGTGTGACAGCATTCCGCATGAAAAACTGAACAGAGTACCAGATTTAAGAAATAATATGGGCTGCACATATTTTGTGTGGAATTCTAAAAAACAGCAGACAATGTTGCATACTTTAAGACAATAATAACAAGAACTTTCTTCTTAATCGTGATATTGGCATCACCAACTAGTCAACTTTTTCAAAGAATTGCTGGGCTTAGTAATAAACGAATAAGTGGATGTGGTGTATGTTGGTGTATAATATTTACAGATACGGTTTTTACACGCACTGCGTAAATTTTATAAATACAAAGTACACAATTTACCCAGAAATTATACGTATCACACATACTGGCATACATTCAAAAGGCTGCACTGTAACGGACATAGGGACGGACAAACTTTTATACACTCAGACATTTAACAATCGCAGGAAAAAAGTCAACACGTAAATTTTGTTAAGAATAACATTCCAAACTGATGACGAGATTATAAACCACAACTGACAACATATTTGTTTTACTCCCTTTTTTCTTATCTGGGTCATGTGGCGGTAGGTTCCATAATATGCTTGCCTGCCTGTCTGCCAGTGCGAATTTGTGTGACTAGCTTTCTGGCTGGCTTACTGTCTGAGTGTCTGTTATCCAAGTGCTGTAGCTGCAATTGCTATCAGTCAACCCATATGAGCTTTATGTGGAATTTAAATAGCAAAAAGCCCAAAAAGCAGAAAAAAATTATTTTAATATTTAAAAAATGTATGCACGTATTTATGTACATACTCGTATGTTTATAACGACATTGTGTATTAATCTGTATTTTTATAGGAAATGTAATTATATCTCAACATTATAATTTGCACAGTTACAGCCTTAAAGTACCATAATATTTTTTATTTAAGTTCGAGTACCATAAAATAAAAGTTAAGTTAATGTTAATTTATTCATTATGTTGGATTAAGATATCAAGGAAAACTGTTTTTAAAGTTTTATAATAAAATCCTGCCTTAAATTTGTTACATAAATAAATTTATTCTTCATAAGATTTGAAAAATAAGTTCTAAAATGTACGAAACTTAAAGTTGTAGATTCTTCCAAATCATGTTAGAAATTTTAATGTGTGCAAGTTTTAAGAATGCTGATGTGTTTGTATTCAATAATTGCAAAGATAAAAATAAATATATAAATAAATAAACAAAGAAAAGTAAATATCTTTTCCACCCATTTAAGTTTTGTTTGTTTTCAGATTGACAATTTTAATTGGCTCAATTATATATTTAATTGAAAAATAAATGCAAAAGCTTCAAATTAAGTAATCAATCAAATCAATTATATGTTTATATTTATAATTATAAATAAAAAGGAAAACATTTTTAATAATTAAATCAATCAAATGTTTAATGAGACTTTAATTTGAAAGTAACTAAAATCTTTAATGGACGCAAAATTTTTTTGTGTAGGTTAGGTTAGGCAGGCAACCATGTTGCGATAGCCCACTTGGGTATATCAATTGGTCCCTCTGTATACCTAGAAAAAAAGTGGTGCAGTAATACATGTTGAGCCTGTCACTTAAAGCCAGAAGCATCTCTTAAAGAAGAGACAAAGATCTACCAAAATCACTGCAGCGAGTCTAGAGAGGCTATCAAGGACACTTGATCCAATAAGCCAGCACCATAAATCCTGTAACGCCAAACAGAGGCATTGAAGTTAAAAAAAATCATTTTCACATCCTTCTCGTTATGACAGTTTCTATAGTAACTGTTAGACTGATCCGACCATGTAATCTCATAAACATTTAAATAGGAAATCCTACCCTGGTCCAACCGTAAGTTAAGTTAGTTTCAATTTACGTTCAGATTAAACGGTCTAAGGAAAATCTGTATCGAATAATTGCAATATTTAAACTAATTAAAAAAATCCACCTCTCATTTAGTTTAACATATTTGTAGTATGTTTTACAAATTATAATTTTCAAGGTTTTAATGCATGAAGGGGACGAAGACTGCCTTCTAAGTAGAAAAAACTTAACTGTTAAAGCAAAAAATACATTTCTCGTTGGGCAAATGTTTATCGGTTAAATTACAGTCATTAGTTGATCAAGATTGCACTCATACTAGGCATTT
Organism: Cistogaster globosa; assembly: GCA_937654795.1. NCBI lineage: Eukaryota > Metazoa > Arthropoda > Insecta > Diptera > Tachinidae > Cistogaster > Cistogaster globosa. The sequence continues at coordinate 7,803,604 of OW569407.1, forward strand.
TATTGGAAAGACTGCACTAGAGAAAAATAATATTTCAAAGGCATTAGACTTTTTAAGAACCTCGATTTTTCTTTAATAAACACCACAGCTATTGTACACAAGAAACTGCTGCCTCCACTTGGCCCTTTGTCAAAGTTACCTTTGACTTGTATGTCAGCAATTACAAATATGCTCACGTGATCATTTATAACTGTTTTTCGAAGAAAAGAAAATATCAGAACACAAATAAGCTTAAATTAAGTACAGACGAATATTTACTGCCGGTTTCTCTACATGCGAACGAACATTTCTTTCGCATATTTATATTGAAAACAAAAACAATTTTTTATATTTTGTTTTTGTTTTCAATACAAGTATGCGAAAGAAATGTTCGTTCGCATGTAGAGAAATTGGCAGTTAGTAGTACATTCGCTAGTGACTACTCCAATTAAGTGACTGCTCCAATTTTTTTTAAATATTCGCTATATCACGCTGTAACAAAATTTCCAAACATATTCAAAAGTTTTCAAGTATCAATATTTCAAACTTTTTCCATATCACACTATCACTACTATTCATCCAGGGTTATAACTTAAAATAAATTTTCTTTGCTACATGAACTGTAGTACATAAAAAAAAGATACTAAAAATTGGTTATAAAACTTATTTGTAGACTCATGTGTAACAAATTTTACTTTTTCTTTATGCAAAAATGATAAAACACACCAATAAATCATGGATTTAAGTAAAGCGGGTTGAGTATAAACACAATATGTTTCAAAAAAAAAAAATGTATGCCGATAAGGTTGCGATATGGTAATAAAAATATATATGTGTGTGTAGTTAATCCGAAAGGAGAACAGGATGTTTAAGAAAAAGGATAAAAAGTATATTTTTTAAGAAATGTGAATGATTTAATATCCTATAAAGAAAAAGTTATGTGCAATGAAAATTGATTTTAAATGACTACTTAAACAACTGAATGAGAATTTAATAAAAGTAACAAAGTTTTGTAACGCCTTAAAGAATCTACAATCTTTAGATAGATATTCAGACAATGAGAAAGAAGAAGTTTAATTAAAAATCCTTCTGATCCCATTTAATGGATACCAAGTGAACATGCTACACTTTGTATCATTTTAAAGGTTTTGCCAAAATAAAAAGGCATGTTATAAGTGGAATATGACTAATTTTACATTGAACATATTTTATTTCTTTAGTTTTATTACGGAACAGAAAATTTAGAAATTTTTTAATTCAAAAATAAAAGAAGGAAGAATTATATCCTATGAGTCAAGTAGCTTCTTAAGTTTTAAAACAGGTAACTACGGTGATACTTGGAAAAAATAGTAAATCGTGTGCTTAAAGAATTCCTACTTTTTCCTCCTCTCAAACGTTTAATTTTGTTTATTGCAAATGGCAGTAAGTCGATTTTTTACTTTTCTATTACTTTTTTATTTCTTGTTTCTTATTTGTATCTTTGGCTAGACTTATACTTACAATCTTTTATGTACTAAGAATAAGTTTTTTAACTTTTTATAAACATATGCAGCTATTCACACCACAATTCGTTACTCTGACGCCACTTGAACTACTTGATGATTTGTGTAGAAAACAAAAGTCCATTTAACCAGTTCAGCTGCCAAAAAATAACATTTTGACTCCGACAAGAGCTGAACTCATGATCTCCTGTATTTTTACACTATGACATCCACGACTGCTATACTTTACTGAAATCTTTTTCTCCGTCAGTTTTACTGTACAGTCTCCATAACCTTCTCATCATTCAATTACCGCAGCTGCTCAAATATTTATGCCTTTTTTGTCTAAGAGTTTGAGAAGCTTAAAAAGCTCCTTTCTATTTCATTCGAATCTTTTAAAAGTCATCCACTGTAGCTATTAAACACGAAATATTTTTTTTTTTATACTAAAGTCTCTGTTGGGATTTGAACTCATGACCTTGATTTTAACTTACAATCTTCTTATAATAAATGACTCCGACGAGACTTGAACTTCCCGATGTCTTGTTTAGCAACTAAGAGTTATTTTAACCAGCACTGCTATCCATACTACAGCCATCTACACTACAGCTTAAAGTTGTGACCTCGACGAGACCAGAACTCACGATCTCCTGTGTTTTAAAACCCACGTTTTATTGTTTTAAATTTAAGATTACTCTTTCACTACGTCATCTACAGTTTATTGACAGCGGCTGCAAAATAATTTTTTTTCGAGGTTTGAACAGCTGCTTTCTTTGTTCTGTATAAAAAACTCACGCTACACTATGCTAAAAAATGGTTTGGTGAATTTCTTTATTTGCGTATGTCTTCCAAAGGAAATAAGTAGTGCGATTGCTTGGACTGCAAACACTTGAATACTTGTGGTTTTTGCAAAATTATTGTAAAAAATACCCAGCACCAAGAGATTAAATAAAAAAAGATCTTGTATCGGCTAACATGAATTTTATTCAACGTCTTTCTGATTTTATTTCTCATCTTATAAACTTGAGTACGATTTATTGCTTCAAAAATGTATGTTTTTCTTCTTCTTTCGAATTTTCAAAATATATTATAATTTAGCATGTAAATCCCTGCCAAATACCCTACCGACACAAAGACAAACAATAGATTTAGACAGCAAAAAGCAAACAAAAAATTTCATATTTAAAGCAACGTATAAATTTATATTTATATTTGTGCTTTTTGTTCTCTCAAAGTTTTTTATATTTAAATATCACATTTTTCATAAAATTTATTTGAACTAGACATTTAGTTACACATACATACATTTACATACATATGCAGCTATGAACATAAGAAAACAATCAAAAAAACTTACAACTGAACACAATCCTTCTAGAATTATTCTGTTCTCTTTTCTCCTCTAAAATTCTTTGAAATGTATGCACTCTTGAAGGATATTGGCTGTAAACTAAAGTGCGATTAAGTGAGTATTTAAGTTTAGATGTTTGTATGTGTGTGTGTACTTCTTTGTGTAAATATTTCAGGCTGTGTCTGTGTGTGTGTGGCTGTGTAAGTTTGTGTGTTACAACAAGTTAAGTGTGTTGTTGGTTTTTCATATGTTTTTGTAGCAATTTCAATATTTATTTAATAAAAAATTCAATTTAGCAAAAGTTAAACTTTATTGGCAAACAGAGAACCTTTAAAAGTATGAGTGGTACAACATTGTATTAGTGGACTTTGTATATCAATGTGGGTGTTGTTAATATACAAAATATAGCAGTCATACGAAATAAATTTATTTAAAAGTATAAAATCATATGTGAAAATTATCTTTGATTTATTTATTTAATAAGAAATTATGAAAACAAATATTTTAGAGTTACCATCCGGTGAGAGAAGTCGTACCGATTTAAAAATTATAAAGCATTTTTCTAAAGAGTCAGTTAATTTTGATCCACATAAAAAATTAAAGTGCACATTTTTCTCAAAAAAAAAAAAAAAAAAAAATGCAGATTTTGATTTTACGGAAACAGTTCAAAAATCAATTTGGGTTTGTTTAAAATCTATTCTGTAAGTAAGAAGTTTATAAAAAGCTGAAAAAGATTGTGTTTATGCATTGGAATGTTCTTTACTTTTTCGACAACTTACTGTAATCTAAATTGTGTTGTCGACTGTTGCTAAGTTTGTTTATTAACCGACTTCAGTAAAGCTCACAGACTTCAGTTTATGCCCACAGAACTCCGTCACTTCTGAACTGATTTTGAAATTATATATTATTAGCAGTCATGCTTTTAGATTGGTTTAACTTAAAAACAAAATCATAACTTTAAACACCAAAGACACATGATTTTTACACGTCTGTTAAAGCATAACATACGACCATTAACAATTTTAATAAAGTTGTTGTCGCTATAGCTTCCAATAACAGTAATTTGTCTCATATGGCCTATTCCTTGAAAAGTTATAGTAAAATACTTGAAAATTATAAAGAATGTGTACTTTTACGTCTGCTATAACACCAAGTTCCCGTTTTAAAGGACAATTAAAATTTAAATAAAGCATTTATTATATTTTTATCTCATACCTGATGACTCTCTGCTCGTCTGTCTGTTTCGAAGAAAGTTTTTTTTTTACAAAAAACATAAAATGCCTAATAGTGAAAATGCGAATATTTATAATCAAAAATGGTTTTATTGTTTTTCAAAGCATTCTCCAGCATGATTTATACACTTTTGCATGCACTCAAACCAGTTGTCGAAGCACTTTTTCCACTCCGATTGAGACACCTCTAAAACATGGTTTTTGTACACTTCAACAGCTTCTTCTGGCGACGAAAATCGTTGACCACGCATTTTTTTTCTTGATGTGCGGAAACAAAAAGAAGTCATTAGGTGCCAAGTCAGGGCTGTACGGCGGATGAACCATTAATTCGACGTTTTGGCCAGTCAAAAACGCTCTGGTTTAAGCCGATGTGTGAAGCTCGCATTGTCATGGTGAACAATGACTCGTCTTCTCTTGTTGGTTTTTCGAATTTCTCCGATGACTTCAGGCAAACAAATTGTAGTGTACCACTCAGAAGTGACCGTCCTACATTGCTCAAGCGAAATAGTCGCCACATGACTAATTTTGCCGAAGAAACAGGCGACCATTTGCTTCGAAGTGCTTCTTCCACGAACAACTTTGGTTGGATTTTGCTCGTCTTTTAAGACCCACACGGTCGGTTGTTGTTTCGTTTCGGGCTCATACGCATAGATCCATGATTCGTCACCTGTGACGATCTTATAAACGTCTTTTAAAGCACCGCAATCGTATTTTTTCAACATTTCTTTGCACCAATCGACACGAGCCTTTTTTGAGCGACTTTCAAATTGTGCGGGATCCAACGAGAACAAACCTTTTTTACGGCCAGGTGTTCATGCAGTATCGAATGTATGCTGGTGGAAGAAATGTCCAAGGATGTCTCTATCTCTCGGTATGTCGCATGTCGATCTTGCATTATGAGTTCACGCACGGCATCAATGTTCTCTGGCACAACATCCGTTTTTGGACGACCTTCACGGAATTCGTCTTTGAGCGAGCTTCGGCCACGATTAAATTCATTATACCAATTTTTCACAGTGCTATAGGATGGTGCTTTATCGCCATACAAAGATTTAAGTTCATCAATGCACTCTTGTCGTGTCCACGTCGAAAGTTGTGAAAAATGATGGCACGAAAATGTTCACGAGTTAATTCCATTTTTTTCTATATTAATTTTTTCAAGTCACTGTAAACAACACAAATAATGGTCGTACTTCAAAACGTTTTGAGTACGATTATGCTTAAAAATGACAAACTTTCCAATGGAAATGCCAGATTTCACTTGGCAGCACTCAGTGTTGCCAAGCCAGAAATATATATAGCAGCCCTCGTATTTGAAAATATAGTTTTTTATTTAAAAAATTGCGCAAGTTTTTACCAAATCAAGAGATAATTGAAGTTTATTTAAAGAAATAAAAGAAAATTATGACTTTTTAAGCTGTTTGAAATTCGAATTTTCAAATATACCTGATACTTGATAGACTGTTTCAAAGGGATCTTTCATTTTTATTTCCTGCGGCAATATCGAACTAGAACTTTTGCATTTTATTTATCTTTTAGGTTTATTTTCCTTACATAAATTACATAAATTACATAAATATGAAAAAAAAAGTATTTCAACTGAACTGAGTTTCTCGTTAATAGCAATTAATTTTTTAAGTTTTATAATATTGTTTTAAATTTTAAAAAGAATAAAATATCTATTTTAAAACTTTTACTTTAAAGAAATATTTGTGTTTTTATTAAGAAATGCAAAATGTTATTTTTGAAAGTATTTTTGAAATTTGAAAATAATTTCGAATTTTCCATTTAAGGTAGAATGCAAATTTTTGCAATCAAATTAAATGGTCTTAAAAACATGCAACTGCATACGTGCTTATCTAACCATGAGGGATAATCATTTGTTTTCAGTGTGACTGTTTAACAATGAAGGCATTTTGAAAGTATCTTTAAAATTTAAATAACAACTCCGTATTTTCTCACTTGAATGAAAGAAGCTTAAATTTTTATAACTAAGTTTAATATATTTTCTTTTAATTGGTGCCGAAATTACGTATATTGGGTTTATTTGTAATTTATATAAAAAGTTTCAAAATGTCACTTTTTTTATAAGCTATCAATTCAGGACATTATTTCAATTTGTATTCACTAAATAAATCAAAAATATATTATTTATTTAATTATTTTACTGTTCTGCTTTTTATTTTATTAGTAGCAAAATATATAGTTTTTCTTGTATTTAAAAAATATAAATTGTTTGCTTAAGACCGACAAAATATGACGAAATAAATATTTACTGTGGAAAAGAAACTAATAGAGCAATGCTTTGTAAAAAGAAACTAGAGGCTAAAAGAAAAAAAATTATATAAGGATTTACTTTATTAATAGCAAGATATAATGTAAATATTGAACCAATTCTCTAAAAGCTTTTTGTCGAACTGCTATTCACAAAAAATTAAAAAAAAAAATAAAATAAAAAAAGAAAATCTGACAGCAAAATAATGTAAAGTAGATCAGCCAAAGCTATTTTATTTACAGTTTTCTTAAAGATATTTAATTGTTCAAGTCTAAGTAACAAATATCAATTTTAGCCATTTTTAAGAATTTTTCGTTCTTTGGTTCCTGCATAAGAATTCTCTTGTTAATTTAGTTTCCTTTAGAAGTCTTTTTTATTTGAATTTGTTTATTAAGATTTTTTTAATTTTCTATTTAAATATTTGCCATCATTTTACGCTATTTTTTACCTCTTCTACTTTCATTCAATAATGGAAATAACGTAAAGTAAATCAATTTCAATTCTTATTTCTTTTAGTTGAAACTAAAATGGTGTTATGAAGCTTAGATATCCTTTTGGAAACTTGAAATATTTCTGCAATATTTCTTCCTTTTATTTTTATTTGTCCCTGGCGTAAAAAGGATTATTTACAAGATAAATTGTAGGAAAATTGAACAAAATGCAAAATAAACAATATTTGCTGTTGTTGTTATTTTCACAATAATATTAAACTGATTTGAAGCTTAAAAAACACTTCTGCTTTTTTTTCAAGTCTTACAATTTTAAAAGAAGGAAATAAATAGAAATTGAAAGAAATTAAGCTGGTATTTAGAGAGAAAAAAAAAATATTTTAAGAAAAAGTAATCAATTGAAATAAAATCATAAAGATATAAATTGTTTTGGATTAAAAGAGCATAATATACTGTTTTTTTCAAAAAAAAAGTTTGTGAGGAATTTTTTTCAAAACAGGATTTTTGAAAAACAAATTAGTTTTTATGTTTTGAAAAAACCGTACTTTCTGTAAAAAAAAGGTGACTATTTTGCAAAAAGTTTATTTTTGGTGAAACAAGACAGACGTTTTGTACAGATATTTATGTGACTTTTCTCTCTCAATAACATACAAATTACATAACTTGCAGTATCTTATGTAAATGTTTTTCTGTTACCTTTCAAAAATAAATGCCTGATTAAAGCAAAAAAAAAATAACTTAAAGTTTTCAGCTCAACGCTATTTGGAAAGGGGAAACCTGTAAACTTTATTGCTTAAAAAGGGACTTTTATTTTGCTAATAAATTAGACCGTTTTGCAAAATGGCCTCTTCTTTAAAAAGAGGCTCCTTTTCTTTTCAAAACAGAACTTTTTTTACCTGACAATTTTTTGAAAAAATAACGTTTCTGTTAAGAAAAAATTTTTTTGATGCTGAGCTTTTTTTTATAGAAATAAACTTTTGGGGAAAATAAAATCTTTTTTTGAATAGACAGTAAAGTTGTCTGTTAAGAAATCATTCTATTTTATTTTAAACAATTAGGTAGATTAGATAGATTATTTTACATAAAATTGTCACTAGCTCTTAATGGGTTAAGCATTTTTTAAAAATTTAAGTTTTTCTTGAAAGATCTCTTCAACAGCTTTTTAATGATACACATTTTGATATCTTAAAAAAATATGGTAAATAAATAAGTTCAGGGGCACATAACTCGGAAAATATGGGCTGGATGTTTTTTTTTTCTTATTTTTTAATTTCCTATCGCATCATATATTAGTTTTTTTTTTTATTGGAGTTACTTCAATGTTTCAAATATGGCAAAATTAGAAGCAGGCGTGTTGTTTTGTCCACTGTCACACAGGACATTGACCTTGATCTTGCTGATTTTCAATAGCAAAATTTTCGAAACTATATGTGATCGTTCGAATTTTATCCTGCTGATCTAGTGCCTCGACAAGGTTGATTTTAATACTAACACGAACTGACAGACAGATATCGCTGAATCGACGTCGCTATGCATAAGAACTCAAAATATATGGGGTCGGGAATAGATATTGTAGAAATTACAAACGGAAAGACAAACTTAGATTTTGCCTTTTTGTGGTAAAGGGTATAAAAAGGTAATTATTTTTTTCTGCAAAATCAATTTTTGTTGAAAAATGTAACATTTTGATCAGACGATGATCTGGTGTATTTCTGGTAACTGAAAGCAATTTTAACAAAACAAAAATTGTTTTGAAGAAGAACAAAACTATAAAATAACTCAAATTTAAAAACGTAATTAAATATTTAAACTATGAGCTTAACAATCAGAGATCAAATGGATATTTTTAGTATTAAGATATAATTTTGAAATTTTACGAGGGCTGCTCTATATATTTCTGGACTAATAGTGAAAATGCGAATATTAATAATCAAAAATGGTTTTATTCTTTTTAAAAGTATTCTCCAGCATGATTTATACACTTTTGCATGCGCTCAAACCAGTTGTCGAAGCACTTTTTCCACTCCGATTGAGACACCTCTAAAACATGGTTTTTGTACACTTCAACAGCTTCTTCTGGCGACGAAAATCGTTGACCACGCATTTTTTTTCTTGATGTGCGGAAACAAAAAGAAGTCATTAGGTGCCAAGTCAGGGCTGTACGGCGGATGAACCATTAATTCGACGTTTTGGCCAGTCAAAAACGCTCTGGTTTAAGCCGATGTGTGAAGCTCGCATTGTCATGGTGAACAATGACTCGTCTTCTCTTGTTGGTTTTTCGAATTTCTCCGATGACTTCAGGCAAACAAATTGTAGTGTACCACTCAGAAGTGACCGTCCTACGTTGCTCAAGCGGAACAGTCGCCACATGACCAGTTTTTCCGAAGAAACAGGCGACCATTTGCCTCAAAGTGCTTCTTTCACGAACAACTTTCATTGGATTTTGCTCGTCTTTGAAGACCCACACGGTCGATTGTTGTTTCTTTTCGGGCTCATACGCATAGATCCATGATTCGTCACCTGTGACGATCTTATAAACGTCTTTTGAAGCACCGCAATCGTATTTTTGCAACATTTCTTTGCACCAATCGACACGAGCCTTTTTTTTTGAGCGACTTTCAAATTCAAACGAGAACAAACCTTTTTTACGGCCAGGTGTTCATGCAGTATCGAATGTATGCTGGTGGAAGAAATGTCCAAGGATGTCTCTATCTCTCGGTATGTCGCATGTCGATCTTGCATTATGAGTTCACGCACGGCATCAATGTTCTCTGGCACAACATCCGTTTTTGGACGACCTTCACGGAATTCGTCTTTGAGCGAGCCTCGGCCACGACTAAATTCATTATACCAATTTTTCACAGTGCTATAGGATGGTGCTTCATCGCCATACAAAGATTTAAGTTCATCAATTCACTCTTGTGATAATCCACGTCGAAAGTTGTGAAAAATGATGGCACGAAAATGTTCACGAGTTAATTCCATTTTTTTCTATATTAATTTTTTCAAGTCACTGTAAACAACATAAATAATGGTCGTACGTCAAAACGTTTTGAGTACGATTATGCTTAAAAATGACAAACTTTCCAATGGAAATGCCAGATTTCACTTGGCAGCACTCAGTGTTGCCAGGCCAGAAATGTATATAGCAGCCCTCGTATTTCTTAAGTATCTGAGCGGTAGGTATTAAAACAGAGACGGAACAAAAAATACAAGTTTTAAGTTTACTTTTAATTAAAGTTACACATTTAATTGCAACTTTAAAAATTGGCAAAATCTATAACACATTTAAATTGAAAATAATAGTTATGAAAATAATAACAAAGAAACAGAAAAATGCTCTTAAAAGTCATTGCGCTTTAAAGTATTTTCATATTTCCGCGAAATATATAAAAAACTCTTTGATTGTCAAGTAAATCCTTAACAAAAAGAAATAAAAAAGAAAAATAAACGTTAAATTCTTTAACATAAAAGCGTCAAGTTGTGTGGAAAAAAGTCTACACAACGTATAAAATTTGAGTCTGCTTGCTGCAATTATAATGCACACGACTGTTATAGTTTCAGTACATTTCAGTCTACACATTTCATATGCAACTAGACTTTTTATTCGCATAAAGAAAACCTCTGTATTTATTTTCAAGTATTAACTTTATTAAAACTTGGCATTATGTGCATTTGTTAAACTAATTTACGAGTGCTCCTTAGCAACTAAGAGTCCTGGCTCTTAAAATGATCCTTTATGCAGTGTGTTTCCTTACTCGTTTTTTTTTCTCAGTTTAAACTTCCTGTTTTCACCGCCGTAAAGTAAAATCCTTTGAAAAAAAAAGAAATAAAAAATACAAGCGTCAGTAGACGCACAATAGTTTTGCTTTTCTCTAACAAAAAAATTCCTTCTTTGTCTAACAAAAGAATTTATAAAAATTAAGTCACGAACAGTTTTGTTAGTTTTTCTACCTTTTTTGTTTTATAATTTGTAGCTTTTGCTTTTCAAAAGGGAGAAGGTGGTAAAAAACACACCTTTTTTCCCATTACTTATGACTTGTGAAATAGTACTTCCCTATAATGTGATAAATATTTTAAATAAAAGCATTTTTCCACTTTTTTTTTTTGCCTATAAAAACCTTTAAAAGATTTCCATTAGACCTTTTTAAACCTTGAATTAATCTTAAGAGACCACAAAACAACCAATAACTACAACTTTAAAAACCTTTCACTTAAGTTAATTCTATTTTTATATAGCGCCCTTTTAAAAATCTTTTCGTTATTTGTCTTCAACTTAATTCATTCGTTTTCTACTTTAAGCACAACAAAAAAAAAAAAAAATTCAATTTTTATTTACTCTTTTTTTGTTTTGCTTTCTTCTTTAAATTAATTATTTGTTTATTCCTTTACGCTGCATTTATTTTCTTTAATGCAAAATGAAATTCCTTACATTTCTTTAGCACTTTTTTTTGTGCACATTCAATCTTTTGCGAATGAAATAAAAGAACTATAATGAGCTGCATAATAAAATCTTTGCCTTTAGATGGCCTTTGTTCTTGGAAAAGCTATTAAATAGTTGAAAATATTAAAAGGAATTAATTAAAATTTTTTTTCATCAAGTAAAATATTAATTTATTTGATTTATTTAAAGACCGAGTTCAGGTCTCTTTTAAATAAGAAAAAGAAAAATGACTTAAAGTTCCTTAACATAAAAAAATCTCCTTGACAAAAATATATTCTTCTTTAACCAAACAAACTCAGGTTTTACGAGAGTAAATAAATTTGTTACAAATTTAAAAACCATTTTTACCAAAATTTAACTGAAATGGCGTTGTTTTACTTAAAGTTCACTTTCTAAAAAAGTACATTTTCTACACAAATCCTTGTTGAAATATTATCTTCACTAAAAGTGCGATATTTTGCATCTAATAGAAACTTTTCTTAAAAAGTTATCACAACATTCTTTCCGCTTTTTCACGATTTTTAGAAAAAATGTACTTTTTTACAAAAAATATATTTTTCACAAAATCTACTTTTTTTCAAAAGAAAAAAAATCTCACTTAATTTTTTTTGGTTTTAAAAAGGTACTTTTTTACAAAAAAAAAAACACATTCACAAAGAGTCCCTTTTATCACAAAAGGTACTTTTTAACAAAAGTGTCATTCTTTTACCTGAGTAACTGTTTTTCCATTAAATAATTATTTTTTACAAAAAGTACCCTTTTTCATAAAATATTTTTTAACCAACAAGTGCACTTTGTCCTTTTTAAATAAAATTTTTTTTTTTTGATTTTTTTAATAGTCACTTTGCTTCAAAAAATTTTTTTTAACAAAAAACCTCTTTGTTACCACAAGGTAATCTTTTTCCGAAATAGTCCCTTTTCGCACAAAAAATTTCTTAATTTCGACCTTTATTTATTATGTTTCCTTTTAATTAGTCTCTTTTCATAAAGAGATAAAATAAAAAACACGTATTTCATTAAAAATGTCTACCTTCTTCACCTCCTTCAAGCAGGCACTTTTTTAACTCCTTTGAAAAACTAGTTTTTACCACAGATAGATCGTTTGGTACATTTGTTGATTTAAAAATATTTTCCCTGTCTTGTATTTCTTTAAAATGGGCCCAAGTGTGTTGTACATTACACTGGAAATTTATTTTTTTTATTTAAAACAATCAATAATTGAAATAAAATAATGATAATAGAAAACAATAAAGTTGTAAATTGAAAAAGAGTAAAAACAATTTGTTATTGCCTTGGTTTTTGTCCACAGTCATTGCTAGAAAAATAAACCATAAACATGAAAATAAATGTTACAACATAAAAAATTTTGCCGATAGCACCGCAAATAAAACAATTTACACAGCTACACAGGGTTAGCAAATTTATCTTCAGTTTTTGTAAAAAAGCTTTTCATGCCTTCCAACCCAGCCCATGATGCAGTCAATAATTTTTACATCTTATGAAAATGCCGTTAAATATTTCCAATCAAAAAAGAAGGGCAACATTAAAAAATAATTTCATTTATTATTTAAAAAGGAAATCGAAAGAAAAAAATTTTAAATTTAACGAGAGGAAGGGTTGTAGCGAAAATAATGATGATGTTAGAAAAAATATTAAAGGAATTTGAAGAGGTGTGTTATGAAAATAAAAATGACTGGCATAAAATATAGAGTTTAAAATAAATTTGTTGTTATTTTTAAGGCAGCCAAAATTTCTTAAACTTTTTAGTCGAATTTAAAAACCCCGAAAAAGTGCTGCAATTTCATTAGAATAAATAAAAAAAAAAAACACCGTCATATATTGATTGTGAAAGTCTGCTTATAGGAAGAAAGAACTTATATTTCCTGTGACTTCAACAGCGCCAGCAATAAAACGTTAAAATTTTTGCCAACAGATGCAGTGGGTTGTGATGCGGAAAAATGGTCATTTTTAAATGAAACAATTAAAATTTTTCTTCCCAAAATTACACGCCAATGGTTCCGTATCGTGTATGGTCCACCCTGTATTTGTTATATCCAAATTTAAATTTTCTGCCTTTAACGGTTGAAAATATAAAACTTTGGATATCATTTTTTTTTTCGTTGGCAACACTCTTTTTTATTTTAATTTTTTTTATTTATGTTTTTATAGCAGATACATTGTGTAAATTCTATTGGTCTATCTGACACTGTTCAAAAGGTAATCTTATAAACTTCAACGTCACGTTTCGTATGGGGCACCCTTTAAAATAATTTATTATGTTTGATGTAATTGCGGAAAAATTTTTTATGTTTTCTAAAATTTATCTCTTTATTAGGACAACTTTTCAGTTTTAACTTTTCTTATTTGTTGTTATAGGGGGCATAATAATTCTTCCATGAATATTTACTCTTCAGAGGTAAAAGTCTGTGGCAGTAGAGCAGACATTGTATGTCAGCAATATGGCTCGCTTATTCACTTTATTTTCCTGACGTAGTCAACCAAGAACCGGCTTTGCCTATTACAGCTTCAACTTAAGATTTAGTTGTAAAAACTGGCGTTGACGTTGCTGTAGCTCTTGAGCGTAAATGATCCCCAAACAAAATTTTAAATAATTTTTAAATTTAGAAGATTTTTACTGCAGCCATGTAGCGATTTACCCAACAGCTGATATGATTACAAAATCTCTATAAAAAATATTACATTGACAACATATTTCAATTCACATCTTTAGTGCTCTCCTATCACTGGTTTTACATAGTTTTGTTCCAGCCTTTATTGTCTGTCCCTGTTATGTTCATATGCCACCCACATAATTTATTTAATCTATACTTCTCTCCGTACTACTTATGCATTGAATAATATTGTCTTCTATCAAAATTATTTGTACACAAAATATCATAAATTTCTTTAGAGCCCTTAAGCTTTTGAAAACATAATCTTACCTTGATTAAAGCATTAAGTCGTGTGTCAGTGAGCAAAGTAAGAGATTTCAATTCTAGCAATTTTCATATAACAAGGACGAACAGCTAGAAATGTGTTTGTATTTTAGGGCCAGAGTAAAAGAGAGAGCCAATCGTAACAAGGTGGGAGTTTTTCAATTGTAACGGAAATAAATAACAATAACAAAAACAATTTCTTTTTCGTATGAAAAGGAAACATAGAAAAATGAACTAAAGGAAACAAATTATTTATAAAAATGGTCGTTGACATTTGTATAATATTTTTTTGTTGGTATTTTCTATACTCTAAGACTAAAAGATCATAAATCCCCAAATAAAATTTGCTGTGTAGGAGTTTGCTTTGACACAAAAAAAATATTTGCAATAAGCCAGAAAATATGTTGGCCAAGCAGCATAATTTATACGTTAAAACAATAGCTTAACAAGGAAAAGAAAATTGAAATTGAAAGGAAATTGATCTCTGCAAGTGCTTACATTCCTGCTTTTTTATTGTTATAAAAATACATTCACAAATTCAAAACAGAGTATTTTGGTTTTATAACAAAAGACGTTACTCAAGATTTAACTCAAACGGAAAAGGACGGCCAGTCCTGTATGATTTTTTACTACTTTATAGTGTTTAGAGTTCCTAGCAATAAGATTAGTTAAAATAACATTTTCTATTATTTCAATAACAGATATCAGTCCATTATTTGTTTATGCCTTTAAATAAACGCTGGGTCATGGTTTTCTTTAAATTAACACTGTAAATTAATACCAGTCAAATGCGATCAGAAGGTGGTTGGTAAACTTTTATTTATAATTTAAAATATATTACAGTCTTACGTTGTAAATAAAAATAGAAATATTACAAAATTATTAATAATTAATTTCCAGGATTTAAAAATAATAAAGAAAATTACGCAAATAAAATTGTTAAGCCGTAAAATGATAAATGAAGGCTTAAAATCTTTTTAAACCGCTTAAGATTATTTTTACCACAAACTCAAGAATAAATGCATGTGTACATCCAAAAGTAATTACTCTACACACACACACACACACACACACACTCCACACGCACGCACAAACACAAACAATAAATAAATGTATTCAAACAGTACAGTACAGTTCTCTTCTGTAGGATGTGATAAAAAAAAAAAAGATATAAAGGCCGGAAAAAAGTGCTGATTACATATTTTTTTTATACTGAAGAAGTTTTCAATTAAAAAGTTCTTAAGGAAAATTATTTTTTGCTTTAAATCCTATAATAGTAAGAGCAAGTTTGTATGTCACATACCAATTATAACTTTAAAATTTCCGTTGCCATATGTCTGATTTTATTTGTTTTAATTTTTCTTTGCATTTACGAAATGTAAGTGATTAAAAATTTTACCACTTTCTTGCTAACGAAAATTGAAAATGCTGTACTTTTATTACAAAATTGACCAAAATTAAATTTTTAATGGTTTTTAACCAGATTTAGTATTTTAACTGCAACTCAGAATCAGCCAAGATCCAAACAAAAAAAAAAATGAAATGAAATGCTAGCGCCTAAAAAGGGAAACACTGTCCTTCGGTTCTTGTATTTTTGACATCCCCTAGCCTACAAATAAAGACTTCTTGATTTTTTGTAGAAACTAGTAACCCCAAATAAAGTTAGA
Organism: Cistogaster globosa; assembly: GCA_937654795.1. NCBI lineage: Eukaryota > Metazoa > Arthropoda > Insecta > Diptera > Tachinidae > Cistogaster > Cistogaster globosa. The sequence continues at coordinate 7,819,418 of OW569407.1, forward strand.
GTGAGTGTTTTTTGGCGGTTAACATCTGTTGAAATTATGTACTATTGTAGTATTGCTTTTCTTATGTTCTGCTAAACGGCAACATATGCTACGAAAATTGGTTTTCAATTCCTTAACAATAGGTTATCAAATTGTCACCTTTAAAATGTTGAATTTCCATAAAGAGATAGAAGCACGCATGAGTTTTTTTAGATGGTTTGTTAAAGACTAAACTGGGTATCCACCGCGATGACACAATCCCACGATGCTATTTAACCCAGGTAACATTAATTCGAGTCAGTTTCTGTAGCAATGCACCAACACAAATGGATGCAAGTGCCTTCCCTCTTGATTTGAGCTCGAACTCCTTTTTTCCAGTTTAATGTTCCGAGTGACATCGCCTTATATTCATCAAATTACTTTTTTCATTCCACGCCGATATTCCAATTGCTATTAGGTGGGCCGAGTGTTGGTAATTAAAAAAGCTACGTGTAGGAACTAATATTATTCACACGATTTACTGATGCAAGAACTCTTTGGCTAAAGTTTATAATGGCTACAGTCAATTAGGATTTATTTTTATAGTCCATTCATACTCAATTACTGAATTTATAAACTCGACTTCAGTTCCGAAATATTTTATTAAAAAACAAATAATGTTCATAGTAAACAAAATATGTAATAACGAAAAGTTAACAAAACTATTAATAAAAACAATTAAAACAGTAATAAAACTTAAAGTTTTGTTCAAAGAAATGTTTGTTTAAAAAACAATAATTTATAATTTCTTCTGCTAATGATAGCATTAAAATTCAGCAATATAAATCACAAAAGGGTTGCTTAGCGTGTACATATTTGCTCAGCGGTAAGACCATCTTCAGTTTAAGGTATTGAGAAGGCACTTGTGTTAGTCTATATCACACTTGTGTAAGTCTGACCAGTCGTTTATTTAGATTTTACTAAATTAATTTAAAGAAATCACTTAAATATTTAATAATACAAATTAATGAATGAAAAAAGTCTTTTTGCATCTGCCAACGGTTTTATTTATTTTTGAATCAAGATTTTGTAAATTTTTAATTGACTTAATTATTTATTTTCAATTAAATATATAATCAGGTTAATTAAAAATTTAATAAAATTCAGTTTAAAACTTAAAACATTTAAATATGGCAAACAACGTTACTTTGTATGATAAAAAAATACAAAATTTCTAACTTTATTTTCAAGCATTAAAAAAAACTTCTTCATAACACGAGGAAAACCATAAGCATGTAGCTCTTCCACACATGTTTAAGCATCAATTGACCATTTGATAGATCATAGAGAAAATAAAAACTAAAAAATACACATCATTTTTCTTCCCTAAAGGTCTTTTCGTCCCTGATCCTTTATTACAAATTGATAAGAATTTTTATTCATTTAATACTTGTTGAAAACATATGAAATAATTTTCGTTGTGTAAACGAACAGTTACAGCAGCTCTGTATGAGTTTATGAAAGTTGTTTGCATCAATAGTGGAAGCGGATGTTTGCCAGCAGGCTACAAATACATAAGTTAGTTTTACATAATACATTTCACACACACACACACACACATACATCATACACTCACACATATTCTAATGCATTTAAGCAGTCTCATATAGACCTTGCCATACAAATTTTTGCTTGAATAGTTGCACGTATCCAAAGGATATTTATATTATTATCTCTAATACAGAAAGACATTAAATTTTTATAGTTGAACATTCATGAGCTTATGTGGGTGTGTGTGTTAGATTTGCATTAAAGACCGTATATAACATTTAACGTATCGCAAATATGATGTTATTGCCCTTAATCCTCTTTGTATTTTCCTTTTAGTTTTAGTGTTTGTCTGTGAAGTTGTTTTTGTTGGTGGCCATCAATAAACGAAAAATGGCCATTGGCAGAATATTTAGTTTTAATATAAACAAAATACTTCAAACTTGAAAACATAAACACGAAATATTATTGAAAACTTTTTTTGTTTTATAGTAAATTAAAACCGGAAAATTAAATGTTGAAACAGTGTTAATGGAATAATAAACAAATAGTTTTTATTTTGCTGCTTTAAGCCTTAAATTTCCAATTATTTGTTAGCAAAATAGAAAAAATTTTAACTTAATTAGAAAACATACTGACACTTGATTTCATTGTTCTATCAAATGCATATCAAAAAGCTAATGACGCCTAGTCAAAATCTTAGTTTAAAAGGTTTGTGTGATTGAATCACCAACTAGTGTAAAACGTTTTCCTCTCACTCCTTACGAATTTATTTGCTGATACACAATTGTTAAAAAAAACAAACTAAAGATAATCAATGGATTTTACCTAAAAAATCTGCCCTTAAGAGCACAAGGCAGTAAAGGTTTGCAGGATTATAAACTCAGTTTTAAGGTCAACCTTGTTGTCTTACTCAGAGAAAAATAGGTTAATTAAACTGACATACAGGGCTTCATTTTGCAGTACTTACCTTTTTTCAAATTTGACTCCTAATGATATCTTTTTGTGTCCCAAGTTTTTTAAAATTAAATATTTTTCATAAATCAATTAAAACTTACTTTTTCGGATTTGGTTCATTTTTTTAAATAATTTTTCTTTGTAAAAATTAAATTAAAAATTGAACCAAAGCCGAAAATAAATTTTCATTGATTTATGAAAATACCCGGCTCAACCCCTGGCTGGGGAAAAAAATTAAAAAATAATATAAAATATTTTTTTAAAGTTTGAACAAATTTTATTTTATTGTATGGAACTCCCCTAATATTAAAAAAAAAAAAGGAATATGTTTGAAAATTTTATAATTAAAAAACTAATTTATTCCATCAGGTTGTATAACATATTGTTGCATCTATAGTTATCCTATAGGATAAAGCATGCTGGTTTTTGGTTTTGTCACAGTTGGTTTTAGATTTTTATTTAAAGTTATGCTCAGTGGTGCAAACTTGTTTTGTGAAGTTTTGGAAGAAAATAACAAAAAAAATTGAAGAACAAGTAAGAGTGTTACATTTGACTATTCCGAATGTTATATACCCCTCACCAGATGAGCCGTTTATTTTTAAAGTGGCATAAGTCACTTTGCTTATAAGGTGATGCATACATTGGAAAGATTATGTTTTACAGGTTTTTAAAGCATTGAGGCTAAATCTCGAGAAGCATACTTGCACTTATACCAGGATGATAATTTTTTCCCTAACAAAAACTTGTCAACATAAAACCGTAGCAGCTTATGCCACTTTCAAAGTAAACGGCTAATATACACATGCACCATACACAGATTTTCCATTAAATAGCTTAAATAAAAATCGGCATAAGAAATTTTTTTATGCCATAAAGTTTTTCTGTTCAAAATTCTAGGGTTGTTGTCCCAGCTTAGCAAATGAAAAGGTTATCAATTTTTCATCATAAACAACAACCACCTGCAGAAATACAAACAACCGTTGAAAAAAATATATGCAAAAATTACAGGCAGGCATGGTGTTTTGTCCGCTGCCTCGAAGGACATAGACTGATCTTGCTAATTTTCAATAGCAAAATTTTCTAAACTGTGTCTGATCTATTGGTGTACTTAAATTTCCTTTAGCTCATCTAGTTACTAGGCAAAGTTGATTTTAACACTAACGCGGGCAGAAAGATGGGCGGACGGACATCACTAAATCGACTTTGCTATGCATAAGTACCCAGAATATATAATTGAGGTACGAAATGGGTATTGTAGAAATTTCAAACTGAATGTCAAACTTTTTTCACCTGTGGTAAAGGGATAATAAATATTTAACACAATAAATAGCGTTCATATATTCATTGCAGTTCACAACGAAAAAAGAAAAATAAATATTTTTATAAGAGAATTGTAGTTTTATTTTCTTATAAATATTTATAAAGTTGTTGGTCTAAATTATTTTAACACGTAGAATTCCTAGAAACAAAAAACAAAAGAATTATTCAGGAACTGTACAGAGCAGCACTCAAAACACGTACAAACTTTTACACATAAATTTACTCTCGCATATTTTAAGGATGCGGAATAAATTATTTTTATTTTAAATATAAAACTATTACGGGGTTCAAATAGAAATATAAAAATTATAAGAAATGTATTTAAAATCTTAAGCACTTTTTTTAAACGCATTTTTTAATGATGTATTTTTGTGGAATCAGGAGTATAATTAATTTACATATTGAAGAAAATTTAGCAGTAATGTGCGGCTAAAAAGTTTTTCATAATGGTTAAGTTTTGAAAGTTAGTCAGACTAAATTTAATTACCAATTGACACAACGTTCATTATTGCAAAAGTTGTGCAACGCGGCGTTTACATTTTGAAGTTTTTCTTGAAACTATCATGAAATTTTTGTTTGTTTTTGTAGCAAGAGGGGTAAGCAAAAGGGTACTGCTTGAATTTTGAGAGGATGTTACTGTTGCTAATGTTTATTTTTAAATAACACATAACACTGCAACTTAAATAGAGTGTTGAAACAAAAAAGCCTTAAAAATTGCATAGTGTAAATCTGGACTTAATCTTAAGAAAAAGACAGATGTTTATCTTAAAAGCTCCGTACTCAAATTCTCAATCTCGAAAACCATGATAGCTAAACACTTTTAATTCTCATAGAAGTTGCTATATAATGGCGGTTCCTAAGTTCTAAACCTAAAGGGTCTGCCTTTACAGACTCTTTTTTTCTCTAAATTATCTAATATTTCTAGCCAGTCATTTAAAATTTAAACAGAGTCAAAAGGTTAAAAAGGATAAAGAAAATTAAATTTAAAAATCATAGGATGTCCCCGTAGAGACTTGTTTTTCATGTAATTGTGCCTACCTTTCAATCCGTTTAGACATTCACTCAAATTGTCAAATTAAAATTAAAGGGAACATGACTTCTATATATATTGCCTCATCTTGTAAAACGTTGCCCATAACGAAACTTCAAATTTATCAAGAAAGTGTGGGCCCTCTATAATGATAGGTATTTAAAACTAAAATAAAAATGAAAGGGTGTCCCTTTAGAAGACTTTAATTTCACATACATAATACGTACGTACGCATTGTCTCGTCTTTAGAATTCTTATGGGCAGAAACTTTTCAACAATAAATTTTAAAAATATAAAATTTAATATTAAAGGATGTTCCATATGTAACCCGTCTTGTATGAGTCCACTTTTCTAGAAATCTGCTTTTTTTTGAATTATAATTGCGTTTATAATTTCTTAAAACACAAATTTACTATAGTCGTACCAAATTCTCAGTCAGTCTATGAAATTCTATTATATAAAAATTTTTTAAATAACTTAAATTAACTTTAGCCCTTTTTACATTTGTGGCAGGGCTACTATGTTACCAATATACAATTCTATTTTTACACATAAATTTAAAATGTTCTAAAAAATAATAAATTAAAAACTATTATTTCCTTCTAAAATAGCATAAGAAATTAATTGCTTTACATTTTTTTATAAGAGTACGAGCTCTTTTCTTCTATTATACCCAGCAACTAGACAATAATTTATTTTATAAAATAATAAAAAAATTTCTAAAAATATTGCTAAGCTTTATAAATATAATTGCCATTGTATTTTAGTCTTCTATATATTTTTTATATTGCATGGCATTGTTGTAGTTCAAAACTTTAATTCAACTTCCTCAGTTTTATAGATGTGAAATAGAACGGCAGCATTAGTGCTGTAATATAAAAAGGTATTGTTGTTTTTAGTATGAGAATAGAATCAACATTGTTATTGCTAATATTTTAAACTAAATATTGAATGAAGAAAAAACGTAAAAGCCAATTGTGTGTAGATAAATAAAAGTTCGAAGTTTTACTTGTTTTTTGTTTTATTTTTTTATTTTTTTTTAATTCAATTGGATTTGACTAATAATTTTATGACCCTGTTAGTTTTTGGTACATATTGTTTTTAGCGACACAAGAAAGAAAGGCTTCTTAATTTTAAAATATTTTTGAAGTCTTCAATTGATAAATTTATATCGAATTCCAATTATCACAGTTGAAATAACTAGATGAAAAAAGAAATAAAAAGTATTTCTAAACACAGGGACTAAATTAGTTTGTTAAATTTTTAAACCAGTAAGAAAGAAAGGAAATCTTAAAAAAAATGTGTTGTGGAATTAAAAAAAAAAAAAATAGAATCTCTAAAACAACAAAACTCCGGTTATTTGTTAATTTTATACTGTTCCTTAAAGTAGTTGCAATAAGGATAAAGATGAAACAAATTGTTGCATAAGTACCTCCTTAAAACCTGTGTGTTAAAGAACTACTTTTAAAATGTTGTTGTTATTGAGCTTTTTTAACAGATAGACAGAACTTTGTGATTAGATAGGATTAAAATTCTTTTTACTTGGGAACACATGCTATTTGAGAACTTTACAACTGTTTAAACGTCCCTTTTACTTAGAATCAATACAATTTCTATAATTGGTCAACGGAGTAGTGCGAAATGCTTCAAACGGAGCCATGTTGAAAGCGATCATATGATTTCCTTTCGCTCTAAGAACGTGCAGGCAATTACGGAATGAAAAACAAACAGTGGGTTGTAGTGCATTACACTATAGACATATCACCGCTTGACATCAGCCTAAGGCTGCAGCGTCATATTAACAATGGAATTCTTTTTATTTTATATAAAATTTTAAACGTTGAAAAAATTAATGCATTGGATGTCTTATCCTTCTTTGGCGGAGTTTTCGTGATGAAACACTTCATCAAGGCTTATTAGAGATCAAGGAGCAAAAAAATTATTGTACTTCTCCTGATGAATGTTTACCAACTCAGGCCAAGTTGAATGGATCAGCATTACCCATGTTTTTTTTTTCCTTTCGTCAACCACAGCACAAAACAATATTTCGCCATAAAAACATACTGTGTCTAAAATTCAAACTGAGTTGTCTGGATACACAGAAAAAAGTTATTGCAACTAATAATAGTTTACTTGGATTCAGATTGAAATTTAAAAAAAGTGTAAACTTATTCAATAATATATATTTAATTAAAATAATAAATTTCTAATTAAATAAATAATTGCATCGAGTAAGTATCCAATAAATATACAAATATCCAATTAAATAAATAATTAAACTAATTAAGAACTTAATTGAGTTTTTTATTTGAATTCAAATAAAATTCTTAATACGTTCAAACAATTTTTCTTGCATACTCATTTCTGTTTATCTCTGTTGAGCAGGGAGGTAATTGCTTAACAGACCCTATTTTAAAATCTTGAGAAAGTCTAGTTTTTTTTTTTTTTTGTAAAATACAAAACAAACGATGGACTAATTGCCCGAGATCCATAATGACAATGAAACATTGAATAATAAAACTAATTTAAACAAACTAATTCTACAGTTGTCCAGTTGGACTATTTCGTTTTATTGCTTTATAAAAGAAATATTATTCCAATTTTAAATGATCACAATCCTTCGTACTTATTATTGTTATTTATGTCTTAAACAAAAGTTGTTATACGAAGAAGAAGCAAAATTGTAGGTACTTGCGTATTCTTTCTTTAACCACAATAATGCAGTAAATAAAAAACAAAAATACAAAAAAAAAATTGTTATTGTAACAAACAAGTTATTTTCATTTACACACTCATTTATCCAATCACGTACACAGGCACAACTACAGATAAGTTTTTTTTTATATAAAAATGAGAGAGATTCGAATGCAAGTACAGTGAAATTTGTATTTGTGCAATAACTTAAGCTTTTCTTTTCAATTATTGCAAAGGGCTGAGAAATATACTTTTTTTTTTTTTAGCAATATTTAATTAAAAAAAAATAAGTTGTCGTCTTTAAAAGATTTTTTTAAAGCATCTCAATAAAATTTAAGGAAAATATCGGAAACTTTTTTACTACAACAATCGTGGATTACACCGTCTAAGGACTCATTGTAAAATAATTGATTTGTGTGCATTTGTCTTGAATTTTTTTATTTTTTTTTTATTTAGTTGTTGTGACAATACTAGAAATGCACTCTGTACTGCATTAATCTTGTTTTTTTCATTCTACTTTCTTCTCCTTTTTTTTGTTTTTTCTTAATTTAAAATTTTCAAGAAAAAACACAGGAATATATTTTCTACTAGAGAATGGTGAGCATTGAGCAAGTTTTTAATTTGCCAACAAGAAAGAAAGAAGGCTGAATGAATTCGAAACCAATCAGAAACTTCTCAATAAAAATCAACTACAGTAGCACCTAAAAGTATAATTACACTTCTTAAGAAAAATCTTGTCAATAAACGCATATTTTATGTTGACAAGGTCATTGACTGCCTTCGAAAGACTTTTGCTGCAGGGGAAAAAATTGCATTAACCGCCTGGTCTTGCATGGACCTAAAAGTGGGAGATAAGGACTTTCTTATTCTTAGCCTGCAGGGATTACTGTAACAGAATTATTTATAAGGAGAAACCTTCAGAGTGAAATATTGTGGTTGTGAATAAAATCGATATCACATAGAAGGTGCTTTAATTTATAATTCTATGAAGTGTTTAAAAGAAAAACTCTATATTGGCGGCAGTCAAACAAAGTCTGTTCATCAGTATTGGGTATCATTTAGCTTCGCTCGGTGATGCAAATTCACACTGATTCGTATTTAAGGGTGTTTTTTAAACTTGAAAGAATTTACGATTTTCAAATAAAAAAAGATTTTTTTTGGTAAAAGTTGAATATTTTGTGTTGTTTTATCGGGATAAGAAAAGAACACCCATTATGTACTTTCAGTATCATGAAGTTAGTGTCAGTGAAGTACACAATAATAATATCACGAATGGAGAATATATAGGACTTAGATTAAAAGACAGCAGCCTAGAAATATTTATTTAAAATTCTAATCTTCTCTATTCTCTATTTCATACAAATTCTAATCTTTACCGCATCGCCTACTAAGAAAAAAATATGTTTTCATTTTTAAAACTACAACTGCTACCTTCGTATATTTAAAATTCTTTATATTTATTACTTTTTGCAAACATTTTGGAGTGCATTTTTTTCCCCAATCTTCTTTGAGACATTTTACTATGTTCCCCTTAATTTTGTATTCTGTTTTTGCTTTTACAGGTCAATGATTTAGACAATTTCAATAAAAAGAATAAATTTTTATAAAATTTCATGGTGCATGCAACCATATTACAAGTACACTTGTGAACTACACACCACATACAAACATTTCATGGATAATTATTAACAATTTTATGGATTTCAACAACCCATTTGAATTGTATTTGTTATAACAAGAGTTTTATCAAAATTTATTCAAAAATCCATAAAATCATTGTTATTAAATTTCATTCATTCAAATTGAAATGCAATGCCCAAATAGAGAGTTGAAAAATAAAATTAAAATAAAGTTCAACACAAACGTAATACAATTTATAAATGAAACATTATTACTTAAAAATACAAAATGAATCAAATGGCATTTGTGCTCACGGTAAGTAAAATTTATTAGTTTAAAATTCTCGTTTCCTTGACTTTAAAAATGATTTCAGAAATATAAGGACTTTTAAAAATTATTCCAAAGTTAAAATCACAGTTGCAGTTCGGAGGTAGGGATACGACTTCGACTTCTTGTTTTTCCGAATATGGAGAGCAATCATTGTCGTACTGCAAAATAATTTAATCGGGTCTCTCCAGCTTCTTTTTCACTGGATGGTTTGGCTTAATTCAATCTTATGTTATTATATTCTCGACTTTATTTCAATGGTTGCAGGAATTTTTAAATAAATTTGTTAACCATCAAATATGTTCTACTGTCATTAAAAGTGTTCATCGATTTTTGCACACAAGTTTTTAAAAAGTCTCAAGTGACACATAATCATCCGTAAGTGTCATGCATAATATCCATTTCATAGTTTTTGTGACTATTATTTAGACGGCTGTAAAAATCATAGTGTCCATGGGGTGCACATGGTCATAATAACTGAGTTAAATGAGTTGGAGCACTCAATCGGCAACCGAAATATAGATATACGTGGTTATCGGACCATAATAGCACTAATCTGATGACGATCTTATCAGTAAGTGAATACAATCTGTCATCCCAAGTATCAACTTTTAGCACTTTGTTAGTAGGATTATGCTCTTACTTCTTTTTGGAGTAGCTGGAGACAATGCTGTAGTATTAATGACGCAAGCGTCCTATTCGTAAAATGTCTTTAATCCGCAGCCACAAAATTGCGCCCCAAAGATCCTCATTAAGTCATATAGTTAATTCAGTAACTGCGGGCTACAGATTTCCGTGGTACTAGCAGTTTAATCACAGGTCAGACTTCGAGAGTGCTTACCTCTCAGTTTCAGTTCACTGCAAGTTCAAGCGACTGCTGACAGCAACTGTCTATCGAAGCCAGTCTATTTCCTTATTTTTTTGTTTGTTCATGAAACTTTTAAAACTGTCCTTTTTTCGTCTGCTTTTAATTTGACAAATAGTTTTTGAGTCTATTTATGTTTATGGCCATTGTAACACTACTAACGAGGCTGTAATTTCTGTTGACTTGAAGACACAGTTAAAAATTTCATAAAGTTCGAAGATTATAAGGCAGGTTTCATAGAGTTAATGGAAATTAGATCACAGTTGGTTGTCTTGATGAGTATAGAATTTAAGACCATATAACTAAAAAATGAAAGGGTATTTCCACAGAGCCTGTGACTTTGATGGTATATTCCTATCCTTTACACTGTGTTCAAGCAGACGCTTGAAATTTGCATGGAGAAAAATTGCTATGCCTGCTATAAGGAGGCGTAAATGATAAGATCTTTTAAACGGTTAGAAACGATATGTATGAGTCCAGCTTCCACTTAACTGAATTAATTATTTTCTAAAAAATATTTTCCATAATCAGAAAAGTTGTTAAAAATCAATTTACTTTAATCTCGTAATGACAATTTTGTTAATTTACTCATTTTCTCTTTCCCTTTTTTTGCAGGCTAAACGCATACAGAGCAATGAATTGGCAGCCATAAAAGTTATTAAATTAGAGCCAACAGATGATATACAAATCATTCAACAGGAGATTATTATGATGCGTGATTGTCGTCATCCCAATATAATTGCATACTACGGCTCATATTTGCGACGTGACAAATTATGGATTTGTATGGAGTATTGTGGCGGTGGCAGTTTACAGGATATTTATCAAGTGACTGGACCACTAACAGAACAACAAATTGCCTACATGTGCCGTGAAACCTTAAAAGGACTTGAGTACCTGCATTCCATGGGTAAAATGCATCGTGATATTAAAGGAGCCAACATACTGTTAACAGAGTATGGTGATGTTAAACTGGCTGATTTTGGTGTATCGGCACAAATAACGGCCACCATTAATAAGAGAAAAAGTTTTATCGGTGAGTATTATGTTTTTTTATCGTCATCATTTTGTTGTTTGTTTGTTGGATGAAAGCAAGCAGCGTGAATACGCGTAAATGTTGACTGAAAACAAAAGTTACGATTGAAGTTAATGTGTCGGTGTTTGTCTATGTGTATGTGTGTGTGTGGTTGTATTTTTACCTTTAAAGTCTTATGGCTGCTACACACTTTACTGCGCAACAAAATTCAATTATAAAATGGACGTTGTTCTTATTTAATATTGAGTCGTTATTTTTTTTTCCTTGAAAGTTATTTAATTAATGCACACGTTAAACATATTTTAATGGTCAAATGCAATGTTGGGGAATATTCAACAGAACACAGCACAGCATTTGCAATTTTATTATAAATTAAATTTAATGCGAAAATCATCAGTTTGTGCATAATAATTATTTCTTAATGGACAAGTTGTTTCAAACACACAAGAAGTTTTACTCTGCCGGATATAAACATTTTATTATTTGATTATAAGTAATAAGCTCTTTCTATAAAATATTCTGGATTTTAAGATAAATCAAACACTAAAGAGTTTCTTTGGGATTTCATACGCATTATTTTTTTTTTAATTTAAATTTTTTTGCAAGAATTCCTTAAATAATTATTTTAAAGTAAATCAATTTATTTTTAAATAATTATATCTAATACCAGATTAAGCTATGATGGGCTATCCAATTTTCTTTTAAAAAAATAGACCTCAGACACACTTCTGTTTGAGATTTTATTTTAGAAACAGACTTTTTTCTATTTTTTATGATATTTTTCTAAAACTGGCAAAAGTTGTGTCTTTCAACCGTAGCGAACACCCATTTCAAGATTTAACAAAGTTGCTATCACTTAAACTACTATTAAAAGAAAGTAATGAAGTAAAATTTGTTCAACCAACAAATAAATTGTATTTTTATTTTAAAATGTTTAAGGGATATTATTCGCATAATAGAATAAATAATATACAAAAATTCCCAAAACAATTTCTAATAAAAAATATACAATTGCTTGTGCAAACTATTGGCATCATTGTTATTTTATTCGTTCTCTTGAGAAATTAAAAAATAACTTTGTTGTTTTTATTTTAAATACGCCTTACGTCTGCATCAAGAGTCGGTAGGTAACCAACCTAACGCAAAAGGGAATGTAAGAAAAAATAAAAAACGTGGTTTGTTTGTTAATAATTTTTATTAAAACCTTAACATTTTTGTGTTGGCTTCTGAAATAACTCTCATGTTGTTTTTGAAGTTTTTCCACTTAAAAGAAATGTTTTTGGCTTTTCTAAAAATTGGATAAAGGTTTTCTGATGAGCTGGCTTAAGCAATGTTGATGGGATATTAGCATAATATAATAAATAATAAAAAATTAGGATGGCCTTATCTTTTAAACAGTTGTAGTCAATCGATTGAAAATTATGAAGAATTTGTAATTTTACGTCCGTTTTGATATCTAGAAAAAAATTTTAAGTTCGAAATTACACAATGTCTTCACAGATGATGTAATTTTTTTGAACCGTTTTATTAACACAATTTAAATTTGAAAAAACAACGTATTTCGCAGTCTTTTTTCATATTCAATGACCCTCTGTCCGTGTGTTTTTATTGTTTTTTTTTTAGTTATTCATTCCTACCTCTAATATAAAGCTTTTTTTCGCTCGGCCGTTCGTCTAAAAATATTTTTTTTTAATAATTTCAATGTTATTTAATGCGTTAAATTTTAAAAGATGAAACTCTTTATATCATATCGAATGTAAACACAATAGAAATATGACCAGTGTGACGTATACGTAATTTATTATTTAAAACTCTTTAAAAAAAATAATGCTCATGCGACCCGCCGGTCTAAAACTTTTTATAATGAATTTTCATATTATTTGCTAATAAAATAAAAAAATATGATCAATTTTTAAACAATGATACGAAGAAAACAAAGAGTAAACAATATTAATTTATTTTATACGTAGAATTTTTTTCATTTGTTTAAAAATATTTTCATAGGAAAAAAGTGTAAACAATTGTATTTGTTTCAGCTGTTAAAATATAAACAACCAAAAAAATAGCATAAAAAATGTTTAAGTTCAACATAAAAACATGCAGCATAATAAAAACAAAACCAAAAACTAAACTATTTTGCTGGGGATAATCAGCATAATTCTTTTTCTGACACAAAAATTATTCTGCCAGCGGAGGACAAATAAATAAAAACATGAAAATAATTAAAGGGGTTGATAACTGGGACGAATAGATGTGTAATATATAAGTTTTGGCATAAGTTGTGCAGCATGCGGCGCGTTCAACTTAAGTGCGATGTCATTCAACGATGGGCAGAATGCTTGTTCACACCACGGAACCAGTTGCTCACAGCACGGAACCAGGTCTTTTTAAACCATCTTACTTATGATGAAGTATATCTAAAAAGATCTTGTTGAATATTGACCATTTTTTTTTAATAAACGAGCCGACATAACACCAAATTTCACCTTTTGTTAAAAATTTTATTTGGTTTTAAGTGAAAGTAAACTTGGTAAATTAATTAAAATTCTATTATTTTTAATCGGAAAAAGTTTGTTCTAATTTGATAAAATATTTTTTGACATTTTGAATTAATTACAAACTTAATTGAGTTTCAAACTGAATTTAAAAAAATCTTAAATAGGTTCAAAGCTATTGATATTGACCTTCATGGAAGATATTTTGAATAACAAGAAAAGCATAAATTTGGAGAAAAAAGATTTACGAAATAAAAGAAGATTAAGACAAAAAATTTATATCGACAATAAAATTTAAAATATAAATTTTACAAAACAAAAAGTTTAAAGCAGCCTTAATTAAATTTAAATTAAAAAATAACGAACAAAACTTAAGTAAAGAATAAGAAGAAGATGAAATTTAAAATTTATCACAATTTAATTTCTAAACAATAATTAATTTCATCGAAAAAAAATTTGTCTTTACTGCATAATGGAAACTATTAATGACCGACCACTAAGCAATAATTAAAACCGGAAAAAAAGTGTCTCAAAATTTGTTTTATTTTTGAAAAAAATAAAAATAATAATAATTCGCCTAATATAATTAGAAATCCTTAACTTCTTTACATCATTGATATTTAATGCCACCTTAAATATCAGTTAAGCATCCTGACCTTTTCTTTATTTTTTCTTTTGTACTCATACATTTGTGACGTAAATAAATAACGAAGCAACTTTATTATAAATCTTCAGACTTTCACAATTATTATTCTTTTGTAGAAAACAAATGTTTCTTTAATTTCCAGAAGCATTTTCTTTAAGAACTTACATTTGTTTGATTTTTTCTTCATTTCATTTTATTTCTTTTATTTATTCTTTTTCTTTTGCCAACAACAGCAACTTGTCCAATTCAAGCAGAACTAAGTGTAACTTTCTTAGGAAATATTACCTTTGAAAGGGGTTTGGTGTGACATTTAGTTAAGTGGATTTTGAAGTTCTTTTGTTTTCAATACTCTAGTTTTTATTTTTAGCTTTTATGTTGTATGTTTTATAAAAAAAATTTAAAAAAAATACAGAAAAATCTAAAATGTCCTTAAGACAAGAGTTCTAGCATTTATGGCAAAAATAAAAACTACCATTTGTAAAATAAAATTATTCTACCTTATGTTGTTGTTATTGTTATTGTATAGAGGTATGTGTGTGTGTGTAGGTGTTGTTTTTTTTTTCTTTTTCTTTATACGTGGGTTTTGCAGACATTTGTACAAATCTTTACATTACGCCAGCACAAGTATTTTTCCAACAATGTTTTTTTTATATTATTTTTATTAAAGCATTTCTCATTTAGAGTATGAAGTAGTAGAGTATAAAATAAAATAAAAAGTGATTATAAATAATAGAAACACTTAAAAATATGTTTCTTTTCTGAGTTTAATTTTTTTCGCTAAGGAGTAACTTAAATATGAATGTAATTGTGTGGTACTGCTAGTAATGCATTATCTTATGAGTCCTACAGAGGTGATGTGCGAAAATAAATGAGTATTTTAACAATATTTAACAAAATGGAGGTAATATGTCTATAAGCCTTTTTCTTTTTTCCTTGAGAAGAAATAAGAAGTAAAGTAGTTTTAAGTGCTTTAATAGTGTATGAAATAAAGCAAGCTGTAAATTAATCATAAAGAGTCATTGGCAAATAACATTGGCAGTCCCTGAACTATTCGACCTTGTGCACAATAAATAGACGCTCTTATAAAGACAGTCTATTATAAGTTGTATTAGAAACAGCTAATTAGTTGCATCCATTTTTGTTAAAAAAAAGTGTGAAAGTTTATTTTCTATAAGTTCTTTTTTTCAAAACTGTTCAAAACATTAAATTATAGGGCAGTCCGATCCCGACTTCTACATATGAAATAATTTTATATTTGAACGCCTGAAAGTATGCTTGAATTTTAAGTTTTTGTTTCAAAAGACCTCAAGGAGAGTTATTTTTTACATAGTTATTTTTCCTTAACCACTGAAAATTTGTGTGCTAAGATTTATAAAGATCGTCTAAGTAGTTAAGACGTGAAAGGACAACAAACTTTTAAATTCTTAAATTAATAATTTATAATAATTGGCAAAAGAAAAACGCCCTTACTCACATAGATATCCCGGGACTTTCTAAACTGAAAGTATTTTTTGCAAGTTCTAGATTTTGTTTCTGTTTTTAGCGTCTGTATGTTCGATCAGATAAGCAACACAAGAACATCACAATGTCTCGCCCAAAACCTGGATGCATAAAAACTTGTAAAAAATTGTTTAAAAAGGTGATCGGGAAGTAAACCATGGATCGAAACTGATCTCTAAAAAGTCACTATTAAAAATTTAAGAACAGTTACATAATTTTATTTGGATGCATCATCCGTCTACATTCTATTTCACAATACAAAAAGAAAAAATTACGAATAAAAAAACCACAATAAATTTACCATTCCAAAACGTAAGAAATTCTCCTTGTTTCACTATCTCGAATACTTTTTTGTTTCTTTTCCCTTATTTAGATGAAAATAATTAATACTACCAGATAAGCGACTGTTCTTAACTTCCAATTTTACGCTACTTTGCACAGCATTTCCGGCAGCATGTCACAATTGAATTTTGGCTGGTTTATCAGCCCTACTAGAAATATTCGAGAGGTATGCAATCGCACGACCTTAAAAGCAAATTGACAGGTATTTTGCACAAAATCAACTAATTGCCAAATTTTGATTTTAATGAGTCAACGGTTGTGTACGCCATATGGTACGTAGCAACATCTTGTTAAAACCACAGCTCGCCCGGATCATTTTTATTCATATTTTTAAACAAAATTTCATTGATCATGGTGCGGTAAGAATCTTAATCAACCGTGATCCGAGCTTCGATTTAGTGTTTGAAGAAATAAGATCAAATGATGCTTGCGAAACCAAACCAAACTGTTGATTTTTTTGGACATAATGGAGCCTGTGTGGTCTTTTCTAAAGTCCGTTTAATTTGCTACAACGCTAAATACAACTTTGCGATATAAATTTGTTTTTGCAAATTGATAAATCATTCTCAAAATACCATCTATTATGGTAGCGTTGTTCAAGTGTCAATATATTCACGATGACTTGGCTGAGTATACTGATTATAAACGTTGAGCCAAAATGTGGAAAAAGCTTCCTAAGAAGGTGTTTCCTGCTAACTTAAATGTGGAAACATTTAATCGAATGTTCACGAGACTACTCTATTTATTCTCCTTTTACTAACCAACTTTCCAATGGATTTGTAGAGGCCATGCCCTGACTACTGCTCCAATGCTCTAAATATATAAAAAACTTTATTTATTCTGCCATTCTAGATCTTTGCGTTATAAATTGTTACGAGGGCTGCTATATATATTTCTGGCCTGGCAACACTGAGTGCTGCTAAAGTGCAATCTGACATTTCCATTGGAAAGTTTGTCATTTTTGAGCATAATTGTACTCAAAACGTTTTGACGTACGACCATTATTTGTGTTGTTTACAGTGACTTGAAAAAATTAATGTAGAAAAAAATGGAATTAACTCGTGAACATTTTCGTGCCATCATTTTTCACAACTTTCGACGTGGATCATCACAACAAAAGTGCATTGATGAACTTAAATCTTTGTATAGCGATGAAGCACCATCCTTTAGCACTGTGAAAAGTTGGTATACTGAATTTAATCGTGGCCGAAGCTCGCTCAAAGACGAATTCCGTGAAGGTCGTCCAAAAACGGCTGTTGTGCCAGAGAACATTGATGCCGTGCGTGAACTCATAATGCAAGATCGACATGCGATATACATAGAGATAGAGACATCCTTGGACATTTCTTCCGCCAGCATACATTCGATACTGCATGAACACCTGGCCGTAAGAAAGGTTTGTTCACGTTGGATCCCGCACAATTTGAAAGTCGCTCAAAAAAAGCCTCGCGCCGATTGGCGCAAAGAAATGTTGCAAAAATACGATTGCGGTGCTTCAAAAGACGTTTATAAGATCGTCACAGGTGACGAATCATGGATCTATGCGTATGAGCCCGAAACGAAACAACAGTCGACCGCGTGGGTCTTCAAAGACGAGCAAAATCCATCAAAAGTTGTTTGTGGAAGAAGCACCTCGAAGCAAATGGTCGCCTGTTCCTTCGGCAAAACTGGTCATGTGGTGACTGTTCCGCTTGAGCAACGTAGGACGGTCACTTCCGGGTGGTACACTACAATTTGTTTGCCTGAAGTCATCGGAGAAATTCGAAAAACCAACAAGAGAAGACGAATCATTGTTCACCATGACAATGCGAGCTCTCACACATCGGCTCAAACCAGAGAGTTTTTGACCGGCCTAAACGTCGAATTAATGGGTCATCCACTGTACAGCCCTGACTTGGCACCTAATGACTTCTTCTTGTTTCCGCACATCAAGAAAAAAGTGCGTGGTCAACAATTTTCGTCGCCAGAAGAAGCTGTTGAAGTGTTCAAAATCCATGTTTTAGAGGTGTCTCAATCGGAGTGGAAAAAGTGTTTCGACAACTGGTTTGATCGCATGCATCGCATTTTTGATTATAGATATTCGCATTTTCACTATTAGGCCAGAAATATATAGAGTAGCCCTCGTACTAATTATTATCCTTTTATTAGCACTTTTGCTAATTTTGTATTAAAATTATTATTTTACCAGCCATTCGTTTAATAAAAAATCACTTTGTAGTCTTTATTATCGCTTCTTGCTGGCTTTTTATTGCTCATACTTATACATTTATGGCCAAAGATTATATTTAATGTTTTGTTGAGTTGAATTAAATATGTCGTCCTTATTAAAAATAATGTTTACTTTAATAATTCTCTTTGACTTTTTGTTCTTCTTATATTTTTACTTGTAAAATTTTCACTTTTTTTGTGGCCCTTTTTGTGTATGTAATAGAGTGTGTGCTTCTCTTTATGTCTTTATTTCCGCTTCCTTTACTTTTTATGTAAATGTTTTCTATTTAGGCTTAATAAATGTGCATAAAAATCATTTTTTTTTTTTGCTGTTTATTTTTTTTTTTTTTTTTTTTGGCCTTCGGAAAATCTTTTTCATCTTTTTTATTTTGATTTAAATTAATTCTGTTTTTTTTTTCTTTTATTTCTATTTTGCTTTAATGACCCATTTTCAAGGTTATTTACTTAACTACTATTATTTGATGTTTTAGGGCTGACTTAGTTTACTTTGCAACGTTTTAAAATTTTGCTCATGCTACTTATCCCAGAGATTTGCATTCTTTGACATCGGCCGCTTATTTTGATTATATTAAAAGCCGTGTGATTTACAAACCCTATTACAAACTCTGCCCTTAAATCGTTTTTTCGCATTATTAAGTTTTTGAAATGTGTTTCGTACATCCTTTTTATATATATATTTTTTTTAAAGTCTGAAAAATTTTGGCCAAAAGCAATGTATGCAACATTGCAGAGAACTTTATTTGGAAAGAAATAAAGTTACAAAAAAAAAAAAAAATAAATAAATAAATAAATAAATAATAATAGTAATAATAATAATAATAATAATAATAATAATAATAATAATAATAAATAAATAAATAAAGAATAATGAATACCTAGAAAACAGAAAATTAACGGAAAATAGAGCAGTGCTGTGACACGACATTTCAGAAAAAGTAATAGTTTTTTACTGAGAGGTTTCTTTTGTTTTAATTTAATTTTTGATTAAGAATTATATTCTGAAATTTCTCGTAAGACGTATGAGTAATTTTAATACAATTAATTCGAAATAAATATTAATCATACGTTGTGAAAAACTTGTTATTTTTCTCCAAAAATTACGATTTTTTAAAACAAAATTTTACTCGCTGGTACTAAGGAAACTAATGAGAGTGAGTGCAAATTTAAATCTACTATGGACCAAATCTTGTTATCTGTTTAATTGCGGGACCAAAGTGTTAGTTTAAAATCAGGTGCTTGAAATATGAATCGTATTTTTTTTAAAGAAGAGTATGAATAGAACTTTTTACTTCGCTAAAGGAAGTTGTTTCTTTTACAAAATTGAGTTTTTGTATATTGTTTTTATGGAAAGTTTTCAAAGCAAAAGTTTTCAAAGCCATTCTTAAGGACTTCACTGCAGTATTTTACAGTACAATAAAATATATATTATATAATTTGAAATTCTAAGTCATAATTTCGAAAGGTCAAATGTCATGTTATATTGAATTTGTGTCTTCGTTTCTTTTCATATTTTCCCCCTGTTATCTTCAGTATTATTGTGGTAATCTGTATTATTAATGACTTTAAAATATAATGAATGCAAAAATTAAAAAGTATTTATTTGCTATTCCATGCCACCGAGTATATATTTTTTTTCTTTTTTATACATTTAAATATATAATTATGATTTTTGTTTGTTTTAAATATTTAACTTTGCTGGGTACTTCGAAGCTAATATTGTAAAATAAAAGTCAGATTAAAAAAATTTATTACCTTTTTAATGTTAATTCTATCATCATTCCCATCTTATCACTTACTTACTTCTTTCTTGTTTTTATAAGTCATTTAAAAAGATATATTATCGTATTTATTATAAAATTTAAAAAAAAAAAAACAAAAAAACCTTGTCCTATTTGTTGAAAACACCATTTTCCAAATCAATTTTGTGTCAATCATGTCACCTTCTGCGTATGAGCGATATTTAATTTTTGTGTCATGCTTAATATTATTTAACATCATTCATACGCACTGGTTAACCACGTTTTTATGGTTTTCGTTTATTAAGAATTAATGGCAGCAACACACACACACGAAAAAACATCTGTCATTGACTCACTGCCTAAAGTTTGTACAAATTAGCAAATGAATAAACAACAGACATTTATTTTAATTAAAATTTTTATTTTATTGTTATTTTTGTTAAGCAAATAAAATAAAATATGTGGAGAAAAAATAAATTTTAAAAGTGCCTACGTATCATTATTTTACGGTTTTAAATGCTTAAAGGGGTAAAAACATTGTGTCACTTTATTAAAACGGTTTAATTTTAATAAATCTGTGCTGCGTTTTTTAAAGTCTTTGAAAACTTTTCTTTAATCTTAATCAAGGAAATTTTGATTTTTTTTTATACAAACGCTTTTATTCATTTTTTCAATATTGTTATAGTACAACTGTTATAAAGTCAGTTTTTTAACATCTCAATTCCCTTATTTTCTCCAATGAAAGGTGATATAATAAAATCAATTTTAAAGATGAGAATTACAAGCACCTTGGCATTCTTTATTATTATTAAAAAAAGTGTGTGAAGATAAAAAACCTTTTATTTAATTTCACTATATTTCTTTTAGGATTAAACAGTTTTTAATTTATTAAAAAAATTAAATAACAAAGCACGTCCTTGCCCTCTACTGATAGTGCCAACTAATATATTCTTTTAATTAAAATTTTTACAAAAATCTCAATAAAATTTTGTCCCTGAACTACCCCAGCAAGTGCGAAATTACGTGGTTAAAAGTATTTATTATGCATTCGCTTCATACAGTTTGAACTTTTCTTTGAAATTGTAATTCTATTTGTCAATAGTCATTTGATAGCAAATGTAAC
The DNA here is from genome assembly GCA_937654795.1 of Cistogaster globosa. NCBI lineage: Eukaryota > Metazoa > Arthropoda > Insecta > Diptera > Tachinidae > Cistogaster > Cistogaster globosa. Next base: position 7,840,847 of record OW569407.1, read on the forward strand.
GTTTTCATTTATTTTTAAATGTCAAAGGACTAAAGTAAAAAAAATAATAAAGCTGTAACATAATTTTTCAATTTTTCAATTATTTTACATCCACACATACACATACCATACACATACACACATGTCTACATAATGGTGTTTAATTGAGTGAAAATAAATTGCAGTTGAAATTGAAAATACTGCAAAGTGAAGAGCGTTGTTAATTGCACATTGAAGAAACCATGACTGAAACTAGTTCGAAAAAATAACACAAAAACTACATGTCAGTCCTTGAAATTAATAACTGTAAAAAAAAAACGCTCAGATGACAGACTTTAATTACCTAATTAAAAATTACATTTACATAAATAAAGAAACTAGTCGCAAAAACTTGAAGAAAATCTTAAAAAAAAAATTAAATTTTTCTATTGATTTCGATTGTCTGTAGATGAGACTGATTTTCCAAAATGCTCGTTCGTAGTAGTACCGCCAATTGTTGGGCATGAACTGTCGCCCTTCTTGTATCAAATGCGGTCTACAAAAGGATGATGCTGCGAAATTTTCTTTTTTTTAATTCTTCTTTCAGCTTTTGGGGAAAGAAGTAATGTTTGCGGTAGATTATGCCTGATGTTTTGAGCTAATGAGTCACTTAACAACTGGCTTTCTTTTTCTTTCTTTTTTTTTATCAACCTTGATAACCACACGGCCTTAAATGATAACAGAATAAAATTAATAATTAAAAATTAAAAGAAACGAGGGCAAATTTATTATTATAATGAATTTATAAACTAAAATCTCTATACGCCGACCATGGTTTTAAAAAGAAATTGTTGTATGAAATATTAATACCTATTTTGATTTCAGAGTGGACGTTAATATGCGTAAGTGTAGAGAACAAGTTGTATTAAAAAAATACTAGAACGGGTTATTTATGAAAAAGAAGAAAAAAAAAACAATTTGGTTAGTCTCTCCCTGTTTGTGTTTTTGTAAAAAATATTTACTTAAGTTAATCGAATTTGTTCCGCCAGTAAACATTATACTATTGTCATACCTTCCGGTAAAGACCGTCGTCAACAACAATATTTACTTAGTTCATTGCGTTTATAACTTAAAATCTAATATAATAACATAATCTCGTTCTGCCGACCACGGTTTTCGGTACAGATGTATTTTTTTTTTTAATTTATTTACAGCATTGCAATAAATTTCAAAATGATATCGCGTAATCGAAAATCTCCATAAAAAAATAAATAAACAATAACTTATTATTACCTTCAGTTAATATCATAGTCACATTGTGCCGACCTCAATTTTTGACAATTATTATATGAAATATATAAAATAATTCGATTATTGCATACTTAATACATTATGATTGAAATAGCAGGGTTTATATAAAAAAGTAAAAAGAGTTCTATACGAAAGCAAAAACTTTCTAGAGTTTGAAGAGCCAAATTATTTAGACTCTTTGATATTTTAACATTTAACGACTTCTTACACAATTGTAATATAAAATATTAATACATACTTTAATTTACTAGTGGATGCACACTAAATGTAAGTGTAAAGTTTAAGTAAAAGATTTAAAAAGAAAAGTATGCCATACATTTATAAATAACAACGATTACCAATTAACCATTAATTTAAATAAGAAACATAATCTCTTTCTGCCGACCTCGGCTCTTCACACAATTGTCATACGAAATATTAGCACCTTAATTTATTAGTTGACGCACACAATTTAATAAACAAAACCCAGTCTCAGAATAAAAAGGAAAGTCTTTTGTTTCAAAATAAAAAATATAAAAACAGGAAATTAAAGTGTTAAGTTAAATTGAGATGTCGTCTTCTTGTACTCTTAAGCTGAAAGAGAATAAAAAAAGGGAGGTACAAATCAAAACTAGAAAGCATCCTCAAGTAAATTACACACATAAGTATACGTGATTGTACTCATATGTTTAACAAAAAAAGAAGTCAAACATAAAAATAAAATAACAACAAAACAAAACTCAAAGGACATTTTATACACACATTCACTTTTTGACTTTTTGTTTCATTTGTTTTCTCATAAAAATAAGTGTAAGTGTTTAAATGTGTATATGTGTTTGTAATTCATTGTTGTAAAGGCAATGATAACTACATGTTTGTTTGAAGAGGATGAATATGTTTGCAAATAAACAAAGATAATTGCTACAATAACAAACAGCAACAAAAAGCAAGTGGCAAGAAGTGCTGCTTAATAAACCAGTGAACTTTTATGTTATTTTTTGTGTTTTTTGACTCACACACACACAAACACACACTCATACATATTTAATAAACATGTCAAAGACATTGCAAGAATAATTTAAATTAATGAATATGACATCCCCTTTTGTGTCACCAAAATCATAGAGCGATGTATTAATTCTGTTTAAAAACTAAAGAAATAAGTTCTAACAATTCCCCAAACAAAACAAGACTTTTGAATGGTACGTTTGTCCTAATAAATGTTTTGACCTTGTCAGCATTTTAAGAATTCGACAAAATTCAGTAAATTTAACAGGAATGTATTATTGAGACATATCGAATTCTTTACTCTTGTTTTCTTTGAAAAATAAAATGTTCATTCTTTTTCGTTAAATGGATAAGCTACATACCAAATCATATTCGAGTAAACCTTATAGAAAGAGTTTGTATACAAAGGAATTGTACTTTTCGTTTTGTTATATTTGTTCCATTTGTTATTAAATCGAAATTTTGTAGAAGTCTTTGTTAAGTTTGTTTCTAGATTCTAGTATCACGAATTCAAAGATAGAAACGTGGGATAAACATGTGGTAGCATTCATAAATAAAATTACAGTATAACATGACTAAATCTTATTAAATTTATCAATCTGGGCTTATCTTTCAAAAAGTTATCACAAATCATATTTTGTATTTTCGGGGTGTTACGTCCTTTCCAAAATCCTCAAACACCACATAGGATGTCTTAAGTGACTTTTTTCCTCATTCGCACTTACAGTTTTACAAGTTTAAAAGAAATATGACTTAAAGTATAATAAAATATGCAGAACTCATCAATTCTACTGGATTAAAAGTCAAGCTAACGATGGAGACGCATAAAATTCCTTTTGCTAGAAAACAGCAGAACTTTTTCTTATACCAGATACAAACATTTGTGATCTAGATTTACTGTAGCACCTACCACCTGCATGGTGGTCTTACCACTGAGTAAAATTCAATGCGTTTACTAGCGCCCGTTACTGGCGTAGCCCAACCACAAAGTAACATAACTAAAAATATGGCTTGCTGGACCATAAACTACACCTTGCTTGAGGATTTGGAGACCATCCAGCTCTGCCTATTAAGAATGCAACAGCACATTTGATCTGCAAACACCAACAGCTAGTGGGGCTACCGGCTTCTGTGGTAACCTTCTTTTCAGGTTTCGGTGCTAGTATACCAGGGAACTGGTTCCTCATTTTACACCGGAAGCACTGCCTCAGAGCCTTGCCCGATCTGTTGTACTTTGACATAAAAACTGAAATACTTTACTACTTTTTCATATCATCAAACGGGTAAAAAATAACTTGATCTCCGCCTAACAAATTCTGAGGTCTAGTAGTTACCAACAACAATAATATAGTAAAGTTTATTATTACAAACCAGCAACTTACATTGTCTTTGATAACATGCAAGTTGCACATCAATGTCCTTTGTTTTCAACCAATTACACAACTGTCAATTATGTAAGACAAAGAGAAAGAAAAAGGAAATTTTCAGCTATTCTCCGATATCCGAGTCAAAGGATTCATTTTATTTATTTAAAGTAAATTTTAAAAATCTTTGTAAAAGTTTTAAAACAAATTTTTAAATGTCCGCATGCGGCGCATTTTTTCTCACATGTTTCTTAGATTTTTTGTTTTGTTTTTTTTTTTTTTTTTTTGAAAATAAGTTTTTCTCATTGTTAGCAAGGATAAGAACAAGAATTCAGTTTGAACAACATGAGAAATTCTGTACGAGTAAAGCAAATACACAGAAAGACACATAAAAAAAGAGAAGAAAGTAATCGGGTAATCGGTCTAAAAAATGCAGAGACTAACAAGTAGATAAGAAAAAAGCTTTTGTTGGTACTTTATAAACAGGATATTGCAAATGATACATTTAAATTTAAACGATACTTGATCTTTTTTATGTCATCACACTTTACAACAAGCAATTCAGAGTACGAAGAAACAAATTATTTTGGAAACAAATCAGCAATTTCTAAACGACTGGGATCAAATTGAAATAAAACTTCACATGCTGTTTGCAGAAGGAGCATTCGAGCTTAAGTTTAGAATGTAAATCCTTAAACATTAGTATCCAAAATAGGCCAACACTCAGGGGGTGACGCCTACTTATGCAATGCATTGTGCCAGAACTAGAAAATTAGGTTGTGGCAAGGGGGATAGAGAGAGTAGTTCTAGTGGACATTTGATTTGAATCTATATACACTGAAAGAAACAGGAAAGACTCCTGCAGGGAGTTTATTCCACATACGAACCAGCATCAGCGCATGAAGATTTGTTTTAATCAAAATCAACTTTTAGAAATTGCTGACGTCACAAAACAATCTGTTTCTGCATCACTGTGTAATGAAGCAATACACAGTTAAAGTATAAAGTAGAATTATTGTTAACAAGTGTTTGACCAATTTTGTTTCCTGTTTTTTAATGAAGCATAAATTTTATTGTCATCTTAGAGTTTCTCCTTTGGGGCATTTTGAAATCTTAAGTGTACTACAAAAATAAGTCTGGCAATTTTAAAAGCCAACAATAAAAAATAAAACGGTTATTTGAAATTTAGCTAACAAGAATTGAAAATGCTATTAAATGAGCATGAACTCAGTACCAATTTTAAAATTTAAATTAATTTTTTGTTAAGGGAAGCGTTTTTAGTTTTAGCAAAATTGTGTGCAATTCTCATCATGACACGAAATTACAATGGCACCACACTTTACATTCACATTTACTGCTTCTTCTAACAAAATAGAAACAACAACTACAAACGTACAATAGTATAAACTAACAAATAAAAATAAAAACTGTGTACAGCCTAAACAAGAAGAATAATTGGTGCGAAGATATTTTAGTTATTAGAATGCAAAAAAAGGAAATAAAAATTCTTAACGTTTCAACATACACAACTTGCATGTCAATATGTAGAAAAGAAACATGTCAATCACACATGCATAATTAAAGAGTGCAAAAGTAAAAAGTGTCACTTTAAGATTTCCATAGAAATGGTTATTAAACTTTTCTAAAATAATTGCAAAAAGGAATATTTTAAAAAATTTTTTTCAGCTCTTGATTTAATAACGAAGAAAAAGCTTTTTATCATCACAATCTTGTAAAGTGATTTATTATTTTTTTTTTTTTTGGAAAATTGGAAAAATAATGGTTGTTTTAATGGTTAACAAAAAAAATATTGTACAAAATGTGAGAAGCTTTTTTTCTTAACAAAGGTATGACTTCAAAAATAAAATGTTGAACAAAAAAAAAATTAAAAATTGGCATGAATTGTGCCCAAGTCACCATAAATCATTGAGCGAACTTTTTTTTTGCTAATTTTATCTTTTTATTTTAAAGCAAGTTTTTTATTTAGCAGTTACGTCACATCCATCAAAGATTTTATTAGTTTTAAGATTTTAACTGATTTAATTATTTAATAATTTAGAAAATTAAATTAAATTTTTATTTAAAAACCAATAAAACTATTAATGGATGCAAAAACCTTCTGTTGTACAGAAAAGTTAATAGACTAAAAGTATTTGTGCTAATTATTAAACTATATAAGGGATTTATAACTTAAAAAGGCCGTATCAGGCTCTCCACTGCGCCCTACGACACGTAATCAAAAAGACTTGTCGTACTGCTACAGTTTTTTTTTTCCTTCAAACGGTGTAGGGGTGTTTCTTTGCTTTCAAATACAAGCGCGTCAATTTTCAATATTTACTTCAGTTTCTTATGTTGTCGCTCTGCAATATTTTTGCCCACAAAGTCTTTTTTACTCGAACTCTTGTAGAGCAGACTTGCGTCTTTAACATGCGCGGCTCCCAACGTTAGGACTCCAGCCAGTCTTAAACCCACGACCTCCTGTTTTACTGAGTTTTCAGGCCATTTCTGCTAAGACAAGCGGCGATATCGTCGAAACGGGTAATGGCTTGTTGCTCGCTAAAACCGGTCAGTTTAAAATTTGTCCACCAAATGTTCGAAGGGAAATCACCCTTTTGGTTACAAGCAGCTTTATTTTTAGCACATGTTATTCGATACGATAACTTTCTACAGTGATTTATTGCAATAATCTAAAAATAACAACAACAACAACAAAACACCATAAAGGCCATGAACTACCCTTTTATACCGGAAAATCTTTTAAATAAATAAAAAAAAAAAAGATTTTTTTTTTAGAATTCCCAAGAACATTTGAAAAGTATATCAATGATACTTTTTGTGTGACATTTGTACTTTGTATTTCTCGACCTTTTTACCTTCTCTTTACATACATTTAGTGATAATCCCAATACACATTCCCATTCATTTTTTATTAAAAGAAATGAAAATTTACCTTCAGTAATGGATTTTACTATATTTTATGTCTTTAATATTTCAATATTCTTTCTTGTATTCAATTTTGTTGTTTCTTCTTGCTCAAGACAAACATGCCTCAAGTTAAAAAATACACTTTAAAATGCTACATTAACAACAACAATTATAATCGGGGTGAAAAAACTATGCTAAAGGTTGAATTTATTAAAAAAGAAACAAAAAAAAAAGAAGAGCTGTTTTTATTACTTTTCTTTTTTTACCATTTTATTTGTTAAACAAATAAACAAACTGCAAACAAAAATTGTCTTTGTATCATTCGAAAATGTTGTCGTTACTGCAGTCATTGTAGTGTTGTAAATCCCATATTCACATTCTATTTGTTTTTTTTTCTTCTCTAAATTTTTTACATTGACAAGACAACATGATATTTAAAAAAAACGCACACCAATACAGAAACACAGACGTATAGCAAATAACTTGCAACGATATAAAATAGCAATATGTTTACAAAGAGTTACAACAATATGACATGATATGTCTAAATAAATAGACAATTGAACATAAAACAAAACAAAACAGAAAGCAATACAACGAATTTATGATAAAAATGAACGAGGAGTGGTTCAAAGTGTATTAAGAAAAACAGAAAAATGGTAATGGGTTCTTGTAGAGGAAGGTAAAAAAGAATTAAATCTTTTGACAACTCTGATAGCCCAGAACATCTCAAGGTTAATGGGGCGTTAACCAATTTAAAGCTGCTCTATTTTTAAATCTAGCTAGAGATCCATGCATCCACTGAAGACAATACAAACAAGTCAATTATACCCAATTCGTTTGATATAACGATGCGCTAGAGAAGGACCATAAAAACATTTTTAATAGAAAGTTAGTTATAAATTGCGGAAAAAACTAAAACGATCCTTAAAGACAGTTTAGACGGTACGACTTTACGCACGAAAAATCCAAGAGGAAATAATATAAAATTCCCTCCGTGCTGTAAAAATGAGAGTTAAAACCCTACGATAGATCTTTTTGCGTTTACACAATTAGTATACAAATCTTGTTGGGTGGTTTGCAGATAAAATGCATCCCATCCCTAATGATTTGTAATTGGTTGTAGTTTTTTACACGCAAAAATGCTTCCTTAGAAAAAATGTTATTTCAAAGTATTTAAAGAAGATTTTTTTTACTAACAATTACAAAGGCCGATAGTGCAGCTTCATATTGCAAACAGCAAAAAAAAAAAAGAATTAGCAATTAGTTTTGAAAGCAAATTGATCATTTTAACTGTTTAAAAACAAGGATAACGAACACGGGCAAAGTAAAACTCAGGCAATTACGTCAGCTATTTAATTGTTTCACTTACTTTGAAAAGTGATAAAGTAAAAGATAGTAAATAAGAATGATACACAGAAAGCTACGTTTTTTTTTAAACCCTGCAAATGTTCCATTTAGAAAGTGCCTCTAGTGTAAAGTAGCTTTAGACGACTTTATGCTTTAAAATAATACCGCTGAACAATAGAGCTGTTTAAATTATCCCAAACATTTTGAGACTTATTTAGATTTTTCTTTCAAGCCACACGTTATTGGTTTTCATATAAACAACAATAAAGGCGCTTTCACACTATAATACTGAGTCGTATGATTTTCATTTAAATTTCTCGTATGAGAATGATTTAGATTTCGAAAAATCTAACGTATCATTTCAAAACGCTTTCACACTATCACACTTAAAACAGTTTATAATTTCTCTGTAGTAAGCAAACAGCTGTTTTCGGGCAATAACTTTTTATACTCTTCCTTTTAATATTGTTGACATATGTATTAGAGAAGTACGATGCCTGTATGAAAAACTTTAAGCTGCCGGCGGATACTAGCCGATTGGGAACAAGTGTAGAAAAGCTGTAACTCAGCGATTTTTATGAAATTTTTTTGCACAAAATTATGATGTATGTATATGACAATCTGCATAGAAAATAATCAAAAATACTATTTCTTTCAACCGTTTTTGCAAATATTGATTTTTTTGCTGTTGAAAGCTTTAAGGCAAATTTGTATTATAAACTAACAAAAAGTTCAATAACAATACACATGCTGATTAATTAATTTTATTTAGTATACAAGTACAATTTTTAGTGTGTTTTTGGCAATACCGACAGTTGAAAGTAAATTGTAGAGACCGTAGAAAGATTTAAACACTACATATTTGAAGCTTTCACTTAGCAAAAAACTCATTTGTTTTCCTAAACTGAGCGAAATTGTTAGGTTACTTTTAAAAAATTTGTAATTAATCGATGGATATGCTTGAAATTGTTTTTGTTTAACATACATATCTGCACTGAATGTTTCGTATTAGCACATCGGTAAAATTAGTTTGAAAATAAGAAAAACATTTACAGTTCTTAATTACCTCTAAAAATCTGGTTGGTATTTTTAAGTCGGCGCAAGACAAAAATCAACCGCGGATAAGCTATGATTATGCAGCAATTGGCTTCGGTCTCTAAAAAGCAGCTGTTTGTTTAATTGGCTTCATTTTTTGTTGCAAAAAAACTACCCTGATAATATGAAATGTCTTAGCTTTTAGAAAAATTTCAAAAAATAGAGAGAGCCATCGGTGTGTCAAATTTTACTTCTCAGTCTATGAGATTTTACTTAAGATCGCTTTCACACTATAAGATTTTTCATATTATTTCGAATTTTTGACAAATCTTAACCCATTAACGCCCAAAAAGAAACTGCAGGTAAAAAAATGTTTTTGTTGTTATTTATTAATTCAACGTCAACTAAATAAATGGAGTAATAAGAAAAAACTGAAAATTTTTTATTCACTTTTTAGAAAATTGGGTGTCCTCACTTGGGGACATTGGGCATACTAAGTATGAAATTGCCCAAAACAGTTTTTTTCAACGCAAAGAGTTTTTGTACATAATATACATTTCCAGCGGCATTTACTATGACAAACAACACATCTCAATTGGTTTACAATCCGTTCCGGATTATGACCGTTGTTTTTGCGATCAGGACCAACTATTGTGGATGATGCTTGACGCCGCTTTAATGCTGTGGGCTGCAAATAAGACCGTGCAATACTCCGTCTAAATGATAGTTGGTCCATCGGAGTAGTATTTTCAGCTTTACATAGTATCACGTGCAATCGCCAAGCGTTACTTACTGCCAAGTCTAAAATATATGTAAATATTGGCCACCACCATTTTTTGCCTCTTATGGATACTCTATAAAGACTGATCGATTGATCCATTTGGTCTACACCTCCCATATTATTATTATAATTGACAAACAGTCTTGGTATACTGAAGTCAACTTTTTGTTTCCGATTCTTACACCAACGTTTCACTTTTCCCAAGGGTTCTATAAAATCGAAATTTGTTGCCATGGTAACAACGTTATTATCATTCCATCGGACTATTGTAATTTCGTTATTTCTGTCAAAACGATAATCATACTGTGCTCTGGGTTGTTTTTTAAATTCTTTGACAGGTACAAGTGGACACTTTTTCGTTCTATTGTCTCGAATTGTTCCAGTTGCTCTAAATCCTAATTGTTTTAAGTCACACAACAACTTGTAACTTGTAAAAAAGTTATCAAAGTAAACGGCATGATCTTTTGGGACTATTGACATTTTTGCGAGTAGAGATTTCACAATTCGTGAGCCGAGAGGGTCAGTAGAAACGTTCGTGGACTTACCGCAATAAATATCGAATACATAGCAATATCCATCTGAACTTGTGGCTGCCCAGTTCCTATAGCCAAATCTCACTGGCTTGCCCATAATAAATTGTTTCGCTGAATGGCGACCAAAATATTTTATCATAGATTCATCTATTGATAAGTTCCCGTGCAGTATTCCCCATTGGCATGAATTTCTTTCAATTAGATTGCACAAAGGTCTTAACTTAAACATTTTGTCAGTTGTAATATTGGCAAGGCTGTTGTCGGCAAAATGCAAGTTTTGTTTTATCTCTAGGAATCTATTTCTACTCATTGTCCTTGCAACCAATGAAACCCCTAAGTCTTCATCTAAACTCCAATATGCACGTTCCGAAGGTAATTGCATGTATCCACTCAGTAGCAAAATGCCGAAAAAACGTTTTAAATCTTTTTCATCGAGACGGAAATTATGTCTGTTGTTTTGATTTGCGTATAACATGCTGTTTTCGACTATCAAATCAATAACACTGGTGTCGAATATCTTTTCAAATAACACACAAGGGCTATGACCGTTCATATTTTTAACGAAATCATCAACTCTACTACTAATTGCATCATTACTATTATATGTTGTGCTATAAGTTGGTTCTTCACGTCTCCATCTAGGATTTTGTTGGTTACATTGATTCTCTTTTCTTAGAAAACTTAACAGTGGCTCATCATCACTATCACTCCAATCTGACGTAAAATTGTCATTTTGTTGTTTCAAAACAACTTCTATTTTTCCCGGTACATCATTTGGCATATTTGTACAAAGTAAATCTTCTTCATCACCTTCATCGACATCACTTACAGCGGCAGCATCTGGTGGCATGACTAAAATATCATAGGTGTCATCATCATCATTTTCCACTATGTAATTAACAGCTTCTTCAAGTCGTAAAAAGCTGTTCCGACCTCTAAAAATATTTCTGTGCGTCATATTGAAGAAGATCAAAGAGCCTCTGAAATTGTAGAGTTTATTAATAGTTTCGCCCATTGTCCCCAATTGGGGACAGTCGAATAAAACCATACCTTCTAAATAACTTCTTTACTTTTTTGCCGAATAAATAGATGTGAGAGATTGTTAACACTCTAAACAAAATATTTTATCGATAAAAACGAATTATTAAATCAATAATAGTGAAAAAAAACTGGAAGATGTTCAACAAAGCACACCCGAAGAAAATACAAAATTAAAACCACTAAATACTGCAACTGCTTCTTACTTTATAACACGTGTCTTTGATTGTAAGCTCAACTAAGCCTAAAGAAGCGGTATATATCTTAACATCAACTAAAATAACGGTTTAAGTTAGAGTTGCCAGCCTTTGAACATATGTACTCATATGGGGACAGTGGGCGGTAATGGGTTAATACTCAATCTTATAGTGTGAAAGCGCCTTAATAAATACTTGAACAGATTAACCTTCAGAGCTCTTAAAATTAACCTACAAGACGTATAAGTAATATTTTTAGTAATTCAAATAATCATACGCCACACAGCTTCAAAAACATTATTTCAGAAAACAAAATATGGATTTATTATTAAATCTTTTAAAATTTATTTGAAGGATTTTAATTGAGAAATTTAATGTAAATTTATTATTTTGCATAAATAATATAAAAATTGCTTTTTTAAAGTGTCTTTGTGTCTTGTTTAAATACAATTTAATCACAAATATTATAATAAACTGCTTTTTCACCCTGCTACTGTCTCCTTCCTTTTCTTTCTCTCTCTCGGTTAATTTATTCTTAAGTTATACAATTTGCAAAACAAATCAAATATAATTTAATTCATATAAAAATTTCTTTGGTTATAGAAAAGGCACTTTTACTTTTTATAATTAAAGCAAGATTTTCTTAAAGAAAATTTAATTCAGACAACAACAGTAAACAATTACTTTAAGCATTTTAAATAGTTTTGAAAAATAATATAATATAATAAAGTTGTTAAACAAATGGGCATCCTGCGATGGGTCTCTTAGGCTGGGAGAAGTGTGAAATAATAAAAAAATTAAATTAAAAATATTAATGTGGTGATATAGAAAGAAGGCCTACTAAGGCTTTGCACATGTTTATACTATCTCAAGAACGCACACATGTTTTTTGCTTAACGCCTGTAAGGACTGAGATAAGCAGTGTTTTTAACCACGAGATATTCACGTTAGACTTTAAATTAGTTAACGAGTAATCAGAAAAATTTGGGCGTTTTGAAAATAAGGTTTTTCTTAGGAGTCATGCAGTTGTGATCCCAAGACATTTTCTAACTGACTAATTAAAATTTTAATAGTAATTTTGGACTCATTTTGAAAAATTACTGCGGTGCATCATATGACTTTGTTTTTGATTCGTGTTTGAAACCGTTGATACGAACATTTGACATTTTGCTTTATACAAGTTATATCGAACAATCGATCATTTGTGAACTTGATGTTTAGGTTTTGTGATCAGCCGTCTTCACTTTTTGCATGAATGCACTTTTGCAGTTACCTTTGACTTTTTTCAAGAACTTTTAAGTTCTCCTCCTTCCTAAGAATATTTTACTTCGTGTCGTAACTGCAAAAAATGCTACAAGGAAATAGAAAAGAAAATTAAGGAACATCCCTTTTCGCTAAAAATAATTTTAAAATGTTCCAATGTTTTCTTTTTCATCATTTTCCTAAATAACAATGTGGTTGCATAAAAGTGTTTAGTCGTGCGGTTAGGATCTTCATGTAGTAAAAAAAAGGATGGTACAAAATCTGCAAAAACAAGCTGCTCCAACTGTTGTAAGAAAAAAATATTATTACAAGATTAAAAACAAAGAAACGTAACACAACAAAGTTGTTCTAAGTGTTACATTGAACCTGTTGTCTTCTTTTACAAAAGTATCCGTGAAAATTTAAAAATGGTCTTTTAATATTTTTACTTTACTATTTTTACTTTACTTTTACATTTTTAGTTACAAAATAATTTTGTATAGAAAATAGTTATTAAAATTTTGATAAGAGATTTGCTATGAACTTAAGTTAATATTTTTAAGCTGCGTGAAATGTTTGTAAATGTTAAGCAAACGAAAAGTACATTATGCATTAGTTTGAAAGAGTATTCAAATTAAAAGATCTCTTGCTATTAAGCCTAAGCTTTAATGAGTTAATAAATCTCTTTAAGTTTTGTTAGTAATTTTTGGAGTTTCAGTAAATTTTCTCAAACAACAAAGCTGCGTCGAAAAAAAACTATTTGCAAATTTTTGTATTCGTACAAAAAGCAAAAACAAATATTTATAGATTTTTATTAAGAGAACAAAGATTAAGCTTTGGATTGTCTATGGACTTTTTCTAACCAGTTTAATACTGATTGATTTACAATTTTTCTCGTATTCTTATTTAGAAAATTAGTTGGTTCAATAGAATTCTGAACACGGATTTGAAAATGGTGCATTAAATTCTGATAGTGTCTAAATATTTCTTCTTTTTTAAAAAAATTTATTTAAAAATTAAAAAAAAATCCTCATTTATAAATTTTGATATTTTGATATCTATAAACTCAAGTCGCAAAATTAAGATTTTCAATTAGACATTAGTTATTTGAGTGTCATTTTTATAGAAATAATTTTAAATTCAAACTAATATTATTAATGCAAATATGAGTTTGTTTGTGGATTTGTTGGTTTTAATTGTTAATTGTTTGAATTAATTCTTTCACAAATTTTTATAAAAATAAAATAGTAAAAAAAACTATTTTCCACCTCAAAGAACCTTTTGTGTATGAGCGGCCTTTGATCAATAATTTTGAACATCTTTTTTATATAAAATAATTAAATTAACATTTAACGAAAGAAAAAAATATTCAGGTGCTAGACTCCTTCACAAATATAAAAAAAAGCGAATTAATTCGGCTTCAGTTTATTTTTATATTAATTTTTACAATTTTTATTAAGAAAGAAAATTATATAAAGTCTCTTAAAGAAATCAGAAAAAAAAACAGGCACCAGCAGAATGTAATGAAGAACTTTTTGGATCTTTAAAAATTTTCAACTGGTGGTTAACAAAGCTTAAACTCTGTAAGCGCTGAACCTTCACTGATGGCATACTAAACGTATAATTGAATTATCACCCCTATCGTGTTTGGCGTAGGCGTATTTTAATTACGAAAATTTTGTAATAGATTAAAGATAACTGTTACGAGCTGTCTTTAATCTATTGCAAAACTTTTAAAAAACGACTAACTTTCGCCGCAAAAACGCCAAGAACGATAAGGGTGATTATTTATCTTGTATCATTTCCTCTATCATTTGGGCTGATATCTTTAAATTTAATTTTAGATTTATTGTAAGGAAACATTTCCTACAAAATATTAAAAGTTTTATATTTCAAATTTAAAAGTGTCTTAGTTGAAGACATTTTAATCATTTAAACTTTCTTAAAGTGTCATATGCCCTCCTTCCGTCTTTTTCTTTCTTCTTTTCTACTTCACATCACTTCAAATTAACACAATTTTCAAAACAAAAATAAAACATCAAATAATTCACTTCTTTTATTTAATAAAGACATTTTTGCTTTTTATTGTAATTTATGTATGAACTTTCTTAAAGAAAAAGGTTTTTGATTCAATTAACATCAAATTCAGTACACAAAGAGTTAACAACTACAACCACATTTAAACACATACATATGCATAATTATACTATATATACAATCACCTAAATAGTTAAGCCATCATAGGCAGTTCTTTGTGTGTATATCTGTTAATGTGTGAGTATTACAACAGTTATTTGCCAATTAAGTGTAAATGGTAAATGTTGATATTGTTTATTGTGTTTGAAAAGGATTGTAAGCTGTTCGTGTGCAATTAATTGGTGTGAGGTTTGAAAACATAATTAGGCATTTACTTTTTTCAAATGAATTGTTTCAATTTAAACTTGCAAATCAAATAAATAAATATTTAATAAAATGTTGTTTTTAGATGGTTATTTTTAATTAAAATTTTATTAATTTAAATTGTTTTATAATTCAAAAATATGTATTAAAGCTTAATTATATTCACTGACTTTTAAAAAACTACACATTACAGTTTTCGCTAAATAAAAACAAAAACAAATTTAATTAAACTAGCTAAACCGATTTATGTTTAGTTTCGAATTGTTTATTTTTTTATAAATACTGTTGCCAATTAAATTTTTAAATTATATTATTTCCACTTTGGTTGTATTTTATTTTTGTTAATCTGCTTTATAATCGTTAAAATTATATTTAAGGTTTTCATTTTTTAATTTTTGTATTTAATTTTAATGGTGTTTTTTTTTTTTCTAAATCGCATATTTTTTGTTCATATTTCTTTGCAGGCACACCATATTGGATGGCTCCTGAGGTAGCTGCTGTTGAACGAAAGGGTGGCTACAATCAATTATGTGATATTTGGGCTTGTGGTATAACAGCAATTGGTAAGTGAAGTGCAAACTTTTTTCAAGACAAAACATGTTAACATATGTAGCATTTTTAAATTTTATGTTTGTTAACATACTTTTAAAAAAAATCTCTTTTAATTTTTAGCTTCTTAACCGATACCAAAACTAATTTCTTGCATGTAATTTTCAATATAAAATTTTCCAATTAAGTTTAATGAAAATAATTACTTTTTTTCCTTCCTTTTTTTACTTAAATATTTATTGGCAATTAAATTTATAAAAACAATTTTTAACTCCATCATCGTTTTTAATATCTCTGATTATCACGTTGCAGTCGAGTTTTCTTATTTTTTAACTATATGTATTCAATATATAATTGTTTGCTAAAGGCTACGACTGACTCCCTTAAAAATTTGTTGAAATTATTGACAAGAAAATTATATAGAGTTCTGACCCAATAAGCCAAATCGCAAAAAAATATTTTATTAAGATCACCCCACATAGTCACAAAAGAAAGATTAACCTTAGAATGACAATGTGATCGTACAAAAACTTTTGTTTTATGGGGCTAACCAATCGCATAGACCTATTGAAAAATTAGTCATGCGTTTTTTTTAGTACACGCTATTTTACTGCTTTAATACATATGACATTTTTATCAAATCTAACGACTTCATCTGATACTTTATCTTGGCCTAATTAGCCATTGTCTTCAAACTTGTTGGTTTGCCCATTCTATTGTAGCCTACAATTTAAGTTTAAAACTGCCAGAAATAAAAAATTGATGTGAATGAAACGGGATCATGCTAAAATTCAAATATTCAAACGCCAAATTTCAGATGTAATAATTTTACAAAATTAAACAAAAAAATATGAATAAAAACTTCCTTCAAATGTTATGTTTGAAAATTACGATACCGTCGATGGACATACCGTCTGCCGTCAAGCTACCGCCTATAACGGTTTAAAAGATAAGACCTTATTTAATTGCTCATACTTATTTTTAATGCGGCATTATTTGTACATACTCTGGGTAGATTCCAAATGTCTGTCTGCTACAGTTAAAAAAACTGAAATTACGGCGTTATCCTCTATATTTTAGTTTATTTTTTAATATTTTTTATAGTTGTTAAAGTGTTTGTCTGTTAAGTTTTAAAAAACAGGCTACGTCACAATTGCGATACACATTAATATAAAAATATTTTAAATCATTTTTATTTTATATTTTTATTTCATTTTTTATTTATTTATTTCTATTTTACCTGCTATAGAAAAAGTGATTAAGAATTTCGGTATTAAATTAAATGTGAAATATACAAAATTTTTCTTGTCTAATTTTAAGAACCATGAACGAAATTACTCAAAGTCTTTGCAGTTAATATAAAACTTCAATAAATTTTTAATCATTTAATTGCTCCATACATTATTTTTTTAATTATAAAGGAAATACTCAACTAAATCAATTAAATAATTAATTAAACGAAATCGAAAAAAAATCTAATTAAATTAATAATTGAATTAATTTGGTGTGAAGAATTTTTTCGTGTGCATAAGAAGGCAAAAGAAATATTGATATTTGATTAATCATAGTAAAACGTTAGTTATTGCCTTAAATCTATTTGGATTGAGTAATAGGAAAAATATAATCAAAATAACATGCGATTGCTTCTGCTTAATTTTTTTATGTCAAAAATAGTGTGACACGTATATTTAACTTCGTTCATACATGCTTTTAAGGCTTGCATAAGCTTTCGTCACTACTATTATAGCTACAACTAAAATTCTTTCTTACGATCTGTTTCTTCAACTTCAAAATTTTATTACATTTGTTAAGAAAACAGGTTAAGTTTTTTAAATTCAATGACAGATTTAAAGAAATGACAAGAATATTTCTTATGCTGGTAAGAGAAGAAAAGTATTCATCTTGACTACCAATAACTTCAAGTAAATTTGTTATGTCTGACTAAAAACTATAACTTTGTCTACATACTCAATCAGTCATTTGTTTTGCAGACTAAATTATGGCGATCTTAATCATCGTTATTAATGCAAATACGTTTTTCCCATAAAAATAAATTGTGAAATATAAATGACTGCGCTTAAATGCCAACACATAAAATATTTGACAAAAGCAAACAGTAAATAATAAAAATAATAATGCTAAAACTTACACTTTCATAAAATATTTCATTCCAAGCAATAAAAAACTCTTAACATTTTTGGCTATAAAAAATTTTGTGATTTTATTTTAATGACTTTTGTGTCGTAAAAATAAAAACTGTGAAATTGAAAGAAGAAAAAACTTTTTTATTATTTTAAAAGGATAATCAAATATTATTACGTTTGTCACTATTTGCTATTTAATTAATTAATTAATATCTTTATTTTAGAATTGGCTGAACTGCAACCTCCTATGTTTGATTTACATCCCATGCGTGCTTTGTTCCTTATGTCAAAAAGTGGTTTCAAACCTCCAACTCTTAGCAATAAAGACAAATGGAGTCCTACATTTCATAATTTTGTAAAAACAGCTTTAACAAAAAATCCTAAAAAACGTCCCACAGCTGAAAGGCTGCTGCAGCATCCCTTCGTACAGGGTGAAATGTCGGTGCGTGTGGCCAAAGAATTGCTTAAGAAATATATGAATCCCAATCAACAGTTTTACTATAATTGGGATGGAGATGAAGAGGTAAGATAAATTAGAAAAAAAATCAAATCTTTAAAATAATAACGTCAAATGTGTGCTTGTGGCGTATGATTAATATTTATTAAATATAAATATTTTAAACGTACTCATACGCCTTCGATCCTTTTAATAAAAAATCTTTTACTAAACCGATTAAAAACATTTGGCTGTCGTAAAAATCTAAGCCTATATCTGCTTTAAGTTCACAAATGCACATTGAATTTTAAATTCGAATAGAATTTTTAACACCGGAACGGACACTGGTAGAAATAAAAAAAATAACAACTTCAACGAAAAAATTAGCAAAGTATACGTAACTTAATAGCAACGATCCTGAAAAACTGCAGCGTCGTTTAAGTAGCGCCTGTACATTTCGCATTTATTTCGATAATTCAACCGTGTTTATTCTCTGAAAAAATGATCTGTTGGAAAATTATGTTATTTCAAATATTAGTATGTTTTATGCGAGTAAACACCGGAGAATTTTTTTCTAAGAAAAACCTCAATTTTTTTATTCCGAAGCTGAATTCATGGCAATAAGATTTGAAAATGGTTTACGGCATATGTCCATCGTGGCTTTTCTTGACGAGGCACATTCTGTACGTCTAATTTCGGTCATCCAAGGCGTCCTACTCACATGGCTCCACAAGAAATAATCGTGAAGTGAAAAAAACACCAGCTCTTAGAGGCCAATCAACAGGTCCATTTCTCACAATTAATTTATTGCCAATTTTTTTATTTTAACAGGTCGATGGTTACGTTCGCCGTATTGCAGGTAGCACCATTCTGTTAAAACCACTTGCTGCACCGAAGTTTAGGCAATAAAAAAAATAATTGCTATTGGCAACGATCTCCATCGACCAAAACGAAAGCCTTGAGCTAATTTTTAAAGAGATAAAGTTCAATGATGCAACCAGACTGTAAACCGCACCAAAGATTTCTCTTTTGTGAATGTAATCGAGTCCGCATGGTCTGTTTTCGATTGATTTTACTTCTTATGCCGCAATTTTCTTTAGTCAAAATCCCGCTAAGCCAGAAACGAGCTCCATCAGCTAACGCATTTTTATGCAATAGAACATAAGATTAATTTTCAACTGCTTAGAACCTAGTCCAAGAAAGAACAACGCATATAATGGTCTCGTGGCTTTTATTTCTACGCCAAAAGATCTTATATGGGTGTAGGCCTGTGATCTTGTGATCGATTACGAATAAATTACTTATGATACTCCTCAGACGTGTTAGTATTACTGCATCATTTGGAGAATTTATGCTATAAAATCTATCCACAGTTTAATGGATGAATTGTTCAGATGGGCGATTATGTGAGCGCCCTAAAAATCATTCAGTTGTGTTTGTTCAACATGGAGGAGGAGCGTTATATCCCCTACTTCTTGGAAGTTATTAATTTTAGCCCTAATTTTTAAAGTATTAATTTTAACAAAAACCTTGTGATGTCCAAATTGAAAATCTGATTAAAAAAATCTATTTTTTTTCGACATAAAGAATGAAATTACATGAATAAATTTAAATTAAAATTTAATTCATTAAAATTTTCATAATAATTAAATACAAACTTTTTTCTTTAAAAAACATTTTATTGTTATGAAATATTTAAAATGTAAAAATAACTATTGTTAACCATTTTTTTTTTTTATCTAAAACTTAACTAATTAAAAGTGTAAAAATTCTTTTCTAATTAATTGTTACATTTTATATATTATTTTTTATTTTCTATCCCTCATGTTTTAACCACAATTTGTGTAACCTGTTAAATGTTTACACACTGCATAAACAACCTATGGAATGGATTTTTCATGTGTTGAACCTTTCGTTAATGTTGTATTTGTTTATAAACCCTGGCTATACAAAATGAAAAATGTTACAAAAAATAAAAAATGAAAACAATTTTGATGAACGTTAAGACTGTTGCCAGTGTACCACAACGTATTGCAAGCAAAATGACATCAAGGCCAAATGGTATTTCACCACAAAATCATACTCTGAAAACAGGTACGTATAAATGGTTGTATAAAGAAATAAAAGATTATTTATGAGGGGATTTAGTCTTGAACTGGAGACTTTTTTTCGTAATACATTCGTTGCTTATTATAAAATCGATATTAAATAACAAAAAATTAAAAAGCGGATTTATTATACATATAAATTATGATAATTTACACGTTAAGTGTTAAAAAAAAAAACTTTAAATGTTTTAAGCTAAATATTTTCTAATAAAACCCCAAACTCTTTGGTAATTCTGCGTGTAAATTTTAACCTCATTAAAAGTTAATGGAAGGTGGATTTCATCGCGTTTCGTGTCAGTTGCTGTCTAAAAAATTGCAAAAAGAAATTCTTCAACATAAATAAAAAATAATTTTTGCTAAATTGAAACTGTTGATTTCGTGAAAAGTCACGTAATGTTGCTAGCATCATGTTTACTTCCAACAAAATGTTTCTAGCAACAATTTTTATTCAACTGCAAAATTGTGCGAAGCTTTAAAAAACAGAAGAAAAAATGTTGCATACTTAAAGGCAACAAAAATCAGTAATTTCCCTTGAAATCATCGTGTTGACAATAAATAAAGTTGCTAAACAGTTTTTTAAATTTAATTAGAGTATTTAGAACAATTGATAAAAATTTCTTTTCCATATATGAAAATTACACAATTTCTTGTCGAGTACCTACGTACGTGTAAAAATACATTTTATTAACGTTTTATAGTGAGAGTGACTTAAAGAAAACAAGAATTTTAAAAGTTAAACTTAATTAGCCAAATAAACGCTGTTTCAGAACTTATTAGAGTCTATTAGAGTTGGCGTCTATTTAAAAAAAAAATCAATTGTTTACAGACTTTACGCAGTCTCCACGAAATTGTTCCCTTTTATAAAAATTGTAGTTTACGATTTCGAAGTTCGCTCCACAAAACTTTAAAAAACTACGGCTAAAACCTTGTAAGATTTTTAAATGCATAATTTTAGTTTACATTAGATATTGCTACATTTTATTTAAGCACGTTTGAGAATGGCACTTTAGTGGCAACAATGTAAAGGTTTAACTACTTTTTAATGTTATAGTCGTTAAAGTTTATTTGATGATTACAACAATGAATTAAGCTTCCAGGGCATTATTCAAAACTTGACTTTCTATGTGTGTGTATCCCTTCTGTTGCCTGATGTGTGTGTGTCAGTGTGTTTGTTTAAAACTAAATCTCTCTAATGGATAAATTGTCAATAAAAAAAAGAAAACTTAACTGGAATTTTCTACTACAATAAAACCACATTTTTAAAAGTTTAATTAAAAATTAAAACTTTTACTAATATACACATATTTTATGTGTGTGTAAGAGTGTAAGTGGGTTTCATGTCTACAATTTTTAATTAACATTACAGTGTTTAAAGCTCACTATTGTTATTAAAAAAAAGGAAAAAATATGTTAACTTTAATTAAAATATGTTTAAAGAAAATAACTTCCTGATTTTTCTTTTATTTCTATAGGCATGACATCGTCTAGTTCACAATGGAACAGTGAACGTTCCTCTAGTCCTGAAACTTTACCAAGTGACATGTAAGTCTTTTTCTTTTTTTTAAGCTACACATACTTATTGTTGAAAATTATAAACAAGCATACAATAGTTTTTATACTCTTTTTATACTTCTTCTGGGTTTTGTGTAATTCCTTCTAAAATACTCTTTTTTTTAATGTGAAACTATAAAGAACCAAAAAAAAAATCATCTTAAACACTTTAAACACGTTTTATAAACATTTTACTGCCTATTTGCTACAACCTGCTTTCATTGGTAAAGTGTACTACATGCAACTTGCATTAGACGCTCTTGTTTGTTGTACTTGTTCATGTTGTAATAATGCGCTTGAGCAGCAATAATTAAAAACGCTTTTAAGCATTCCAATTTTAATTCATTCGCCTGGCTGTGTGTGTTTTCTTTTCCTTTTTTACATTTACTTTCATTTAAATTAAAATATTTACGATTATTGATTTAATTAAGTTAATGTTTACATTATTTGTTTTAAAAAATCATTTGCATTAATCAGTTTTTAATTATTTATTATCATAATGCTTTTTCAACTTTTAATATTACTCATGCATTTATCAAGGACATTATTTATCAAGGACAATGGGGTAGCTTACTTAAATTAAATCGTCAAAAATGCTTTACAAAAAACATAAAATTATATTTTTTATTATTATTTCTTTTGATTTCTCAACAGTCTTGCTTTAGATCTGTTTAGTAAATGATATTTTTTTAGTCCGTTAGAACTTTAAAATAGAAAAATAAGACAACAATTTTATGAATACAAATTTATCTTTGGCTTAAGTTCATTTTTTTAATTTTATTTCATGCTTGACTCATAATATTGTGAGTAAAAAAGCAAGAATGATTAAAATTAAAAAATTTGCATATGTGATTAACCGATGGTTGGTACAAAGCAAAAACAAATGTACAAGGCAGTTACAAACAGAACAGTTAAGAAATACTTTGGTTTGTGTGTCGGCTTTGTCTTACGAAACTATTATTTATATGAATATTCCTCGTATTCTTATTTACAAAATTAGTTGGTTAAATAGATGATGTTTGCAATGTACATAACCTTATATAGATAGATAGATAGATGCGAAGAATGCTGATTATGGATTTAGCGGTTCTGAAAATGCAGCATTACATTCTGCTGGTGTCTAATTTTTCTTGTTTTCCGCCTACATTTGTAAAATAGCTTTTCTTTCTAAAAAGGTTTTTAGAAATTGAAAAAATGACTTTAAGCCAAGAATAAATTTTAATTTGTATCCACAATTCAATTCCTGATTTCATAAAAATTAAACAAAAATTTAATTTTCATTTTATTCTAAGGACACGGCATAAATAATTGTATATGATTTTAGATATATACTTCACTCTGGATATCCATTTTAAAGCCACTTTTTGCTAATCATATGTTGCATATAACACGAACGATGTTGGTCTCCAAGGCGTTAATTATTGCGCTGGTTTAACAGCATAAACCTGTGACTTCTCGTGGCCCCAAAAGAAATACCGGCACGACTTTTGAGGACACATGACAGATCTTGAAAGTAATTTTGAAGCACCATATTTTAAAACCTTATGTCACCCTGATAAATGTGGTTACTATCCCCATTGACACGAGCTGTGGGTTTTTTTTTTTTTTTTTAAGAAATAACATCGAATGATGCTACCAGCTTGAAAACCGCACTAAGTGGTGGAATTTTCTAAATGCAATGGAGAGTCTATAGCTTCTGTTTTTTGATTGGATTCACCTTATATGAGGCAGTTTTATTTATTAGCAAACCCGTAAAGCCAAAAACAGTGAGCCTTATGTCTGAAAGCAATTTTCCGTCTATAAGTTGAGCAAATTAAAGACTAATTTTTCAAGAACATTTGCATAATTTGGTAGCGTTGTACAATCATTAATCTATTCATGATCATAAATGTTAAACAAGAAAAAATTAAATGAACGCAGTATGACAGTGTCTTTAACAGCTAACCCTTTTGTAAATTCTGTCGGGCTTAAAAACATAACCAAGACCTGTCATGCATAAAAACAGACTTTGCACTGCAAATGACTTAATATTAACTAGTAAAAGTTTCTCTTTAAAAAAAGAATATATCACTAAAGAAAAATAAGTTAACAAAATTTCCCTAAAAAATTTTTTCTTCCAAAAGTTGACTGTTGTAAAAAAAATCATTTAATAGTCAAATAAGTTAGAAGACCCTTTAGAGATATAAAAATGCTTGGTCTGTTCTAAGAAAAGCAAATCAGCCAATTTTTGCTGCCGTTAAAATTCATTGCTAATTATTCTAGTTCCAATCTCGTATTTTATTTTTCCCTACATTTTTCATAATTAACTTCTGCTACTGTTCTCACTAAAAATTTCATTTATTTCTCTTATTACATTATGTTAATTTTTATTGTCATTTTCATGCAATCGATACTTTATTCAAATCAGTTATTTCTTTTTTCCTCCAATTTTTCTCGCGAAATTGTAAATTTATATTTTAATTTTTTTTTTTTTTTTTATTTAATTTTATATATTTTTAGTCCTTTTTTAAGACAACATCAACAATTACAACAAAGAAAACAAAAACTTACTGGAACTTTAATAATGAATATGTCGTTAAGGTCAGAACACTGGCAACTTTGCTCTGTTCTGCTTTTTTTATTCTGTTTGGTTCAGTTCAGTTTGCATCCGTTTATATTTTTAACTTTTTTTTAAATACTTCTTTTCTTTTCTTACGTTTTTGTTCTTTTTTTTTTCTTTAAACTTAATTACTGCTGTTTAAATACTTTTTAGCGCTTTTTTATAACAAAAATAAGAAGAAGACAAAACTTCCTTTACAATCCTTGTTGCAATTTTATGGCTTTAGTTGCGTTTGTTGCTTTAAATTGTTTGGCTTTAAAAGTTTGAATTTTTGCTAAAAAAAAATAAGAAGTCTTCATTTTGTATTGTAGCTAAATGGTTTTATAACAATTAATTTAAGTTATTTTTAAAGAGTTTTTTTTTATTGTTAAAATGTGTAAAAGAGCCCACCATATACAGTGACTCAAACAATTGTTCTTCAAATTATGTCTGTGGAAAATTACACTGATTTACATTTGGGAGAAAAATTTGAACGAATGGTAAATGTAGATAGAGTTTAAAAATTTTTTTATTATGTGGAAATTTGTTTTTTTTTTTTTTTTTTGGCAAGGAATAATATTTGTGGAATAAAATAAGTTTGTTATCAGATGGTAGAAAATCTGAAATGCAGGGCGCTAATTTAAAAATGTATAAGACAAAGTTTTACATAATGTGTGTGATTGCAATGACAATAGAAAAGCAGTATTTCGAGGGCTGCTCTATATATTTCTGGCCTAATAGTGAAAATGCGATTATTTGTAATCAAAAATGGTTTTATTATTTTTTGAAGTATTCTCCAGCATGATTTATACACTTTTGCATGCGCTCAAACCAGTTGTTGAAGCACTTTTTCCACTCCGATTGAGACACCTCTAAAACATGGTTTTTGAACACTTCAACAGCTTCTTCTGGCGACGAAAATCGTTGACCACGCATTTTTTTTTCTTGATGTGCGGGAACAAGAAGAAGTCATTAGGTGCCAAGTCAGGGCTGTACGGCGGATGACCCATTAATTCGTCGTTTTGGCCGGTCAAAAACGCTCTGGTTTGAGCCGATGTGTGAGAGCTCGCATTGTCAGGGTGAACAATGATTCGTCTTTTCTTTTTGGTTTTTCGAATTTCTCCGATGACTTCAGGCAAACAAATTGTAGTGTACCACTCAGAAGTGACCGTTCTACGTTGCTCAAGCGGAACAGTCGCCACATGACCAGTTTTGCCGAAGAAACAGGCGACCATTTGTTTCGAAGTGCTTCTTCCACGAAAAACTTTCGTTGGATTTTGCTCGTCTTTGAAGACCCACACGGTCGATTGTTGTTTCGTTTCGGGCTCATACGCATAGATCCATGATTCCTCACCTGTGACGATCTTATAAACGTCTTTTGAAGCATCGCAATCGTATTTTTGCAACATTTCTTTGCACCAATCGACACGAGCTTTTTTAAAGCGACTTTTAAGTTGTGCGGGATCCAACGAAAACAAACCTTTTTTACGGCCAGATGTTCATGCAGTATCGAATGTATGCTGGTGGAAGAAATGTCCAAGGATGTCTCTATATCTCGGTATGTCGCATGTCGATCTTGCATTATGAGTTCACGCACGGCATTGATGTTCTCTGGCACAACAGCCGTTTTTGGACGACCTTTATGGAATTCGTCTTTGAGCGAGCTTCGGCCACGATTAAATTCATTATACCAATTTTTCATTGTGCTATAGGATTCATCGCAATACAAAATTTAAGTTCATTAATGCACTCTTGTCGTGATAATCCACGTCGAAAGTTGTAAAAAATGATGGCACGAAAATGTTCACGAGTTAATTCAATTTTTTTCTATATTAATTTTTTCAAGTCACTGTAAACAACACAAATAATGGTCGTACGTCAAAACGTTTTGAGTACGATTATGCTGAAAAATGTCAAACTTTCCAATGGAAATGTCAGATTGCACTTGGCAGCACTCAGTGTTGCTTGGCCAGAAATATATATAGCAGCCCTCTACATAAATATTTAAAAGTTATTTATTAATGCGGCATGAATTTCAATTTAATCACGATAAATTTCTAAAACATAAACTTAAAATTGTTAATGTAAGTGTAATAAAGCGGCAATATAATGCCGTGCTTTCTAAGTTTTCTGAAACGCAGATTGGAACTCACCAGAATATCTAATCCAAATTTTATTACAATCAGTTTTAACGTTTAGATGTGATTTAGTAACACACATTCAAACATATTTACATAAAAAGTTTCTTATTTACAATATCAGTAAATTGATTATTGCGCTCTTAAAAATTATTTAACTTAATGTTGTAGAAAATATCAATTTAATTTTTTTACAATTTTTTGAGTCAGTGTACATTATTATAAAATGTCTGTTTAATTTCTATATTAAATTATTTGGGAATTTAAGTCAAGGAATTTTTCGAGCTCTTTGTTCGTGTTTGTTCCCACCCGCATTACACGGCTCTCTTGTCGATTTTGGATTTCCATACAACAAGGACTTGGAACTTGATTCCTTTTTTATAACTGTTATATTTTTCCCATCTATTTTCTACTCTTATGTCTTAATATCTATCACTTTCACTTGTTTTCCTTTTGTCTTGTTTTACTCTTCTCTGCTCTCTTGCGGTTAAAATAAATTGATCAAATTTAAATTATTTACCCTTTCCGCAGTTCAGTGCAGGTTGCATTCTTAAGTTCTCTATAACTTTTGGCAAAATTTTATTAGAATTTTTTTTTCGTTAAAACAAATTTGTTGGTTTCCAGTTAATTTACATTCTTAACTTTTTTAATAAAAATCGGGTAAATTAAAGAGCAGACTAAAGGCAAAATGTTGTTGATTATATTTGCAAAGCCATGTTGAAGTTTGTCTACTTTCCCAGTCTAAAAAAAAAAAAACAAACATTATAAGCGCATAATAAAAACTTGTATCTGTACGCGTATTATTCCGGCTGCGTGCAACTGTGCACCGTGAACTAAACACACTTCCACATTTTTTATTATTTAACACCACAAACAATGGCTAAAAGAAAACAAAGAAATATGGCACTTAGAGACATGACTGAATTAAAACTCTGTGATTGTTAACTTGTCATAACTTCTGTGTATATCCTGGCCACAGGATTTGTTATTTCTCTTTGTTGTGTTGCATTTTTTTTTTTTTTTTGGTTTTTCTAAAGTTTTATTTTTGGTTGACTGCTTTCTTTAGTTAAAGCCGGCTTTAAATTGTCTTCGTTATGGTTCTTTTGGCTGATGAAACAAAAAGTTTTTTTTGTTTTTGTTTATTGGTTAGAAAATATAAGGAATTTGAGTAAAATCTAAATAACTGTTGTACTCTTTAAATACATAAAGCGTGTTCTAAAATTCACGCGAGCAAAAAGGAATTTCAATCAAGTAAGAACATTTTGTATGAGTACTTTGCATTAATTTGTTCCAGTTCCAAATAAACAGCTCGAGATCTGTATATGTCTCATGCAATAATATCAATATTTTACAAGCATGTTATTCTCATAAATATATTTAAGATTATTTAAGATCCAATCTGCGTCATAAAGATCCAGTTTCCTAAGAATTGGAACATTACATTTGAATGCTTCGCCTTGTGGTGTTCAGTCGAAAAAAGATGTTTCATTTTAAACACTTGTACGGCTCCCGATAATGTGTCGATTTTAATTTTTACGAAGAATTTATTGTACGAAGTTATTTGATTTCTTAGATTATAATCCCCTGCGCCGGTCCAAATGTGCGTAACTTTTATCAACACTCTTTCTCTAATTTATGCCTCCCTAATTGATCATCATTGAAACACACTCCAAAGGCTACTGAAAACACAAAATAACCATCCTCTCGAATTCCGTATTAAACCGATTTATTTAAGCAGGACCAGAGTAAGGTTATTTTCTGCTGGGTTTCCGAATACGTTGATTTGAAAGGAACTAAAAAGGCAATTGCTTTAAGCAGAACCCAAAC
This sequence comes from Cistogaster globosa, assembly GCA_937654795.1. Classification (NCBI taxonomy): domain Eukaryota; kingdom Metazoa; phylum Arthropoda; class Insecta; order Diptera; family Tachinidae; genus Cistogaster; species Cistogaster globosa. Next base: position 7,869,299 of record OW569407.1, read on the forward strand.
TTTTTGGTGGATTTGGACTAAAAAATTAATCTAGAAGGAATTAGGAGCACCAGGGAATTAATTTCACTGGTTAAATCTCCTCAAACTAAGAAATAAAAAATGTTAAAAAAGGAAACATGACCATCTGCCTGTAGGTTAAAATAGTTTAAGAATGTTCTCTGTCTTCCTTACAGGCCTGTTTAGGATGCGGAAGTGTAGAAATCGTAAGCAATAACTGTCGCAGAATGTGATCCTCTAATTTAGGAAGAGCTCCAGGTAAAGTACCCTTGCATCTGGCAGGTGATATAATAGATATTTAATCGCAGTGCTTGCCGTACCTTTTCCCCTAATGATCTTTTATTCATGGTGGCACAAATACAGAAATTGCGTAGAGTGGGTGCCACACTTTCTATGGTACATCATAGAATATGTTGCAAAAAAAAAAATATTTTTTTTTTCTTTTTTTTAATAAAAATTTTTTGAACCCTTGTGGTGTCAAATTAAGTAAATAGTTCTCTTAAATTTTCATGTTATTTTTTTGCAACCCTAATTTAAGGCGAGACATAAATTTTTTTTATTTTTTTATTTCTACATCCTTTGAAGATGATGAAGGCACAATCTCAATGTCAGCAAATGTGTCATTTATGTCAGATAAAGCCCAGAATTGAAAAAACTACTTATAATTTCTATGAAATGTTTAAAACAGCATCTACAAAGCAAAAAAAAAAATCAAGAGGAAAAAACTTTTACAGACGGCTTGAAGAAAAATATTTTACTTGAAGGCGTCAAATGATAACTTTATGAAAAATCCCTTTTATATTCCTCCTACGTTTTAAACATTTTTAATGTGATGTATTAAAAAAAAAAAAACAAAAAGCAAAGAAAAAAGTTTTTAAATGTGAGTATGTGAGTGAGTTTGTGTGGGTATTTTATCAAATAACAACTATCAAGCAAAAGTAACTAAAAATTTCTAATGGCAAAATGCCAAAGAATTTTTGCTGTTATTAAAAAAAGAAAATTTAAGCTAAGAAACCCTGCTGTAGTGAATAACTACTCCTCTTTATAATTTATTTATTTTTTTTTTTCCTTTTACTTACTTAACAAATAAGTGTTCTTATATTTTAGCCAGATAGCATAGGGGAAACTGCATTTTGTAAGAGGGTTACTTTTTTATAATAAAATCGATTTTTATCATTTTTCTAAAGAGATATTTTTGTGCAGAATTCTATAGTTTATTATATTCCACTTTTAACTGCTGCATAGAAAAAGAAGTTTAAAATGAAAGTTTAAAATACAAGAGTATTAAAAGTAGTTATGAACTTAAAAAGAAAAAGCTTTTGCACTTATTAATAGTGTCTTTGGTTTCCAAAGTGAAATTTGATTAAATTTTTAATGGACTCAATTATATATTTAATTAAAAATAAATATAAAGTTGTTTTATTAAATAAATAATTAAATCAATTATATATTTAATTGAAAAATGAAGAAAACAATTTTATAATTAAATTAATAATTAAAATTAGTAAAAAAAAATTAATAAAATTTTAATCTAAAAACAAGATAAAATAATTAAAGGTCCAATAACTTTTTTTCTAAAAGTGTCTGAAACATTGCAAAGCAAACAATAAAAGCTTTTGATCAGTTTTTTGTAAATGAGAAATTTGCATTGATTTAGGTTTTCATATGCATGAACTGTTCTAATATGGGGCATTATGATGCCCACTTCGTAAGGGATATGATTTCAAATTTCAAAGTTTAGGCTCGTCCAAACCTTTTTTTACAACGACAGTAAGTTTTTATTATATCAGACAGCCCAATTAGAATTAACGAATTAATATCCTTTTTTTTCTTAGCGCTCTTTAACACAAGTCTCACTGTTTATTAAATGTAATTGAAACTTGCTAAGTGCTGTCTATTTCGATTATAATTTTAATTGCTCACAATCGCTTTATATATGAAAATCCAGAAAGTAAGTGCTATGGGAAACTGGGAGAATGAATATAATAAACAAAAATAAGTTTAAAAAATAAAAAAGTCGTCTTGTTTACTTGATGGCTTAAATAGCGTTTATTTACATGCATAAGGGAGGCGTATTTTTTTAACAAAAAGATAGAATGTATGACAAGAAAATGTCTCATTTTTTAAATTGTTTTATGAGTTGTATTTGAGCCGTTTATTTTGAAAGTGGCATAAGTCACCTTGCTTTTAAGTTCAATTACATATGTAAAGGATTGTGTTTCTAAGGTTTTAAAAGTATTAAGTCTTAAGTTTTTTTCGTAGTAAAAATTTCAGTCAACGTATAACCGTAGCAACTTTTAAGATTTTTTTTTTTTTTAAGTGACTTAAGCCACTTGCATAATAAACGGCTGAATTGGCATTTGGCACTGTCGTGTTGCACTCACATGTCGTCCAAAATAATGTTATCGACAAGTAATTTATAAAGAAATATTTGTATAATATCAAGCTTCACTCCCAACATTTTGAAGCATCCACTTCAATGAGTGAAAACGTATAACGTTTGTTTAATTATTAATTTCGTTTTTTGTCAGATGTCAGTATTTTATTATTGCTTATTTTAATTTGTGTTAATGGAACTTGGTTCCTTTAAATTATTTATTTTCAAACAGAAACAACTTTGTAATCTTCTTTCCAAATATGCGTTAGAGGCGTTACGTCAATTACTGTGGGGAAATAATATCCATATGGCCATTTTGCTATTGCTGCTACTCGTAAAGCTTAACAGTTATTATTTGTTTAATTCTAATTAGTCAATGATTTTTTTTGCAAGACATTATGTAATGATTTAGAACTATTCCTTCAAACTGGCCGGTTAAATAAATAATGTTTACCGTTGAGAGATAAGAAGAATGTTGAAAATTTATGTAGCCATTGAGGAAATGGACTACTTCTAATTTACTTCTGTTTATTATAATATTAATATGTTTTATTATACAGAAATCATATTTACTAACGAACTTAGTAGTATTAATGATAATAAATTTGGAACCGAAGTGTTCGAATAAAAAATCTATTAAAAGTTAAATAATTTTAGAAAAAGTTTTATTAATTCTAGACAGTTTTAATATGTCGTCGGATACTCGTTACTTTAGTGCTGCTACAACTATTTTAATCAGTTGGTTTTTTGCTTATGATAAACAATTTTTTAAATTGATTAATAAATTAATTAAAGTATTGCTTTTATTTTTTACTAATTTATTTAAAAGCCTTATGAACATACAAATTTATTTATAAATAAATACAACAATGGCTTTACTTTTTACTATATCTACTTTTTAACCTTGATAAAATCCAAAAAAATAGTTTTTTTGCAACCTTTTAACCTTTTAACTTGCCTTAGTAAAATATAAATTATGAAAACTAATTTTTTTCTCGTTGGGTTTGTTTCTCTGAACTATTTTCTAATCAATACTGTCTTTAATTTTTTAACATTCTATATTGTTTGTTTTCTTATTCCATACATAATTTCGTTTCTACAAATTTTATATTTTTTACTATTTATATTATTTTGTAGGAGTCTCTTACAATATATTGATGAGGAACTCAAATTAAGGTAACTACAACAATTTCTACAACTAGTACAACATACTTAACAACAAGAAAATTAAAAAAAGCCAAACAAATACCAAATACTCTTACCAAACCATACATGTTATACTACTGCAACTACAACATGTGTTACAATACTAAACTCAAAAATTCTTAACATCCATCCCCTTAGATTTTGTTTTTTTGTTTCCTAATTATTTTCTCCAAGATACTCTGTACTCGTAGTATTTATTGATTTGAACAAACGTGAATTGTTTTGTATGTTTAGCATACTTTCACTCTTCTTAACCTTCCCCCACATATCATTAATATTGTTTAAATAATATTTAATCATATTTCTCATTTGCATTCTCATTTTATTATTATGTATTATCGTCATTGTTAAATACACTCATATTAAAATACAAACATTTCATTTCGTTGCTTTAAAGTTTAAATGCGCTCATCATCATTTTGTTAATCATCTCAACTGTCGTGTATTTTTTCTTTATGTGTATAATAAAGTTCATATTTTTAAATTTTATATCTTTTTCTAATAACTTTGTGTGTATTTGTATGCCTTTGAACTTTTTTATTTTTAAAAAATTTTGTGGTATTTTTTTGAAGATGTAGAAAAGAATAATAAATAAATTTTTTCTAAGAATTTTATTAATTTACAATGTAAAGAAAAACATCAAAATTGCCAATTTAAAACACTGTTTTTCAAATATATGAAGATTATTCCAACATTGACACTGGCAACTAAGTAAAAATCTTTTTGCATATAAAAATTTTAAAACTTTTTGTTATCCGAAAGTTTGAGTGTAAGTAGAAAATGTATAAGAAATTCTGAAGTTATGCCAGCACACTTACACTTTTTAAATCATTTACAATCATGTACATATATGTACACATGAAATTTTGTTGGCGTAAATGCTTCGGAGCCTTGATTTTTTAAGCCTTCCACATCGAATTAAGATTATAAAAACTTGATGGCAACGTTTGTCAGCTCTTATAAATTTTTGTATCCTACGGAAATTTCCATCTTTTTAACGCATTAACGTCTAAAAACGCACCAAAAAACACTTCAAAGTAGAGGAATAGAGTCGAAGAGTAATTGCACTTTAAAATATATTTTCTTACGATTAATCAGTAGGCCTTTTCTAAGATTAAAGTAAATGTACAAATTTCTGAAGGCCCCTATCTATTTTTTTTTTTTTTTTGAATTGAAAAATGATTCAAAAATTTGTTTAGTAAATCTATAGAGGCGGCTTTTTAGAGAAATAGTTATATTACTAACATAATTTCTGATCTGATGTTGATTGCTTTTCGTTTTAAAATCCTTTATGCAATTTGTTGGCCTACTTTCATAGCACAAACATCCGTCAATAAAATATTTTGTTGCTTTCTCGTTTTGCCATTTGTTGCGTTTAACATTTTACAAAGCATCGCCTGCAACGTATTTTCAAATCAATTGTAAAACTAATTCTCTGAGCCCTTAAATTCAGGCGTAATTTGGAAAGCCTCTTTATTAATTTTTTGATCTCTCTAATCTAATGTTTAAGATGACTTATCTTAGTTAAATAGATTATGGTTGCCATTCATTACTATTTTAATATGCAGAAGAATTTTTGAAATTTGCAAAATTAACTTGGATTATGATCAAAATTTTTTTTTTTTTTTTTTTTTTGGTGTTTGACTTAGAAGTAGATATTAAAATTTTATCGTTAATGGTGGTGGCTTAAAACATATATTCTGTTTTAACATTAATTTCTTTTACGTAAAATACAAATTTATTTAATACATACATAATTCTTAAAAAAAAAGAAAAAAAACCGACTTTAAAACAGACAGAAGAGCAGATGGTAACCGAATACAAAATGAAGCTAAATGAAGCTGAATTCGTAAGATTTTCATTAAAAAGAAGGCGCCATATAAGTTAAAGTACGTCACCTAATTTTCAAGTTTATTTTTTTTATTATTTTATGGCATTGTTAAAATCTTCAATGAGTATCCGTTACGGTTCATAGACATACGTGATCAAGTATTGCGTCAGTATCTAAGCTGACGGTGGTCTTACTACCACACCATCAGCTTAGCCAACAGAATTGCAATTTTAATAACATGGCTTTCAAGACCATGAACTTCACCTTGCTTGAGGGTTGGAGACTATCTAACGCCGTCTGTTGCAAGTAAAAGAGCACACATCTGGAACGGCATCGCACAGCCACCACGTATAACCCGAAGGGACTTCACAAATAACCAACTGGCTAAAGAGATGGGCGGCTCTCTGTATGTGCTGCCGGTTCCCGTGGCTCCAGTATATTTGAGGACTCTGTTCAGACCTTCGACAAGTACCCTACTTGTCTATGCAGATTAAGTGCCTGCACACCGGGTAACTGGTTCCCCCTATACCCCAAGATATAGCCAGACTTAGTACCCCGGGGTGGTGTTCAATAGCAAAATGAAAATCATGTTGGTTGAACGAGTAAAAGCCCTAATTTCTAAAATAATGAAAAATTTTAAATGTGACCAATCTGTAAGTTTCGCCTTTGAATTAAAGGTGCATTAAGACGAAATGTTTTTTTTGACGTGTCAGATTTTCCATAACAAAAAACATATGTATCGTGTAAACGGCTTAAAACATTTCTTATGTTAAATACATATGTAAAAGTCATAAGACAAGTTTTCATTTAGAGTGTGTTCTATTTTTATATGACAAAGCATATGACTTCCAGTGGTGGAACTTTTTCTTTCTTCACTTATACCGTTTTTAAATGATCAAAAATGTACAAAAAGCAATAAGATCGTTGGAAGCAGAATAGAGTTTACATCTTTGTTAGCATTGACAGAGCCGCTCACTAAAAAACTGTTATAAATAATGATTTACTTTGTAGGTTATGTCAGAAGTACTTTGCATGCACATTTAAACGCGAAATTTTAATTCATATGTAAAAATGACTACTTTGAATTACATGTGGATTTTCAAACTGACAATTATTATGTAAAAAAACGTTTCGTCTAAAGGCACCTTAAGTAAATATTCAAAATTGGTTCAGAATAACAAAACTCTACGGGCACAAATATGGAAAAAACAAAGCAATTAATACCGTCTTTATTTTTAAGTTAGCAAAAAATTAATTAAAATTTAATGTCAACACATTTTTATAAAATTAAAATAAATTTCTATTGAGATATCCGACACCGTTCAACATTAAACATAAAATGGAATTTTATTTAAAAGTTCTTAACATTTACCACTTCCATAAATTTCATTTCTTCTAACGTTTAATTTTTCATGTCATCTGGCTTAGTTATAAATGAAGATCTTAATAAATCGCCTAAGAATAAAGTTTAAACGAAATAATTAAATGTGGTAAACTGCGCAACATAAACGACAAATGAAAAACTCGATTAAATAGCACAGCATTCTAATTTTTATTTGCTAAACAAAAAATCGACAACCCTTATTTTTTTGGTTTTTGAAATAAAAATTTAAAAAGTAAATTTTTAAGCGGCCTTTTTAGTTAATAAAAAAAATGGTCTCCTAGCGGTTGGCGGTTGTGCATTGTGAAAATCTGTGATACATCTTCTTCAAGAACGTTTAAAAATTAACACCTTCAACAAAAATTGTTTGTTTTAATTTTATTTAAAACTAAAAGAATCTTGTTTTAAATTGTAAAAATCATACTCGTTTTCCACTTTTCTGGCACTTCCAACAAAAAATTTTAATTTACTTTTGTGCATAAATTTGTTTTCAGATTTTTTCACAACCAGGGTTCCCAGCCGCACTAAAATATATAATAACATAAATTTAAATAATAGAACAACAAAAGTCTTACTAGATTTTTACATCTTTTTTTCTCAGAATATATAATTTCTAATTTCTTTGAATCATTCATTCCACCCCACTTTTCCTGTATGATTTCGAGCACTTTTTAAATTTTTTTTTTCTTTTTTCATCAAACATTATTTAAAGTCCATTTGCATACAACAAAGCATTCATTCTTTATTCGTTTTCTTTCTTTTTATGCATTTTACTGTATTTTACATTAAATAATGTATTTTGTTTTTTTAGTTGTTCTACATTTTGTTTGCAACATTCTTTTCTATTTTTCACACAATTAATTTTCGTTCTGTGTTTTTTTTTAAGTTTTAAGAATTTGTAAGTTTTTATTGTTTTTTTCTCTCGCTCGCTCTCTTACCATAATTATGCAAACTTTTACGATTGTAAATTATAAAAGAAAATGCAATTACAGGAATTTTAAATAAAAAAAAAGTTTTTTTTTTATTGTTTTTCTACTCTAAAAATCCAATTTGTTCTGAAGACTTTTCTAAATTGAGTTTTTCGTTCTTTCTTGAGGTAAAAATAAAAAATGAAAAAATAACTTAATGCTTTTAAAGGAAATTGTGTGATAAAAGGGGCGAAAGAGATTTGTTAACGAAATGGAATGAAAGGTTATTAAACCTTAAAATAACAAAGTAAACAAAAGAATGGATTTTACTTGAAAAAAAACTATTTTTCAGCTTGAAATATTAAAAATGAAAACGGTGTAAATAAATAATACTTAATAGGAGGGTTCCGTCCTATTTGCTTTGCTTGCTATTTTGTGGAATAACTTTTACAAGCATTGTTAGTCTGTAATTACAATTATAAAAGCAATTTGCCATATTTTGTACATAAAGAGCTGTCAGTGCCAAAATACGAGGGCAATTCAATTTTTATTTACAAAATCATAGAAGAAATACTAGAAATTTGAAAAACACAGCAAAGTTTTCAACGAAGACTGCAGCATTTTAAAAACACTGCTATGAAGAGAAATCATGCTTCAAACAATAATAGAACGAGTATGTAGGGTTTAATGTGTTTATTGGTGATTAAAATTAAAACTTTTTCAACGATTTTAATAAAATGTTACGTATTTCATTTTTAAACCTTTGCAAATGAGCTGATGCAGACATTTAAAGGATTGTATTTTAAATGTTTTAAAAGTATTGAGGCTAAATCTCAAGAAAACATACTTTCACTCATTATTTCAGGATGCTTAGTTTTCTCCATAAAACTTTGGTAAACATAAAACCGTATCAGCTCTTTACATTTATTTTTTTAAGTGAAAAAAAAATTCAAATATTCTTTTTTTATGAAATTTTTTTTTTATTCCTAATGGAAGATTTTTTTTTAATTTTAATAAAAAAAAATCCCTTTATTTTTCGTGAAAAAAATTTGCATGCAAAAAATGTGCCATTGCCCTTAAAAAAGTTTGTACAGTTTAGTAAAAACCTTGAACGTATTTTTAATTTAAGCAGATTAAACATGCTATTCATTTGTATTTTTTAAAGAAACAGTTTTTTTTTTTTTTTTATATTTTTTTTTAAATCCCTATTTTTTATATTTTTCATAAATATTTTTCATAAATATTTTTCCTTTTCACGAAGAAAAAACTCCACTAATTTCTGATATATTCAAAAACCCTCGAGCAGATAATGTGTTTACAGGACATGAGGGTAACTTTATGCCAACATTCTATTTTTACGTATCCAAGTAAAAAAAAACCTTTCGCTCTATTATTTGCCACGCCCCTTTTAAAAATTTGTACGTAATAGAAAAACCTATAAAGCATTTTTAGGTCAAGTAAGTTAAATCCATGATTTATTCAATTTTTTTTTTAGATAAGTAAATTTTTTTTCTTGCTGATATTGACAGTTTTTTTTTGTGTAATTTTGGCACTAATTTTTTAACAAACATATCTACTTGAAATTGTTTTATTAATTTCGAAGTGGTTTTGCATTCACAAATATTGAGCCTCATTCAAGAGGAGGAGAGTAGAGTTAATTAGGTGCTTTTTTTTTAGCAATTATGATGTAATACAAATTAACTGCTTGAAAAATAAAAATAATAAATATAAAATACCTTTTATCATTTTTAAGCCAGTTTTCCGAAAAAAATTCTATTTCTACCAAAACAATATTTTTCCTCAAAATATTCATGATTTACTTGTGCTTTAAATAACTGTGGTAAAATTTTGCTGATAATGAAATTTCAATTAAAGTGTTCAGTAAGTTACTTGTTCAAATTTTTTGGTGACTAAAATTTTGAATGCAGTTAAAATATAATGCAGCGTGTCTTTGAATGTCGAAATCTCTCTTTTAGGATATCTGAAAAATTTTAAAATCGTCGAATAAAGTATAACAAGTTAAAAATTAAAAAAAGAAAAAAGTATTGTTTCAAAGTGTGGCGTGTTTTACAATTCTACAAAGAATTGTTGACCTCTTTTTTGTTATTTTCTAAATATTTGTAATCAAACCGGTTTTTTTTTTTAATATTAATATATTTACACCGAACTACTCCACTTGTTAAAAAATTTAGAAAGATGTTTGAATTTTCAAAATTAACTCCCAAATTTAGTTATTTCAACTTTTTTTCTTATTTACGAAATTTTTATATTTATCAAAAAAAAGTTCTGCAGGGTAATTTAGTTAACAGGCAGATAGGCAGGCCTAACTGCTTATGTTCTCTAGATAATGTTTTGGCTTAAGGTGCGTTTTTGTATTTGTTTTTCATTTCTTTTTTTTTTTTTTTGCCTACTTGTTTACTTGGGTTCAATATAGAAGCAATTGGTTAACAATTGAAGCCTATGCTAGGGCTGTGCTATTCTTTTTTTTTTAAGTTTTCTATTTTTAGGAGTGCCGACAGTTAAATTTTTAATTAAAAATAAACAGAAATGAAATTTTCTTTTAACTGAATATCTATAAGCTTGAATATTTTTAAGCAAGAACTTTTTAGTTAAACGGTCAAATCAATATAAGCCACCAGATACTTCAAATAAAAATTCTGGAAAACTCGAAAAACAATCTTGAAGGGTAAATCTGGTGAAAATTGATCAAACTTTAATTTGGATTTTTAATTTTAAAATTTAAAAAGCTGAAATTGCCAAATAATTCAAAAACTGTACTCAAATAACTTTTATCCCCATTTACTGGTGTTTTGCTTTTTTCTAATGTAATAAAACGTTCTCAAGAAATGCTAAAATATTTGAATGCTGTTGTTTGTATTATTTGTCACGGCCCTTAAAAAACAAAAGCTGAAAGCAGTGTTTTATCAGTCTCGCTACATTTGTCCCAAACTCTGCAACGGTAAGAAATAAACTCTTGAAATTTTCACAGGAGGTATATTACTTTATCTGCTGTAACAACATAATATTAATAATATAATAATATTAATATTAAAGAGTGTTCCAATCGTGATGATATATTTATAATAATACAATATTTTTTGAACTGTTATAGACAAACACGTCAAATTTGCTCAGTGTTAGTAAGGCTATGTTCGCTATAGCAACAAATACAACAACTTAAATTAAACTAATTTAATTAAAAGGTACCCGAATAGACAAGTGTTTTTTTTAAGAAGTAAAAAAAACGAAAAAAGTTTCCATACAAAAAACTTTCTAACGTGCCGTATGGTCCTTGTTGCCATGTTTTAAATTATCAAGTCTTTAATTTAAAAAAAAAAAAACTAAGAATTTTTTTTTTGTTAATTTCGTATACATTTTATATAACACACTGGTTTAGTTCAAATAAATTAAAAATAAATATAAAATGTATAAAATATGCAACAAACTTCAATGTAATTTTCATAAAATCATATAACTTGTAGCACTAACAATTACATAGATGGCCATCATAATCATCATCATCGTTATCGTTTACAATGTCATAATAACAACTATTAAATATACAAGTTAAAACTTTTAATATTAACAATATCTAAAAGAGGAAAATATTAATACTAACAAAGTCTTACAACTTATTAACGCACGTAACAATCTCATAAATGGTTGGATATATTCTAAACTTGAATGTATGAAAACAAATACATACTCGTAATAATTCTAACAGAAATGTTAACAAAATATTCGTAAATGTTTCGTATGTGTAGGTGCAAGTAAACGTTTGTGAAAGCATTCTTTAAAATAACTGTTCTGTAGTTAAACTTTCATACTCACATTTATGTTATAGAAATGTGTTCATTCATTTTTCCTGGCCTTAATTGTCCTTGTGGTCTTTTCATGTAAATCTTTTAAATTATAACTAACACATGTTAACGAAATGTATTAAAAAAAAAAAGAAAAAAGAAAGAGTGCATAAACGCATGCATGTTTCCTCATGTTTACACACAAACCCATATACACACACACACATGTTGTCTGTTACAAACTAACCTCACTCAAATACAGGCAAACAACCTTAATTTTTTTTTAACCCAACAAACCATTCAATCCAACTTTTCTTTGAATCCTTGATGTGTATAAATACATGCATGCATGCTTAAAAGGTGTGTGTGTGTGCGTGAGTCAGTGAGTGTGTTTCTGTTTCTGTTTATTTTCCTTCATATTTTATGTTGTTAATGTGCATTACTATATAAAATTATCCTTCCACTAAAACTTTGGTTTATAAAATGTCGTTCACATGCATTTTTAAACATTTAAAAAAGGGTTTCTCAATCTGTACTTTTCTTGACAATTAAAATAAATTTAAAGATTATAGATTTCAGCATTTCTTGTTTTTGAACAAACAATTTCTTATCGTCCTTCCAAAGTATTTTAGAGTAAAAGTAAAGAAAACCTTGTGTTAATTAAGCTCCAATAAGACTTAATGTTTTACTTTTCCCATATTGCTGTGATAGCCCTTACGTTACGTAATGATTAAAATAAGCACATAAATGGCATGCTACGACTATATAACATCAAAACCCCATAGAAGACCTTGTGAATATTGCACTATAGGGCATTTAATTCTAAAACAGTTTTCAAAATGAAGATCAGCTTAGGAAAATGACAAATTTTAAATATATCTTTTAGGAAGACTTTCTTAAAAGTCAACATGACTTGGAAAGTTCTTTGCCGGTGTCTCAAAAGTATAAGATGAGCATCAAAAGCTGATAGCAGAGCAACAAAATATATACAAAATTAGTTTTGTGTTCATATTGCACAGAGGCTTAACTTTATAAACGGTGTAAAAGTTGCGAACGTAATCCTTAAAACTTGAAAATAAAATTTCATTTTTCATTGCAAGGTATTTTTCCTCTTAGCAAATTTGTATTTGAAGTGTTTCAGGCAACGATTCCAAAGATGATTTTCAAGTCGAGTTTTGCATGAGAAATAAATGGCGGCGTTAAACCAAGTTTTGTGTGTGGTAAATATTCACAAAAGACGCCCTCGAAAGGAACATTTTACGATTAATCTAGAATAATAACCTTAATTTATAAGACGTTACGTAATGCTCTGTGTAAAACAAAGTTAGTTTTCGTTTTTTAAAACAATTCACTTTTATGTTTTCAAGCCAAATCAACCAGAAATTGTATGCAGAATTTGTTGGAAAAATAAAAGGAATTTTTTTTTTAATTTGTTTCGTGTTACACATAACTTCTGGCATTACGTTACGTTACGAAAAAACTAACAGCTGTTTTCTTAAAAAGAACAAAAGTTATATTCTTACTTTTCTAAAATATTCTTGAATATTATGGCCTTACGAGAGTTATTATGTACAATATTTTAGCTTTTTATCAGATACAGAAAAAATTATTTGTAATTTAAAAAGGTCTTTAATAAATATTATACAGATTGAGAATCACTGCAACGTACCTCTTTATCATTACATAATTTTTTGTTGCAACGTTTTTTTTTCTCTCTCTCTCTTTCTTTTCGTTGCTTTTACAGAGCCACTTTGCCATTAACTGATACCAAAGATTTACTTAGCACTGAATGCAAATGTAGCCATAATGGTGGAGGAAATAGTAACCATAACAACACTTCATCATCATCAACAGCAATAATAACAACAACAACAACAACATCATCATCATCCTCATTATCGTTGTTATCGACGGGTAACAATGGTTGTACCAGTGATGTCACCGCAACAGCAACTACAAATAGTTCAACACAAGGCAGTAGTTGTGGTGGAAACTCTTCGAAATCAGTGGCTCATGGTTTAGGTGGTGGTGGTGGCGGCGTTAATAATGGCTTTTCAAATATACGCACAACGGCAGTGGATCATGTTGATAATCATTCATCATTGTTTGCTCACTTTGATATGTTAAGACATGGTGGACATCACAACAACTACGGCAATAACAGCTACAGTCGTCCGACATCTACACCGGCTTTGGGTTTGCTTAACAATATGAATTTATCAAGTGCAGGAGGCGAAACAACAAATGGCCAAATATCAACATCGTTATCAATGTACAGTCATCATCTATTGGATAATTCAAGCTCAGATTTAAGGGGTGGCGGTGGGGTTGATATATACCATGGTGGTGGCGGTGGTGGTGTTAGTAGTTGTAGTAGTGTTAATAATAGTAGCGGTACAGCAAACGTTGGCAGTGTTGGTGTTGGGGGCCATCATCATGGTTCGAATGTGGGTGGTGGTGATGGTGGTATTGTTATAAGTGGCAGTCACTATCATCGTCACCATCATCATCACCATCGTCATCATAGTCAAGATAGTTATACGTCAGCTTCACCCTCTTCTACATCAGCATTAACATCGTATCTGCATACTAACATAAATAGTAGTAGTAGTGTTGTTGGTGGTGGTGGTGGTGTTGGTATTGGTGGTCATTTACATTCCTCCTCCTCTTCTTCCTCCCTATTATCCTCAATTTCGAATGCTAACACCTCGTCAGCGTCTACAAATTTCAATTCAAATTCAATTTCCAAAACTTCCTCTCATTCTCACTCTCAGTCTCCCTCCTCATCCACGTATACTAATAACCATAACAATCATGTCATGCCAACCATTATGTCTGCGTCCATTTGTTCTAATTCTGCCTCCCCCTCATCCTACAATTCTACAACAACATCGCATTTTTATAATAATTTACTACGTAATAATGGTTCCAATTATTTAAACAGCAATACGACAAGTGATGTCGTGGCCTCAACTTCTGCCAACTCCTCCTCCAATTTCTGTTCCACCTCTGCGTCAACGAATAATCCACAAGAGTCAACAACAACAACTGCAGTATTAGAAACGAACACAACCATCAATAATGTAACAAATAACAGCCATCATAACTGTGATTATCGTCATGAAAGTAATCAGGTTAGTAGCAAGAATAATTATTTTCCACTTTAACAGTTTTAATTGTTCAGTTACTGGAAGGCAAATTAAAAATTATTTGCAACCTTTCAACCACATGCTGAACCCTACTGGATGTCTAAAGGCTATTTTGTCTTAAGAAGGTTTTTACTTTCAATAAAAAACAAATTTTTTTACACTTATTACAGAATGGCTTAGAAGACTCGCCTCGTCGACACAGTTCAATGGATCAGTTATTAGGTTTACTGAATGAAATGGGTAAATCCTCACGTACTCGAAGTCTCAGCGATGGAGGTACACAAGAAGATGACGATGAACGTAAGTAGAGCACTCGATAGAAGACTTATTTTGCTTGTTTCAATACAATTCGACACTTAAAACCTGTCGTCTATAGTGAAATAGAATTTTATTTCTCATTCTCGTACTTTGAGGCATAACTTTTCTCAACAGTGTTACCACACATTTAATTTTTATTTCATACTTTTTGTTATTACTTCTGACTATTTGAAGAAAAAAACGCAAAATAAAGAGAAACCGAAAGAAACAAAAATTGTACATTAAAAATAAGTTACCAAACGTAGTTTCAATTAATGCGCATAACTTTTTTGACCAGCCTTTCAGTTTGAAGTTTCGCTCTTGTTCTGTTTCATCAGTTTTTCAGAAATTCAAAATTATTCAAATGATTTAAAAATTTTCCTTAAATTTATCACAAATTATTTGTTTTATTGTCTTTTTTGCAGTTGACAAAGATACCCAACCTGATTTGTTAAATAATACACCTCCTGTGCCTCCCAAACGTTCCCATAGAAGACGTCATACACCACCACGACCCATATCGAATGGTCTGCCACCCACACCTAAAGTCCATATGGGTGCTTGTTTTTCGAAAATCTTTAATGGCTGCCCTCTGCGAGTACACTGCACAGCTTCGTGGATACATCCCGAAACGAGAGATCAACATCTGTTGATCGGTGCCGAAGAGGGAATATTCAATTTAAATATGAACGAACTACACGATGCTGCCATAGATCAATTATTTCCAAGACGTACAACATGGTTGTATGTGATCAAAGATGTCCTAATGAGTCTGTCGGGCAAATCGTGCCAGCTATATCGGCATGATTTGATAGCATTACACTCCAAGCAAACACATCGATTTTCGTTGCACATGAATAAGATACCGGAACGTTTGGTGCCACGAAAATTTGCACTTACGACAAAAGTGCCCGATACCAAAGGTTGTACACAGTGTTGTGTTACACGTAATCCCTACAATGGCTACAAATATTTATGTGGTGCCACACCGAATGGCATTTTCCTAATGCAATGGTACGATCCTCTAAATAAGTTTATGTTATTGAAACAATGTGAGTGGCCGGCCACAAGCATATTGGGCGGTGGCCATGGTTGTGTACAAAATGGTCACACTCCAGTATTTGAAATGATTATAACACCAGAGCTGGAGTATCCTATTGTGTGTACGGGTGTGCGTAAAGCTGCTAATGGCTGCCTAAAGTTGGAACTCATCAATATGAACAGTGGTATAGATTTTATTTTATGTGTTGGAACATTTAAATAATAAGTCTCTATGTTCTTTTTCTCTCTCTCTCTCTCTCTCTCTTCCTTTTTTGTATTTTATTATTTTTTGTAAATATTCTTATTTTATGTGTGTCGCATATGTGTGTTTTGTGTACCTGTTTTATTATTTTCCCCCTTATGATCTTCTTGTTTTTCCTTATTCCTTTCCCATTGTCAATTTATTTTTCAAAAACATGTGCGCTAAACACACTAACAACAATAGGTGCAAGTTGGTTCCATTCAGATGATTTGGAATATGACGCCATGGCCACAATGGTACCCAGACGAGATTTACTTAAAGTTGTAAAAGTTCATCAAGTCGAAAAGGATGCGATTATTGTTTGTTATGGCAACATTATTCAAGTGGTAACGCTGCAGGGCAATCCAAAGCAACATAAAAAATTGGTCTCACAACTTAATTTTGATTTCAATGTCGATAGTATAGGTGAGTTGGTTTTAAATAAATTTTTATTTATTACACTGTGTGTTGATGATGTGGAACTTTCGGATGGTCCAAACATAAGTATCTCTTTAAATCAGACGTTATTTATCCACTGATAGATATTTTCTGTCCAAAATATACACTTTCAGTCAGTACTACACCTCCACGGATCAAAATGAGTCGATTCACGTTGGAGAAAAGTTGAGGAATATTGTCAACATTTCCAAAGTGAGTGCTGTAGTTTTGTTACTAAAAAGTGTTTGCTGATATAAAAAACCGAGAATGATGTACTTAAATTTGTGCAAGAAAGTCGAGAGACTAGCTTGCTCCTGAACAACACTCACGGTTCGTTTCGTCGCCAAACGCGTGCCGTCGAGATTTGACAGTTTTGGCCGAAAGCGTGCAACTCAATTATAAAACCGCCAAAAGCTTACGCAATTCGTAGTTTCACAAAAATACCCCGAATTAATCACTTGGAAATTCCATTTAATTTATCAATGGAAGGCAAACGATCATCCACTTTCTAACAGCTAGAAATCCGAGAATAATTTAACGTAGAGGCATCTTTAGCAAACTTTTCCCCCCAAAATGTGTTGAAACAAGTAAGAGTGCTATACCGAATCTTACATACCTTTCACGATGTATGTAAATCTAGTTTGTTGAAATAACTCGTATCAAACAAACAACTATTGAGGTGACAGAAAATTAAAAAAAAAAAAAACAAAAACAATTTACATAAAAATGTCACCGGTCTTAAATGGGTTAAAAACTTTTAAAAATTTAAGCATTTCCTGAAAGATTTCCTCAAAAGCTTTAAAATGATATCATATCAACATTTAAAAAAATTTTCAATGCTCAGGGGACCGTAACTCGGGAAATATGGGCGAGCGCCAATTTTTTTTAATTTAATGTGTTTTTTTTCTTATTTTGTTGTCTGTATCGCTCCATATATTTTTTTGATTAGAGTTACTTAATTTTTCTAAATGATATGGAAAAATTAAAGGCAGGCGTGGCGTTGACCTGTTGGCGTTTATCTGTTGGGCTCCTAAAACTAAACTCCTTTAAACTTTTATGTGATATGCATTTAAAGAACAATTCTAAGCGAGTAACCCAGAAACGATCTGACCTATTCGTGAGATAGAACTGTCAAAAAAGTATTAAAAAATTAAACTAACAGTATAAGCTAATACTAAGCAAGCTGCGGCAGACAAACATACGAAATCGTGTTCCACTAATAGTGAGGTTTTATTAGTTCTTTCTAATGAAGCCATGACATATAAAAATTTTTTTTAAAAAGATACTTGTATTTGGACAACCCCAGTATATTAAATAGCGAAAGCAAATTTAAAAATATTTTTCATTTATTTTTTAGTGTGTTTGCCAGACAGTGTTTTAGCATTCCATAAGCACGGCATGCAGGGCAAGTCGCTGCGCAATGGTGAAATAACGCAAGAAATAAAAGATATGAGTCGAACGTATCGTTTACTTGGCAGTGATAAGTATGTGTCACTAAATTTCTCTCTCTTTCTCCCTCTCTCTCTCTCTTTCTCTTTTACAAACTTACCTCTACACTGTGAGAGTTCTCATTTAAGGATAAAAAAATAAAATTAAAGTTTAGAAATATGTAGGAATTTTTTTTTAAGGGAAAAATTTTAATTTTGTGCTTAAAAGTCACCGTAACCGATGACTAACAAAAAAACGCGCTTCTTCAATATAAATATTTTAAAGTCATTAGGTTTAGGGGACAATTTATTTTAAATTATAAAATTCGAAATTAATGAGGTTTCAGTACAAAAACTCAGTGCAAATACATTAATTTCGAATTATGTACAAATTCGAATAGTTTTTTTTTAGCCAGTGAAACGCAATATGTGTCGATAAAGACGCCGCTGCTGTTAAAAATTCGAGAAAAAACTATTCGCAGGCACAAAGCCAGTGCTACAATGGACATTTTACAAGAGCGTTGAAAGGCGTTGCAATCTCAAGCAGAGGAAACTTTAACGAGCCATCAAATCATTAAGTTGGACTGTGAAATATTATCCTGAGTGGGTTTTTTTCAACAAAAATGATTCATTTTAAATATTTTTTCGAAAACCTGCGTTTTTTCTAAGGCTTTTTTTTTAAAGAAAACTTTCTACCGGTTTATTGCTTAGATTTGGAAATTGAAGTAATGCCTGAGGAATAGACTTGTTTAGTTCACAACGAACTAGTTCATTTAAACTATTTCATTTATTGAACTAAGTGAACTTGTTAATACTTTTAAGTATACCTAGTTCATTTTTGAACTAACTTGTATTTGAACTACCAGACAAGATGAACTAGAATTCATATCTGTGCTTCCTTGTTGACTATTTTAGACCTGAAATTTATGCTGCCATGCATTTAATTAAACATTAGTTTTGGCAACATTTGAACTAAAAGAGCTTTTAAATTGAAAAGCGGTTGAACTAAAAGTTGAAAAGAACGAACAATACGTCAACAGAACAATTGAACTAAAAGAGATTTTGAACTAAAATTTGAACTAGTTCCTTTTCGAACTTTGAACAAAAAAGAACGATCACTCATATGAACTATATGGCACAAGTCTACTGGAAACATAGCGAATGCGGTTTCATTTTCTGTCCATTAAGAATGATGGTGCAGAGACTGCTTAGTAGCTGAGTTTTTTTAACTCCAAATTCACCTTCTTCATTTTCACAAAATTTTCTGAGTTGATATCAATGTGCATTTAGCTTTTTTTAGAGATATAAAAAATTAAAACAAATAGCTTTCATTTCAAACTAAATCGCTTAAAAGTTTTTAGATTGACCTTAAGTCCTGAACTTAAAAATTTTTTCGTCTCCTGTCCAGTTGATCATTAACAATGAGAACTCACACAGTGCAAAAGGTGACTAAAATTAACTTTGAAATACAACAAAAATACTTTTCTTTTTTGCAGAGTGGTGGCATTAGAAAGTCAATTGTTACGTACTGGTTCCTTAGGTAGTGAAGAAGGTCATGATCTTTATATTTTAGCTGGTCATGAGGCCAGCTATTAAAACTGTAATTTTAATCTTAAAAAAAAACACAAAAATATTTAAATGCTTAAATTAGTATTAATAACAAAACAAACAACTAAATTCGATTTAATAAAATAAAAGTCAACAAAAAAATATATAAATAAAAAAATAATAATTTAAATTTCAAAGAGATTGTAAAAAATAATTTTAGAAATTAACATCTAGAGAGGCAAAGTTTGTTTATAGAAAACAACACAAATAAAAGTGTTAGAAAAAAATTTAAAACTTTCCAACTAAATTTAAATAAGACCACACAAATTAAATAACAAATTAATGTAAATTATTAAGATATTTTGTATGACTTGGTTTTAGTTAAAACTATTTTTTCTTTTATTTGCTAAAAGTATTTTTTTTTTTTCAATAACAAAAAAATAAGACTTTAAATTATTTACATTCTCTACCAGCTATCTTTCGTTAAAATGTTTATGTAACTAAAAAAAAAAATTTAATATAATTAAAATAAACAAAAAATTAAGCAGCCAATAAATATTTTTAAATGTATAAATTTTTACGTATTAAGAAATTTTCCACATAAAACCGAAAGTTTTTCTATGATTAATAAATTAAATGATTTGTATTTAATTGTAATTTTTAATACCATTTATTATTATTATTACTTTTTTTAGTATTTAAGTTAATGATTTAATTAAATTTTAAGCATTAAAGGAAAGTGATTAATTGACTTAATTTAAGTAAACATTATTAATTATAATAAAAAAAAAAAATAAAAAAAAACAATTCACACTATAGAAATTCTATTTACAAAATATTTATAAAAAAAAAAAACACCAACTCAATTTACACATATTACACAATCACACCACATTTCTCACACACATTAAAAGAAAAAAACTCACGATTATAAAAAAATAAAATTTATACAAAAAAAAAATTGAAATAAAACAATTACGATAGAAACAACAATTTAGATTGTAGTGTTGTAAAAATAAAAACAAATATTTTAGTATTTAAATAAATAAATATTTTAAATATTAATTAATTATAAACAAAATAAATTAAAAAATAAATCCTAACTGTCCCATTTAATATTGAGTGATATTTGAATTCAATTTGCCAATTTTGTTTTAAATATTTTTATGATTTTTTCCTGTTGCCGATTAAGAAGAAAAATATCTGTGTATTGGTGTCATTGAGGTTTCGTATCGAGTAACATTGTTGTTGTTGTTAATGTCGGCAGCTTTAAAAACTGTGCAACTGCAGTCGATCCTAACTAAACGTCCGTGGTACACAAGTCTCACAGCGATATGTGGGATTTATGAACAGGCTGCTTAAAGTGCCAGAAAGTATTCATTCAAGTTAGCGGATAAGAATTATACAACACCATCAGGCTCTCAGTGGTGTTAAAGCAGATAAAAATTTTTCTTGATAAAAGCGGCTCATTAAGGTCTTTATTCATCTTTAATCATTTATGACTGCCGCATCCACTCATTGTTGCAAAAACTTTTGAGCCGTAAGTATAGAAATCCCGTCTACATAAAGAAGATTAACGTTCCGAATATCATTGACTTAACAATGATCGTCCTGTGGATCGTGCCAAAGAGAATTTTTGAAAAAATATTCGTTGTTTTAAACGACTTGGCGGTTAAATGGCGTCTAGAATATTT
Source organism: Cistogaster globosa (assembly GCA_937654795.1). Taxonomy (NCBI): domain Eukaryota; kingdom Metazoa; phylum Arthropoda; class Insecta; order Diptera; family Tachinidae; genus Cistogaster; species Cistogaster globosa. Next base: position 7,890,634 of record OW569407.1, read on the forward strand.
GAAAAACAAGAAGTAAATTTATATGGAATCAATTAAAAATTTTGGAACTGTAAACAAGCGGCCCAATAAATTAGTGTAGAGAAAGCAGATAAACAATTTCAGAAAACTGTGTTATAAATGTTCAAAATAAAATCGATTGAATAAAAATTGTAATCAGCCAAAAGAATGAAATGGCTATATAATTTGAACATTTTTTACAACAAAAGAACACAGCAGCCATTTTATTTTATTTTCAATTCTTCCACATTTTTGTGTTTGTTTCCACAGAACTCAGTAACTCCTCAACCGATTTTGCATTTGTTTTTATTTAAAATTGATGCTTGCAGAAGGGTGACATTTAAAAAAAATTTAATAATTGAATGAATTAAAGAGTGTTCCCATGCAACACACATTATTACTATATGTTTACTGAACCGATAAGGACACCCGTTTAGAGTTATAACAAACTTGCTTTCATTATAGCTCCAATTAATTGAACATATATGGCCTTCTCTTTTGGGTCGGTATAGTAAAATACTAGAAACTTAAACAGAAAATAGTACGCATCTGCTATAAGAAGTAAAAAACATTATAAATTAAAGGGTATCGCATAAGTGATATAATTTGATGTGTATGACCTTATCACTTGAGTCTTTTAGTTTTATTTCATATTCGACGTCTCTCGACTCGTCTTTGCAAGAATTAATCTTTCATTTTTTCTAATGTTAGGAAAATTTTTAGAATTTGTAATCGTTTCGTGCTATTGATTGATTTAATTAATTTTGTTACAGTTGTGTTATAAACCGAGAAAAAATGGCTGATAGGATTAAAATATTTTTGCCAGAGACCAATTTTGTATTGCCAACTTCTATTTCGCTTTTCTTAGCAATTTGATTTGGAAGGCAAAAACAATTGCTATATGACCCTGGATATAATTGACCCAAGTCTTGTGTCATGATTGATCATTAAGTGCCAGAAGTCACTGAATGATATTGACAAATTCTTTTGATAATTTTTACCTTTAACGTGATGTGATCTTTTCGAAACCGATCACTATTCGTTATTTTCATCATAATAGCTCTCTCAAGATATGATTTTATTTCTATTGAAAAGATAACATTTCATGTTTTTACTGTTTTGACAATTTTATATGTCCCTATTTTGAACAAATATTCGAGTCTTTTTTTTTTTTTGGCTTCATTAAAATCCGCGGCTTGTAACAAGCGGTAGATGTAAAAAAGCAAACTATGTGACAAAGTGGTGAAACGTTTTTGAATAAAAAAAATATTAAAACGTCATTATGATTGATATTAAATATGACAATTATGTTATTGTTTTAATACCAAAAAACAGAATGCTAAAAAAAATATATTTTTCTTATAAAAAATTTCATAAAAAGTAAATTTAGGATTAAAAAAGTTGAAAAATAAAAATTCACTTACACCACCTTAAAAAGCAAAAAAAAAAAAAAAACAAGAAAAAAAACGACGAAATTATACCAAATTTTGAAACAAAAGTAAAACCTAAAAATTAAACAAAAAATTTATTGAATAAAAATTTAAAAATTTGTTATAAAATTAAAGAAATTGTATTAAAAAAAAAAACAAAGAAATTTCCTCTATAAACCCGTTATTGCAAAAAATTAAGAGAATTTAAAATATTTAAAAAATTATAACAACACTAAAACACTTTTTCCAACACTTTGAACAGGAAAATAATTGTAATTTAGCAGGATCAAAAAAAGGCACATTTTATAAAACTGTTGCAAATATTTAAAATTATTTATATGATACACAAAATAAAAAAAAAAAAATTAAACAATTCACTAACACCCAAAAAAAAAAAAAAAAACAAAAAATAGTAAACCAAAAGAAAAACACTATAAATAATAATAAAAATTTAAGAAAATAAAATTAAATGTGTTAACATTTCCATAAAACTAAAAATTTGAATAAGTAACAAAAAAAAAAAAAAAAAAAAAAACTAAACAACCCATTACAAAATAGAAAACCTACAACACAAAACATTTTTTTTTTGCTCATTTTGTGTAGCATTACAAATTATTTAATTATTATTAATAATTAAAATAATTAATTATTATTCGAAAAGAAAAAAGCAAAAGATAAGATCAAACAAAACAAATTAAATATTATTTTAAGTATGATGAAGAAATATAATGAAAAATTAAAACAAAAAATAATTTTGTATTCATTTGACAGTCCAGGAAGGTATTATCCTGGGGGGTTACTTTGTATTTCGATTCGAAAGAAAACATTTTCGAAACACAATAAGCCATAGCATTTCGAATCATTTTCTTTTCGAATAGAAATACAGAATAAAACCCCTGGTTTATTGAGTTTGACACCCCCTGTACTTAAATACTATTCGTTTAATAGTTTTGAAAGACATTAAAGTAAGTATTCTCTCCAATCATTTTTGTTACATAAATGTTGACGAGTTCTTAAAGTTCGCTAGATTTTTTTTTTAATTATTGAATCTTGATTTAACTTAATGTGAGCTCTTACTCTTACTCCCTAGGGCTTATAGAACTAAAATTAGAATATATTTTAGCCTTAAGCGCATATCAAAAAGCGCTATTTTTCTTTTTTATATAAAATTACAGTTAACGAATTATAAGAAATAGAACTTTTTTAAAGTTATCTTAAGACTCGGAAGTCAAGGAATATCAATAAAAATTTAGGATATAATCTGGAATGATAAATATTGGCTTGACAGATAATTGAAAATCGAGAAAAAAAATTTAATTTCTATAATTATGCATAAAAATGTCATCGGCTCTTAATGGGCTAAGCATTTTTGTTAATTTTGGTATTTCCTAAAAGATCTTTTCAAAAGCTTATAAACGATACCTATGTTGATGTTTTAAAAAAATACTCTGCAAAAATTAAACAATCTCAAAATAATTAGCATACTTTGAGGCGTGTGAAAAATTTATATCTGCCTATAAATTATTATCTTCTGTTAGAAACATTACTTTGTGCATTTGTTTTAATTAGTTTTCTCCCAGCACTTTACTTACAGTGGGTCAAAAGCTTTTAAAATAAAGCATTAAAAATTTACCAAATAACAGCGATTCTCACAAAATAAAAATAAAATATTTACCCATTTTAAAAATATTTAAATCACGGCATTTAATAAAGTTAAATTTTTCTTTTATTCGATGATATTTTTAACATTTTATCAAGTATTGTCAAACCTGATTTCTTATCTAATATGACAATGTTGCCTTAAAGAAGCGAATTTGTTAATTAATTTATTTATATATTAATTTACTTTAATCGTGCTTGAATTCTTCAAATGTAAATATATCCTGAAATGTATTACTGCGGGGAAAGCATATCCATATGGTCATTTCACTACTGCTCATATAGTTCTTCAGTGGATGCTACCAAAAGCCAAATTAATTAAATGACAACTCAATTGAATCAATAAGGCAAAAAAGGCCATAAAAACTGAAAAATTTTATTACAAAAACACAGTAACCATTGAGTAACTATTTTTCTTTAATTTTTCTACATGAGGGTTGCCATCGATTTAATTTGATTTTTTCAAATTCTTTTGCTTCCTTATCAAAAGTTAATTTAATACGAGCTTCAAGAAGTTTAACATTGTTTCCCTATTTATTTAAATTTCTATAAATGTATTTATGGAAAACCAATCCTTTTTTAATACAAATTATTTAATGGAATTGAATAACCTAATGAACTTAATATTCTGTTAGCGCCATCTGTTCGTAAGTAGTAACACGATTTTTATGCTGCTACTTCTAAGAGCTTGTGTCTCTACTACGGAATAATTTTTTTTGTTTTACAACCAGATGGCCATCCTGAATATTTTTTCATGACTTAAAAAAAATATGGGTGTTATCAATTCGTCTGAATGTTGCTTTTGTTTTAATGTTTGTTCCTGCAGAAGACAATTATTTCTGACCGATTTAAAAAAAATTTTCTTTACTTGAAACGTTATGCTTACAGATTGGTTTCGTTTTAAAAACAGCTCATAATTCGAAAAATTAAAGGGTGTCCCCATACAAAATACAGAAAGCAAGTTACGACATTTGATATCGAACGAAATTTCTATTTAAATCTTATTGAAATTCACTCGATATCGAATGCCGTAATTTGGCCCCAGATTTTTTACGTTTATTATGAAACTTAAAAGGCGACACTTTAAAATTTAAAAAAATTTAAACCGTTATAGCTCCCAAGGGCCCAAGGTAATACAAAAATAAATCTAAAAATTAAATGGTCATCCTATAGATGACGTAAATCTACTTACATGAGCCGATCTTTTAAACCGTTTAAGATAAACGCTTGAAAATTGAACAAAATGTCGATTGCTATGACGGTTGAAGTAGGAAAAATAAATATTCAAAATTATAAGTTAAAGGGTGGCCTAATAGTTAATCTAGCTAAAATCTGTTTTAAAGTCGTTTTTTTGTTTTTGCAAGAATTATGTCATCTAAATAAAATTCTTGAGCAATTAATTTGTTTAGATATATTTTCCAGTTTGGGAAGTTTTAATAATTTTTATTAAATAATTTTCTTTGTTAAAAAATTAAAATTTTTTTAGTTAAGCTTAAGCTCATCATTATAAGTGACTAAATGTAAGGAAATTAGGAAAATTGTAACACTAGTAAAATGTAATGCATTTTCTAATCTTCTTATTTCTCATTTAAAATTAGAAAGTTAACCCTGAATTAGCACTAAAATTTTACAAAAGCCTTTTTGCAATCAAACTCATTTTTGGTTAAATTGTGTACAATTATTTATTAGATTTTCGTTAATTTAAATTTTTATTTTTGCATTAATTTTTATAATTTTTTTTTTAATTGTTTCTTTTTACTTTTGTTATTAAATGCATGAATATGTTTTAGATTTAAAATTAAAAATTCTTAATTATTAAAATGTTTAAATTTATTTTTTTTTCGCTTGATATAATACATTATTAGAAATAATATACAATTTTTATTTAATTATTTTTTATATATAATTTTTTTATAACTAATTATAAATGTATTTATAAATACAAGAGATTTTTATTAAAATTATTTTCAAACAGAAAATTTTATAGTTTTTCTTAAGAGTAAAAATTAAATATTGCGTTTTAGCTGCTTTTATATTACAATGAAAAAAATATAAAATTAGATATAAATAAGAAAATATATAAATATATAATTATTATTTATAATTTTGATTATAAGAAAAATATAAAAAGTTTTATAAAAAAAAAAAAAAAATTAAATTAAAATGATATTTAAAAATGGGGTTTTAATTTCTTAGTTTCATGGAAGAAAAAACTGTTGTAATTCTAGAACACAGGCATGGAATTAAAATTAAAAAACTTTAAAAAATTTACATGACAATTGGTTAAAAGTTTTGTTTCTTTTACGTTTTGGAGCCAAGTTAGTGTTTTTTGTAGTTGTATTTAATAGAGAGATAATGAGACAATTTTTAGGACACCAGTATCTCTATCACGTTAACTTTGATAGTTAATCTCATATTGATGATTCTCTGAGTAAGGAAGTTATTGAGTATTATTGTGTTTTTTCATAATAATTATCTCATTCACAACCCGTTGTATGTTGTATAAAGTACAATCGAGGAGCTTGTAAATAATTTATTAATAATTTCTAAAAGCTTTTCAAAAGGAATACAATGAAATTTGAATATAAGTAAAATTAAAAAAATAATAAAAAATCGGTGATGAAAGATGAGAATATTTTTTTAAACTAAATGGCTTGATTTCCCTTCTCAGATAAAAAAAAAACATTATACATGTCGCGGCAATTTTTTACATAAAAATTATTACGTTTATAACAGGTTGTAAATTATGTTTTATTAAACTTTTAAAAAATATTTTTATTCGATAGCGGAATTTATGTTTAAAAAAATTAATTTTTAATTAAAATCTTTTGCAAATTTTTTCCCAATCAATACTTGAACCTCGGATTTTATAAATGAATTAAAATTTCCTTTTTCGGCTTTAAATTCATTTATTAATTTAATTTCTAAAAATTTTTAGAAAGAAAAATTATTTACAAATGTATGCGGACGTTTTCCAAAGAAAACAAAAAAAAATTTGACGCCAGCAGAATGGAATGCTGCACTTTCTGGATCGCTACCACCTTCATCAGCATTCTTTGCATCTATCTAACTTAAGTTGCGTACATTGTAAACATCATCCATTTAACCAACTAATCAATATTAATTTGGTTGGACAAAGTTCACACACAACCTTAAGTATTTCTTTGCTGTTCTCTCTGTAACTCAGCTTTTAGAAATAAAAATAATAAATGAACCTAAAGCCAAAAAAGTAATTTTTAATCATTTATAATTTTTTTTTTTTTTTGGTAATTAAAAATTTAATTGTTTAAAAAAAATTTTGCAACTCAAAAAAAAATTTTTTTGTTTTTGTTTTTTACAATTATTTTTTTCGCTTTTTTCTTGAATCGTGGCAGTTGTAGAAATTAATAGTTTTCATTTATAAAATAATTGAATTTTTTGATTGAATCTAAAAAATGGCCAATTAATTTTTCCAAAAAGCAAATAGAAATCAATTTTATTATTTAATTTTTTTTTACTCAAAGTGTGAAAATAATTGAAAGTGAAACTAAACGAATAAATTTCTTGCTTTAGTAAAGGACCAGTTTGGCCTGAATTTCTCATTGAGTATTTCGTCAAATGAGCTAAAAAGCGAACTTTCGAACACAGAGAAAGAAACCACAACAAATCAGTGTAAGTCTCCACTGATACAAAACAAATGTTCATACAATAATTGCTTAGTCAAGGCATTTTGAATATTTAATTTTATAAAATTTGAAATTAATTTGGAAACATATTTTTTTTCGTTTGAAATTAAAAAAAAATTCCCTACAAAATTACCTTTTATAATTTCCAGTTTGGTATTCAATCTGAATCATTTTAACCGTTAGCATTACCCAAAACCCGGGTCTAATTATTTGTTCATTATCATTTCAAAAATTTTTAACTCTCTTCACAATGATTTTTGTCCTCATTTATTTTTGATTAAAATGTTTCGAATTTATGTTTAACTAAAAAATTTTTCGCAAGTTTTAAGAAATTCTTGCAGTATTTTTTAGTTTCTTGAAGAAATCTAAATTTGAATATCACATCATATTGTAGGTGTGCTAAGTCGTAGCGTTCTACAAAAATTGTGCAAGTTGTAAACGAATTATAACTTTTTCACTATTTTTTTTTATTTAATTTGTCTAGAGAAAATTTGATGGAACGAAATTATTCTGATCCAGCGTGCATACAAGGGATATTTTATGGTGCAAAAGGGTGTCTCACTTCCAATACTAAATTATTCGTTCGCAAATTTTAATTTACAAGATTCAGAAAAAAAGACGGAAGATTACGTTCATAAGGCCTTTACAGAAAAATTGAACGTGTATGGAAGAATATGTTTGATATTCAAGAATTATTGCCTACTGTTCTGCACAACTGTGGCTATTACAAAAGTATTTCCAGAGAATATTGGCCATATTGCCTGCATACAAGAATTAAAGATGACAGACTACATGCAACGGCTTGATAGTGCTAAAGCGTATTAGAAAAAATGTTTATTTCATAGCTACCCTGATTGCATTACGTACAATCTACAATAGATTGTGACATGAGTTAATATTAATGATGAAATACACATACACACATACATAAAAATCGTTGTAGAAATTAACCATAAAATAAAATCGATTTGTTTTAAGAATGATTTTCGTATTCTTTCAACAAGGTAGAAATAATACTTTTTTTTGTTTTTGTTTCTGAGTATTTGACAAAACGAAAGAAAACAAGTAAGAGTGCTATATTCGGCTATGCCGAATCTTATATACCCTTCACCATGTCTGTAAATCTAGTTTAATGAAGTAACTCCAATCAAAACAAGGAAATATTGCGGTGAGAAAGAATTAAAAATAAGAAGAAAAAAAATTGAGTACGTTAAGTAACTTTACATTAAAATGTCCTCGGCTCTTAATGGGTTAAGCATTTTTTTTTAAGTTTAGTAGTTTCTAAAACATCTCTTCAAATGCTTTTAACTGATCCCATATTGATATTAAAAAAATATGACGCACAATCTTACTTTTCTATGAAAAGTTCAGAGGCCGGAAATATAGGCAACCGTAATTTTTTTCACTTAATTAATTTTTCTTATTTTTTTATTGTCTATCGGCTTATATATTTGTTTTTTTAATTTAAAGTTACTTCATTGTTCCAAATGCTATGAAAAATTAAAGGCAGAGGTGTTGTTTTGCCCTTTGCCATGAAGGACATGGACCGATCTTGCTGAATTTTCAATAGCAAAATTTTCGAAACTATGCCTGATCGATTGGCGTATTTAAATTTTCTCTAGCTGATCTAGTGCCTTGGCAAAGTTTTAAATTTTAACACGAATAAGGACGGGCAGATGGACATCGCTCAGTCGACATCGCTATTTACTGTATGGGTTCGGAAATATATTGTAGAAATTAGAAAAGGAATAAAAAACTTAAATACACCCTTTTTCTACCTGTAGTGAAGGGTATAAAAAAGGAAAGAAAAAATGCAAAAATTTGTACATTAAAAAAGAGTAACTCACCACGGTTCAGTTATGTGGCTTCTTTTTTATGCTAACGCTAGAATTTGCGGTCTAGATTATTTGCGGTTTGAGAATATTTTTTCTTATTCTCTCAATTTGAGATAGAGATTATTTCAACGATAAGGAAGTACCTTTAAGAATTTTCATTGTTTCGTAGTATGTTTTAGAAGAAAATTAATGCGAATTATATTTTAATAAAATAAAATTGCCAGATTATTTGTTTAGTATAGGTAGGATGTTGCCATACTTTCAAGAATTTGAGTAAATCATTCTTTTTTAGTTTTAATTCGTTAGGAATTAACTCTTTTCCCAACAAAAAAGAAATGAATGAAATTTAAATCAATTCAAACGAATTAGGCAAAAAGTTAATTTTCATTCGTTTCCAATTCAAATGAATTTATTAAAGTGAATTGCAATTCATTCCTGAGTCATTTATAATGAATTGATTTTAAATTCATTCAAATAATTTAGAACAATGAATTGCAATTCAAATGAATCAAAAATGAGTTGGCAGAACTAGGGGGGAAAGAAAAATGGCAATTGCTTTTTCGAAACTGAAAATATTTAATGATCGAAGATCAAAAAAAAAAAAACATGGAGATGATTATTGCATAATTAAATATCTATCAATAAGTTGGTAAGGGATTATTCAAAATCAATACAACTCAAATGAATTTGAAATGAAAAGCAATTCACTTTAAAAAATTTATTTGGATTGGAAAATTATTTTAATTTATTTTGATTAGAAACGAATTGTAATTCATTTAAATCGACTCAATTTTTTTTTCAATTCATTTTTTTTTGTGTGAAAAGAATTAATTTAAAATTTACTAATTCAGTGCATGAATGTTTTGCGAATAAATTAAAAAATGAATGATTCAATTACACAGCTCTGTTTTGAAGAATGTTACAGAAGAAAATTAATTTGAAATATATTTTTTTTTATAAAATATAATTGCTAGATTCTTTGCATAAAATACTTAGGGACACTTAACAACAGATTTGTTCTTCTAGCATTGAAGGGATACAAATTAATTAATAGAAATTAAGGTGGCCTCTAACAAAAAATAATTTTTTTAAAAAACAAAAATTAAAAAAATATATAAAAAAACATATAACAGAAATAAAGGAAAGAATTAAATATTCAAATATATATATAACGAACTTAAGCCTAACTGAAAAAATAATCGTTCATTTATAAAAAAGAATAATTCGAATAAAATACAATTTCAAAAGTCAGCTGTTAAAAACTTAATTTTAAATAAAATATATAATTAAATATTACACTTAATTGTTTTCTAGAAATAAAAAATAATAATTAATTTCTTGTTTTTTTTTTTTCTTTTTTTCGAAATGACTAAACTATCAGTCCATGTTTGTTTGTTGCGTTTTTTTGTTAAACAAACATTTTGTTTGTTTTCAAGAAATGCTCGGTTTTCTTTGATAATTGAGTTTTTTGTTTTATCATTAAGATTTTCTTTGCTTTTTCAAGAGGTGGGGTAGAAAACGAAGAAAATTTTTTTTTTTAAATTTACAAGTTCTTTTTAAGGTTAAAATGGATTAGGATTTTGAAAGGCGCAATGGAAAATGAAAATTATAGAGCAAAAAGTATGTTTTTTTTTTTCTTAAACTTTAGACTTATGTATGACTATAATTAAATGGCATAAATTCTTTTCAGTTTTGTTTTGTTCTTATCATAAGTTTAAATGTGATTTTTTGTTTGTTTTTTCTTTCTCTAAAATAGTTTAACAAATTTCGTGTGATGTCAATCATCAAAGAATATCAGGTGTATTGTTGTCATCGTGTGAATGTTGTAACAAACCTTTTCTTTCATCCGGCGCTGTACTTAAATTATTTTCCGGCACTACAGCCGGTTCTACAATGGCATCAGCATACATGGATTCATATACAGGATTAGCGAAATTACCCTAGAGGCAGACAAAAAGAGGGATTAAATAATTTATGTTATAATTAATATTTTAAAATATATCACTCACCTTATCGTCTTCATGTACAAATGCAGGAGTTTCATCTGCATCTCCTCGATACATGGGATTTGTAAGCATAATTTCGACATTTTCTGTTAGACGGGCATGTGAGAAGGGTTGTGATATGCGATGTTTTCTAAAAAGATTAAGAAAAAAATTATTGTGCAGACTCTTAATAGAATTAAAAGTTATGTGATTCACTATTCTGCATCTTATGAACTGTTTGATCAAGCATTACTTGCTTACACATTGCTTTGCTTGCGATGGGAGTATTTAACTCTGCAGCCACACGATCTGTTAAAAAGCATTTAAATTAATTTTTTTTGCGTGTGTATGTATTAAAATTTGATCGAATAATCTTCAACTTAGTAAGGATTTTGACTAAATAACTTAACCCTACGTCTCCACGAGCCATCAACTCGGTGTGAACATCATGTCGCACATGAATTCGGCTAACGTAGACATCCAATGTTCAGGTTTCGTTCATGTGCAACCATCGTTGGCCGAACATTTGTCAGAGCAATGATGTTCACCATCAAATATGACTTTTAGTATGATTTCTCTATTTCGAATTAACGCCATCTATTGATCAACATTGCGAACACTGTCTTTCTTATTAAAAACATTGCAACAACTCTGACGACAAACAGACAATTATGATCAAACAGAACATGAACATCGACACGTCTTCGCCACATACAAGAGCATGAGCAAATTAATACCGTTGTTCTGCCGGCGTTATGTGCATGTCTTGTTTAATTTGATGGCTAGGGGAGACGTGGAGTAAGCGAAATAAAAAAGTCTAAAAAATTAATCTAATTCACTGTGAAATAATATCCCCAAAAATATAGCTTTATGAATCATTGAATGCCGAAGATGTGCAATTGCCAACAGGACTTTTTTTAGATCAGTGTTGTAACACCTCTGGTGTTAAAAAATGCATTATATTTCTTGAAGGTAGTACAGCCATTTTATTTATATTTTATTTTGAAAAGAACAACATTCTTATTAAGAGTTTTTTAAATTAGTAGCGGCTGGGATACGAACACAGGTCACAAAACAAGTCATATGATTAGAAATTGATTTGCTAAGATTCTACAGCACATTTTTAAAAGTTTATTCTGAGCCCTCTTTTTCAATATGGAGGCATCAACAAATTTTAATGGTGAAAAATTTAAAGAAATCCGATGCAGAATAATCAAGAAAGAAAAAAATTTTTTTTATAATAAAAAAACAACAAAAATTAACTCCTGTGGCTTCCTACGGACCTGAAAATTTAATTACACAGGGGTAACTTTATCTCTAGTTCTTACATCGTAATATGTTCGAATACATGTGAGCAAACTTATCAAAATTTTTGTTAGAAAAGTAAAAAGGTCATAAGGTTGTACACCAGGCCAGTGACGAGACACAATAGCTTCAAACATTACGACACTTCAACAAAAATATAAGAAAATATTGAACTGCAGCGTACACTTAACTTCTGTTCCAAGCTCAAAAATTTTTTTTGTCTAGATTTCAATACTTACTTTAACAAATATAAACCTGCACCAAACAGTGCCAGCACTAAAATTGCTGTAGCTAAAATAATGGCTATAATTGACATAACATTGGCAGATTGTTCAGTTTCACTTCTCAAGGCATTAGCACTGTCGGCCAAACAAGTCGTTACTCTTCCATCAGCACATCTAAAGAGATAAAAATTAAATTTTAGTTTTAATATTTTTTCTAAAGATTTCAGTTAGAGATGGTTTAACTTACTTGCACTCATTTATTGAGCTGCCTGTTTGGCAAACGCCACATTTGCCAACACAAGATGGCGGTATATCACAAGCATCACCCTCCCATTCCCCGATACAGGAACAATGAGGTATCGCATAAGCATCCAAATGACAAACACCATTATTTTGACAGTAGCGTATGCAAGGATTATCCTCTGAGACGGGTCGTTCGCAAAATTCACCATTCCATTGATCGGTACAATTACACATGGCCACCGCTTTAATGATGTGACAAGTTCCACTATTTTGACAAATAATACCAGTACAGGGATGGCGTAACGGAATTTCTGAGGCATCGCAAACTATAAAAAGGGATTTTTTAAAAATCATTAAAGAACTCATACATTTAAATGTATGTATGTACTTACATTGCGGTGGATTGGTTGTTTTACACAAATCCGTTTCACAACGATCTCCTATATAACGTTCCGAACACGTACACATTAATCTTTGTTGTTTTTCTGTACAAAGACCTCCATTCAGGCAATAATTGGCACAAGAATCCGATTCACATTGTTCACCATAGAAACCTGGCAAACATTGACATTGCGGACCTCCCTTAGTGCCAATGTTACATTTGCCACCATTTTTACAAAAGCCAGAACAAACATCCACCTCACAACGTTTACCAGTAAAACTGAAAATTAAAAGAATTAAAAATTTAATATTTTGTTATTTTAAATAGAAATTTATTTCATTAATTTATATTCACGGTCTTTTATACAAACTTACCCATCGGGACATTCACACTGTGTGGTGCCCGTCAATGTCTCTCGACAAATGCCACCATTAGCACAAGTCAAATTAACACAATGTTCACACTGCTCTCCTATGTACATGGGCGGACAGGTACACATCATATGATTGTTAGTTATTAGACAGGATCCACCATTATGACAACGTGACTGGCATTCTGGTACAGATGTTTCACAGCGTGGTCCCGACCAGCCAGGTGTACAGCTACATTTTAAAGGTGGTGGTTCCAAAGAGCCCGGTATTTGTACATCGATAATGCAAAGACCATAATTTTTACAATAATTCGAGCAGCGATAATGTTCACAAAACTCTCCTTCGAATTGTGGCTGGCAAACACATTTCGGTATGTGATTGATAAGTTTACATGTACCCAAATTGCACTTCAGAGGACAATAGTCTGGTATGGTAGCGTGATCTGCCACACATTTACCATTAGCTACATGATAATCTTTAGGACATTTACATCGATAACCACTGTCTGTTTCAGTGCTAAGGATACACAAAGAGCCCATTTGTTTGCAGGGTTCCTTAAGGCAGGGATTTGTTACTAAGAAAAAACATTCACATCCACATTAAAAAATATATCTCTCAATGTTTTTTTGAATAAAATTCTAAAACTTACTATTGCGATTTTGTTTGAGAGGATGTAAAATGCCAATGTCCGATGAACGATAACCCTTAAGCAAATAGGTGCCATTATCATTGCCAAATTTATTCATTTTAATAATACTTTGATCGTATAATTTAATATACAAATAATCCTCAAACACATCTATCTTTTGGGGTTTTTCTGCAGAAGCATAAATATGAAAGGGTTTATTCAAAATCCATATAAATATTTTGTTTTTAAGTTTACCTTTATTAGAAAATCTTCTCACCACATTACGTTCTTTACCATTCAAACGACATGTTTCGATGGTGCCTTTACGATAATCAGCCCAATATAAACGTCCTGTAGGATAATCTACAGCTAAACTAATTGGCCAGCCAACATCTCTTTCCACCAGACTTCGTTTGTTTTGACCATCTAGCGAAGCCATTAAAATGCCATTTTCTAAAGTTGACCAAATCATAATACGTGACTCTGGCTCTACAACGATATCGGTGGGATTTAAGCCGGTAGATACCAGAGAAGCATATTTCTTGCCGTCAATATCAGTAACAATGATTTCGTTGTGACGTGAATCAATAATATAAACCAGTTGGGTAACCCATTCTATGGCCAGTGATTTGGGATCATCCAAAGCAGGTATCTGTTAAGTATCAATATCATTAGGCGTATGCTTTAATGCTTAAATAAATAACCTACATCAAATGCTTTTAATTCCTTTAGATCCCTTTTCACCCGTACAGCTGTCACTTCCGTGTTAGGCGTTGCAATTTTCATAGTATGAACTTTGCCATGATGGGAATCTATCCAAAATAATAAAGTATCTTTCGGTCTTATAAGTATATCAAAGACATCAATTTTTAAGCTGTCAGTTTGAAAGAAACCAACCACAGTGGTGCCTTCTTGTTTGGCTGGTAAAATAAAGCGGAATTCTTGTTCCGATGCCAAAAGCAAAACCTGATCGGGACCTAAAAATACACTCGCATATGAATATAAGAAAATTCACATATTAAAATTTCCCTCAACATACCCGATGCCAAACAAGTATCATTTTTCAATGAACCCTTAAAATAACCATCCGTACATTTGCAGTTAAAATGGCCAGCTTTTTTCTCTATACAAATCTGTGAACATGTGCCAAAACCACAAACTGGCGGTTGGCAATTCATCTCATCTGAACCATCAATGCAATTGTATTGGCCGTCACAGCGGAATATTTTCGAAATGCAGTCTTCGTTTTCACACTGGAATTGATCGTGGCGACATTTCGGCAAAGCAGCACAAACTTCATCAGCCTCATCTTCATTATTACCACAATCATTGACACCATCGCACAAGGCTGACTTGCGTATACATTTCAAATTGGAACACTTAAAGGCATTTGCATGACAGTGTATTAGAGCGCAAGTATCATAACTTTCATCACTGCCATCGGTACAATCATCCCAACCATCACATTTCCAACGGGCCATTATGCACTTGCCATTAGCACACGTAAAATGATCATGTGGGCAAGTACAGTTGACCTCATCGCTGCCATCGGGGCAATCGTCATCACCATCACACTGGTACTGTCTAATCAACGTAAAATAGTTGGCATTAGAAAACTTTTTAAAATTTAAATATTTTTTTTTTGTTGTACTCACTTATTGATGCAAGTATTAAAGGCCGCACATTTAAACTGATGCTCCTTACAGGTTATATTACAATTTATCTCATCACTACTGTCATCACAGTGTATTTCACCATCGCAGCGATGATCATGTTTGATACACTTGCCTGTACCACATCTAAATTCGCTTTCGGAACAGTTGCGCATTTGACAATTTAATTCATCACTGCCGTCACCACAATCATTTTCGTAATCGCAACGCCATCTACCAGGAATACATTTTGAATTGTTGCACTTAAAGTACGTTGGATCGCACTCCTCTTTTGAGGAGTGACAAGAAGCAGGTTCATCTTCACCATTCGGACAGTCATCCTCACCATCACATCTCCAGGACATGGGTATACAACGTCCCGAACCACATTGAAAATCACTTGGACCACATGAAACTCTTTCACAATTCTGTTCATCTGATTTATCTGGACAATCGATGTCGCCATCACAAACCCAAATGAAAGGCATACAGCGATTATTGCCACATTGGAATTGATTTTTCGTACAGTTGAGTGGAGCGCAGCCACTTTCATCTTCTCCATTAGGACAGTCACGTGCACCATCACACTTCTTAACATTGTCTATGCAAAAGGCTGTCGTATTATCGGTGGCTTCGCATTTCATGTGATTTTCAAAACAGGTAAATTTGTCACAATTTTGTTCATCCGAATTATCACCACACTGATTGGAACCATCACATATCGCCGAGGGGTGTATACATTTCTTATTGTTACATTGATACTGTCCCGGTTCGCAATGAAAATGTGGACAACTTTCCGGTTCATCACTACCGTCACCGCAATCATCTTGGGTATCACATTTCCAATAGAAAGGAATGCACTTGAAAGTTTGAGAGCATTGGAAATGGGCAGCTGTACAGTTGGCTATACAAGATGTATTATCATCAGCCAAGATAAAGTTATTAGGGCAGGCACATTTGTAATAGGGAGCTTCCGGTGATAACAAACATAATGTTGAACAATTTGCATTGTCACAAGGATTACCTCTGTGCGGCTGCTGTTGGCGATATGGATGATAGATTCTCAGATCCATTGGTCGATGTATTGTCGTTATTAAAGTGGAACAGTTTTGACCTGTAAATTTATTGCAGTATTCTATGGATTTTGTTTCCCAGTCAGACCAAAAGACCTTGTCTTCCCAAACGGCTATGGCGAATATGTGATGAAGATTTAAAAGTGGATTAAGTTTGCGAGCCATTATCACTCTTATATTGTTGCCATCTAAGTCAGAAACGGAAATAGTATCTTCTCGAGCATCACCCCAAAACAATTGGTTACTCTCAAAAGATAGTGTTAAGGCATTGGGCCAACCCATATTTTCTCGTATTATTACTCGTTGATTGGAACCATCCATGCCGGCCTTGCCAATATGGGGATTATCGCCCCAATCTGACCAAAATAGATTGCGATTAAAAGGATCTAAAGCTACTCCACGAGGTTCGCGGAGGTTCTCGTTTATTAAAACCTTACGATAGCGACCATCTAACTTTGAAACTTCTATTGTATCCAAGCCCTTATCGCACCAGTAGAGATTTTTGGCCACCCAATCTACTGCTAAACCATCGGGATTTTTTAGCATGGCTTGATGTAATGTTGTGGTTTTATTTTCCACCGTACAATGACGTTTTATCATACCTACTGTTGAAGTAACATCCGACCAAAATAGACACTTTGAGTCCCAGTCAAAGTCTAAAGCAACTGCATTAGATAACTGATGTATAAGTATAGAACCATTTCCCCTCATATCTACCTGTCTAATGTAATAACGATTCGAGAAGATAAGTTTGGCTGTTTCGTTGCTGGTTGCCTTGCAAGTATGCTGATCATCTTTTAGTTCATAGCCTTTCATGCACAAGCACTTGTAGGATCCATAAGTATTTGCACATATTTGCGAACACTGATGCAGACCGCTACACTCATCAATATCGTCGCATAAGTGGTGGTTGGAATGTAGCTTATAGCCTGGATCACACTGGCACTCGTAACCAATTTTTTTGTCTATACACATATGCTCACATATATCTGGCGTTAAGCATTCATTAACATTGCACAAAGATTCGTCGGAGAAATCGCCACAATCGTTGCGACCATCGCACAAAAAGTCTTCTGAAACACAGGCTCCATTTTTGCATTGGTATTGTCCATGACCACAAGACATTATAGATTCGCCACACAAATCCAGGGACTCATCGGAAGCATCCGAACAGTCTGGACGGGAGTTGCATGTCAGGTTTTTGGCTATACATTCCAGATTATGGCATTGAAATTCAGTTTCTTCCATGCATACTTGGGTATAATTGATATGGACACAGTCCTCATACTCATCCTCTCCATTGGGGCAATCATGATCTCCGTCACATACCAAACGTCGATCCAAGCAAATGCCATTGGAACATAAAAATGACGGGGCTACACAGTCGGATATATGAGGTACTGAGGCAACCGCACAGTGTTCCCCTTCATCTTCAAAACCAGGACTGGGACAGTCACGTTCACCATCGCATACCCATTTCTGGGGTATACAACGACCTGATGATTTGCACTGAAACACGTGAGGTTGACACACACGGTTGGGGCATTGAGCTCCCTCATCCGAGCCATCTTCGCAATCTGGCTTTTCATCACATTCCCAACTTGCTGGTATGCACATGTTATCACATCTAAACTCATTCGGCTTACACTGGAACTTACAACCAACCTCGTCGGAACTGAAGTTACCTGCTACAGCATCTATACAATCATCCTCTCCGTCGCAGCGCCATTTTTCATTAATACAACGACCATTAGAACATTGAAACTGACCTGGACCACATGACAGTTTTGAGACATGATCACAGTTTTGTTCATCACTGCCGTCTGGACAGTCGTTATCGCCATCACAGCGCCACATAGGCATAATGCAGGCTGTCGAGTTGGGACAGTGTTCATAGAGAGCATCACCTGCCGGACACTCTGATACGGGACAATGTTTCTCATCACTAAAATCTTTGCAGTCACGTGTCTGATCGCACACAAACTTCTGTGATATACACTCACCACTACCGCATCTGAACTTTTCTGGCTCACATTTGCAGACCATTTCGGACTCATCTGAACCGTCACCACATTGATGCACTCCATCGCATGTCTCGTTTTGTGGTATACAACGATGATTGTTGCACATAAAAAACTCATTAGGGCAGACGCGTATAATACAATAACTACGCGACTCATCGGAGCCATCCAGGCAATGGGAAATACTATCACAAGTTAAATGCAAAGGTATGCATTCTCCAGAGCGGCAGGGAAATTCATTCTTCTCACATTTAGTGTTAAATTGTTGTATACATCTTCTGCCGTCCGAGGCCAAAACGCCACGGGTACATTGGCAACTGGCTGTACCATTTTTGTTCAGAATGCAAACATCTTCACAGCCACCATTTAATATTTTACACTGGTTGGAATCACAATTAACAGTGGTGTTCTGAATAGCAACTACTCCCATAGGACGTTCAATACGATCTCTTAGAAAAACCATATCTGATCCGGTATATTTATTTGCTCTTACCAGAGCTCCCAAGACCCAATCAGACCAAAATAATAGATCTCCATAAACAGCTACAGCAAACGGATGTTTGGGCGTAGAATGAGCTAACACTACTCTGTGCGAACCATCGTAATTAGCACGTTCAATTTTATCGATACGTGCATCAGCCCAGTAAAGCTTTTGATCTTCCAAATCTAATGTTATCGCGTTTGGCATTTTGATGTCCTTTTTAATAATCGATTCCAAGCCAAAACCTGTTATATATGCCCGCTGAATTGAGGGAGCCTCTTCATTCCAATTGGTCCAATAAATCATGCCTAAACATGGTTCTACTGCAATACCTCTCGGTTTATCTTTTGAATTCAATACTCTTATGCGGCTGACCAGCTGAGTATTATTATCGGGATTTTCATGGATATAATGTAGATCCAAACTGCATATCGAAGCATCATTGTTGGAAGTCCAAAATAACAGTTCATTGACAACATCAAATGCCAAACCTTCTACGCGTCCTTGGTGGCTTACCAAAACCCGATTATTACTGCCATTAAAATTCACAGCATTAATAGTACTTAAGACCATATCTGAATAATATAATGTACTCCTTTCGTAGTCATAAGTGAGCGCTATAACATTTACCATCATGGTGGAATTGCGAATGCTACGCACTGGACCATTTTTATCTGTATGATCTGTAAGATGCACACTCTCTATTGTGCTGCGATGGGAGAATAACAGAAAACTATCATATGGCTCACATGATACGCCATCACTGGCCACACGACTATGCGAACAAGCACAAATGGCAGATGTACCATTAAACAGACACAGCTCCTGACAACCACCATTATTTTCAGAACATAAATTGGTACCCTTTTGCAGTCTTTTCGAAAAGATTTTCATATCCTTAATGGAATAACCTTCAAAACGTTTCAATTCCTTAAAATCACTTAAATTACCTATACTGGCCACCTTAAAAGTACCCTTATTGTAATAATTATCCGCCCAGTAAATAAAATCATCCAGTTTACCAACTGCCGTTGGATATTCTAAAGTATGATTCAACAACACCTCCTTGACATTGCCATCATAATCAACTTTCATAATGGCCGGCTGCACAATAGTGTTTTTTGGAGTCTCACACCAATAGACTTTTGTAGCCTCAATATCTAACACTAAACTGGTAACGATTTTCTGATGGCTGACCAAGACAAAGGGCTGTGAACCATCCAATCCCGTTCGACCAATTATGCCATCTGCAACATAGAACAATAAACCCTGTACTGGATCAATAGCTAAGGCGCTAGGTTTCACAACATTTGATATGATAACATGACGATAGGAACCATTTAGACGAGCCACTTCGATAACGTTACGTTTAACATCACTGATGTAGATATTTTCTGCAATCCAATCAATGGCTATGCCGCCCAACCAATCTAATTGTTTATTGTCCATCCATTCTGGAGATTGTATAATAACTTCACGTTGGGTACCGTCTCGTTTAATGCGTGAAATTGTTCCGCTGTCATTATCACCCCAATACAAATAGTCTTTCAGAGCATGGTAGTCTATGTAAGAGGCTAAAGAAATTCGAGAAATAGGACCCAGAGCCTGAGAAACAGTTGGAATGGTTGATTAAAATAAAAGTTAAGATTTTTCATTTATAATACATACCGCTTTCTGTCCCTGCTCATCCAAAGGTTTGCTAGGATCATAAACCCTAATGCCCTTTAGTTCATGATTTGAATAGTAAATAAATTCCTCTAGGCCTATACACTGTGTAGGATTATTGGGATTAATATTATAGCCAATGGAACAGCCACAAACGTGCTCCGTAGAAGAAATGGCCAAACATAAATGTGAACAACCGCCTTTCCATGGACCGGCGCAGGTGTTGGTGCCCTGTTGTGCCTCTGCATAAAACATTTTTAAATACTGAATAGATTTGGTATTCTTTCGTAACATGAAGTAATCTTGACAAGAATCCTTATCACAGGACATTATAACACTTTGAATATTTTCTGGAAAATATAAAGTGCCATTGTAAACTGTCACCGAACTAATAGTCATGACTTCGCTCGAGGCCAATACCACATGTATTGTTTTCGTTGCTATATCATAATATGAAATACCCGAATTGTCATAGACATAATACAATCGCAAGGAATCAAAGTCCATAGTAAGAGAGGCCAAGGTTTTGTTGTGTTCGAATATGATTTCACGATTACTGCCATCCAAATTACTTTGTTCGATTTGCCATAGAAGAGAATTGCGTGCTGAGGAAATCCAATACATTTTGCCGCTAAAAAGAAAACAATGCTTTTAATATCTTTTCTAAATTAGAAGCTATTCTTGCCTAAACTTACTTTACAGGATCCAAAGCTATACTTTCCACCATATTAAGATCGGTTAGAATTTCTGTAACATATTCGCCTTTTAAATTACTTGCCCAGATATCACTCTTTACTTTACCCGTTGAAAAATACATATTTTTTGCTATCCAATCTATAGCAAAGCCAAATGGATTTTGTATATCTGTATTGATAATGGTATCTATGAGACCATTTGAAATACCCGCTGTTTTGATTTCGTTCAACTGAACATCGGACCAAAAAAGTCTGCTATCCTCCACTGTAAAATCTATACGTTGAGGAGCCAATACCTGTGGGGATTGGCGTATAGTGGGTATAGTATGATGATTGGGTTGCATTAAATCGATGCCTCTTATCTCATCGCCCATGATAAAAAGTAAAACTTGCTCATTGGCCACACAGGTACGATTATCCACAGGGTCTAAACGCATAACATGAGGACAGGCACATTGATACGTTTTTCGAACACTGAATAATAAAAGAAATTAGAATAATAAATAAAAAGTATTAGGTTGAAAAATTAAAAACTTACTCCAGCAAACATAAATGTGAACAACCGCCATTATAGTCGCCGCAGGAATTTTCCGCCTGAGGCTGACGGCTGGAGTGTAAGACTTGTATACCAAATGGTTGCGTTTGGGTGCGATGTATAACTTGTATATCGGTGCCATTCCATTTGTTTGCCCTTATCACAGAAGTGGTTCTCCAATCAGTCCAATAAACATAATTTTCAAACACTGTTATTGAAAAGGGATGAGATAATATTTCGCGATCTCTTAACACCAAATGTATATCGGAGCCATCATATTTGATGGTATAAATTGAATCTGATTTGGCGTCTACCCAATATACACGTTTTTGTGTGTAATCCAGTGATAGACCATTGGGCCAACCTGCCGATACCATTGAAGTTGTTGTAATGGCTTGTCTATGTTTTCCTGCCATGGAGCATCTTTCTATACGAGGATAATTATCATCCCAATCAGTCCAAAATAGTAAACCTTCACGAGGATCTAAAGCAATAGCTCTTGGACTTTCCATATCACCCGCTATTAAAGTACGTCTAAAGCTACCATTTAATTTAGCCACCTCTATTTGATCCAGGTTAGAGTCTATCCAATATAAATTCATGCCAATCCAATCCACCGCTAAGCCTTCTGTGGTGGAAAGTCCCGAATGAACTACTGCCTCAACTTTATGTAAAGCTTCTCCCACCAATTGGCCTCTATAAATTTTATCGTCAATAACATCGGTCCAAAAGATTTGACTAGATTCGTTATTGTATAGAAAATCCAAAGCAATGGTATTTCTAAGAGAAGTGTAAAAATTACTTATGGTACCTTTTTTCAAGTTAAGACCTCTTATCTCTTGGCGATTGGTAAAAATTACATATGGATCATCTTCGGCAGTACTTTTGCAAGTAAACCGATCGTATTGTAGATCAAACCCATCAAAGCATTTACATTCGTAACCTTTGCCTATAGTGGCACAGATCTGCGAACAAGAATCCCAATGATCGCAAGCATGTTGCATACTGCAACGCTTGCCATTGGGCAGCAAGTACATGTGTGTTGGGCAAGAGCAAATAAAACCCTCTGGAGCATTATGGCAGTAATGAGAACATTCATGGGAATGTTCACATAACTTGTCACCGCATAAAAATCCTTCATCTGTGCCATCCTCGCAATCGAATTTACCATCACAAAGCTGTTGCACTGTTATGCATTTATTAGAGACCGCACATAAACGTTCGGGCGGTTCACATATCATAGTTTCATTAAACTCCACAGGATTTGTTTTAATTTGGGTACAATTGACTTCATCGGATTTATCGAAACAATGTGCAATGCCATCACATCGAAAGAAGTGTGGAATACATTCGAAAGGATCAGAACAGCCGAACTCAAATGGTCCGCAATAATGAGCTTCGCCCAAATCAATGACATGATGATCCGATTTAGTTTCGTTACAATTAGCTTCATCGCTAAAATCTAGGCAATCGTGTATACCATCACACATATGGGTCTCATCATAGCAGCCAACAGGTATACAATAACGTTCACCTGGACCACATTCAAGCTCACAAGACAGTTCGTCTGAATTATCACTAAAAAAATAAATTTATTTTAAAAAATTAATAAGAACTTTTAACGTAAAAGTAAAAACTAAGGGCCTCAACTTACCCACACTGGTCAACACCATCGCATACATCCAAAAATGGGCGACACACACCATTGTGACACTCGAACTCAGCACATTTTTCATCGAATAGCTCTTCGCCTTCCTCATCCGATGAATCGTCGGGGCCACAATCTACCATGCCATCATTAACCCAAGACAATTGAATACACTTGCCACTTTTAGCACACGTAAACTCATTTATATTACAAGAATGCGTTTCACAGTTTTGCTGATCAGTGCCGTCCAAACAATAGTTTATCGAGCTGCATAACAGAGAACGCTGATAGCAACGTTCATTGCAAACAAAATGTAAATTTAAATCACATTTCTTAGGATTACAGGGACCTTCAGCAGCATTACTCTCATCGCTGCCATCATCACAATCATCAAAACCATCACACAAATCTTTAACATCAACACACTGTGGTGACTTTAAACATTGAAAACCAGTTGTACAATTTTTCGCCTTTAGATCCGTATCTTTGGGATAGGGAATACACTGTGATCCGGTACCATTTAAAGAATATTTATCAGGACATCGACATATTGAAGTGTTCGGACTATTAAAACATACTCCAGGACATTTGGCTTTACTACAGGCATTGCTTAAGGACGTAGGTTGACTATTAACATCAAACATCTTCAAGTTGGAAGTACGGCCACGTTCAAGTGAAAACAACTGCGAATGTGTATTGTTTTTAATAGCGCCATTCAAATGATGTACGGAAAACATTTTCACTGTGCCATTCTTATTATCCACCCAATAAATGGTTCCTTTGTGGAAACTTATTGATATGGGATGATATTGCTCATCTCTAAAGATCACCTCACGATCTGAACCATCGATATTCATGCGCTCTATTGTACTCTCTTTTACATCGCACCTGAAAAAAAAAATAATTGTAAGTGAAGCAAAAGTTTAAAAGCAAAATTCAACAGAACTTCTGTAGCGGACAAAGTCAAGAAGTGTCACACAAATAAAATATCTCAAAAGCACATATTTTCCAATTTTTAAATTCACCATTTTTCAAAATGTAATCTGAGATTATTATTGAAAATGAGGTAAACTTCTTCTTACCAATATAATTTTTTATGCTGGATGTCTACAACTAAACTCAATGGCCATTTCATGGGTTTATCATCCGTTGATTCTATTAATATTTCACGATGAGAACCATCCAACCAGGCACGATATATACAGGCTTTTTTACCACCAGCTGACCAATGAGACCAAAACATGTAGCCATCAATAGGATTAAGAGCTAAACTCCTAAAAAAAGAGAAAAAGGAAATTTCTCATTACAACAATAAATTTAAATCAACTAAAAAAAACTTACATGGCTTCTGCTTTCAAAGGTAACGTAACAATTTTCTTCATATTTGCAATAGGAGCAACATAAAAGCTCTCCACACCACCCCAATACATATTGGCTGACAGCCAGTCGTAAGCTAAAACTGCAATACTCTCTGTGCCATTTGTTAATACTTTACGTTGTTGACCATCCGTTGATTGAGATAATATTGCGTAACCATTTCTAAAGAAAATTTATCAAAAGTTAAAATTAAATTTAATAAAATTTCAGTTTAATTTCGAAAATGAAAAAGAGCACTCATTTACTTTTGTTGTTGCACATAATAAATTAATTTACGATGAACATTTATGTCAGCTGGCATTATCCAAGTAACATTATAAATCGGCACCATGGCATCTTCTACCACAACCGTGTTAAAATTTGAGCCATCAACTTGTTGATTTAAATGTCGGTCAGGTTGATTAAGTGGTATACCCGCTAAGCTGGCCAAACGTTGACGAGCCAATAATAGAAATTTATCAAAATGTTGGAATACACATTCAGTATTGTTGCGTAATTTGTAACCATGTGAACACATGCAGGTTGCACGAGCAAATCCCTTTGTCCACATTGGTACACAAATTTGATTACATAGACCGTTGTTATCGCGACAAGGATGAGCAACTGTGTAGAGAGGAAAAGATAAAAGTGAACATAAAAGAAATATATCAGCTAAAAAAGAGCATGGAAAATGTAACAAAACTATTAAAATGTTTTAGAGCAATTGAACCACGGCTACAGCTGACTATTGTACGATTTATTCACAAAAAAAATCTGACGGTATTCAGTCGTTGTTAGAAAAACCGCAAAAAAAATTTGATAAAAGATTGTCATATCGGAAAGACTTTCGAAAAATCTATCCCAAACACTATTCTCAATTTTTGACACACATTACATTTTTGACAGATCTAACGACTAAATGTGACACACTGTGCCACTGAGGCTTTTAGTAACACTAACCCAGTTGCTTGATTTTACTGCTGTTGGTACCTTCTTAAGCCTTTAAGGTACGTAAATGCCAGTTTTAAACTAAAGATATCTAAAAACTAAGAATCGTAACCCGTAAGGCATTCGGTTTTACCCGACTTCAAAAAAGAAGAAGCAGGTAATCAATTCGTTCGAATGTTGCTTTTTTTCTAAATGATTTTGTCCGAAGAACTCAGTAATTTCTGAACCAATTTTGATTTTTTTTCTATTTGAAAGGTGATGCTGATTGATTTGTTTCGTTTTAAAAACAGTTTATAATCTTAAAAATTAAAGGGTGTCCATATACAACATACATTTTTTACATGTATTATGAACTGAAAAGGCACCACTTTAAAACTAAAATTACTGGGTATTATTATAGCTCTTGATGGCAAACAGTAATACAAAAATAAATTTAAAAATTAAAGGGTGTCCTCATAGGTGTCGTAAATTGTCTTACATGGGCCTATCTTTTGAACTAAACGCTTGAAAATTGGACATACTTTCGATTGTTATTGCTTTCATGGTAACAAATATTAATATTCAAAATTATAAATTAAAGGGTGCCCCAATAGTTCATTAAATTCGATGTATATGGCCGTACTTTTGAACAGTTGTAGACAGACGCTTGAAATTTACAACTAACCTGTATTGGTAACTCTGCTTTAGTAACAAATATAAAATTAGAATTTGAAAACTAAAGGGTAACTCAATAGTTGATATAATTTAATGCATGTGGCTAAACTTGTGCACCGTTATAGACAGGCAGTTAAAACTTACAAGGGAGCTGTATTGATAAGCCCGCCATTTGAAAAATTATACAATTTGATTTTTGAGTTTAAAGGTGTTTACAAAATTAATGCAATTTGACCTATATGGCCGTATCTTTTAAACTGTTATAAGCAAACACCTAAAAATTAGACAGAATCTCCAATACTTTGATATAAGAAGTATAAATATTTTAAATTACAACTTAAAAGGTGTTACAATAGTTAATGTTATTTTATGTATGTGGCCAAACTGTTGAAATGTTGTAGTCAGACGGTTGAAATTTTGAAAAAACCTGATAGTTGATGTAATTTCTAGACAGACGGTTGAAATTAACAAGGAACTGTAGGGCTAAGTCCAATGCAATTTGATGTATGTGGCCACACTTCTTAAGCGTTATAAACTGACAGAAAAAATCGGCATTGAAGTCGGTTTTTTTGCAAGAATTATTTTTGAACGACTTAAACCGTTTTAGATGGTTGTGGATTTGTTGGCACTAAATAAAATTGGCCCATTCAACAAAATTAATATTAAAATATGACACTTTGTGGATCCACTTGTTTCTCAATAATCACAACTGCAGCAATTTTATCGTTTAATAAGTTTATTAAAATAAAGACATACTTAAACCACTTAAGTTATTCTAGTTGAAAAATTATTATTACATTCATTGAAAGTAAAAAACTCTTTTTACTGCGAATTTTTATAAGTCCTTAACTATTTCTTTAATGGAGCTTTAAAAATATGGAGACACATGTGCATATTTAAAATATATTGTGGAAAGATTTCGAGAAATTTTCAATTTTTTCGTATGGTTCCTAATAACGCACACTCTGTTGTGCGGCAAGAATATTTAGTATATCTAATCAAATAAGTTTCGTAGAATTTTTCAACTGTTTTCTACGGACTTGGCAAAATTTAATCATTATGGCCTTCACTCTCTCTTTCCACAAAGTGCGAAGATGTTCAATGCTTTGTCCAACGAGCTTTGTGCAGAACTTTGTCTCTGAGCAAATATCATTTCTTTAACATCTTCTACTTTTCTTTTTCTTTATAAAATTTTTGTTGTTGTTTTTAACGTTCAACGTATTGGTATTTATTTAACGTTTTGTTTTATGTTTCCAAGTTAAGAAATTTATGAGTTCATATGCTATAAATTTTATACTTTAAGCAAAAAAAAAAAAAAACAAAAAAACTTCTAACGTTATAAATATGAATATGAAAATAGGACACAACTTACCCTCGGGCTGTTTTTGACGATGAAATATTCTAAAGTCAAATGGACGTTTGACATCTTTTACGATCCGAGAAGCCTTTGATGAAAATTTATCCATGGCAACAATAACAGTATCACTCCATGGCGCTAAGTAGACAGTATTTTCAAAAACTTCAACGGCATGCAAGGATTTTAAAGGCACATGTGTCTAAAAAAAATTAATGAATGTGTTACATAACAAAATGAAAAGTGAAATTAAAGTTTTAAAACTCATGATTAGTTTTTGTATTATGAATGGAGAGAAAGTTTAATAAAATATAAAAAGTTGCTGGGCATACAATACAATCTTGAAGGGTAAATGATTGTTGTATTAAGAGGAGATATAAAAAGAACAAAAGCAAAATAGCTTTGTTTTCAAAGAAGTGGTAAATTCATTCTAAGATGAGTAAAACTTTTAACACTTTGTCGAAGATTATTAGCTTCTAATAATAATTATTTTATTTTATTTTATTTAAATTCTTAATTTCAAGTTCAGTTCTATTTCGATTCCATTTTGAAGTTTTTTTTATTAGACCAGTCGTAGTCCTTTTCTAGTTAAGTTTAAGTTAAATTATAAATAACTTCTAGTTAAATTTCACTTCAACTAATGAAGGTTAGCTCTGGATCATTTATTTTAAAGTTTTTTCTTTTTTTTAAGCAGTTCAGTTTTTTGTTCAAAGTTTTAATTCTATAGCAGTCCAAGTCAAGTTGTAGCTTGTTTTCCTTTCATTTCTTTTTAACTTTTAATTGGTTGTGAGATCTAGTTTGTGGGAAAAATATTATTATTGCTTATTTACAATAAACTTTAACGAAACTTCTCTTCTACGGTTTTTGTGAATCATTTCCATTTCGGTTTTAGGTTTATTCTTTTTAAGTTCTTATTCAATTAGTTTATTTCTATTATGATTTAAATTTAATTCTAGTTCCGTCTAGTTTGGTTCCAGTACTCTTCTATTCCGATTGGGATTGAGAACCAATTCGGTTCTAGTCCAACTTTTATTTTATTGGGTATTCAGTTTACTTTTAGTTTAGTTTTCAGTGAGTTGTGGTTGATTATAGTTTGGCTTTAGTTTGATTATATTCCTATTTGAGTTTAATTTCTTTTATATTTCTAGTTCAATTTTTTCTTTGGACTCTATTTAGTTAAAATAAGATTTTATCATAGTTTAAGTTCTGTTCTGGTTTATTTTGGATTGTTTTCAGTTTAGTTCACTTCCAGTTTACTTTTAATTCAAGTACGGTTTTATTTCAATTCTATTCCAGTTGTTCCTTAGTTGTACTTAAATTCTATTCTGATTGAAGTTCATTAAAGAATGAGTGCTGGTTTATTTTTTTTTAGTTTAGCTTTAGTTCGGTTCAATTTCACTTTTTGTTTTCAGATTTTGTTTTTAATGCAATTCCATAATTATTTTAGTTTAGTTATATTTAAGTCCAAGTTTATTCTAGTTTATTTCCAATTCGATTCTATTCAAGATAAAGTTTAGTAGCAATTTAATTCTAGTTCAATTCTACATCATTTTTTCTTCGATTATCATAGAAGTTCAGTTTAGTTCTGGTCCATTACAGTTCAATTTCAATTTAGTTCTATATCAGTTTTTGTCAATTCCAGTTTGTTTCTATTTTAATTTAGTTATACTGATATTCTGTTTTACTTCAGTTGTAGATAATTTTTATTTTAGTTCCTATTCAATTAGAGGTAAGATAAAGTTCATTTAAGCTTCGGCTTTAGTTCAGTTCTGATTCAATTTTGATAATCTAATTTGTTTCTGGTTCAATTTTATTTTAGTTCCTTTTCATTTTTATTTTAGTTCTCGTTTGAATGAACTATAGGTTCAGTTCTGGTTCAGTTATAGTTCAGTTTTCGGTTCGTTTTATTCCATGTATAGTAAAGTTCCATTTAAGTTCTATTTAAATTTTATTTCAGTTCGTGTTAAGTTATAGTGTATATAATTATATCTTTGTTTCAGTTCTCGTTCATTCTAGTTCGGTTCTAGTTTTAGCCTTATTAAAAATTCAATGCAGTACTAATTTGATTTTAATTCCAGTAATTAATTTACTTTAAACGTGTTTGATTCCTTGAGAATATCATGAAATATTTATTTTTCTAAACTACAAAATGAAATGTATTACTGCGAGGCAAGCATATCCATTTGGCTATTTCGCTACTGCTCATATAGCTCATCAGTGGATTTTACCCAAAAGTTGTACTCAAAACTAGAAAACTACAAATTAAGTTAATAAAAGTAAATTAATATAAAATAGATTGCAAATAATAAATTTTCATATTGATTTAATCAAAATATATTTTTTATCCTATTCATTTTTATAACATTTTTAGTTTAGTTGTGGGTTAACTATAGTTCAGTTCCACCTCTACTTAAATTATAGTTTAATACTGTTTTAGTTCTAGTTCTGTTCTGTTCTGTTCCGTTTCAGTTCAAGTTTTATTTTTTATAATCCCAACTAAGAGCAAATCACCGTTAATGGTTCTAAATAGTGTAACGAACAAACTGCTTAATTATTAAAAGTTGCTCAATCTTGCAGAGTCCACTTACTCCATTTACTGAAAAGTTATAGATACAACCCAATAATAAAAATAATAAAAGAATGATTTATACTCTCACGTTAGTTGAAACAGTCATTCGAATTTCTTAAATAGTTATTGTTCCCTACACTTAGCAATAAATCTTTTAAAACAATCTCAATAGGAATATTAAATTCTTATTTTCTCTATTTCAATAGGCCTTTTTTTTATCAATTACTTCCTTTTGTTGCCTTTGTGCCTTTAATGTTTATAAATATACGAAACATTAATTAATCTTTGTATGGACGTGTGATGATAGTGATGGGAAATGAACAATCGAAGAATCTTTCACAAATGTTCTGAAACCAGCAACATGGTTAAAATCAGAGTTAAGTTTTGCCAAGCAACCAAATGACAAACAGATTTATACCAAATTTTCACAAGGATGCTGCTTTCATACGCATTAAATGATACACACTCATACGTATGTATGTATGTATGTTTGTAGCATTTATAAAAGAAATGATTGACAACACACCACTTCCCCTTACCAAAACCATTTAATTTACTGCCAACACACATACATTTCTGTATAAATAATGACAGTATAAGTATATGTGTATGTATGTATGTATGTATGCGAATCGAAACATGTATTAATAAATCGTTATTCATTGTACTTACATCTGAAGTTTTTTTCATGGCCCAACGATTGCGTCCTTCATAATCGACTCTTTCCACAAAATCCTTATAGATATCAATCCAATAGACATGTTCATTGGGTAAATCCAATGTCAAGCGGCTGGGATAATAAATTTGGGTGGAAACCAATACGGTACGATTTGTGCCATCTAGATTGGCGCGTGATAAACTGGGGCTCCATTCGGTGAAAAATATGAAACTGTTAAGGAAAAATAAAAAAGCACAAAAACAAAAAAACGCAATATGAATGAAATATAGGAAATTGAATAAAAGCGAATCTGTATGAAGTTTAATGACAAAAAGAAAATGTTAAAAAAAAGTACATTATTTACAAAATAATAATGAATGATGTATTTAAAAGAGCACAGTGGGTAGAATATGTGAAAAATGATAATTTTTTTAAGGAACATTTTCGATAACTGCAGAAAAGAAAATAAAACTTTAAAAATAGAAAAATTGTTTTTTATTTTTTAGAAAATCAGGTCTGGGATTTGTTTTACTTTTAATAAAAATAAAATATTTCGATATCAAAAATTTCTTAGATGAAATTTATACCATATCTTCACTATTGTTTGAATTTTTTTTTAAACAGAATACTCAGTTTAAGAAATAATGCGTAACCTCACTAAGGACGTATATTTGAGGAAATTGCAATCATCTAAAAAATCTAGGATTACGTCTTAAGTCACAGGGTTGTGAAAGTGTGTGAACAACATGAGAACACCACCCATTGAAAATGAAAAGGATATCGACAAATTAATAGCCGAATTTATTCATAATTTTATATTAAATCGTACAAAAAAGCCAAAAGCTGTTTTACATTTTTTTTAACTAAGTCCGAAGCTTCTTTGCTGATTTAAATTTAAAGTTCATGAGTCACTACTTTTAATCAAAAATTAAAAAAAAGAATAATCAAACAAATGATTTCATTTCCAGCGTGAAATTCTTTACCATAAGACATCGTAACTGAAATGCTTTTCTTCACTAAAAAAAATACAGTGTAGCAATTATTAACCTGACCATTAACTTGAATGGTTATATCGCTCATTTACTAGAACAACGTCATAACTCAAAAAATACAATTTTTAAGAAAATCATGCAAAATTATTCGCTTTACAGCAATTTATATTGTAAAAAAAATTCAAATTAATATCTTTTATAATTTCCACATACGAACGATAATACTGTCATGTCGTGCATAGGAACTCCATAAGAATTAAAAACTTTGAACTCGCTTTTCTCGAAATCAATTTTTTGGAGTTATGACGTTGTTTTAGTGTATGAGCGATATGTTCTGTAGCAAATTTTAATCGACTTCTTTGGGTTCATTGTTGATCAGCGGTTTGTTACAGAATTTTTTTTTAATTTTAGGTATTCATCGATTCAAGTTCTAATTTATATGCCAGTTTTACTAAATTCTCAAGAATTTTGACTATTTTGTTGGAGTTTAAGCGGTTAAGATGATTACTTGGTAATTTCAATAGTTTCCTTTATTTTTTAGATAATCGGGCAGAGTTAGAGAAAGGTGACTTTGCAATATTCGCGCTCCATAAACATTGATTTAAGCTCTTTCCTCTTTACTTGAATTAGTTTTCCATCCGGTTTTTTAATTAATTTTTTTTTGGAGAACTATACATGTGTTCAACTAATAGAAGAAATTTATTGAGTTACTTAAAGGTGACAAAAAGCAAAATATTTAATAACATTTGCATTAATGCCACAAAAAATGTAATTAATACTATTAAACTTTTCTCTCTTTATTATTAAACAAATTTTTATTTATTTAATTTAATTTCAGTTTAAAGTTTTGCTTATTGTCCTTTTAGTCTGATAAAGAAAAAAAAACAAAAATACAAAGCCACTGTGCTGCTCTATTGTATGTGAAGTGTTTCACAATATTCTATAGAATTTCATAAAGCAACCGTATATGTGTATACATACCCCTTTGTGGGATCCAAAACCATTGATGAAGGATTCTGTACATCCTGCAATATAATGCTACAATATTCCATTGTATTAGTGCACATAAATATTAAACCAGGCTCATTACTCAAAAAATACCAATTGCCAGTTATCCAATCGAGACGCAATTTATCGATTGCTGTAAAAGAAAATATTACAGATTTAAAAATGAAAAAGTGAACAAAGAACAAAGAAAATGAAGCATAAAAAATTATGCAAAAAAAAATATATTGATGATATTGAACGAGAGTATATTAAATGATGATGAATAAAACAACAAATAATGTCATTGCTGTTGTTGCCATTTTATGAGTGTTGCATGACGAACACTATCATTACATCACACAAATTATATTGTTTCCAATACAGATACTTGCAGCTGTATAAAACAATCACAAAAGATAGGAAAAATAAATATAAAAACAATAGTCCGTAGGCAACAAAGGATTACTTTACTCTATTTTATCGAATAACAAACTTCATTTACTGCTGCCAGTACTTACAGTGTGTGCTGGCAATTAGTTCCGGCAAAGGCATTGACCATGATACATTGAAATCATCAATGCGATAACATTTCATATCAACCGCTATCCAGGGACTTGAATACATTGCACACAAAGTACGATTACGATGCCATATCTCAATAGCTGATATATCATTCGAATTTAAATTAGCTAACAGTGTGCCATTGAAGGTATCAACGCGACGTACATTCGACTGTGTAAGAAATATCAAAGAAGCCGATTCACCTTTTGGAACTGCAAAAATACAAGCGTAATAAATAAAAAGATAAATTAATAAATAAATTAAATAAAATTAATAAAAGATTTTTGTTTTTAAGTTGAAAGCCTAAAAATATACTTCTTTTTTTATTATTTATAAACTTTTAAAATATGCAATAGTTTTTTTTTTTTCTTACTTAACCTAAAGGTAGAATAAAATTTCTAGTTTTTTAAGGCATTTTCTTTTTTACTAAAATGATAATTGCTCAAGTAGAGTATAACATTTAATTATTTAATTTAGTTTTAAGTAATTAGATTTTTATAAATATTTTTTTTCTTTGACAAATATATTACAATTATTAAAGAGCCTTAAAACGTGCTTCATCATAACAAAAATTTTTAAAAATTTAATGTTAAAAAAGTCAAAAACTTACCATTAATGGCAATACAACGTTCATTTCGCTTCATATAACCCGAAACACAAGAACACTCATAGGAACCAGGCGTATTACGACACTGCTGATCGCACAAGCCCTCAATTGAACATTCATCGAAATCTACACATTGTGTTACATTAGCAGGCATCTGTCCAGCTGCACAATAACATTTGGGGCCCTGGGGTGTTAACTTACAGTTGAATGAACAGTTTAAGGTACTACACTGAGCTTCTTGGGTATCTGTCAGATAAATGATTGTCATCAGTAAAATAAAATACACTTATACATGTAGGAATTGCCATTATAAGCGTCAGCAGTAGCTGACGTCATAACAGTTACGACATTAACAAAGAAAAAGCAAAATTGGTAAATATTGAAGTTGAAAAATATTTGTGAATAAAATTCTTTTTTTCTTATTTTTAGAATTTTTTTTTTTAGTGATTGAACAATAAACATACCACATTTAACTTCATCGTTACTGCAATCCCATTTGCCATCACAAAATCTTGATATATCCAAACAAACACCGTTGTTGCATTCACTTTCGTAGGGATGGCATTTTAATGCATCCGTATGACCTGCAGCAGAAACATAAAAAAGAAATAATATTTTTTTTTTTGAGAAATTATGTAGAAAAAGGGGAAATTTTTATTGTTCTAAAAAGAAGTTTCACAAATTCGGGCGCGGCAAACTTTATTCAACTAATATATTATTAATTCCAAATTATTATTAAAATCATTATAGTTTTTATTTTATATAAAAAAATAGCATGATTAAATTAAAAAAAAATAATAACTAAAGAAAACTTGATTTTATTTTATTCATAAGTAGAAACTTTTAAGAAGGGCATACAATTAATGCTTTAAATAAGTAAAAGAATTTACAATTATGTTCAGTATGTTTTAATCCACACTGTATAATTTACTTTTCCTATATATAGTTTTATTAGTAGATTAATCTTAATGTGACAATTTATACTCACAATTCATTTCATCGGATACATCTGAGGTACCACAATCATA
Source organism: Cistogaster globosa (assembly GCA_937654795.1). NCBI lineage: Eukaryota > Metazoa > Arthropoda > Insecta > Diptera > Tachinidae > Cistogaster > Cistogaster globosa. Next base: position 7,925,842 of record OW569407.1, read on the forward strand.
TTCTCCATCACATACCCAATTATTGGGAATACATTTATGTGTAACGCTACACTGGAATTGACCTTCATTGCATTTCGCAGCATTAGCTGTTCAAAGAAAAGCATACATTTTAGTTTAAGTTAAAATATTATGAGCGCTATGAGATGCTTGTTAGTAGTGGTAAGTAAAGATAACATTGTTGTTGTAATTTTTGTAACTGTTGCTGTTAAATAGCTAATATCCTTAATCTCTAATTATCTAATTGACTTAAAATGTATTTAAAATTAAATGAACAAGACACACACACTCACCCAAATATATCCTGACTTAAAAGGTAAAGAAAATTATAAGTAAACGTACATTACGACCTCTTGTTGCAAAAAAGTCCTAACTCAAAAATTAACATTACAGAGCTAAAGATGCTGATTTATTTTAAACCGATTTTTTTTTAATATTTGTGTGTTTTTATACAAATCAAAAATATGTAAATTTTTCTCATTGAAAAATTTATTAAGTTATTACACTCTTGCCGTAAAGGCTCGACTAAAGTTTATACAATTTGCAAATGACATTTAATGTATTCAATATGCAAACTAGTTGCTGTGTTCGTAACAGATTTTGTATGTGTGCGTGAGAGGATGTATTAAGGTATTTTTTATAATGGCATACAAAAGAGTATTATTTTAATATGTAGACCACTTGGTGTGGCCAGATGAAAGGCCACACTAAGTGGCATTCCATTGTTTTCTTTTTTAATTTTAATATAAGTCAGACTTTCTGAACATTGTATCACTCACTACTTTTTAAATAGAAATTTGTTTTAGAATCTAACCTAATTTTTCTAAGGCCAAAAAAAAAAATAATTTAACTAATGAAAGTATAAACAACTGTTAATAAAATTGTAATAAAATATTTAAGTTAAAAATCAGCTTGAAAATACTCAATCTCGTTGCATTTTAACACTCAAGTGATTAAGAGTAAACAGGCATATTTTAGCCTGATCAAGGAAGTCAGCAGTAAGTGAAGAAGCTCATGAAGAGATTTATAAGTTTTTGAGTTAAGTGAGAGTTCCACAAGTAGTAGGTAGACATATAGTGTTTTTCTACCTGCATTATCTTGTTTTCTATAGCTGACATGGATACGACACAGCTTTTCTTAGAATGCATTTAGACATTTGAAAAACCGAAGTGTTTTAGTAGATATGGAATTAAATTTTAATGTTTTTTTTGACCTTTTATTATAATTAATTTTATTTTACAATGAAACAAGCACTAGGTAAAATTTAAAATAAAAATATTGTTTATTATTTTTCTTTTTTCTCTCAATATTTCGCCACACCGTTGGGTGCGTATCCTAGCATGCCAGCTGTAGCATACAACTAGCTAATGCGCTGCATAATATTATACTTAAGTTTTAACAATCTCATTCCCTAACCAACCAACCCGGACACACGTAAACACACACACAGGAATAGACACAAACAAAATGTGGACTTTCTTTCTCATTTGAAATGCAAATTAATTTCTAGCAAGAAGTAGAAAAAAACTCTGCTTTTTTTTACCATACGCTGCCACATGCAGATGAGAACAACACAACGACCACAACACCGACAGCTGATCAGCAAGTACAGCAAAAGGATGGCAATAGAAATAGAGACATACAAACATCCTTTTAAGTTTCATACAATTTTTTTTTCTGTTGGATATAAGCAGCACAAATATGTTAAAGTGGATTTAAATTTTCATATATAATTTAAATTTTATTTAATTTTCGTTTTATTTATATTAAGTTTCCACTTTTGAGATTAAATTTCTAAGGTCTCCATTTAATCAATATTTAAGCAAAGTTGAATGAAAGACGGCTGGTTTGTTTGCAACGAAAATAACAAAAATATTTAAAGTTGCAAAAATAAAAAGATGACTTACGAGCTGCTAAGATGAACAAAGTAGTATTGAACCTACTAAGATGAACACGATAGAAATAATGAGAATTTAAGGTTCAAAATTCTAAATGGTTGGGAATTAAATGGTTATAAAATTAAGTAGGAAATTAATGGAAATTAAAATTATTTGATAATTGAAAAATAAATTTTAAAATTTTTAATAAAATTCTTAGACAAATCTACGAATTTCTGGATCAAAAAAAAAAAAAATTTAATAAATAAAAATATTTAGCAAATAGCTAAAATCATAGTTATTATTTTATTTCGTTCTTGATATTTTAAAAGCTATAAGAAAAATTTTAGAAAAGTTAAATGGTAGAAGAAAATTTACTGCTTTCACTAAAACTGTTAAGAATATTTATAGAGTTTTTAAACTTTAAAGTCACATATTGGAGAGCTTGCAATGAATTCTTTTTTCCTTTTCATAGCAAATTATGTTGTCAAAAGAGGAAATTGCCATAAAGTTTCTTAAAAAAAGTTTAAAAGACATTTTCTTTGCTTATGAAAGTAACAGAGTTGGACAAAATAAAGGGCTTGAGTTAAGAAAATCCCAAAGGTTCATAAAAAAAATATTACAAAAATCACAAAAGTAGAATATTTTGTAGAAAAACTTCCATTAGAATGCAAAAAACAAATTTAAAATTATATCTGATGCAAGAAATTGATGTACCTAAGCAAATTTAGTTGCTAAAAAAATTTATTTTAACGAGTTTAAAAAAAAAGTTTTAAAATTATTAATTAAATTCTTCTCCTTCATTATTTCCATTTTGCTGTGCTGCAACAACTTTTCCAATAAATTCTATAATGTGTGATTGTAACATTTTAGTTATGAATTATTGACTAGTGAAGTGTAAACAAATTTTCATAATAAAAATAATTTGTTTTTGTTTCAATAAACATGGAAATAATCGATAATTGCCAGATAAAAATATTAAGTTGCTAGGAAAAATATTATCATAATAATAATAAAATTAAACAACTAAGCAAGACTAATATGTATGTAAATTAAACTATTTGAAAATATTGTGAAAAAGCCAATTATTATTTTAACTTTGCTAAAATTAAATAAACCAAAAAATTATAAAAGTTTTATGAAAATGATAAATATTCCATTAAAAAAAAACTAGTAAAAATAAGCGACCTTTATTTTGATATTTAAATTACATTATTAACACTCATTAACATTTATAACATCCTCTGGCTTATTTTATAATAAACATTTTTAATTTATTGACCAAACTTACCACAGCCAATAGTCTCATCAGAACCATCGTCACAGTCTGGTTTTGAATCACATTTCCAACGCATTGGTATGCATTTTCCATCATTGCATGTATAATAAGTTGGCGGACAAGTTTCTGTAATAAAAATAAGAGTAAAAAAATATATACGTCAAATTAATTTTTTTTTAAATTAAATTTAAAATTTAGTTTTAATTACAACTACAGACAAAGGAAAAGTGCACATACACTAGATTCTTATGTTTGGATGTTTTAAATTTATGTATATTTTTATTTAATTAGTGTGGAAATGAGAAAACTCTTAAATGAGCGTGGGGAATTAATTATGCAATACAAATCAGTTGTATATTTACAGTGGGATAATAAAAAAATTTTGCATTAAAACACCTTATAAGACATATTTTCGAGAAGGTACTCATAAAAGCAGCACTTAGAAAATTTTACCATAAAGATGGTGGGTATTAACACCACAGCGAGCTTTAATCAGACGGTGACAAAACATCAGATAAATATTTATTTATTTATTTACTACAAAGTGAAACGCAAAATTTAACTGAAAACCTCAGTTTTTAAAAAAGAAATTTTGAAATCATTCTTTTCTAATTAGATTTTTGGCAGCGCGAAATATATTTTATTTGGAGGTTAAAATAATATGATGCTTTAAAGAGTTTTTCGTAATCATATTTTAGTACTGGAAAACTGACTGACACTGCCAGAACTGTTAGGGAGACAATTGAATTCATGAACTTACTGCCTAATACAAAAATACAACAATAGATTGAAATTCTTTATGCAAAATGGCTGTTTTGCAGTTCTCTGCATATACTGCAGTCCATATCGTTTAATTTACACCAAATCAGATAGCGTCACCGTTTGAAGGTAGTACAGTAACTTTTCGTGAAAGCAATATCACTTGCACAACCTCGCATGGAAATTAAAAAATTTTGTGACAACTGTTTTTGCAAACTTAAAAAATTCATTTTTGATAATATTGTTTTAACATTTAGACGTGCGTTTCAATCACAAAACTTTCTAATGTGCTTTAAGTTCAGTATATAACCTAATCGTATTACTTTCATTATCGCCAAAAGTTATAACAGTAGAGATATAAACCAGTCGTAACAAGTTCACTTATCCGAGTCATTAACCAGCCGGTAATTATGAACTTATCATAGATGGGAATCAAATGTCTAAGTTGTACATTTAAGAAAACTTTACTTCAATTAATTACAAAATCGGTTCTTATGGGTTGAGCATTTTTTTTAAATATTTTAGCATTTCTTCAAAAGCTCTTAAATGATACCCATATTGGTATCTTAAAAAATGTGGTGCACTAGTGTAATTTTCTATAAAAAATTTACAGGCCCATTACTCGGAAAATATGGGTGAGCACCAGCTTTTTCACTTGATGTTTTTTCTTATTTTTTAATTCTCTATCGTTCCATACATTTGTTTTTTGATTTGAGTTACTTTACTGTTTTAAATGATGTGGAAAAATTAGAGGCAGGCGTGGTAATCTGCCCTTTGCCTCAAAAAAAGTGGACCGATCCTGCAGATTTTCAATAGCAACATTTTCGAAATTATGTCTGAACGACTTTGCTATGCATAAGGATTGCATAAGGAATACATATAATTTATGGGTAGGAAATCGAGATTGTAGAAATTACAAACGGGATGACAAATTTAAATTTACTCCTTTTTCGCTTTTTTGTAATGCAAGGTTTAAAAAATTACAGGAACAGCATCGGACAAAATAGAGGCGCTTACGTTTTTTTTACTAAGTCTCCCACATGGCCCCATATGGACCGGATTAACTGAATTTTAGCAGCACCTCTTTTGAAGCTATGCCTCACAGATTTGTAAGCTTAAATTTACTGCAGTTCTTCTATTGCTGATTTCAATCTGACAAGTACAGAGAAACATCGCTAAATCTACTCTCCTATATATTATCTTTATGAAGTGACAAATGAATATTGTGGAAAGTACAAACCTGTAATGAAGGGTATAAAGCTGAAAAAGCTTTTCTACAAAAGACTTGAAGAAGAAACCTGTATTTCTAATTTCCCAGCCTAATAAGAGATTTAAAACTTACTGTAAGTTTAACCCGCCGCACACAGTTTAAATTTTCTTATTTAGTGTTTTAATTTTAATTTTTATAAATTTCGAAAATTAACAATTTTCTAACCTTATTTTTATTCTTAGACCGATGTCTAATATCTCAATAGAGCTGTGGTATAAATACCATCTCAATTATTTAGTATAAATTACAGTGTTAATTGGTATAGTCTGCATAATAATACTGTCATGTATTTGTTGTTGTAGCACAAAAATTTTTAGTTTGATATACAAACAATCGTGTGTATCGTGAACTAAGCCTGTGTTCCATACACCTACACGAACTTCGTACATATTGCACATGTGTTTTTTCAGTACACAACACATGTTTTTTCTTGCCGAACACGTGTTCGAGTAACAATCAAACATAAAAAAATTACACAAACAAATATGTGTGTTTGGCAAGATACAAAATTAAGAAACACACATAATTAATACGTAAAGAAAATATATGTTCGCTTCTTTGAGCTCTGTTTGTTTACATTCGTGTACATTTGTGTAGTTTTTTGAACTGAAATACCATCTCACTGCTTCAAAGGTCTGATATTTTTATTTATGTTGATTTGCTAGTTAGAACTCCCACAAGTACAGACAACAATTTTAGTATAAAATAAATTCTAATTAAACAATATTTAGGTGCCCTTCACTGTTTAGTCACTTTTATATAGAAGCGTTCATTAAATAAATATGAGCGAGTTTCACAATAAATATTTTGAAACGAAAAAAATATATTAAAAAAAAAAAAAAAATGTGGTTTTTTGTGTATTTTTTTAATACAGTGTTTAAGAGACGTGCCATCATTTCATATGCAATGGAATAATAACAAAAAAAAAAAAAAATACTTGCAGAATTATTAGACACTTAAAAAAAATCTACAAAGAATAATTGTATGAAAATAAATATTTATATTTTTTTGTTAAAATATACATAAATTCAAATTAATAGGACATAAAACTCTGAATGGGCATTAACCGTTTTTGGTTAAAAACGCAAATAGAATTAATTTTGATGGAATTTTTTTAATAGTTCTCTACATATTTTTCTCCAGGAATATTTTTTGAAAGTCTGCAAAAAAGATTTTTGATGAAGGTATGTTCCCCCCCTTACAACTGCAATAAGAAAAGCGGGATAAAATCTGAAGGAAAATCTGATGTACCCTATTATCTCACTTTCCCTTTCAAACCTGCTAGCAAGAAAATGTCTTCCGCCATCCTTTTAAAATTATGAAAGCCAATCAATTTAATATTAATTCTGTTTTGCCTTAATTGCTTTTGAACCAGAGTGTCAAATAATATGAATGAGTTGGTTGACTTTATGTTCTCCACGTCAGTAAAACTACAATCTTTCTTGGTTTAAACGACAACAACCTTTCAGGGCTAGTACTCGCGAACTCTTTTGCCAGTTTGCTCACATCCGTAAAAGTGCCCTCGCTTTCCAGCTGTTTCGTTCACATTAGTAGCAACTCTCTCTGCAATAACCAAGACGTTTGAACACTTTACCAATAGTTTTTTTGATATTTGCGGCGCTTCTTCGTTCGTTCCTGCTTCCTGTGCTTAGCTCTGCCAGTTGCTTTTTCTAGAATTGGAACAGACTTTTCTACCCACATCAGAGAAAGCCACCTACTTTTAGAGCATCTTTCTTGGCCAGTATGGCCTCAGCAATTTATATTAAGTCTTCTTACTAATTTTATTTGTCTCACGCGTTTTGAAGAAAGAAAATCTGCCGCAGAGTCTAAAACAAGTTTACGATTAAGCTAGATATTGATTGGTATTTTGCCTTTCCAACAAGAATTATGGTACTATTTAGAAAGTAAACATTTTTTAAAGCGAATCAATTAGAAGGTACTATCTCTACCAGATATATAACCCACTCGCTATCCGTTTCCAAACGTTTTTAAATCACACGTTCGTCAACAGCAAACTGACGATATAAATCAAATAGATCAAATAGAGAAATAAAGGCGTATTTTAAATTGTTAAATAATTTTATAGTTGACTTTACGAAAAGAATTTCTTTCTATCAAAAAAGCTGTTAATTAAAAAATAAAAACCAATTAAAATTTTCTAGTGTAAATATTTTCAACACACTGCAATATTATTTTTCTCTCTGTATTTAAAAATTTTTTTAACGTTTCACTCTTATGTATGTATGTGTGAATGAATGTGCATGTATTTAAATATGTATAAAACAATTGCTGTTTAGTATTTATTATTTGTAGACAGCAGATGAAAGAAATATGAAACTTTTCCAATATAAGTAAATCTCGTTTTTGTTGCTTAAATTATTTTTTTTTTTCGCTAAAACGTACTACTACTGAACCAAACGGGAATAGAATATCAAACGTGACTGCCAAAATGTTGCCACATTAAATTGCAAAACTAAGAAGCAAAAATATTATTTTTTGAAATTGAAACTGAGGCCTCACGTTTATCGCCGTCGTTCAAATGACTTTTCCAATTTCGTTTCAAGTTGCATAAAGAGCGAGGAAGAAAAAAAAAAGAATAAAACTAAATTGAATAACAAACAAATCAAGTCTAGCTAAATTATAAAAAAAACAACAAAAAACAGAAATAAGTGTGATTTAAATAAATTTTATTTAGGGAGTTTTATGAAATTTATTGCGAATGAACTTGGAATTTCAACACACTAAAAATAATTTTTGTTTAGAATTTGTGAAACAACATTTACATATTTGTTTACAGTTGTTTTAGTTCAATAAAGTGACGTGCAGAAGGGTTAGTGAGTTGCATTAAAAATTACTTAAGTTTAGGTTAAGTGTTTTTCAATAGCAACGAGAGTTGACTGCCATTGGCTAAGCTAGGCAATCGTATAGTTAGCGAAAGAGTTTTCAACAGTTATTGTACTTCGTTGTTTTACTTAACCAGTCAAGTAAAATTAAAGCATTTAAGCATTGGAGTGAGGATAGCACTCAGAAGCATTCTGAATTTTGGTGCTATAGCGATTGTAGTTTAGGATAAATTCTAGTAGTTACTCCAAATTCTGCGATGAAAACTGAAGTTCAAAATTATAAGTCTACGAATAGGAATTATTAGTTAGGAATAAATGCCTTGCTGATCGCATGGGTGTTCGGAAAGTCGATGTGCACTTGGTAGAACTTCTTTTTCATCACTGAGCTAACAATCTAAAGGTGGATAAAAAATTACAAAAAAAATGTAGAAGCCCCTTTCTGTACTGGATGAATATTTTTTATGTAATTGACACAATAGATGATGAAAAAATATCACGTTTAAAAATTCTTAAATTTTTGGCACTTTAATTTTTTTTCTGCGTGTACTTAATAAATCATTTAATTTTGTTCATTTCATCCACTTCTTTTAAGCTAGTTTCAAGAATTTAAGTTGCTGTTGAAATATTCTTTTTACATTTAATTATAAAATAAGCTTAAAAACTTTTCTTAAAAAATGTTACAATTTTTATTCGGATAATCGAATAATTTTTATTCGAATAATCGAATAATTTTTATTCGAATAAATTTTATTCAATTAATATTTCCAAAAAGTAAATTATTTAAAAAATGTTTCCTTTTTTGTTCATTGTATATAATGTTTTTTAATATTTATTACATCATTTTATTCTTAAAATTTTTTCTTTCGCAGTTTAAAGTTTATTTGTTAAAAATCAAAAAAAAAAATTTAGTAAAATGTCGCTCACGAGGCAATTTCGTTTTTGTTTTTTGAGTACATGATAATTTTTGCAAATGATTGTGTCGGTGCATTATAAATTTTTGTTCATTTTTATTTTTTCGCATTCACATTTATGTCATAGACAAATTTCCAGTATTTGTTCGTTCATAAAATAAATTGAAACAAGTTTTTTATTATTGATTTTACAACACGTAATAAATATTTGCCACAACATGCAATCGCAATCATAAAATTTGTAACCGTATTTTTTCTATTTGAGCGGTTAATAATGTTGCAAAAAATGTTAAAAATACACAAACACACATACAAACAGACAAAAAAATAGAGGGAAATTACTTTTTCTTTTTATTCATTTTTTACTACCGTGCAACTTTCTGAAAAGGGGGATGGGTGACTGTTTTAACAATGATTGACTGGGGCAATTGACAACACAAGTTTTGTGGTAAAAAAATTATTATTAGTTTATTCTTTCCCCATTTATATCTAATTTTAAAGAATATTGGCAACACCCTTGTTTAATGTGCTTATTTTAATCGTTCCTCTATTTAAAATTGGAAAAGTTTGTGGAGAATGTGAATTAGTCCGTAATGGTGTGCCAGAGTAATTTTTTACAGTGATATTTTTATTAGTCGAGTTATTAGATGAACTATTTAGAAATATTTATTTGCATATAGTTTTAACATCATGTACGGAAATTCCTGCCTGTAGGTATAGAACTGCAATTTACTTACCAATCTTCGATTATTATAGCCGTGTTTATCAACTCGGGGAAACTATAATTTAGTTACAAAATTAAAATGTACTGTTAACACTTTGTGGTCCATAAAACCGCATTTTAGTGTTTTTGTATTTGATTGATTTAAGCTAATTTTTCGATCTATGAATCTTGATTTTCTGCTTTACATTAGACTGCTGACTTTTTCTTTGCAGTTCCTTTAATTTTTTTCAGTTGAAGCAATTTTGTATTCAAGCTGGCTTCAAAACAGATCGAGGTTTATTAAATTTCAACAAAGCCATTTATTAGGGTTTGTTTCGCCAATATTTTGATCAAACGTGCTGACTTTCATGATCTGTCATGAAAAATGAGTGACAGCGCACAGTGGGTTTAAAAATGTTTGAAATCGGTTTGTGTTTTTTCTTTTTTTCATTTTAAAGTTATGAATAGGGATGCCAAATTTTTTATTGACTCAGCCATATTACTTATTATTATTAAATTTTGTGAATATCCTTCATTTAGGAACGTTTTTTGTCTGGTTTTAAGTAGAAATTAAATTTAAACAATTTTCAGGGATAATTGCAAAATATAGCAAAAATCGCCAAAAGTATTTTTAATTAAATTAAAAAAAAATAATCCAATTATTAAAAAGAGCACTCAAGTCGAAAAAGTAAAGAGAAGAAACTATCTAAACAGTGTTTGGAGTATTGATACCGACAATAAAAAACATTCCAAGAAATCGGCCGGAAAAAAATTTTTGTTTGGAAACCAAACATTTATTAGACTTTAATTAAAAATAGCAATAGAATGCTTAGCATTCTGACCATCTAATAATATGTATTGAAGAAGTGCGTTTGAACAACATTTATGCCAAATGGTATACACTAGTTCCATCTTTGTATACCCAAAATACCACAACTTGTTTGCAATTTAAGTTATAGCGACATATTTTGAAATCAAATTTAATAAAGACCATTTAAAGTCATAAAATAATAGTATTAAATAAATAAACTCAAATGATTTCAACCAACAAACTCAAACTTAAGCGGTTGATTATATTTCAAAATAAAATGTCCTTAATAACAATAAAACTTTGTTACAATAATAAATGCATGACTACTTTTGTAATCTATTCACAAAAATATTGTCATAAAATTCCTATAAGAATTTAAATAACTAAATGTACAAATGTGTGCGTGTGTATGTCTAATAATATTCATATATACATACATGCATATGTGTGTGGACTTTTAATATGAGTGTTGGTTGGCCTACATTTAAGATAATGACAAAATATGACAAATGGCAAATGACTTTATAAATTTCATGTTTAAAAGATTACTGTCACTTTATAACAAATTTTAGAAATTAAAATTATATTGAGAATAAAAAAAAAAATAAAAATAAAAAAGAATATAAAAATAAATAAATAATATGGAAAAACGAAAAGGATGATAAACTTATACAGGAACATAAAATTCGAAACTTATGAGGGGAGAAATTGGGTGGCGGTTGAAAAGAGTTGAGAGTATTTGTAGCATCAAAGCGGTAATTCATAACTCCAAAATCAAAATTTTATATTTTAAGATGCATTTACAGCAATGCTTAATTTTTTTTTTAGAATTATTTCACGAATTTAATTTTATATTATTCTTGTAAATTCCGTGAAGCAAAAAGCCCTTTAATTTAAAAACGTATTTTTCTTTGTTTAAAGTTTTTATTGAGATATGACTTTCTTGCAGCAAAGGTTAAAGCAAGGGTAAATATTTGAATATTTTAACACCCCGAATGATAAGAATTTGTGGACAAAATTAGCCAAGAGTAAGAGAAAGTTAATATGGAATCAAAAAAAATGTATGTGTTTTGTGAAATGAACGATTTTTTGTTTGCTTATTTAAACGTTTTTTTTTTTCTGGAAAATTATTTTTAAATCACACAAAATTTTTAAAAGCTTTTGATTTATCGATTCATCAAATATTAAAATAAAATTTTTAACATAAAAATTAAATTTTACTTTTTCGTCAAGTTGCCAGATCTTTTCATAGTAAAACAGTCTAGAGCTTTTATCTCGCCTAAATATAGATTTCATCGCTTGTTGGCAGTATTAAACAAAGAAGTTCTATGTGGTAATTAGTGGTAAAGTGAGTGTTGTTTAAAATTGTACAAAGCTTAGACAACAAAGTGACATTAAAAAATAAAGTTTGTCATATTTTATTTTGCAGTTAAAAAAACTGACGAGTATATAAAAATATAAGCGTTTCTAAAGTTAAGGTAGCTCGTCAAGAAGATTTGGTAATATTTGTAGTTTTTCAGTGTTTAATGATTTTTCATTTAAATTATTGCTATTTATTTTAAAAATTTATTATTACATGTAATTTTTTTTATTTCGAGGAGCTTTAAATTTACAATTTTTTTTTTTTATATTTTCTAATTTTGAAACAAAAGAGTTTTGTTAGTTTTGAGTTTTTTTAAGTTTTCGCTGTTTTATTAAAGTCTCACTGTTCAAATTAAAGCGATATTTCGGTTTCTTTTCGTGACTTCTTATGCATAACAAAGTGATTGAGCGATGTCGGTATGTCCATCTGTAACTCTAATAGAAAAAAATAAACAAATAAATATGAGGCGATAGAGAAATAAAAATAAGAAAAAACATCAAGTATAAAAATTTGCGTTCGCCCATATTTTCCGAGTAATGGGCCTCTGAAATTTTCATATTATAGTACGATTTTTCACCATATTTTTTAAGACATCAATATGTTTCAAATCATTTAGAAGCTTGTGAACAGATCTTTCAGGAAATTTCAAATTAAAAAAAAAAATGCTTTACCCATTGAGGGCCGATGAAATTTTTATATAATCGTATATCGTACTAAAATTCTTTTTTCTTATTATTTTTGAATTCAGTCACTCCAAGATTTGTGTTTTTTTTTTTTTTTTTTTTTTTTTTTTTTTTTTTTTTGTAGAGTAGTGAGAGATACTTCACTAAACTAGGTTTTAAACTTTTCTGTAAAACTTTAAATTCCTCTTATATATTTTTGTCAGTTTAATCAAATTTGGCTGTTTTCGTATTTTCATAAACCCTTAAGTTCGGTTTTCAATAAAATTTTATTCGATTTCACATTGAATTTTTTAAATTTATTTTTGTTTTGGCTTTAAAATAATTCGCAATTTAAAAATATTTAAATTTGTTGCTCTTAATTTTATAATAAATTTCTGAAACTGCTTTCAGTAAAGGGGATGCTGCCACTGCAAGGCTAATTTTACATAATTATAATACAATGACTACTTCGGGAGCTGAATTGAACTGAATCTATGGTAAAAACATTCACACATACATTCATGCATAAAATGCATTAATGCAAGAAAATAAAGTTAAGTGTATTTGTGTATTGTTTTCTAAAGGATATAAGACTTAATTGTATTATCTTGCTTGTGGAAAATAAACTCGAGTGTAAAAAAAATATAGAAGACGAAACTTTTTATACTAATTTACAGAAAACATGTTTCTGCATAAAATTTTGTTGATTTTATGTTGTTAAAAAACAAAATGATGCACACGCTAGCAAATACGCGCCAGTTTAAGACCGTTATAAGCATAATAAATGTGAAAGCCAACAAAAATAAAAATAAAAAAAAACACAAACACAAACACAAACACTGAACTGAACTGAATGACTTACTAATTAAGCGCAAAATTGTGTTATTTGACACTTTATTACGAGAAATGGAGCGCATATATTGTATATAAATATAAAAAAAGAAACTTTCTCTTATAAAAGTTGTTTAAAAGATGCAGAATTTTGTTGGCGAATGTCTGCCATTGGTATAAAACTTACAAAAATTTATCAAGAAGGCTTCATAGTTTTTTAAAGCAAACAAAATTTATTTTTTTTTATTCTTTAAAACTTACTAATTAAAAACTGTTTAAAATCTGCTTTAATTTTATGTTTTTTTGTGATTTACATCTAAAGCAGCTGGGAGTAGAAAACACGACCTTGTCCAATTATTCTTTATTTTTATTTATTTTTTTTTTTCTTGACTTATTTTTTTCCTCTTCTTTAGCTGCAGTCTAAGAAAGCAAAAAGAAAAGGCTGTTCATAAAACAAATAACAACAATAGCGAAAAAAAGAAATTTGCTTGAGACACATTTTTGAAAGTGAAGCGGGTTGTATGATGAATATTAAAATATTTTAATTAAGTATACGCAACGAAAGAAAGCATTTTTGCACAAAGGCTTGCTAAAACTGTGTTAATTATAAAACTAAAAAAATATATATAGTTTTTATTAAACAATATATAGCAAAAATATAAAAATAACTTTTTCTCACAAGGACAGTTTTTTAACATTTAACAAACTCGCGAATAAATAAAGACACTTAAAAAATTTAATAAACAAATGATTTAATTTTTCTTTTTTCACACAATGTAAAATATTTAAAATAATGAATATTTATTTTTCAGTTAAAATTTTATAAACTGTGGTGGATTATAAAAAGAACAATAAAATTTAAATAACATCAAAATGAAATGCACCTTAATCATAAAAATCAGGAAAAGAAGAGATGCAGTCCTCTTCGTTTATTAACGCACAGTGGGGAACGTTTTGAAAAAAATAATTTCATAATTCTGTAGTTTTTGAAATGCTAGAACGATTGCACTAATTGATAAAAATTCACTAATTTATACAATAAATAATTTGTGAAATTTATTAAGACCGACCAGCCAATCCCACAATTCCCAGAAAAGTTTTAAAAATTTCCAAAAATTTTTTAGTGTTTATGTGATATAATTAAAAAGATATTGTCCAAATTAAAGAAAAAAAAATATACAAACAGATAATTAGAGTTCGTTTACCATCGCACAGTGGGAAAATTGGTAAGAAAAACGATTAAAATTTCCGTAATGTCTTAAACGCTAGCACGAATATATAAATTGATAAAAATGAACACAAAAAAGTAACGAGAAAATATTATGAATAACTACAGAAAATCCCACGATTCCCAGAAAATATTAAAAAAATTTCAAAAATGGTAAATTATAATGTTTTTACTGTGTTTACTATAAAACGAGTTAGGAAAGAATTTCAATTACCTGATAAAAAAAAAAATAGACATACACAAGCATTTAAAACATGTCTTAGTCTGTTTATTTCGTTTAATCCATAAAATAAAATCTAACCTTTAGTTGATTTAAAAAAATCAGTTTAAGATTAATGAACATTTTTGAATCTACTTTTTTATGTAATTTTTTATTTAAAATTTGCTTTCAAAGCAGTAGAAACAATTTTTTTTTTTTGTTCTTTCAGTTATAACTCTTTGAAAACAATAGATAACAGTTTCGCCAAAATAATAACAAAAAAAAAAATCAACATTTTTTTAATCTTTAATTTCTTTTTGCTTATAAATTGTGATCTTAAAAAGATAATTTTTTTTAAACTAAAATTCGTTTTTAGTTAAAAAAAATATTTTGAGAAATCTCGAAAAGGTTTTAGCTCCGGTAGAAACAAAATCATAAAGAAAAAATAAAATTTTCAGTTGTAAAAGCCAAATATTTTGTAAACTATAGAAAATAGTGCTTATGTTTAGCCACGTTTTTCTTAAGAGCCCGAAAAAGAAATGAAATTAAATTTCTTAAACACCCGAGGTGTACCACTTTAAAGCATTGCAGCATAGGCTTACTAAGCAGTATAACGTCTTTTTTGAAACCTAAACCCAACTACATCGCTTCGATAGCCATTGAAAGTTTTAACAGAATAGGACTTGCCGTTTAGAAACTAAAAGTAATGGCAATTTAAGTATCATGTGTTCCCAGAAAATATTTCTTTATTTTCTGGCTTAAGTGCTGATGACTAAGTAGTCTTTGGTAAAAGCATTTCGTAATATTGCTTTAAACTGCGGCTTTCACGTTATGCATGAATCAAGGACAGGACGTAAAAATAAGGCTGTCTGTTCCTGCAGTAAAAGCGTATAAAGAAACTGGACTTTTAACAAGCGGGCAGGAAAATAAAAATTGATGCATGAACAATTTACATGTTACTGACGCATTGGCTAAAATTTATTCAACTAGCAATGCCACTCCAGAGAAAAGTTTCATAGTAAAAAATTTCTTCAAAATATCGTATAGGAATCACTTCATGAGGGATATTAAAGTAATTAAATAATTAAAAATTATGTAGGCTACGTAGAATCCGAAATATAAAGTGTTTGGACAATTAATTGATAATAATTAGAAAATTTTAAAAAAACCCCTTGATACTATATAAAGAAGTCATATTTTTTAACAGAGATTAATAAATTTCAGGAATAAAATTTAAATAGAACTTAATTTAATAAAAAAAAACCGTCTAAATTTAAGCAAATGCTTTGAAGCATTGCCCTGATTATGGGCTTTTGCACATATTTATAAAAAAAACAACCAATGTGCTTACTTATTTCATTTTTTTTTTTTTTTGTTTATAACAAAAATAAGTAACACCCATGGCGCCTAAAATCATGCAACGTTTGATCAAAACTCAAGCAAATGGTAACAGTAAAATAACAGTTATTTTTCATAACGAACAAACTGACATAAAATTATACTTAACCTTTCACATTCTCACACACACAAACACATTTTATTGAATAAATATTCACTCATATTTAGAACGGAATACTGTTGCTGTTTTATTTTAAATTGTTTATGTGTGTTTTAGACTCTCTGATTATTTTGTCTGCATATTAGTGTTAGAGAGTGTTTATGTGTTTGCAGAATTCGGTTAAACCAGCAACGTGAACGATAATAAAAAAGTTCATAATAACACAGAGGGAACTTAATGGCATATTAAAATATAATTTTATATGATTTTGCTAGCTTTAGTTTGGTTTATGATTTTATTTTACTGCTTTTTTATGTGCAGGCTTTAAATTGTAATTTTTGGGAGTTTTAATGTGCGAATGCAGTTCCAATTGTTTTAGTGTGTTCAAAAATTTTTTATATGACCTTTAAGTAAAATTAAACTCTGTTGGTACCATGAAGATTATTTTAGCAAAATGTTTGACGCTATAAAAGGTCGCACAAATAAACATTAAAAATAATTTAACATAAATTAAAATTAAATTTGAAGCAAAAAAAAAATACTGTTGCCATACCTTTCGGTGAAGACCGTCGTCACTGGCTGTTTATTTGATACGATTGGCGAGCGTAAAAGACATCATTTTCAAGCCGCGTTTTGATTACAATAGTTTAAAACATTTCATAAGAAAATCATGAAATATTTATATTTGAAAGAATCAAGCACGATTAAAGTAAATTAATCGTTTTTTTAACTTAATCTTTAAAGAAATCAAGTAGTAAAAATAGAACCTTTCAAAAAGTACACATTAACAAAAATTATTAAAAAAAAAATAAAAAAAAAAACATGTGTAAAAATTTATTATGATCATGAAATATTACTTTGCAAGAAGAATTTTCTTTAAATTACACTTACAAGCTTTCCATTTTAAAATATCGTACTTTACAAGTAAAACATTAAAAAACTACCAAAAATTGAAACTTAAAAACGTACGTTAAAAAGTACTATTTAAACATAGATTTAAATAAAAGTACCTCTCAGGGAAGAACCCACAAAATAATCCCTTAAAGGACAAAACTTTAAAAAAGAGGTATTAAATTCTATAAAAAATACTTTTTTGAAAAAGTACCAAAAAAAATTTTTTAACAAGTTTTGCTACTTAAAAAGTACTTTAAAAACAACCACATTTAAAAGCTTTATTTAATATTCACATTATTTAAATAAAAAATTATTTTTGAAAAGTTTTTTAATTTTATTAAAAAGTACATCTTTAAATGTACGTTTTACAATTTTCCCTAAAAAAAAGTACTATTTCAAAAAAGTAATTTTTCGAAAAATTAATGTTTTACAATTAAAATTTTCAGCAACACACAAAAAAATTACTTTCAAGTAAAAAGTACCACTTTATATTTTACAAAGCATTGTTGCTATAAAATTATTTTTTACAAAAACAATGTCTTGAAAAACACAAAAGTGAAACTTTCGTGTGGATTCCAGAACAAAAGATTTATAAGCACGAAAAATATGATGAAAAAAAAACTTTCTTTATAATAAATAAGCCTTAAATAAGTTAATTTTAAATAAAAAAGTACTTTAAGCAAAAAGTACTTTTGCTAGAAAAGTACCTTTAAAAAATAAGTACGGAAATCGCATGATATAGATATCAAAAGGAATATCAATATAAATGATAAGTTTCCTTAATGTGTGTTCACCTGTGTTTGCTCTGTTTCCAAATTAGCAATATTCTTATCAGTAACGAAAACCTTAAATATTTATAAAAACAAACAAACAAACAAAAAACCCCATCTTTGCTAAACAGTAATTAAAAGTTATTCTTAAAAACTTTTTCTCTGCATTTTGGGACCACTATCTTTTAAGTTTTTAACCATATTCCTAAAGATTTTGAATGTGCCAACATTAAAAATAAAAACAAGTAAAAAATTCAATTAAAACAACTTCCTGCAAATCAGGAATAAAAAAATTACTCACAAATTGGAAAAATATTTACAGAAGTTAAGCCCCTAACTATAGTGAAGTTTACAAACTCACTAGTAAATACTGAAATTTACAATAATCTAACAAAAGAAGACAAAAGCAAAAAAAATAAAGTAAAAACAAAAGTTAAAAATTCACCTGCAAGTGCTGAAGTTGATTTAACATGCAACAAAATGTACAAACAAAAATGAAAACTTACTACCCTTCCGCAAACAAATAAACACACGATTGCAAATGTTCAAATAAAAATCCATACAAATCAACCAGTAACTGTAACAGAAGTTGTAAAACAAATAAAAAAAATGGTAAATGAAATAAAAGTTTACAACCTCAAACCAGGGCCAACAAACTTTGAAATGGTTTTTTTGTTTTTGCTAATATCTGTCCATGACTTCACAAAGCAAAACAAGGAAAAAAGAGCATGGAAAATAAAACCAAAGCAGACGTTTTATTGTAAAAATATGCAACAAAAAAGCAAAAGAACCAATAACAAAAATAAAAAAAAAAATCCAGCAACAAAATCAACAAACCCAACCAAACTGTAAAACAAATAAAAAAATGTTGTACCAAAAAAAAATTGCTTCACAGTACAAATATGTTGCTGTTTATACGCCTTAGTTCTATTCCGAGAAATTACACACACACACACACAACCAACAATAAAAACACAAATATTATGAAACATATGTGTTATCAGGTGCCGTAAAAGCAAAAACAAAGAGCATCCTTATTGTTAAGTTCGGTAGGAAACGTAATCAAAAATACTGCAACAATTTTGAAAATGTGATTTTTTAAAATTTGGGAATAAATACTTTTTTAACAAGGTTCTTTTAAACATGGCATTTGAAAAATTGATTTCAAAGTTTTTTGGTTTTTAAATAAGTACCCTTAAAGAAAAAAGTGAAGCGTTTTTTTAGTAAAAATTAGTACCAAAACATTTAATAAAAACATAAATTATTTATTATTCAGCTCAATAGAAAATAATATTTAAAAATATTTTAAATACTTTTTAAAGGTATTTTAAAAAAAGTACTAAACTACTAAAAAGTACTAAACTACTAAAAAGTACCTTTGAAAAAAGTACTTTTGTATATAGTACTTTTTTATAAAGAATTTAATAAAGCGACTTTATATATTTTTAAAAAAGATCAAAATAAAAATTAAAAAAGTACCTTTTTTATAAAAATAAGTACCTTCTGCGAAGTACGATGGTATTTAAATAATAAGACTTCATTTTGTTTCGTTCGTTAGTCGTATAAATTAACATGTTGAGAATTTAAACAGGTAGCTAACATTTATATTATCCAACATTTGGCTAATTTATCGTGTTTATTTTAACAAATTTTTTAATTTTTTTAAGTCCATTTTTAATTTTTTTTTTAATTATAGAAAAGTACTTTTTCAAAATTAGCCTTTTTAAAAGCTTAAGAAACCACCTTTAAAAAGTGCCTTAAATAAAATATCTTAAAAAAATATAATCTTAAAAATTATTTTGTAAAAAGTACTTTTTTGGAACAGAGTACTTTAAAACAAATTCCGTTATGATATATTTTTCAAAAATCATTTTTTTAAAGAGAATGAAAAACAGAATAAAATGTGATTTAAGTAATTTCCCTTAAATTTATTTGCACTCTTGGACAACATATCTTAAAAATAAATAATATTCAAAATGGTACTATTTTCAATTAAAGACCGTTTAGAAATTCTTTTCTAAACACAAGAAAAGTTTTTTTTTTAAAAACGTTAAACGTCCTGTTTTATAAGATTTATTTTTCAAGAGTTTTTTAATGAAATTTTTCAAAAATGTAATATTTTTAAATTACCCAGAAAAAGGGATTTCAGAAGTGTCTTACAAAAATTAATTGGGTTTAAAAGGTACTTTTTAAAATAGTACTTTTTTAAAATGGTACTTTATAAAGCGAAATAATAAAAATCTATTTTTTAAACAATGTTTTTCTTTGTTCTAAGAAAAAAACTTCTATATTATTTTAAAGTACAAATTCGAAAAACAACCTTTAAAGGAATTACTTACAAAATACTTTTAAAAAAGAAGCTTTGCATAAGACTTTGTAGTTAAAATAATACTTTTAAGAACTAATCTACAAACTTATATATTAATGAATTTCTTTAAAAAAAAATTTCCATTTAAAACCAAATTGTTTAATGTTACATGCGAGAAAAGAAGTAAAAGATTAAAAGGTAGCCAGGAGATAAGCCGCATAGCTAAAGGAATAAATTGTTGGAGTAAGAGAAAACTTCTAAGAACAAAACAAAATGGTCAAATAACAAGTATTTATCTTTATTTGTTTAGTAACAATATGACCAGCAATAGCAACAAGAAAAAAAATTTATTTCCGTCTTGTCAAGAATAATACAAGAAACAACAGCGTATACAATGTTAGCAAATATCAACAACATCAACCAAACAGACGAAAGGCAATAAAAGCAAAAAACTGTCAAACGGCAATAAAGTATTTAAAAACACACACTTTTACACAAATACTTTATGTACAAGTATTATTGGAACGTGCCAAATGTCCAAGAGTATGACATTTCATCATTATTTAAAAATCCTTTCACAAAAATAAAAGTAAATTAAATCCCTACAAGAAAAGAAAGTACAAAAAAAATATACAAAAAAAAAGAAAAGAAAAAAGACGCAAATGAAATACAAATAAAACCTTAAACACTATGGGTCATTCCATGGCGTGTGATTTTAAGAAAGGGGTTTGCAATTATCTAAATTACAGAAATGTAATTAACAGACATTTTTTATTTAGCATCAATTAACATAATGTTAGTTCTCCAGAATGTTAAGAGAGAGAAAAATTTTGTTATAATTGTGTAAAGGTTCTTAGAAATAATATATTGCAATGACCTTTAGTAGGTTTCTTAATTGTTCATTTGTACGATGTCCACCATATCTTTGTCTTTTTAAACTCCATACTCTATTTTTCATTATTTAAGTCCCTTAAGAGTATAATTTAAAACTGTGATATAAATAAATTTACCTATGAAGCCTTACAACTGAAAACAACAACATACTTATACATTATACTTAAATATATATTATGTCTGTAGTACACTAGAGAAAAAAATAAAGAAAACACATGAAATATAAAACATTCTAAAGAGAATTAAGCTCTTTAGCTTTATTTTATTTTTCAAGAGTTCGAACATAATTATGTTTTTTTTTTGCAATTAATGAAACTTTTAAATCAAGTAAATATATTATTCGATTAATATTTGACGAGTAATAGATTATTCAAATAAATTAAAATTTTTTTTTGGTAAAATAGAAAAAATTTTAAGAAAATGTTAAATTTATTCGATTAAAATTTAACCAATGATCTAATATTCGAATAAATTTTTAATGTTATTTTGTGATAAAATTATCACTTTGCAATTAAATATAAAATTTATTCGATTAATATTTTACAAATAATCGAATATTCGAATAATTTTTTATTAAGAACTGTCAAAAACAGTGTAAAATATTTATGTATTGTTTAAATATTTATTGAAGCATTTACTAAATAAATTATTTAAGCAAACTATAAAAACTTTTTATAACTCATAAAAAACTGTTCAGTTTTATTATCGAATAAAAAAATTTTATCCGTCACAAAAAATATTTTAAGATTAATCAAATAATTCTTATTTCAATTAGAATCCTTGGAAATGTTAAAGTACATAAAAAGTAACCTATGCATAATTTTTTAATGACGTTTATCAGTATTTTGATGTTGAATGAACAATTTCATATTGTTAATCGAAATAATGCAAGAGACAACTCAATAACTGGAAAAAAATGTTAACGTGTTTTTGGCTTAAAATAGGTTCTTTAAATCAATATTTTTTATCGTAAATATATTGCTCTTAACTAATAAAAGTTAATCGATTAAAATTTGACGAATAATTAAATATTCTAATCTATTTTCATGCAAAAACTAAAAATTAAATAATAATTAAAAATCTTATAAAATCAAATTAAAAATTGATTTGATTACATTTTTTGTCACAGAAAATTGATTCGATTATTCGCCAAATATTAACCGAATAAGTTTTTATTCGTATCTGAAACGCTTTATTTAAACGTTTTCGAGTAAAAAGACTTTTTGTGTTTGACAACTCTTTAAGGTTTTCATATAAAATAAATACTTGATTTTAAATTATAATGACTGTTGGTTTTGTATTTGTTTTTCTTCTTAATTTTTTTTAATTTAATTACATTAAATTATTCATCGGTTATTTAACCGGTTAAATTTTCATTTTGCCTTTAAATATTATTTTTTATTTTCTTTCAAATCGAAAAAAAATTTATTTGAATATCAAACTCGAATTTTAATGTCCCAAAGACAATTTAGTCTGTAAACTAAATCCATAAAATATATTATTTAACTTTGTTAAAATATATCTCAAGTTGTTTGTTTTATTATTTAAGGCTTCAAAGTCTTAATAACTAAATGGATTACATGCTATTAAAATGACAAAAATATAACTACGAATGTTTGAATTTCTATAAAATTGCTAATTCTTCAACAAAACTCATATACCACTTAAAATACATAAAACGTGTAAAAATGTTTGTCTTCATGTACGAATAGTTTCCTGAAGCTTATTCGTAATAAAACACACACACACATGCACGCCTATATTTTATATTGCAAACCTATACCCAGAAAAGCATGTTGATGATGCCTTAAGTCTTTTGCTGTTAAGCTTCTGTTTCTGTTCACGAGAATCTTCAAACAATATTTGTTTTGTTTTCAAGACATATTGAGATGTGTTTAAGTGTAGCTGTAGTAGTGGTAATAAATAGTTGTCTTGCAGGAAAAAAAGAAAAAAAAAACACATAAGGAGTGAGACTGAAGAGATTTCGATATCAATTTATTTAATGATAAATTTACATTCGTAACCTTAAGCAGAAGTTTTGGCTCCTGTTTTATAGCTTTCTTGTTTATCTGGTTGGAGGAAATCTTAAATCGTATGTATATTTTTAAGCAAACTTTGAAATTGACTAAATATATATCGGTTTATTCGAAAAAAATTATTCGATTAATTAAAAAATATAATTATTATATATTAGTATTTTTTAGCGAATACTAAGTATAAGCAAATATTTTTTTAAATACTCCAAACAGAAAAAAAAGGTTGTCATTATAAAGAATTATTCTTTCAATGTATAAAAAATTAATATTTAATTAATATTTCTGTACATTTTTAATTAAAATTTTTCATTAGGTGAAACCCGAATCATTCAAATAAAAACTATTGGGTAAATCGAAAAAAATGGCATGAATAAAAACACGAAACATACAAAACCTTTTTAGTTTTTGGTAAACGAATAAATAATCGAATAATAATCTAAGGTTTTGTTTTTTTTGACTAATGGAAGAAAATATTTGTGGCTCTTACGTAACTGAAGAAAATTAACAATGTGGAGTGCAAAAATTATTCGATTAAAATTTCATCAATAATAAAATTCCAATTAATTCTTTTTAGTTCTCTTTCGAATTAAGGTCGTGCGATTAAAAATATAAATATTATAAATTCTCATATGAAAAAAACTTAACCAATATTCGAATAAATTTTTTTTTTTAAATTTAAGAAACTAAAAAATTACTTTGTACTAAACGAATTAAATTTTACCGATAAGCTGTTAAAATTATTCGATTAGTATTTATCGAATAACAAATTATTCAAATATATACTAGTGTTAGTATAATATATTTCATGTTGCATTTTTTAATAAAAAGAAGATTTGTAATTTATAATCGAATACTAAAAATTAAAAAGTTTTATTACAAAAAAAAAAAAAAAGAGAAATAGTTACTGAATGTTTGCTGTGGTTTTGTATAAAAAGCCTGTTAAGTTTTTATTGTCTTTTTGCTTTGTTGATTCAATGCAGTTCTCATTTAAAAAATTTGGCATTAGATATAAGACTTTCTAGTTTTGAATACAAAATTTGGGTGGCATTCACTGCTGAGCTATATGAGCAGAAGCGATATGGCCACAGTAATTCATTTCATTTTGTAGCTTTAAATAATAAGTATTTCATAATATATTTCTATATAAAGGAATCAAGCACGATTAAGGTAAATTAATTCGTTCGAATAGAAAATTATTCGAATAGAGTATTACTCGAATATAAAACTATTTTGATAGAAAATTATTTGAACATAAAATTATTCGAATAGAAAATTTTTCGAATAGAAAACTATTCGAATAGAAAATTATTCGAATAAAATATTATTCGAATAGAAAATTATTCGAATAAAATATTATTCGAATAAAAAATTATTCGAATAAAATATTATTCGCATAGAAAATAATTCAAAAAAAAACTATTTGATAAAAAAATTATTCGTATAGAAAATTATTATCATATTTATTCTTTTTCGGTAGTAAATAATATTGAGTTTGAAGTCTATCCAAGCTTAACATAATGAAAAAATTTAAATAGTTCTTATTTGGGCGTATAAGCAAAATGTGTTAAAATTTTTTTTTAATCTCACTCCCTTGAACACAGTTACAAATATTTGTAATATAACAAAGATGGTATATCTTTGTATAGAATCGTTTACGTAAATACAAGTAGAATGTGTCGTTACATATTCGAATTGAAATAAATTGCTTTTGGCCAAGCACATTTTTATAAACTCTATAAATATTTTTAACAAAGTCCTTAGTAAGGACAGACGTACGTATTTATTAAAAACATTGCTAAAAGAAAAATGTAAAGTAAATGGCCTTTCTTGGGGGCCTTGTTTAACATTTAAGAGTTAAACCCGTATTTACTGCTAAGCATTTAAAACAGAGAACCGAGTTTTCATTTTTCATTCAAAAGCTTTTAAAGTCGGGCTAAAAAGATGAATTTTTATTTTTGCTTTAGCTATGTTATAACGAGTCTTAATTTTAATCGATTTTTAGTAGTTTTCCTTTTTGTGTTTGTTTAATTATTAGACTGTTTTGCTGTTGTCCTCTCAACAATGTCATGTGCATGTTAAGTAATTGTAAAAATAATTTAATGTTTTATCTTTGCTCTGAAATTTCGTGTTCGTAAAATTATTTTTTTCTTTCAGTGTGAAAAATATATTTTTCATTTCCAAACGTGCCATACTGGGGACAAAACTATATGCAGCGCTAAAATCACTTTTTTATTTTGCTTTCTAGTGCAAGCAAATGTTTTTGCTGCGGAAGCTGGCTGATATCTTTTATCTCTAGAGATTTTAATTCGGCACTTACGCTTTGTTATAAAAGGATATTATGCAAGACAACAAATCTTTTAAACGATGGCTTCTTATATATAAATACTTTTATCATCGTTAAAATTTTAATAAGCAGAATTGTCGGAACCATTAGCGTAGATAGGCCTCGATGGCTAAGCCAACCCAAGATAAAATTTAAACCCTTTAAACTTTTTTCTTTCACTTGGAATTCTAATACATGACGTAATATTTTGTTTTATTTGAGGGGTTAAGACACACTTAGAAAAACTCTATAGTTATCCTGGCAAACGGGATTTTTTGGCCAGCAGAATCTTTAATTTAATATGTTATCAAAAACCGATGACGAGCAGAATGTAATAGTTAGGGGTGAACGGTGTAGCGACTACACAGAAAAAAATTTGTTTGTTTTCTTTTACGTTGTAATTTAATTTAATTTTTAATTGGCTCAATTATATATTTGCAATTAAAAATTTAATAAATTTAATTCGAAAATAAATAAAACTTTTACTAGGTTCGAAAATTTTTTCACATAAAACTGTTGTCCAACAGGATTGTTTTGACCAGAAAATATTACAGTCAAGGGTTAGTGGTGCAGAGACTACAGAGAAACAAATTTGCTTTTACATTGTAATTTAATTAAATTTTTAATTAAATAGTTAATTAAAAATATACGAGAATTTTTTTTCTTAAACTCTTAATTGAATTAATTATATATTTAATTTAAAAACTGATTTAAAATTAAATAAATAATTAAATAAATTAAAAACTTAATAAAATTTGATTTGAAAACAAATCTAACTTTTAAAAGTTTTGAAGGTTTTCTTTTGGTGCGGATTATAAACATTTCTGTAATTTAATTGGCTGGCATTAAGATTCAACAGGACGTGGCCACATGTAAAACAGTTCGCTGTGTTGTATTAAACAAAAATAATTATTTATTTAAATTAACAATTTTTTTGAATCTTTTCTTATTAATAAATAAACTAATTTTTAGCTAATAGAGTCCTTTATTAATTTAAAAAAATTGCAAATATTTTAAATTTATTTTTCAATATTTCGGTACTCCTCTGTGTAAAAACATTTTAATTCCTGAAGATGGTACACAGTACCGAAATATTGAAAAATAAATTTAAAATATTTGCAATTTTTTTAAATTAATAAAGGACTTTATTAGCTAAAAAATTAATTAATTTATTACTTATTTATTAGTTTACTTTAATATGCTTGATTCCTTTAAATATAAATATTTCATGATATTCGTATGAAATATTTATTATCAAAAACTATAGTATGAAATGTCATTTCGCTACTGCTCATGCTCATCAGTGGATTCTACCTAAATTTTGTAAGGAAAACTTAAGAGTCTTATACCAAAAGACAATTTGGTTAAATGGGAACTCCATTGAATCAATCACGCAAAAAGGCAATAAAACCTCAAAATTTTTTTTATTAAAAATCACAATCACCATTAAATAAATATTTTTATTTCTTCTTTCCTTTCCATAATTTCTATAATTGATTCTTGAATTTAACTGCATCCTATCATTACCTTTTAGAATACGTCCAACCCCTTTTTATGCCGCTATACCAGCGATGTGTGAACATCCCCAATCGGAACGACATCATAGCCCAGTTAATCTTTAGGCATTAATTACGAAAAATAATTTTACTAATCAATACAGTTTTAATTCCTTTAAAAGTATAATTTTTCTGATTTATGATAAAATTATAAAGTCCTTAAACACAGATGAACGCTTAAATAAAATATATAAAACTTGAAAGGAATGATTTATTTTTTTTGCGGAACATTAAGATATTAGAATGGTAACCACACTTTCTTTTCAAAGGAAGTTATAAAATATTTTTTGCAAGCTACAGCTTATACTTGTAAGAGAAAAAAAGATTTTCTTAAATCTGATTATAAATAAATAACCTGTTGTTGCAATTGTTAAAACGTTGTATAAGTGAAGATAATAATATTATTTCTACTTTAACATTAAATCTAACAATAACTACAGCTTGTATTGGTAACAATGCGTGTATCCTTAAGAATATTGAATTGAATATTTCTGTGATGTCAGTTTGTGTTTGCTCTCCCTCACTGCATCTCCCTCTCTTTAAGAGAACATATGTTTTCACTTAGTTAATGCATGAGAGCGTGTGTAGTTGAAAGTACCCAGCATTTTTTGAAATCTGAATCAGAAGAGCTTTTATTTTAAATTATTGTTTATGCTTTGTTTTTTTTTAACTGATTGGAATTCTCATTTAGTTGATAAAGCTTGCAACATAAGCATCTGGTTTTTCTTATTAAAATATTTGAGAAGAGTAAGTAATCAGCTCAATAGGCTTGGTAAGTCTTAATTATCCATGTGGATATCATTTTCCAGATTTATGCAGGAACAACTTGTCTTAAAATGTAAACAATCACTTTAACAGCCACTCTGCAACATAAAGTAATGTTACTACACACGAGTCAGCGAATTTACAAGCTTGTCTAAGATAAAAGAACTGTCGGATATGTGTTCGAATTTAGGGATATATATTTGTACATGTGTATGTGGAACATGTGAACATTTATCCGTTTTAGAAGTTGTTAGCGTTGCTTAAGTAGAGTTTCTTTATTTTCTACTTCTTTTATCCCCTTCGATTTTTGTTTAAATAATTTAAACGGTTTCCTCTACTCTCTTTGATTTTGCTTAAATTTTTTCTTTCTTTTTTGAGTGTGAGTGTGGTTGTTTTTGTAAGCCTGTATGTGCCTGTATATTCTTGAGAAGATTAAAAAAAGGAGAGAAAAATTTTTATAGTAAAACTTTGAAATTTATTTTCATTATTTTTTTTTCTTCTTCTTTTTCTACCTTTTCAATTTTTGATTCCTTATTTGAAGAAGAAAAAACCCAAAACGAAGGTGGAAAAATTGATATTAAGTGTTTAAGCAAATTGAATTTATCAGCAAAAAAAAAAGTATTCCCATAAATGACATAGACACATGTGAATTTGTTCGTGCACACAAACGCACACACATACTAACACAGGAGTTTTTATTAAAACTCCCATTGTAAACCAATGTGGCAAACATAATTTACAGGCAATTTATTAAGCAAACATTTATTTTTCGTAATTGATGTTTTTGGAATTTTCTTTTCTTTAATTCAAACAAATGACAGAGTTTATTTTATTATTGTTTTGATAGAGATGATGAACTTCTACATCAAACTTTTGGAGTAGAACTTCTTTAGTATTTGTAACTGTATTATTTTGAGCAAAAGGAAGCCGTATGACAAAGTTTTGTGACAACGAAAGCCAAAAATATTAAATCAGATTTTTTTTTAAACTACTTATGTAAATGAAGAATAAAATGAAATGAAGTGTTTCAACGTAATTGTTGTTTGAATAATCATAAGAAGCCAATGAAGTGAAATAGGTTTTTCTTTGAAATACTGATGGACAATTTAAAAATAAAAATGATTTTCCGATATAAGGTAATCGAACATGAAATAAAAATTGTAATACACACTTTGTTTAAATTTCAATTCTATTTCTATAATGTTTCAAAAGACAAGTACACATTTATTAAATTTTATTAAATTTTAAATTAATTAATTAAATTAATTAATTGCAGAGACCTTTTAATTTATAATTTGTAATATTTATACTTGTTGTTGTAGTGAACGTAGAAGTACATACTCTGGTTAATTTTAAGTGTGTGACTAGAACGGTTCAAAAAATAGGGCCATATAAGTCAATTTACATCAGCAATGGGTACACCCTTAATTTTTAAATTTATTTTTTTACTGTCTGCTATAGTGATACCAACTTTGTTAAAATAGATGAATTAATATTTTTTTTTCAGCTTAAGTTCATTTTTTAATTTAATTTCTAAGAATTTTTTCAAAAAACTTTTCCAAATAAGAAAAAAATTGTACACTAGTAAAATATACCCGGTTCAAATCTTGATTAGGAAAAAAAAATTAAAAACTTTGTTAAAATTTTATATGGGTTTCTGTTACGGCTTAAGAGACAGTAAAAATCATGTGTGTTGTGTGGGGATACCCTTTAAATTTGACGGTTATGATTTTTTAATAATACCCATCTTTAAGTGTCACTAAAACTAGAAAATCTTTATCTTTTCAGTTAATTCTTCTTTATTTTTAATATGGTCTTTCTTTTAGTTTTATGCTTTTTCTGCCACAATGTTCCTTAATTTTAAGCCTGCCGAAGGTTAATATTCTACAAGGTCTCTAAAAATAGGCTTTTGTTGGAGACACAATTACTTTGATATTCTTGATTTTTTTCTGCCAGCCATTTCTTAAAAATCAGAAAATAATAAAAAGTTGGTGGGATCCAAATCTGGAGAGGACGCTACAGTCTTTGCTGCGTAGACGGATTTTTTCTGATTATTAAAACTAATTGGTGAAATTTCAATAAACATGGTTGCTTATTTATTGGGTTA
This sequence comes from Cistogaster globosa, assembly GCA_937654795.1. Classification (NCBI taxonomy): domain Eukaryota; kingdom Metazoa; phylum Arthropoda; class Insecta; order Diptera; family Tachinidae; genus Cistogaster; species Cistogaster globosa. The sequence continues at coordinate 7,955,726 of OW569407.1, forward strand.
CTATCCAAATTTACAAAATAATGTGACCATGATAATATTTAAAATAATTTTACTACTCTTGCTTTTTCGAAACAAAATCATCTTTACATTGAATGTTGTTTCAGTGGTGTAGAGTGGTGAATTCGTGTTTAATTAACAATTATGTAGTGGCGAATATATTCATAAGGATTAGTACTGCGGCAGTCACATAATTGATTTTATTCTCGATTGTTTTAAAAACAAACGCGAAACTTATCTGGTTAATACCACTTTTTCACAGAAAGAAGATTTATTTTTTAAGCAAAACTGCATTCATTTCATTTTTTTTTCTCAATTACAAAAATTATAGTCTGGTTTATTTTAATGTTTCAAAATAAAAGTTGTGCGACTTAGTACATTTTTCATACAAGAGCGACTCCATTACACTGAAACTTTTTTGCAATTCCCGCCTCTTTATTAAAATGGCAGCACTACTCTTGTCGACAAACATCTGTCAGTTAGTTGACTTCTCTCAAAATTTAAACAAGCTGCTTCATTTAGTTTGCCTTTGACAGCCATGGATAGCTGACTACCGCGTAATTGAAGGAGAAACAGTCCGTAGAAATTTCAACAGGGGTCAATTGACAGATGTTTGTTGACAGGAGTAGTGTTGCCAGAGTTTTTACTATTTTCCCAAAAAAAGGCTTCGATTCCTTCGTTTTTAATTCCTTTGCCACAGGTGGAAAGATGGTAAATCTAAGTTCGTTTTCGTTTGTAATTTGTACAATATCCACTTCCGACTCCATAGAGTATAAATATATTCGGAGTCCTTATGCATACCGTCTGTCCGTCCGTGTTAGTGTTGAAATAAACTTTGTCTAAATAAGCTAAAGAAATTCAAATACTCCAATCGATTCGACATAATTTCAAATATTTTGCTATTGAAAATCAGCGAGATCGGTCTATGTCTTTCGAGGCAACGGGTAAAACACCACGACTGCCTCTAATTTTTCCGCATTTGGAGCAAATTTAGTTTAGTAAAGTAACTCCAATCGAAACAACAAATTGACAGTCAATCATATTTTCTGAGTTATGGGGCCTCTGATCTTTTCTCTGTCACCTCAATTTTTTTTGTATTGAAGTTACTTCACTAAGCTAAATTTACATATATGACGAAGATTACAGAAGAATGATGCACTCTTACTTGTTCTTAAATACAACAGTTCGCAAACTCTCCGCTCATGCAGAAAAGGGAGAAACAACTTAACGTTGGTTCTTTAACAGATTAGGGAACGTGCTGTAAAATCGCTACTACAATAAAATAGATGACTTTTTTTTCTCATACTTGTATCCTTTTTTTTAACGTTTTTAATTAAGATTCAATCAATATGTATTTGACTGAAAGTTGCACTAAGCATTTCAGTGGGATTTAGATATTTATTCAAACTGCTATAGAATGTAGTCCCTTGAGAATTCTCTGCTGTCAGTTTCAATATAATTTTTTTTTAAACAAATATTACCAAACATTAGTCTCTCTTAGCTTTTTCCCATTAGAGACATTTCTGTTTACGGCACACTGCATAACATATGTAACGAGGTCATTCCCTAAGAGCTACTTCAATGAACAAAAATTAAAAAAAAAAAATTTCAGAAAATAAAAATTTTTATGATACTTTTGTTTCACCTGATATTTCAAGGGAAAAATTCTAGCAAATTTTATCCTATTATTGTAAACATAACATGTATGCAGTAAATGTGTCTGTTGCATATCCTGCAACAATTTCGAGATTTCCTGGCAAAAAAAATGTACACATAAAATCATTTGCAAAAAAAAAACTTGTGCAAACTCATGAACATAAAGCTTAAATATGAATAAATTGTTGAATAATAAAAAAAAAGGAAAAATAAAAAAATAAAGAGGACGCAGCAAAATATAGTTTAAAAATTAATGATGTGTAGTGTAATTTTATATGCAAAATGTTGAAAAAAGAAAAATCGATGAAAAAAATTTTTTACTCAATGCAGGATCTAAATTTCAGTGAATATGTTGCACATTTGCATAGCAGAGCTCTTTAATGGCAATGTTGCATGTGAAGAGATTATCAAAAGCTATTAACATACATACACACACACACACAAACAAGCACAAGCATGTACACAGAAACAAGCACACACACTGTGTTTCATAAATAAAATTTTTACATATCGAAAAGTAATTTAAAACCCGGCTATAAACAATAACAACAAAACGAAAAACAAAAAGTATTTTTTTTTCAATTTTAATTAACGTGAGAATTCACACACAAAGGTTTTTACGTGGACTGTGTCAAAACTGTTGAATTTGTAAAATTTTTAATACGAAAATTATTTGATGAATCGATTGTCCAGAAAATTAAGGGTTTAATTAAGGAGAAGTATAGACAGACAATGAACAGTATTGCTAGCAATATTCAATACAGGATATTCACAGGGTCCACATTTGCCTATAACAGAGAGAATAACTTCTGTTTGAAGCCAAACTATGCTTCTGACTGGATGGAAGGGAATATCCGTAGATATTTAAATTTTTTTTTTTTTTCAAATCATTGGCTTAAGATTAAGGCTTAAAGAAGACTTCAATTAATAAAACAAACAAAAATAATTTCCTGTCAAATGTATCTGATTAGGAATAAAAAAGCAGAGAAGAAAAGTTTAGATTGTGTGTGAACTTTGTTTTAACTAACATGCCAGGTTCATAATGATAATTTTTTCTTAAATTATTCGGGTTTGAGTTCATGCGTTAAAGAGATGATGTAAACTACTCGAATTACCAAAATATGAAGAATGCTAAAAAAGGTTGTAGCGATCTAGAAACAGCCATGCATTATGTTAGTATCATCACTAATTTTCCTGTTTCTGTTTTAAATATTGACACATTATTGAATGTAATTTTGTTTTCTTAAAACTAAAACAGAAATGAAACCACAAACTTTAGCCTGACTAAATGAATGTTTTGTTTTATTTTTTTATATAAAGTAGAGTTGTAATAAATATGTTATGTTATATGTTATGTAAACTAGAAAACTTTGTTTTAAATACTGACATCCTTAAAGTTTGTGTGCATGTGTAATAAATATGTGGAAGTGTATGTGTAATAAATATATGTAAGTGCAAGTTTATATGTAAGAGAGTCAAAGCAGTTTGTAATTTTATTTAATATTTTATTTCTTTGTACTTTTCAAAATAAAATTACAGAATGATGATAATGTAATTTTAAGTAGAGAATTAATTTTTTAATTTTTTTAAAGTTCAAAAAAGTTGTAAACAAAATTTAATTTATTTTTATTCCTGTGAAACTAACAGCTGTCATTTAAGTATAAAATAAAATTATTAAAATTTAGTTTAAATATAAAATTTATGGCTAAAGTACCTAATGCCAATAAAAATGATGCGGAATATATAAAATTAAATAAAGCTACAGACATAAATAAGTATTAAATTAACCACTATTTTATTTTCTGCCACTAAAAAATAACAGAAAGATAATTAACATCAAATTGTGTTTGAAATAAAATCTTTATATGAGTATTTCATTTCGGAATTACACATTTAATGACCTTTAAAGGTTTAAATCATATAACAACACCCACAACTGCAAATTATTTTGCAGTACAATTAAATGAGGTTGCTGTGTACTCGCATAACGCTTGTGTGTGTGAGTGTGTATGTGTGTTTGCAGCCTCTATAATTAAAACCGCGTTGTGGTTACTGCTGAACGTGTATGATTACTGAATTATAATACATGAATAGGTTTCATTCACTATGTTACATATGTGTTTGAGTGATGAAAAATATGTCTATTCGAATGTAGTTTTGCATACCCCCATGGAAATTTTTGAAAAATAATTTTTTAACAAACTGCTGGTTTCAAATATTCAGATGGGGCAAACAGAAGATCATGCAGAAGGAATATGTCGCTCGATGGTATCGATACTAAAAAAATCTTTAGGTAACTGAATCATTTTTCTAGTAATAGAAGGAGAACCATCGGACGATCGTTTTTTGTTAAATTGCTATCGTAAATATTTTTTAACAGAATTAAAAGAAAAAGTGAAAATATCGTTTGTATCTTGAGTATTAAATTTCCTATTGGTAGACTTATTTTTTTATAAATGAACGACTAGTCTCTACTTATACGTGAGTTAATTTAGTGACATTACAAATGTAAAAACATTTGATCATATTATTTTATACAACAGGAATTAAATTCGCATTAAATTAATTTTGCAAATTGTACGAGGGTTATAATAAGAGTTTTATACTTTACAGCAAAAGAATTAGGGAATAAATGAAATATTTTTAAGATCATGAAATGATTTTTCCTTACAATCGAAAATTTTTTTGGAGACTTAACACATTCTAATTATTTTAACAAAAATATAATTTAAAAAACTCAGTTAATAAAAACGAAATGAATTCTATTTCTGGAGTCACCTGTACAAACAAGGCAAGCAGGAAAGCAACTCCTGTAAAAAAAACTTAATTAGCAATATAAACGCCTATATATTTTATAAGAAAAATTTTCTCTAGCGAATATTTTCTTGAGCTAGTTTTCAAAACACTGAGTGCTTTTTTGAAACGAACAATTTGCTTGCAAGAGAGAAATAATTCCAAAATTATATGAAAAAAAACCATTCAAAATCAAACTGAAAATTTTAACAAAAACTAAAATTATATCACGACAAAGCAAAAAAACTTAACTAAGTTTTAGCAGTATTCGAAATTAAGTTTGGTTTTTCGAAATTAATTTCGAATTTTCGAACTTAAAAATTTTATTTTATTATTTATTAAACATTTATCTAAATTTGAAATATAATTACTACTTTAGTATTTTTATATAAAACAATTACAATTGTATATCAATAGGTCTTCACAAAAGATTTCGAAAATTCGAATAAGAAATTTGCATACAAATTTCGCAAGAAAAGAAATTGAGACAAAAATTTTTATTTAACAATTTAAAAATAAAATAAAATTATTTAAATCATTTAATTCTTTTATTTTAAAAAGTTAATATTTATTTTAATTTAAATTTTACAATAACATAGAAAACATTCCCTTAAAACGTTAACTTTTAATGACTTATTGAGAGTTCTGGCTTTAAATTTTGTAAAAAACCTTACAAAAAATTTTAAATTGTTTTCGAAAATTCGAATAAGTTTAAATAAATAATGTCATTGAATTATAGAATATTTTCATGAAAGTTGCTTTTTAAAACTAATGTTTTGCCGTCATACGAAAAATTGTTCTTAAATTCAGCAGGATTTTATGTTCAAGATTTAAAACTGAGATTCAGTAGTAATTTAATTTTATGCGTTAAAATTTTGAATTTTACCAGTATTTTTTTTAAACAAGTTTTATTTCTCTGAGAGTGTTTCTCATTTTATTATCTTCTTCGGTTAATGAATGCGAATATTCTATCGCTTCCCAAGTTTTATTTTTTGTTATAAATAAAAAATATTAGTTGTCAGAAATAAACGGGTTTTCTCTGATTAATCGAATAATTTTAAATATTAAAAATTATTGTGAATAACCGCTAGCTTAATAAGATTTTAATATTTAAGTGCTTTATTGGAAAATACTCCTTTTTGAAGTTTGCAATACTTAGTTTTTTTTTGCGATTTATAAAATTTATTCGTTTAGAGATTTATTCTTTAATTTTGTATGCGATATTTCCCTGTATTAAATTATGAATATTCTACATTAAGTAGAAGGCATAATATCGATTAAGAAATACAGGATTTATTACGTGAGTAATTTATTGATTTTTTCTAGAAAAGGTTTTTTATGGAACGAATAATTTTTATTCGAATAAAAACCGTATCATTTATTCGTTTAAAACTTTACAAAAGTATAACTTTAAATGTTTTTATTTCTTTTGATTTTCAAAAGTTTATTTAAATAATATAAAATAAATTAAAATTTTTTTATTCGTATAAAAATATTATTCGGATTTTCTTTATTTTGTGAAAAATATCCACAATTAATTTTATAAAAATAAAATTTAAAAAAAATAAATTAAAAAAAAAAAATTCTTGGAAAAAAATTTATTCACTATAAGAATACAATTTTATTTGAATCACAGCATAAAATTTTCCGTCTTTAAAAAAATTGCAAATTTAGCAAAAATGATAAAGAGTCATTAGTGAGATAATACACAATGCTTATGACCATAATCTTTAACATGCTTAAGTTTTTTTTTTTCCTTTAACTTACAATTCAGTGTATACAAATAAAAGTATTTAGTCATCAAATAGCAATTTGACGTATTATCACTTGATTTACTTTGCCTTGTACCGTTAATGGCTTTATGTGTAAATTTGTAATTCCATCTGTTCTTAAGTATTATAATGTTATGCTAAATGCTTGACAATATTGAAGACATTAATTGGCATAAAATACTCTTATCGCTTCATGTTTGAAAGCCAAAACTGTTGTGGCAATGAATGTAATAAATTTGTCTTTCAAATACACACACATGCTATACAAAAGTAAACTTAATTGCAAAGGAAATAATTTAAGATGCGATTCAACAATTCTATTTTGTATTTAGATCCAAAAAATTTCATAGAAAGTTTAAATTTACGATCTTTTTTTAATTAGAAACTTGAAACAATTTTATGCAGGATTACTGTGTCATAATCAGGTATGCATTCATGTATTTATATATTGTGCAATATAATTGAGTAATTTGCTGTAGTAATATATATTGTTTTTATATGCTTCATGGTCATACTAATTAGAAACTTAATTAAATGTAAAATAAAACAATACTCATTATAAGAAAATTAATAAATATTAATAATAAATGTGACAGAAAAGAATTGTGCAATATTTTTGATAATAGAGAATGTGCTGTAGAAATCGGACTCAATAGAATTTCTAGCTGCTAAAAAAATTTAAAGATTTATCAACATCAAGCTTAATGCTTTTAAAAAAATATTGTGCAATTATTTGCATAATAAAAACAACAACAAAAAACAAAAATTAGCAAAAAGTTTTCACCATGAGAGATCTCTTAAAAAGTCGAATAAATTCTTTTTATTTATCTGCTTAGTCACAGAATCTGTTTCAAAAGTTTCACAACAAAAATATATTGCGCAATATATTTTTCTATAAATGAAAATTTACTTTAATAAACATTTGTTATCTATACATATAATAAAACAGTAACGGTGTCATATCTGTTCATGAAGTATTATTTGAAAATTTTGATGTTGGTGTAGATAGTAATTGATATGGAATACAAAATACAGAGTTTTAATATTTTTTTCTCTTTGTCTGCGTTCGCATCATGTAAAAGCTATTTGATGGATTTGAATAAAATATTAGGAGGTCTCTTAGAACCTTGGTTCAAATATAGAATAATTTTTTTCATCAATGTGAAGTCACCCAATTTTATCGGTAAATTGGTACTAGAACAGTTGTTGATCTATTTTTTTATAGATAGGAAGCTTTTAACACTGTTTACAGAACTCTCAACAATATATCGCTGGTCTTAACTTTTTTTCTTCTTTTACCAATATACAGATTTTTCGTCGGTAAAATCACTGGCGGTTAAAAGCAGTTTACAACTTAACCTCTATCACTTTAAAATAAGCTTAAAGCTGCTTATGTAGACTATGGATTGTCAAACGGATTAAGTGGTAACAGAAGGTGCAGAGACTTGAATACAAGGTAGATGGAACTTCAATACTGCCTGACTCAAACATTTTTGCGCTTAAAAATAATTTTGTTGTTCTGTGCTCATACTGCGATCGTTTCTCGCGTAACTAAATGGAATTAATTGTAGTTTTATAATATTCACTTATATCTGTTGCACTCGGTTTTATTAACTCAAGAAAACTGCACAGAAGTAATCCGCTATTCGGCTTCGACAAGCGTACGTATTCTGCGATTTTTTGCATTTCGAAACCTTTAACTAATTATTTTTTATCTCCCTCAAGAAGACTTTGAAGCAGCTGTACTTAAACAAAAAATAACTCGAATAGTTGCCACTGTCAAAGATTATCGATATCAAGTGAGTAATGCTTCATCTTGAACATCTAATACATTGCTGACTCTTTGCTTGATATTTATATTGCACAAATAATGTTGACTGTCAGCCAGCCCAAAAATTAAAATTCTTTAATTTCAGTTAAGCAAATAGTTTTTAAATGTATGTGACCTTTATTCATTTATTATTGCTTCTTAATTTATTTACTGAAATGTAAATATTAGCGTAAAAAAGATTCTTTTGTTTTAATATCGTCAAGAGAAATTTTTTTCCCCGAAAATATTTAAACACGAAAAAGGTTGTTAATAAAGCAATTTAAGACAATCTTTGCTCTACTTCCAAAGCCAAATTGTTTTACAAGCTTTGTTTTTTTTTAGAAAATAAAGTTTATTCTTCAATTCTTTTTGGTTGTGTTAATCTGATTTTGCTACATTATTTTCCAATTTTTTTTTTTTTTTGCTGCATTACAATCTATATTTTACAACTTTCATTCTATTTTGAAAAGCAGAGTTTTAAGAGAATTAATTAACTATTGACATTTTTTAACATTTTATAATTTTTGGCATTCAACTTCTGTAAAGCCCCACACTGTGAGATTTAAATAATAAATCAAATTTATTTGCAAAGTTTGCTCTGCCATGCGACTGTATCCATTTTCCGGATGAAAATTTGCATTTTTTAGTGTTATCTTTTCTGCACTTCTTTTTTAGTATCATTACGAAGCAATAAAATCTGTTTTTGTTATTGTTAAAACAGCTCTGCTACTTTCAGGAATTCTTTAATTAGAAAAAATCTGTTTAGAACAGCTGATGCTGAGTTTACAAACTTTGATTGAGTGTAATTTCGGCTGTTCGGAGAGAGAAAATCCAACTGTCGTTGCTAGTTAGTGTTAGAAAAAATGATCAATTGAATAAGGTGAGGTCTTATTTGGCTGAGTTTAATCTTAAACACGAACCAGTGTGAAGAAACACAATATCATTATCTGCAAAAAAGTATTATCATGTACCCAGGCCTTATACAAGACACCCGCTTAAGGTCTAAAACATTTTATGTAGGTCAAGAATGCAGAGCTAAGAAAGCACTATCAGCGGGCAACTGACTATTGAAAATGCTTCACATGTAGCAAAAGTCGAATAAAATATATTAAAACAACTGAACTTCTATACAGACTAAAGATTTAACTCTTTATAAATCATCCTTAAAGTATGCAACATTTTAAAGACACTTTAGATCCCTTTCGCTCTCTTTTTACTTTTTCACAAACATGTTTTACGTGTGTTCATCATGTTTTTTTTTTAAGTTATAAAAAGTTACGTCTTTAAAACTGGCTTGTCGATAAGATTGTTTTTTTTTCCATCTAAGTGTGAATATGTCAGTAAACTTTTTCTATTGCTGCAGTACTTTTGACATTTTACACTGTTTTATTAAATTTTCGCTACTTTTATCATGTTTTTTTTTTTTAACTTGTCTCTGTGACTGAGCTCAAAGAAACACATTTGTTTTAAGTGGATTATTTTTTCAGTAAAATTTATTGGCAGCGAAATATTATTTTCTTTTTAAAAACATACATACGTACGTACGTACATAAATAAAGGCATTTGCTGCTTAAGCTTAACGTTATCTTGGTAATCGTTTTTAAATTTGCCAGTAATTTTGGATGCTGCCAAAATGTTTTCTTGTTGTGATGCAAAGTAAATAATAGCAAGTGTTTTGGTTGTTATATCTGAAAAGAGGTCGTCATTAAATGAGTAAAAATTTATAAATTAAAGTATTACCTAAAATTTAAGCTTTCCTCAATGAAAATAAAAATCCATAATAAAAATATCTAAAAAAATCTAACGAAAATCTTACAAAAATTTAAATATATCATAAACAATTTTAATTTCGCCGCAAATCTGAAATTGACCAAAAGTCTAAAAATTCGTTTAAAATTTTCACATTATTGGAACACCCTCTAAAAATATCTTAAATATTTTTATTCATAACAAGTTTGTAGTTGTTTCCATTGAACAAATAACCGAAAAGCTTTTAACACTTATAAACAGTTAAATAATTGTACAAGGAATAACAATTTGAGACACATGTAAAAGTTGTAAAAGAAATCAATTTAACTATCATATACACTCACGCATACAAGCTTATATTATGTATTTCTACGTAAACACTATTGGCAGCGCAGTTAAGGTGTGAGAAAAAATTAGTTCTTCTCACGATTACTCGTTAACGACAAAACAAGTTCCAAAAAAAAGGAAAAATGAAAACGTATTTTATTTTTCTTATTTCTGTTGCATAGTAACAAAACATATAACAAGCAGACAGACAAGTAGACAGACTGACACAAACAGTTGAAAGTATCGCAGAGATATTTTTATTCAAACAATTATAAACGTTCATTCCTTGCAAACACTTCCTTTTCCGTTTGCATTTTTTCTCTTTTTTGTGCTCCACAAGTTTGTTTAAATTTTATTACATATTTATTTGCTATCTGCACATTTTTCTCATATTTATGCCAACGTGGGCTGAGTTCATGTTCACACACACACACACACATTATTTTATAAAAAATTGTCAATACTTCGAATAAAAATTATTTACAAAAATATTCAGATCACAAAATAAAAGTTTTTTCTTGTTACAAAACAAAAAAAAAAACACGAAATAAAACATACATTTGTTGGAAGAGATAACGGAAACGCACAAAAGTATGCTTTGAAATAGTAACACGAATAAAACGTGTAGTAAAAAGTATAAATGTTACAGTTATCTGATAATAGGGTGGCTCAAGTTGTCTCAATAAAATATCAAATATATAAAAATTATAATAATTTTGTATGTGAATTTCAGATTAGGATTTCTAAAAAAAGCTTTGGTGTTGTTGTTAAGCGATATTTTCTATTCAGGTAAAAATATGCACGAAAATAAATAATTATCACAGAAAGTACATTTGTTAAATTAAAAATCACCTTTTAAGCGGGATTGGTATTATTTCTGTGTCATACTACTAATAGTCCCTGTTATAATAGAAAGGCTTAGAGGGCAAGGGTCACATTAAACCAGGTACCTTTTTTTAAATCGAACTGAATAATTTTTTCAAATCAGCTTAAGTCACGTATATTTTAGTTCCTAAGTATGAGAAACTTAAGTTGTACGCACAACAAGTTTTTCACCAGAGCACTACCCACTGCAGGGTAAATTTTTATGGAAACAGTTCGCATGTGAAATTAGTTGGTCCCATTAACAAACAAAAAAAAATATTTACAAATGTTTGTGTTACATTGAAAAAAAATTTACTTTATTCGGCTTAGGTTCATTTTTTTTTAAATTAATAAGCCGAAGAAACTAAATTTCGGTTCATTTCTAATATCCGCGGTTCAAATCCTGATTAAAAAAGGAATAAGAATTAACAAAATAAAAACTGGAAGAAGAAAAGACGAAAGCAAAATGTAAAGCAGCATTTTCAGTAAAACTATTCCATTTTCATTTCGATTTTCCAGACTTAGGGAAAAATAAACAGGACATTTTCAAAATTGTACTTTGCACACGGCTTAAAAATATTGCAAAGTCGCAATGTAAGTTAGTTTGAACCAGAGACCGAAAATTACGATCGTATTTCAAATTTTACATATAAAATCTGTATTATACATCAATATTAGTTATAGAGTGTTGTAAAAGATAACTACTATTTTGATGGGACTTCTACTTTAAATTAGAAGTTATTTAAAATCGCTTGGCGTTCGGCATGTTGTTTTAATTTCAAATCAAAAAATATAACAGCAAATTGCTTCTTTAAAAAAACATGCAAAAATTACTCTTAAATTTAATCTCAGTTTCATTTTAATTATTTTTATATATTTTTTTATTTTTTAACATTCCTATTCGATTTGATTAGATTTGGATTATTTTTTGGTTATAAAAAAATCTTATTTTTGGATTTAATATTTTAGTGATTATTTTTATAGCAACAGCGTCACTAAAATATCACACAACATTTAGCGGAACACTCACATTTGCTTGATGAAAATGAAAAATCCAACATCTATTTGTGAAAATTAAACGACCTCTCATACACCCACCCAAGCAAATAGTTTTCATTTGAACAATGAATTCCTCCTATGACCATCAAAAAAGGGCTTCAACGCATAAGAAAATCATTCCTTAAAAAAATAATTTGAATGCATGCAAAAATTGTTAATACTAAAAGCTAATATTCTTAACACAAAAATTTCCATTATAAGTGACCCTCATAATCATGTCATTAATATATTCCATCGCTTAAGATAAATTAAAATAATTTTTCTTAAATAGAGGTTTGCAAACAAATTTCTTTTAGCAAAATAATTTGGATGCCCTAATGCGATTACATTTAACATAACAAATTGTGACACTCCCACCAAACGTTTATCAGCTGTTGGTGTGCGAATACAATACATCTGTATGAAAAAAAACTTTTTGTTTCTTTTTTCTTTTGAGTGTGTGTTTGTGAGTAGGAAACTGTGCGAGCAGTATTAACTGTTTATTTTAATGTCGATTTTAAAGTTGTTTTCAAGTTTATGCATACATGCATATGCTTGCAACAAACAACAAGAGCATAAAGTAAAATTGGTCATATGATCACAGTTTTAAATTACACAACTTTTACTTAATTCAGTTCTATTTATGTAAAACCACTGAAAATAAATTGAAAGAAATAAAGCAGCAACAAATTGACCTTAGTGTAAAAAGTCTGTTGGAAAGGATGTTTAAAAATAAAAAAAACATGAACTATAAAGGATACGGACAATTAAGCAATGTGATGTCACATTTAAGTAAAAAAAGAAACAAAAATTTATACAAAAGAAAAATTTATAAACGTGTGTTAAGGACTCGTATTAAAGAGTGTTTATTGTTGGGATAGTCCAGTGATAAGGTGAATTAATACAAATTTTACAAAATCATAAGAGTTGAGAAAATTTTGCATTGTATATATAAAATTAAAAAAGAGTAAAATACATAAAAATTTATTTATTTTAAGGCTGTTAGGAGAGCTATTGAACCCTTTAGAGAAACTGGGTTAATGGCAAAATTATAAATATTGAACCACCCGTTGGTTTTGGTGAAATCTCATGACGAAGAAGTTCACAATTTAAGTCATTGTTCGGACTTTAGGAAATCTTTTGTAGTATTAAATTACTTGATAATGTGCATGAACTACTTAAAATGAGAAAAGTTTGTTGAATAGTGTGTTGAATACCAAAATGTAAATGTTGATTAACTGAGCTCATTTTTACCTTGAGGGCATTGTTAGACGTTAAAATAACTGAATTTAAAGCCAGGAAAATTTGTGATTGTTCAAAAAACTATACCATCAATTGGAAGAGACTTGTATCATTGAACCCTTCACTTTCTAAAATTAAGCTGGTCATTTAGTGCTCATAACTTGAACTCGATATACCGGCATAATAATCGAATACTTTCTGTACTACATGAGAGTTATACTTTAAATACGCTTTTGCTAATTGCCACACAGCTCGTTACACAATTCGATAACTGCATTCTGCTGATAGATTATTGGATTTATAATCCCCAAAATGGTTATATTTCACTAAAATTGGGATTGGAGAATTTTCTCGCCACTTTTTAAATGCTTTTGGAATTTGACTGGGATTTGGGTTTTTACATTTCTGACATAAATGCTACTTAGTTTAAAACTCATCTTTTAAAATCTTGCAAACATAACTGAGGCAATGAGGGTTCAATTCAATCGCTCGATTAAGATTCAATAGATCTGGGATATTATTTTAAGGAAACAATTAAAACTGTACCTTAAGCTTTGTATTTAGAAGACAGGATTTTTATGTTTAAAAAGTTTATTGCAACAAACATTAAAGCGATGCCCATAAAACCAATTTTTTTAATGTATAAACAATTGTTTCCTAACAAATATTTTAATTCAAACAAAGAATATTTTAAGCAAATTTTTATAAATGTTTGTACATATTAAAAGGCCGCTGCATCAGGAATATCTAATGACTGGCAATATTGGTGTTCGACAATTAATGCAAATAAACGAAATAAAAAAATAATTATATTTGTTATTAAGCGTTTGATCGAATTTCAGAAATGTTTAAAATTATTAAATCTGGCAATATGGGCAGACGAATTGATTCAGGCAACAAATCGTTAAAAATGTTGGCCGTCTACTTAATATGAATAATTATTAAATTTTTCCAATAAAATTATTTGAATTTTAGGTTGTGGTTCGACAACTTTCATTATTTTATGCATTGAAAAAAAAAATACTTAACGCTGCATCTTAAAAATTGTGCAAAAAATTTGTAAAAAAGAATGCAGTGACCAGCAAAAAAGAATCGCTTAAAAAATCTGGCGTTTTTTCTATAAATTCAAACCTTTTTTAAACACCCTGTAGATTTACAAAATCTAGTGTTTTCAACAAACTGCTGAATATTTTGTCAATGTCGAATTCGATGGCTCATATTCATGGTTAAAATAAAGTCTACTTTGAGGGAGCTAAAGTCGGTTTTACTTTAGAGTCGACTCTAACTCATTCATAGACAATTTAAAATATACGTTTGGCAATAAAGTCAACTCTAAATTTAAAACTAGCTAAAGCTGTTTTTAACTCATTTTTCTATAATTATTTTATTTGGTTTAAGAACACAATTCTCTTCATCTGATTTTTATACCAAACTGAACAAACTAACAACAGGGTTATTTTTTTCTAATGTTTGTTTAGAAATTGTATGAAAACATTTATCAAACTTAAGTTGACACCCAGTTAAAGTCTATTCGACTTAAAGTATGCTTTACTTTCGACTATGAAGGCAAAAAAGATAATAAGATCTTTTTAGTTTAGAGTATACTTAAGCAAGAGTCGACTTTAGTATATGACTATGAAAATGGGCCGATGTTATTTGAATTTTTTATGGGGAGAAAAAGCCCTGCACAGCTTTAGGATATAAAGTGCCTTATAAATAGAGCGGCACATTATTAAATTTAAAAAACACACTGTGTGTGAGGTATTAAATTAATCATATTTTTGTGGAAAAATATTTATATATAAGTTTTGTAAAATGAAAAATTATCGTTTATCAGCCACGTCTTGTCTTGGTGTAACCGATGAAAGAGGCCTAATTGTAGGCGCTTTTATGGCTTAACACGTTAAGCCCGGATTGTACTGACTTTATCGGTTTGAGACTACAGAAAACTAAACAAAAAAAAAAACAAAAACTCAAGCAGAATCGTGCCAAATTAAGGAATATCTTTGCAAATAAAAATCACATTCTAAACTCACTCATGCAGAATATTCATTGTGACGTTCAAAATTTAGTTGTTGTTAAAATGATAATGGACTTGCCAATTTCGTTTTTAAGGATGTGCGAACCAATAATGCTGCTTTAAAGAAGTCATACATTTATTGTTAAATTTTTTTTACAAAGAGCGTTGTCTAAAGCTTTTACTGGATGATGATGTTATATTTTATTTGTTTAAAAATCTAAAGAGCGCAAGATATCCTAAAGATAACTTTTCGATAATTATTTCTAAAAGCAGCTTAATCATGTTCACTAGCTTAGAAATAAACAACAGTTTTAACAAACACAAACTAAATAAATAAGGTGGCTGCGATAAATTATTAAAAAAGAAAAAAACATTCGACAGTAAAAAGTCACTTGCTAAATCTATTCAAGTTATAAAAAAAATAAACTGCAGCAGTAAAGAATGTTCCTTAAGCAATAGTTACAACTCTGTAGTTAAATAATATAAATAGTACAAGAACAGTGTGGCAGCACTACTGGTGTTTAGGCATTTATGTTTTTTTTTTTGTCGCTTTGTTAATTAAAACATTTCTGTAAAGATCACCAAAAAAAAACATATGAACAAAATCCATTAAAGTATTTTATTTATTTTTTTATTACAGTGCTTCATACACAGATGCTTAACGTACGAATTTTGCGGCAAGAACTTCATAAACAATATTGAATTAAAATCAGTAATTTTCTTCGACAAGCATTTTAAATTTCATATACCATCTCAATTTATATTTTATTACAAAAAAATTGATTTTTAAAATTAAAACCAATATAAACAAAAATTATTTTTCCATGTTTTTTTCTTTTTATTACTTCTTTAGTGTTGAAATTTATCTCAAATTGCTTAAATTTAATTAAAAATATGTCGAAAGGTTGACAGCGCTGTCACACATGGATATAATAATAAACATACTCAGACACACACACACACACACAAATATATATGTGTATGTATACTCATATACATTTATTCATACATACACTCACAAACCTCAGTTGTCCTTTACAAATATTATGAAAAATATTTCTATTATTTTTTTGTTTTTAATTAAATTTATTTATTAAATAAAATTTTGTGATAAATAAAATATTTATGGAAACTATTGCTGATTTACAGATGTTGCATGTCAGATTTAATCAAGTTCAGGTTTTTATTTTTATTCTTATTTTATATTATTTTATTTTAAAACGAAAAGATATAAATCTGTCAAGTGCAAGTTTGATACACACATGAAGGGAACTACGTTCAATGTATGAGCCACGTTTTCAATTTGAGTTTAACTTTTTTCTTGCAGGGTATTAGCCTACAAATATCGGTTTAAAAGATAAGGCCACATTTATTAAAATCATGGCTTCTATTGAAACACCCTTTAATTTTTTTAATATTTTGTTCACACTAAATTTTTATTGCGAACACATTTGTTCACACTTTATGTAAATTTTAAATGTCTGTCTACTACAATTGAAAGACATGGACTAGTATTCATGGAGGTTTTCAGGTGTCTACTGATGTAGAGGATCCAATGGTACGAGTTTACCTCACTTTCTAAGCCACTACATTATCTTTTATTGTTTAGAAGATATTTAAATTTTAAAACTTTAAAATATGTTGTGAAGCCTACCTCGGTCTAGCTTTTTGCTAGAAGTGGAGCTTAAGCCCTTTCGGTTTTCCTCAAATATTTTTTTTTCAATTAAAAAAAAACATTTTTAGTATTAAAGAAAAAACTGTTAAAAAATATTTTCTAAATTTTAAAATTTTATTTTGTTATAACCAGAAGTGCTAAGAGTTTGGCTTGAAAGTTCTTTGGAAACACAATACAAAAAATTATCCTTCCAAAGTTAACCAATTTATTGCAAAAATTCAAGTTAAAACCAGGCTTTCTTTCATTGTTTAAACAGAGTTAGAGGGCTTGATTTTAATACTCTTATACGAGCCTTCCTACCACGCATTAGAAAATTCTCTCGTAGTTCATATATAAAATGAAATATAACAAAAAGAAAATTGAAAATTCCGTTTTTGGGAATCCCATTAGAAACATTTTATAAACTTTTCTGGAAATCATGGAAATTACATTAGTCAATCTAAATATATTTTTTTAATTTATCCTTTTATTGTTATAACTTCTTAAGTTTTCTTGCATAAAACTGAAATAAAAATCAAAAGCATTTAAAAAAATTAAATTCTTACAAAATAAATGGTATTACATTGTGAAGGAAGCGTGGTTCAGAAGTCTGACATTGATTTCACTCTTTTCTAATAATAATATTGGACACTTATTTTTCTTTAGTTTATAACGTCCATGAAAAAGCAAACCTGATCTGGCTACATCCCAAAATAAATTTTTATATTAAAAAAAACCTTTCATTTTAATTTTTAACCTTAAGCCGAAATTAGTTTTAATTCATTTGTTATAATATCAAGCAGTTCATTTAATAATTTTCAAAAAATAAAAAGGTTTATATTTAAATAAAAAAACACTCAAAATAATTATATTTCTTCCAGCAGAAACAAGAAAACAACATTCGTTTAAAATATTTTTTTTTCTTTAAACAAATAGTTGAATTTATAAAACATTTTGTTTGTTCAATTAAAAATATTTATTTATAAAACAATAAACAACTAATTGTCAAACTTATAAAAGCGCAAATTGAAGAAAATTACTTTTAAATAAATGAAATTTAAAAAAAACAACAACAACAAAATCAACAGGCCAAAGCAGATAAGGGCAGCTCAAGAGCACGCTAGAGGAAAGATATCTAAAAAGAATTAGATTAATTAAAAAATACT
This sequence comes from Cistogaster globosa, assembly GCA_937654795.1. NCBI lineage: Eukaryota > Metazoa > Arthropoda > Insecta > Diptera > Tachinidae > Cistogaster > Cistogaster globosa. The sequence goes on from OW569407.1 coordinate 7,973,814, forward strand.
GTTTTAAACAAATAAACAAGAAGGAAACACACCATAAAAAAAATTTTAAATAAATTCTTGATTCTTCTTAAAATTTTATTATAAAATCTGATACGTTTCTGACAGTCACTATTCGAAAACAAAAAATCAAAAATATTTAAACATTTATGTAGGTTTTGTTTGAGTAACAGGCAACAAAATTGATCTTAATTGATAATCAGTTCTTGGAAAATTTAATAAAAAAAATGTTAAAATTAATTATGCTGGCAATGAGCCTAAATAATAAAAAACAATAAAATATTAAACCATCACCACAATTGAAAACTTGGCAGTACCAGTAAAATTGCAGTAAAAATACATTCTAACTAATAATGCAATTCAGTTTTCATTACCAGTAAATTTTTACTGATTAGCGAAAAATGTTAAAAATATCAGTAAAATTTTACTGATGTTAATGGAAATAAAATTTCAATAAACGTAACTAATTACTTTTAAATTTTCAGTAATCAGTAAGAACTACTGGTATTGAAATTTAAATTGCAGTATCAGTAAAAATTTACTGATAAATTTTAAAATTTTTCAATAATTGTTGTTGTTGCTGTAATGGCTCTGCTGTGGTTGAAAGTTTTTCCTTGAGGAAAAATCAATCTAAACCTGTAACAGGTAAAACGAATACAGAAATGAAATCAATCCAATCGAGATGTGTGACATGCCTGATAGTTATAAATAAATGATAAAATAATTTAAATCGCACGACCTTGAAGGCCAACTCTTAGGACGACTTCTTGCAAACAATTTATCACCAAATTTTTATTTCAATAAGTCTATTGTTGCAGTCGCCATATGGCACATAGTGCCATCTATTGAAACCACATCTCGTCCGAATTAATGTCATCAGAATTTTTAAACAAAAAATCATTGCTTATGATGAGGTCCCGGTCTCCAGTTTCATTTATTAGGAAATAAGGTTCAATCAGGATGTAAGCCACACCAAACAATAAAACGAAATTATTGTTTATTAACAAATTTGTTAAGCCAAAAATTAAGAGTCATTGCAAAACACATGAAGAAATTTTCAACGTCTCAAAAGCACAATCGTCGGAAGAGCAACGCATTTAATGGTCCGGTGGCTTTAATTACTTCACTTATAGGAAAAGTTAAACTCTCAAATCCTGCGTTCGAAGGCGAATCGATTAATATGGTTCTTATTCCACACCTTCATTTACGGCTACGCTATTTTCTTTAGCAAACATATTCCTTTAACCTGTTGACTTTATTGAAGCCTCTCTTAAGTCTGATTTAAGCTAATGACGCACTCATGTCTAGGCTAGGACAAACAAATTTTTAGAGAAAAGGTTTCATACTAATAAAATGTAAAGTTAAGGTCAATTTTCGTAAAGTTTAAATCAAGCTCTGTGAAGTTATGTTAAAGGGAAGACGATGCGAAGACTAGTCCTAAGCCTATGCCAAAGTCAAGAAAGATCTCAGTTGGGTATGGAAATAAAGAGATGAAGTTAATTCGTACAAATCAAGTCTAAGACAAGTTTAAATAAAGTTCAAGCCGAACCTAAGCCTATATTAAGTATAGTCAGGTCCAGACTAAAATCAGCTCATAGTTTAACCTAAAAAGAGACCAAATCTAGCTTTCATATGCGTTCTGGTGGTAAAGGATCGTAGTTTTTGGCCCATATTGAACTGCTGCCCCTTGCTTGTGTAAAGTCCACCCTATAGACGATCCCTTGGTAGATGGCAAACTGTGTAACACCGGTAAATTAATAATTCGATTTATGATTTTTTCCATGATATCAAACAAGACTTTTTTTCATTGCAGGCTTTAACATACTTTTTCTATTTTAATATAAAATTGTACAAGAAGTAGTTGCCAAAAACATTCTCAACATAAATACTTTTCTAATAAAAATTAATTTTAAAAGTTTTCAATAAAATCATAAAACTATTAAAGTATGACACAATTCAAACACACACCTAAAAATATCATATTTTTATTTTAGAATCTATTTTTTATTTGCTTTTTTCCCACTTTTTTTCCCATTTTTTTCCCATTTTTTTTTTTTTTTTTTTTTTTTTTTTTTTTTGTTGTATGAATGACATGTGTGCATACAACTTGCAAATACATTTTGACATTAGTTTACTGTAACACCACATTAAACCGTAGTTGTTGTTATTTTTCCGTTCTAACACACAAACTTCGCAAATAACAAACAACATGAGTACGTGTGGTAGTGGCTGCACTCTATCTGTTCACAAAAATCCTGTATATTCGAATGATAAATAGAAATAAAAAATAAAAAAGTTTTTAAATGTTGGAGCAACAAAAAAAGTTGGATTTTTAAATAGTTTACTGCTGTTTTTTAAATAAACAACGACAAACATCAATGATGCTCTTACAGATGATGACAGCGAAGTTGATGACAATGATAAACCACAAGTTGAAATTGTTTTGAAATTTATTTAAAAAGAGGTTTCCTGAAGAGGGGTTTGGCTTTGTATTTTGTTTGTTTTTGTTTTTGCTGTTGCATTCCTATTTCAGCTAAACATTTTTTTATAATAACTTTGACTCTGGGAGTTTTCCATCATCGATTTTGTTGCAGTTAGGGAAAGAGAAAATAACACAGCTAATACAGATATAAAGAATTTTATAGAATCTCTTTTTGTAAGAACCACAAACTGACAGCCGTCATTTAAGGATTTTTTTTAAATTTAATTTTATCAGGTGTAAGACTTAGTAACTAGTCAAGAGTTTTTGGTTCAAAGCACTTAAAACTGTTTGATTATTCGAATAGCGAATAAAACTAATTTTTCGAATATTATTATTCGAATAATATTTATTCGAATAACAAATAAAAATAATTATTTAAATATTATCATTCGAATATTATTTATTCGATTTAGGAATAACAAAAAATTATTCGAATATTATTTATTCGAATAACGAATAAAAATAATTAATCGAATAATTTCTTATATTTGAAAAACGAATAAAAAAAACAACAATAAAAAACGAAAAAACTAAGACTTGAACATTTTTTTAATTAAGTGCAAAAACACTAATTTATAAAAACAGACTCATAAGAACAATTGATGATCTTGCAGAGTTTGCTTTGGGTTTCTACGAGAGTACACTTAGAAATCAAATGCATTTTAAAATTTTAGAAGATCACTGAAGTGTTTTTCAAAAAGACATTGTAGCGAGAGTAAGATTCAACAAGCAACACTTCTTTCCTGGAGTCATCGTTGCTAAAAACGAAACTAATTCATGATTACCGGTGATTTTCTGGCATTATGGCAGACTAGTTCAATATTGGGATTCTGTATATCCTGGGTCTCAGAAGCAGAAGAACGCCAGGCAATAGCTTGATACAATCTTAACGGCTGTTTCCGTAGGCTTAAACTTCGGGTAAATTGGAGGCAAATGGTAGATGACCGCTTGGGCTGATTCCAGAATTGCCAAATTATTTTGGCCCTGGTTGTATGTAACGCGTACCGAGTCTCTGCTTTTTATGGCTTTAAGTAACATCTTGGCTTTAGTGTCGGTTTGATCGGACACTACCTAAATTGGCAGTATGCACAGCTGTTGATGGCTACAGTTGTGCCAGGAGGCGATAGATAGAGCTTTGTCTCTCTCTGTTCTGTCCTAATTTTCTTCAGGCTCTGGTTAGCTATGCAAAGGGTACACTGTGTAAATCAGCGACGAATAATATAAAAAGTAGGCTTTTTTGTTAGAAGAAACATTACTGTACAATTTTTTTATTTTTCGATTATTTTCACGAAGAAGAATAATCAATTTTATTTTTGCTTTTTAATGAAAACTTTGCACAACTGTTTTTTTTTGTTTTTGGATTTATGCTTTTCTAATTTATTTTTCTTCAATTAATTTTGATCATCAAAAACTGAGCTGAAGAAAATTAAACGACTAATTTTTTTCTTTTTTCTCCTCTAATTTTCTTTGAGCTCTAGTTGGCTCTGCAAAGGAAGCAGTGAGTAAATTAAAATCCAGTAATATCGGCTTATTATCAAAACAAACAGTAATGGACACAAAATTTCGTAAGCAAATATTCGATTATTTTCTCAAAAAATTATTTGAATAATATTTTTTTTGGAGTTACTGAAAACTTTTCACAACTCTTTTTTAAGAATTTTATTCATAATTTTTTTTTTTTTGTGTAATGGACACAAAATTTCGTAAGCAAATATTCGATTATTTTCTCAAAAAATTATTCGAATAATATTTTTTTTGAGTTACTGAAAACTTAGCACTACTCTCTTTTATGAATTTTATTCATAATTTTTTATAAAAAATCGATTTATTATAAATTGATCATAAAAAGTTGAATCAATTATTTACAACTTTTAGTCGAATACAATTTTTTTTAACACAAATTAATTGTCTTTTTTTTAATAACAATTAATCGATTAATTTTTTATTCAAATACTAACCCTCCTTGTTTTTAAAATTTTTGTATTTTTCTTTTTTATTTGATAAGTTATCTTGATTTATGTATATTTAATGCAACATTAATGTATCAAATTATGTATCAATCTTGTCAAAATGCATTCCCTTTTAGATCTCTTTTTGTTATTTATTCTCCCTATTGACATCTAACGCCAACATTTCTAACTCTTTTTTCAATTTCAATTTTTAATATTTTTGGTTGCAAGACTAAATGAAATAGCAAGTAAATATGACTCGATTTTAGTGGCTGCCAAAAAAAGACGAATGACTTGACTATTTTGTAATTGCTGTCATTGCTATTGTTACTCCGCAGTAGGGATTAAAAACTAAAAGTACAAAGTTTTGTGTGAATGATATGAATTGACAACTTGCTGTGATTGATTGTTGTATTTTGTGGTTGATGGTTTCCTATTCTGTTCAATACCATCAGCTTTTTCATGCTGTTATATTTAGATGATTTTTTTGTTTTTGTTTTTTAAGAAAAAGGAAAAGGAGAAACATTTATAATTGATGAGAAACCATAAAATGTTTTGAATTATTGAAAAAAAGGGTGTTTTTTTTTATATATATAAAACTTTTGTTGTTGTTGTGTGTGTTTGAAAAATTTCAACAAAAATAATTATAAACAAGAAATTTATAATACAAAGTTTTTGCAGCCTTAAAAGGGGGTAAAACCAGTTTAACCTCAAAAGTTTAATTTTCTGAAAGCATTTATATTCCCCAGGCAACATTGTCGACACTTAAAGCGCCATTTTCACAAAAAAAAATTATTGATAAAAACAAAATATTTATACTGCTGGTTACTTGAATGTGGCCTAGAGAAGTAGAAATATTTGCTTTTATTATTGAAAAAATGAATAAAACGTATTTTAATGGTTATTTTAAAATGAAAAATACGATGGTAGTTTAAAAATTTCACATAAACTTCTCGATGGGTCAATAAGAAATCAAGACAACTCCTTTAATCTATAGACAAACCCCGGAGTTTAGACAACAAATTAAAAGTTTTTTTACACAATAACAAATTCAGGGAGGCCAAAGAAAGACTTAAAAAAATTCTATGGGGACCAGCTATCAATTTCGTGTCAGCCCCGTTTAGCCAAAAATTCAAAGTACACTCACAAGTGGCCGCGACGAAAAAAATATTTTATAAAAACTATTATTCTCGATCAGAGAATTACTACGATAAAATGTCTGAGACTGTTTTTATTGTTGAGATACATGTAAGTCTTGGACTAAAAAATATCAAAGCGATAAGTGCTGTGACCCAAAGGCGTGTCCTCTTTGGTTCATAAATGGTAAAGATATATTTAATTAAGTAAGAGTGCTATATTCGACTGTGCTGAATCTTATATACCCTTCATCAGTATGTGAATCTACTTTAGTGAAGTAGCTCTTATAAATATTCTGGAGACAGAATTAAAAAGAAAAGAAAAAAAATAAGTACTCAATTTAATGTTACATAAAAAGTCATCGGCTCTTAATGGGTTAAGCATTTAAAGAAAAAATTTTTCTGAAAGAACTCTTCAAAAGCTTTAAAATTACGCCCATGTTCACCATGTTGACAATCGAACATTTTTATGAAAATTTCAGGGGCCCATTACTCGGAAAATATGGGCGAGCCCTAATGTTTTCACGTGACGTCTTTTTCTTATTTTTTAATTCTCTATCGCTCATATATTTGTGTTTTTGATTGGAGTTACTTTATTGTCCTAAATGATATGGAAAAATTAGAGGCAGGCATGGTGTTTATTCACTGCCTCGAAAAACATGGGCCGATCTTGCTGATTGTCAATAGCAACTCTTCGAAACTATGTCTGATCGATTGGCATATTTATATTTTTTCTATCTCATTTATTGCCTTGGCAAAGTAAATTTCAACCAGAATACGGACAGACATACGGACATCACTCAATCGTCTTCGCTATGCGTAATGACTCAGAATATATATCATTTATGGGGTCGGAAATGGATGTTATAGAAATTACAAACTGAATGACAAACTTAGATATACCCTTTTCCACTTTTTGCGGTGAAGGTTATAAAAAAGGGAGAGCTTCTATTTTCCTCAAGTTTACCAGACGTTGTGTTTTCTTTCGTATGTTGTTTGTCAATCATCGATTTTGTACAGAGCTTGGCTTTAAGTTTAAATGTTTAAATAAAAAGTGAAAACTTTTATTCGATTAAATATTTTATTCGAATATATTAATCGAATAAAAAGCATTTTTTTCGAGAAAAAAATATTTTTATCGGATAAAAAATATTTTAATCGAATATAAAATATTTTAATCGAATAAAAATTTTTTAATCGAATAAAAAATATTTTAATCGAATAAAAATATACTATTCAAATAACCAACCAAAAATAATTTAGCAAACAATCAAATCAAGCAAAACTAAAATATAATTAGCAGCATTACAAACAAGGCAAGTTTGCGGCTTACAAGGCCATGGCATTTATTTTTTATATGCACGCAGTATCATTCACGTTTATTAGTTTAAGGACGTCTTGAATATTATTTACAGCAGATTAAACGAAAAAACTAGAAACTGCAATTTTTAATATTTCATTCCTCTCTGTATTTATGGCAATCTTGACTTAAGTTTTGTTGTATTTATTGTAATAAAAAAAATTTTAAACACTTTATTAACAAAAGCACTTGTTTGTCACACTTTTACTCTGTGTTGATTTTGATTTTCTTTTTAAAATTACTTTTAAAACAATTATTTTTCTTTTTACATGTGCAAAACACAACAACAACAACAAAAGAAAGATAAACACATTAGAAAATCAATTAAAAATTTTTCGCAACAATCATTAACAGCAAAAATACTACAGAAAGAAAACTTTTTATGCTCGTTAAGTTTGTTGCTGCCGCAAATAGTGTTTTTTTTTTTTTGCCAGAAACAGCAAACTACTCAAGGATGTGTTAAGATTGTTTTAAGTGTGCGTTTGTTTGGATGTGAAGACTTGCATTCGAAAAGATAAAATAGCTGGGTAAACTTTGCACCTTTTCAATAATAATTTTTCTGATGCCTCTTTAACATTCGCCAACGCATTCTCTACTTCAACCAACAAAGTAGTCCTTGTTGTCCGTGTACTTGTTGCAGTTGTATTGGTGTTAGTTGCTTTGCGAACAGGAAACAGGAAACGTGAACAAGCTGTGCAACTTACTAACTAACGAACGCATTACTATGTGAGACAAGTAACTTCCCTGTCAGTTATAACTTTGAAACAGGATGATGAAAGAGTGACAGACATAAAAACAAATACAATTATGACTGGGCTCAATTGAAAATATTTAAAAGAGTCAATTGATTTAAAGTTACGGCATTGATTTAGGAATTTTGTGGAAATAGTTATTAATAATTAAAAATTATTTTTTTGATCAACTAGCATCGTTTTAACTTTCAAATTCTTTTAAATGTCATTTAGTTAAGAGGCAACCCACAAGTTATGTTTGCATACTTTTATTTCTCTGAAAACTCGTTAAAACATGGCACAAGTGTGTTAAATGGCCTTTGTTTTTCGTGCAGTTTGAAACGCTTTGCTTCAGCACATGGACGTGTTAAGTGTTTAAGTGTAAGTTTGCTAGAAAGTGAATATAATCGTTATAAAGAAATGCAAACAAATCTAAGTTTTCTTATCGTTGATGTCTTTTTAAACACTGAAAGAAAAAAGTTGGAGTTACAAAAATGTCTTTACAAGTCAACAGAGCTAAATTTTTGAGACGCATATGCACTTTTTTAGATATCGTATGAGTTTAAATGTGAAAGAGTAAACGAAAAAATTATTTTATTTGAATAATTTATTGCAATAAAAATCTATTTAAAAAAAAGTAAAAAAAATTTGAATAAAAAAATTCGAATATTTCTTGAATTTTTTGAAACTAGTAATACGTGTTATTTATTCGAATAATAAAAATTCGGCTATAGGGGTACCCTTTAATTTCCAAATTCTATTTTAACACTTGCTGTAGTAGTCTTAGAAATCAGGTTCTTTAAAAATTTCAACCGTCTGTCTACAACTGTTTAAAAGTGTAGCACTATACATCAAATTAGATGAACTATTATGGCACCCTTTTATTTATTATTTAGATTATTTATACTTGTTACTATAACGGTCATAGTAATCAACACTCTTCTCAAGCGTTTGTCTATAAGGTTCAAAAGACACGTTCATTAACGCCACCTATGGGGACACCCTTTAATTCTAAGATTTATTTTTGATTACCTTTTGCCATTGGGAGCTATAATAATACGCAGTATTTCTTTAATTTTAATGTCGTGCCTTTTACGTTTTATAATACATGAATGTTGTATGGGGACACCCTTTTATTTTTTAAATTATAAACTGTTTTTAATCTTTTGAATAAAGAGATTTTTAAAGTTGGTTTAGAAATTACTGAGTTTTACGGGAACAAACATAATAAACAACATTCAGACAAACTGATAACCTCCTTCTTTTTTTTAAAGTCGATTAAAAATAAAATGTTTTAAGTGTTCGCTAGACAAAATTCCTTATAAAGTAAAAGTTTATTTTCCAGACATAAAAAATTAAAATATGTAATCAGTTTTATAAAAAAACAAATAAATAATATAATAATACATAAAATAATTATAATTTTTTAGCAGAATTTTAAAGAATAGAATTTTTAATCTATTAATCGGTTACCTAACATTCGAATAATCGAAACATTGAAATTGAGTGTTATTATTTTATAATTTACAATTTTAACCATATAATAGGGTATAAACAATTAACAGGTAAAGAACCGGGTTTCTGTTATTCGAATATTTTTAACCCGATTTTTTTTTTATAAATATTTCTATTTAGTAAAAAAAAACATATTCGAATAATTAATTAATTTTTCTCATTCGTATTTGTTAGTTAACAAACCAAATAATGTGGTAATAGTCTTTCCGGTTATAAGAAAGCTGAGTTCTTAACCCGTTAAATTAGGTTTTCTTAAAATAATTAATTTAATTCTTATTTTAATTTTTAATTAAATTGGAAAATATAGATTATATAAAATTAATTTTATATGTTACTCGAATAATGTTAATGAGTCAATTTTTTTCTTAAACCCAAGCAAAAAATATGGTTACAATCTAATAACTGCAATTAATATTTGAAACGATTTTTTATGAATCAAATATAACCCGAATAATTTTTATTCAAAGAATTTTTATTCGAATAATTTTTTATTCGAATAATTTATATTTTAAAAAGTTATAAACTATACGGTAGCAAGGCAACTAAAAAGTTAAATGTTAAAAAAAATTGAAAATAAATTAATTAGCCCGAATGCTAATATTCGATTAATTGAAAGTCTAGAACTAGAATCTAGGTATTAGAATAATTAGTCTTATTCGCTTTAAAATCTATTTTTTATAACTTTAAAAATCAGTTGGATGCCTTGAACAATAAATTTATTCATACTAAACTTAGTATAAAAGTTTTATTTTATTCGAATAATTTTAAACTCGGTTATTCTTTATTCGAAAAAAAAACTTTTTAAAAATTAAGAATACCTTTTAATTTTAAACTGTTTTAATACTTTTAAAACAAAAAAATGTTTCTTTTTCATTTATGTTCAGAACTGTTTTTAATGTAAATAAACAAAATTTTATTAAATACTAAGATTTTATTTTCTGCTGTGTATTGCACAATTTTGTTCCTTAACACTCTACGCCCACTTTGCCTTATTTCAATTTATCAATTAGTTACACATTGCAAACTTTATATTGGTTTTTTTGTTTTATTATTATTCCGTTTGTTGCTTTTAGACGCCATCATGTCTGTTTGTTTTACTTAAGACACGTTTAGCTATCCACCCTCTTAAACATTCTAGAAATACTTGAATGCAGGTATTTAATATAATTTTTTTAAAGAGAATTTTTGCTTGAAAGTATATAAAACAAAATTAAATTTGAAAAAAAAGTAAATGGAAGGCAACTTAAGAGGGGGAATTGATTGAATGTACGAAACGAATAAGTTTTACTTAAGAAAAATTCTTGGACATTGAAATACATTACGATACCCTCCTCTAAAGAAAAGATATAAATTTAAATAATTGAACGAAGTGAATGACCCACAAAAAAAAATTTTAAATTAAAGGCCAATAAAAAATTTTAAGACATTTTTTCTACCACTGCACGCCTTAACTTTAGAATGAGCACTCAGTTATAACAAATATTAAAACAAAAATATTTTTTAATTTAAATTAACATTTAACAAATAAATTGCAACGAATGTATTTATAGAAATAAATTAAAAATATTAAAATAAATAATAACTAAACGCCAAGTCATGTAAATTGCTTTGGGTAATTAAAATTAATTGCAATTTTGTCGTATTATTGTTTTTGTTGTTGTTTTTATTGTTTGGCTTAACTAAAAATTTTCTACTCATTTTACACACTTAAAACTTAAATCCTTTAGTTGAACATGCGAAAAGAGAAAACAAACTATAAAACAAACGAACAGCAAAAATGAAACAAAAAAAAAAAAAAACAGCAACAAATTAATTGTCGAGTGCAAAGCAATTAAAGTAAATTTACCATACTTTAGGTTCAAAGTCTTATAATAACATGTGAATATAACAGAAAAGAGCAATAAAATAGCATAAACAAATGGAAATAAATTTATTTTTAAAATCAATTGTTGCTACTTATGCTTGTATACCTTAATTTTCATAAAAGTAGTATTTTTTTTTTGGCTTCCACACAATTAGAATTAGTGCAACATTTTATATCGTAGCTTACTTGCAGTTAGCTTCAGTTGCTATTATTTTATCCCCCGCTGTTATTCAACACACTTCAAAGTTCATGTTTAAAAATGTTTTTTTTTTTCTTTAGTTAAATCGATTTATTTTTTATTTTTTAATTTAACACCCCATAAGCATTAACAAAAAGGGGGAAGGAACGTTTGTTAAGACCGACAATGTGAAAGATGAAGACTGAAAATTTTATGCATAAAATAACTGATACAAGCGAAGAAGTAACATCAACTTGTTTGTATAAAAAAAATTTTTATATAAATTAATGTGGGTTCTTGTTGATTCTTTGTTATTTTTTTAAATAACATTATTTATGCCAAGTATTGTTGTTGTTGTTGTTGCTGTTATTATATTCCCCTTTAAAATGTAATGTATTAATTTATTCCAAGTATTAAAGTGTTATTTTTTTTTACTCGTCATGCTCAACAGATTTTTAAGAAGAATTCATCATCATCATCATCATAAATCATCCAATTGATGTTGATAAATTTTGTGATTGAGAAAAATTCAGTTGAGTTTCTTATAAACGGAATTTTATATTAAACTTTACACTTCAAATTTAAACAGTGGCGGCTGGTAATCAAATTTAAGCCAGCTGACGTTTTTTTCTTTTAGATTTTTATTTTATTTTTTCAATTATACTTTTGAGGTATTTTTTTAATTTAAATTTATTAAAAAAAGGAAGTTTAATAATATTATTTAAATAAATAATTGCTGCTTGTTATGTAAAATGGAAAACACTCACCTGTAAAGACAAAAAAAAAGAAAATTTAAAATTATTGACGTTGATAAAAAATATTATATTTTTTTAAATAGGAAAAATCTAGCAAATACAAAATAAACTAAATTTTTTACAGTTTTGTATTAAAATATGTTTATTTTTTTTTTTTACTTAAATAAAAAAAAATTATTGAAATATGCGCTGTTTTTGCTTAAATACATTTTTTATGATTGAAGTGCTTTATAAAAAATTCTAAAAAAAAAAAAAATAAATAATCGCTTGATAATTGATTTATTTATTAGATTTTTTTATTTAAAATTTTTTTAATATTTATTATTTTTATTATTATTATTATTTTTTTGTGAGAATTGCTTTCCTTGTTTAGGCGATTTTTTTTATTGTAGAGTTTTTATAATTAGGCGATTTCTGTTCTTGCTATTTGTCTTTTTTAGCTGCGAACTTTTAGAATTATTATATTTCCAATAATTAAACATTTTTTCAAAAATTTGCAACGTTGCTCTTTTTAAGCGATTTTTTAATGATTTTAGCGTTTTATTTTAATGCCTTTTCGTCAATTAAGAGAGTTTTTGTTATATTTACATGCAAAATAATAACATTGTATTTCTTTCCCAACCCCATAAAGTATGAACTTATATTTTGAGTTTTTTTTTTGCATAGCGAAGTCGACAGGGCGATCTCCGTCTGTCCGTCCGTGTTCGGGTGGAGATCAAAATTGCCAAGACACTACATGAGCTAGAGAAAATTAAAACACGCCAATTAAATAGACATAGTTTAAAAACTTTTGTTATTTAAAACCAGCATGATCGGTCCATGTCTTTCGAGGCAAAGGGCAAAACTACACGCCTGTCTCTAATTATTCCATATCATTTGGAAAAATGAAGTAACTCCAATAAAAAATATATAAGGCGATACAATATTAAAAAATAAAAAAAACCATCAAGTGAAAAAATTAGCTCTCGCCCATATTTTCTGAGTTTTGGGCCTCTGAAATTTTCATAGAAAAGTACGATTTGGAACATATTTTTTAAGCCATCAATATGGATATCATTTAAAAGCTTTTTAAATGATTTTTCAAAGAATACATTAAATTTTAAATAAAGCTTAACCCATTAAGAGCCAATGACATTTTTATGTTAACATTTTTTTTTTCAAATTTTTTGATTCTCTGCCACCCCAATATTTATTTTTTTGATTGGCGTTACTTTCCTAAATTGGTGAAGGGTATATAAGATTCGGCTTAGCCGAATTCAGAACTTTATTTTTTTTTTTTCTAACTTTCTATCTTTTAGCGTTTTCTTACTGAAAAAAAAAACATTTTTGTAATATAAGCGATTTTTTATGCAAAATAAATAATTTTGCTTCTGTTTATCTTAAAATTTTAGTAAATCTTTCCAGTTTTTGAGCTGCAAATTTATTTGCTTTTTATTTAAAGTGATTTTTTAAGCATTTAGAGTAAATTTCTCTTATTTTATAAATTTATTTCAGCGAAAACTTTTTAAAGTTTAGAAATTAAAAGATTTTACCTACTGGAGGTATATTTATAAAAATAAGTGATTTTTTAAATTTATTGAATGTTCTATAAAATATTTTTTAGAGTATTCCTGTAAGATAAGTGTTATGAGAATAGTGGGTCTTTAAAACATTTGTGCTGTTTTTTTTTTATTGTTTTTTTTAATAAAGTTCTGTGCAGTGAAATAAATTAAAAAACAAAATAAAAGATTTCTTTAAATAATAAATTTTTTTACGTAATAAAACAGTTGTGTCATTTAACTTCTTTATTTAAATTTATTATTTCTTTAAATAAATGCTTTTCAAACTTATTTTTATTATTTTCTTTTATAATTCAAACTTAAACTGTCGAAAAAAATTTGCAACTGAAGAAGCCATTTTTCTCATGTGACCCTTAAAAGATTTTATCGTTTGCTTTGTGTTTGTTTGAATATTAAATGACATTTTTCTTTTCTTATTATTATTTTTCAACTATAATTTATAATCCAATATAATTCTTGAAAGCAACTACTAACAAGCATAAATGTTTTATAATAAATTGCCGCATTATAGTCGTCTTTAGAATAAAAAATATAAAATAAAAAAAACATATTTTTTAAGTCTTTTATGAAAAGTTTCTTTTTTGCTATGATGACAAACAACAACACAATAAAACTAGAGCTTTGCTTGTTGCAACAATAGGGTGTTGCAAAATTTTATAAGAAGAACATTGTTGAATGAAGCCAAAGTAATCAAGAGGAAAAAAATTTTTTTTTATTTTTTACCTCTAAAAAAATTTAAATAATAAAAAACATGGAAATATGAAAGTAATGATAGGTCTTTTTTCTACTTTCTTTATTTTATAATAATTCGATATCATATTTGCTTCTGTTGAAGTTAGACATCACCCTAATCCACATTGTATTGGCTTGCATTGAATTCAAGCCAAATTCTCCATATTGTCCAGATATTTCTCTACTTAAAATAATAATAAATCCAAAAAATAAAATTATAATAAAATAAATGGGCAATAATTCTATTATTATTTGCATTTTGTTGCATTATAATTTGCTAAATGTGTCTTTATTTGTTTTCGAAATCGAGTTGTTTCTAAACGAAGTCGTTAAATAAGTTTAAAAAAAAAAAAAGAAAACGATAGGCAGCTTTAAATGATAGAAATTGTTTACGATATATTAAAACATAATAAAAGGACTGACCAAAAATTCCTAGATAATCTTCATTTTGGTTTTTAATTTTTTTTTAAAGGATTGAAATGATTAACACTTTTCTTTATTAAGAAATACCAGCAGTTATTTAAGGCAGGGAATGGTAAACGAATGCGTAAGAAAATCGTTTAATGATTTTCCAAATAAATAGCTTGATCTTGGGTTTCATAAACCAGTTTAGATGAAACTTATGTTGCCATATCCGTCCATATTAGAACAATATAGACGTTTTACGTCGCCTATAAATAAAAAAAGAAAATGTGATGGGAATAGTATTATTAAGAACACTGTTGACCAGATGAGCTGTTTATTCATCGTAGTAAAGTGTTTAACCTTAAACAATGTTAATTAAAATTTTCTTTTTAGGCTTTGGTTCATCTTTTAAATTAATTATTACAAAGAAAAATTATTTTTCAAATGTATGCGGACGTTTTTTAAAGAAAACATGGAAAATTAGACGCTGGCAGAATGTGTGCTTCTAACTAAATAATAAAGAGCTATTTTGTAATTAAAAATAACCCAATGATTTAATAACACGTAACGATTTATTTACAAAGTGTATGAAAATTTAACTTGAATTATCTTAATTTCCTTAAAATATGATAAAAAATAAAATGACCGCCAGATGGGATCTAAGAGATTTTTAATTAATATGGCGAAATCTTTAATGATCACCTATCATTTTTTATAAATTATTCTTTTTACTTCCCATAAACAAGACAGTTTGTAACTCCAATTCATTTAAAATAACAGAATTATTTTTTTATGGCAGCAACAAACAAAAACTTGATTGTTTTAATAAAAATTAATTTTAATTTTATTTCTATTACACAATAAAATTTAGTATAAGAAATTAACTTAAATGATTCATTAAAAACAAATTTTGTAAACTGGTTCAGATTTTAATTTTTTTGCTTCGTTTACAATCATTGAAAATTAATAGTTCATTTTTTTGACTCATTAATAACGTAACTTGAGCTCTGAGTTCTATAAACACAGAAATGATAAAGAATTTTTTAACTAAATTTTATTAAGTTAATATTACGAATTTAGTGACGGTGTAAGGAAACGCAAACAGCCTGTTGCAAAGATGAATTAGAAATTAGAAATTTCTTCTTGAATTTCCCATTGAAATTTTTAAATGTCATTGATAAAAGAATTAAAACGTCGTAACAAATTTCTTACGTAATATCTTACGATATTACTCGAACAGCTTCTACGAACTAAATAAGAATTATCTGTTGGTCTGTACGTATTAAACTTAACAAATTCATTAAATTAATTAATGCTTATTATCATTTACCTTTTTTTTCAGTTAATTTTTAAGGTTTTTCTGAGTAATTTACAAAATACTAATTTTTAAGAAAATTTGTCAATTAATTAATTATTTGTGAAATATAAGTTTTTAAATTATTAACTTTTATTCATTCTATGAACATTTTTTAAATAAATCAATTAGAAAATGCGTAATGAGAAACTTTATTCGTGAAATACTGAAAAAATCTTTTTTTCTTTAAGCGATGATATAGGGTTTTCTATATTTTACTTTTTTTGGTTATTCGATAATTTGTTAACTATTGGTAACTACATAATAACATTTATACATTCTTATAAAACTTGTTTGTTTTGTAAATCGAATGATTTTTATAAATTTTAAAAAAATATATTTTTTGTCCATTTGTTTGATAGAGATTTTGTTTAAACTTTTTCTCTCGGTGTAAGTATTTTTTATCTTTTACAAAGCTTTTTTTTAACCTAATATCTCTTATTTCCTTCCAAAAGTTTTTAGCCCACAAATTACACGTTAATAATGATTCGTTTTAAATGTTCGATTATCCAGCAAATATTGACAGGAGTTTCCAAGTTCATAGGAATTATTAATTTTTAAAAACAATTTTTATTTGATTCATCAAATAATTTTATTTTGATTGATGGCCCGAAAAAAATATGTTTTTTTGAGATAACGTCCGTTGTAGTATTTGTTTAAATTTGAATTCTGTTCCAAATACTCGATTATTTTATATATAATAATAAATTTTATTTTTATTTATAAAAATGAAGCATTTTCTTTAATTAATCGAATATTTTTTATTCGAATATATTTTGTTTTAAGTGTGGCTTTGATTTCTTTTTTATTGAAAATAATTTTTTTATTCGATGTATAAAAAATGTTTAACCATTGACGATTCGCAATCATCTACTTCGATCAATCGAATATTTTTATTCGAACTACTTCCTGTTTGCTCAATAGCAAATTTAGCTTTAACTTCTTTTTTTAGATTTCTTCTTTTCTTCAAATATTGATTATAATTATTCAATTAATCGAAAACTTTTTATTCGATTAAAAACTTTTCCAGAAACTTTATTATTATATAGTTTATAGTAAAAATTAATTCGATTATTTTATTACATTTTTTTATAAAAAAAAGATTGTAATGAAATATCGTTAGCTAAAATTCAAAAAGTCTAACTAAAAAAATTTTTAAAACGAATTTTTAATTTATTATTATGAACGCTAATAAACTATATATCTTGACAAAATTTTACACTTCTTCGATGTTTATTTGAATAATGCATATTTACATATGTTTTTTAACAGAACAAAAAGAATTTCTTTCAATATTGTTTGGAGAATTTCATTGCCGCCTTATGAAAAATAGATCTGCCGGTGCTTTTAAATTTATAAAAAAAAAACTTTGTTAAAAGTTTCAACAGTTTTAGTTACATAAAGTTTTTTGTTTTTCCTACAAATTATATTTTTGTCAGTTACGCCTGTTTGCATTTTAGCTTACGATATATTCGTATGTTAATCTTAGAATTAAGAGTGCAATAATTCCTGCTTATTTAAGAAAACTTTAATAAAAAGGTATTTATTTTTCATTTTTGATATTGTAAAATAAATAAGAACTAATCGTCTGGTAGTTCTTATTTATTTATTATTTTATTTTAAACAGCCTAAACTTTAAATTTATTTGTTTATTTTTTCTTATTGCTTATATTAAATATATTAAATTTAATGCCATATTTTAGTTTGCAAAATAAACTTTTTTTAAGTCCACTAACAAAGAACAAAAAATTTAGTCATGACCTACCAAAGTGTCGTTTTACATTTAAAATGTATTTATGCCGAAAACTGTATTTGTTGTTCTTGTTTCAATACTTCATTTAGGTTATAAAAAACTAAAAATAATGGTTTTCTAATAAGCACAATCTCCATATAAAAATACATATTAAAAAAAAAGAATAAAAAATATGACTCAAAAACATGAAAGGGTCTTATGTACCCTTTTTATCACACTGATGTAAGTGTTGCCTTACGCTGTTTTGCTTATGTGTGTACGTTAAATTTTACAATCTTTAACGCTAACCACATTCTGTTACGATAACAGAACTATGTTAATTCTTAACATAATCAGAGTTAAAATAAAAATTTAATATAAGAGTTTGTGGACAATATTTAAATAAACTTAAAGTGAATAAAAAAATATTTGAAAAGACTACTGGAAGTGTCTTTATAAAACTGTTTTAAAAGAAATTATAGAGGTTATTCCAAAAACACCACTTTTAAAATTTGAAAAAGGGCTTTGGTTCTTTTCTCGTTAATGAGAGAGAGTGGACGTAAAAAAATATTGAAGAAGACTTTTTTTTGCCCACTCTCTAAATAAAGACAATTCTCCAATAAATTTTTTTCTATCCACTTTAATTTTATTTATAGTAGAATTTACATTCGGAAGGACACACCCATATCGTTAGCACCTGTGGTAAAGATTATAAAATATCAAATAAATAGAATATTTTGACCCAAAAACAAAAACAAATAAAATAGATAAATTTTTTTTAGGCATTTGAATTAAATAACAAATAGGTGAATTATAAAATGTTATAAATCGGTTGATAAAATTCAAAAATAATAAAAAATTAAAAAAAAAACATTTATAAAAAAAATCCAGTTGATGTTAAATATTTTTTAATTTATTTTTTATGACTTCTTAAATATTTCGTAAATGTATTTGAGCTAAGCAAATTTAAGAATGAGCTTGTATCGACAACTACAAATGGCATTATACTTAAATTGGAATTAAATCCTTATTTCAATAATAAAAACCACTTTTACAAAAAAAGAAAACCTGCTTGAAAATGATAAATACAACAGCTTGTTGAGAAAACCACTCTTGCATAAAAATTCCTTTATAAATATCAAAAAATTTTTTTAACATATTTTAAACATCTCTTTTGCTTCATTGGACTTTGTTTTCTATCCCTTTAGGGAAATTGTCTTTTTTGCAATCATTTCGTTCTTTCCTTTTGTTTTTACATAATTTTTTATTTGTTTTTTGGTTTCCTCGTTTTTATGTTTTTTTGGAAATTTACTTATTTATTTTATTGGATTTTAAGTGTTATGATAATAAGAAAAGGAGAAAATATAAAATTCAAAATAAAGAAAATAAACAAGATTTACATTCAACCAAATTTCTTGTATATTTTTAGCATAAGAAGTAAGAATTGAGATCTTTATGTTGCAATAAAACTCTTTAACAAGCGCTGACTTCTTCCTTAAAAAAATAGTAAATAAATGAACAAAATCTGTTCTGTGATTAAAGGATTCTCATAGAAATTGAAAGTGAAAACGTCCACTTATTTGTGTGTGGTATTTTTTAAACACAATAGAACTTACCAAAGGGTTCACTGTTAAATGAACTGTGGCACTGCGCTCAATTTTATTATCAGTATAGTCTGGCGAATTGTGAATGTAGACAGAGTTAACGTGAAATTTAGTGGAGATCATCATACATAATAATCCATGATTTTTTTTTTAAAACTATAAAAAAATATGATTTGAATCTTTTTTAACTAAATGCCGCTAAGTGTCATACAGTGACCGCATTAAGTATAACTTGACAAGAAGTTGATTTGAAGAAACTGGGCCTCGAAGTTCATGCGATATTTTTTTTTTTAATATTTGAGAAATGGTTGTTTAATTCTTTTTAGAAACTACGACCTCCGCAAGAATTTCGAAATTATGTTTTTGTTTTAAAGAAAATTCTATTAATTATTTTGTGAAGTATTATATCTTTAGAATTTTTTATAACTTTGAAAACAATCGATTTTTATGGGCTTAAATTCAAGTACTTTCCATAAATTTTATTCATTTTTTTCTCAATAAAAATTTAATTTTCTTTTGAATTTCTAATTATTTAAAGAATGGAATATACTAAGATAAGTAAGCGACTTTTTATGCTTTAAATATAAAATTATGAATAATATCTTAGAGATGTTTCTGTTTTCACTGAACTTGTGAGTTTATATAAAAATGTTTTAAATTTTTAATTTCAAATGACGTTTTTCTCCTCGTTTGAATAAAGATGTTTATTTGGATGTTTTTTATATGATTTCTGTTTTAAGAGAAACTGTAATTTTTTCAAAATTAGAATTATATGATGAAAATTATAATTTTTTGAAAATTTTCCATGGCTTTTATAAATTTCTCTTTTTCAATAATTTAAAAAACAATTACTTTTTATAAGTTCAAATTTTTAAAAAAATTTTGTTTTAAGTGCTGAATAGTTTTTTATCTTTGTAAAATAATATTCTGACAATCATGAATTTTTTTGCGATATTTGTTTTCGTTTCATTTTTATAATGTTAATAATTTTTATGTTGTTGTCATCCAATTTTTTTTTTTTTTTTACTAATTTTATAAATTTTGTTTATTTTTTAATTTAAGATATTCTTATTAAGTTTTTATTTTTATCACTTTTTGTAAAGCTTTAGTTCAATTTTCTTGTTAAAAAACAAATATAAATAATAACACGGTTGAATTAAAAAAATTCTTAACCATTAAAAATGCAATTAAAAAACTTATTTATCTGAACATTATAATTTCTTACACTAAAAAAAATAATCTATTTTTAATGCTGGAATTGCATTTTTTTTATTTAAAGAAATTCAATTTTAAACAGGTTTATTAAACAAAAACTACAAAGTTAATATTGTTAACCTGTAACAAATTAAAGTGCATATTCTAACATACTAAAATCTTTTCAAGCCTTTCTTACTTTATTATTTTATAAATTATTTTCAAGCGTCAACATCAACAAAAGTAATTTAATGTAATGAATTAAATCTTTTAAATCAATTTCAATTAAGTTGAATTAAAAAAAAAATGCCGGAAGCCGTAGATGTTATAAAGTCATTAAAAACCAGCTCATATACAATTTTATATTTTATTATTTTTTAATGAGTCATGAAATAGTATAGATTTCAATGACTATGAATTAGTTTTATTATTAAGAGAAAAAAAAATAAAGATCTTAGCAATTAATTCTCACTTTAATTTTATTTTAGATGAAAGCGAAGTCAAACAACATTCTTGAAGTAAAAAGTATTTATGGGGTAGATATTGTTTTTTGTTGTTTTTTTTGTGTAAATAATAGCAATCAAGCATAGAATTTGGAAGCTCTCTCTTTGCTGTGGATTTCAGATGAAGGCAGAATTAATTTAATTAATCATGTTTTTGCCTCTTTCAAAAATAGCCGTTATTTCAATTGCCTTGAGTTTCTTTTGAGGTTACGTCTTAATGTTTTCTCGCAATGTCTTGTTTACTAAACATTGGCTTAAACAAACCTACGCAGCTATTAATATCACAACATTCTTATGCTCCAGGCGAGACTTCAACTATTCGGAGAATTGTTAAGCACACATTCACCTTTATGCTGCGAAGCCATTCGAAGTACATTACACTGTGATTTAGGCGATACTTTAACTACGATCTCTGTTTTACTAACTAGCCTTTTAAAACCAATTCAGCCACAACCGCTGCACACTGCTATAATTTTATTAACATCCTCCCAAATCAGTGCTTCCTTAAGGTTTCGACTTCGACTTCCTTCCTTTTGTATCCAGGCTTCTAAGACATATTATTTGTTGTTCTTCATTACCAACTAATTTAACGCGCCTACTTAATAAGAATTATTTTTCCTTATACTCAAGGCTTTGCTGGGATTTGAACTCATGCTCCTAATTTTTTATTTTTATTTAAAAAAGCAAGGACACATCTTCTACAGCACTTAATCCAGTTGTTTAATATAAATTTTGGCAACTTTTTATATTAATTTACAAACACACCACACTTTTTAGTGGTGTACGTAACAAGAGTCGAAAAACCACAGTAATAGTTTTTGTTTTTACATATATGCTTTAAAATCTAATTTTATTAACATGGAATCGATATAAAATGGCTTAAAAGATCTACCAATGGAGAATTCCTCATTTCCATTTTTAAGACAATAGAATCGATTTTTTTTAATTCCTTAATATTCTCGAGACTAGGGGCTCCATTTTTATCTACAGACTAATGTTTATTACTCTCCTAATATTAACGCCTCTGTTCTCTTTATCAGATTGCAAAATTATTTGTCTTTCTAATGATTCACAGACAACTGTTAAGGAAATATATTCGTTTATAATCAATATTACAAAAAGGCAATCGGTAGTTATTTTTATACAAAATAATGACGTCTATAAAAATTACTTTTTCCAGCTCCCCCTTAGCAACCAGATTTTGACTATCGAGAAGACTTAAATTAAAATCACAAAAGAAAATTTTTTTTTCTTTCTTCTGCAAAAAATTGTCTATAGGAATGCTTGTCCTATTTAAAAGGCAAAAAAGGAACATCATAAAAAAATAAATAAAAGAAAAAATAATCATAATATTATGACTGTCTGTGGCAATAGACACGTTTCCCTAAAAGGTTACCCAGTAGATTTATTGTTTTTTTATTGTATTTTTTTTAACTTTATAACTTTTTTGTTCTTTTCTTATTCCTCTCGAATTGCATTTCGTTTTGTCGGTTTGGCTGTTGCAAAAAAATTTTTTTTTTGTCTTTACAGCCATATTTCATTTCGGTATAAAATATTAAGAGAATAAAATGCTGAGAAAATAAAAGCTTTATTGAAAATAATATAATAAAAATAACAATAAAGAAAATTATGACATAAATTGTAATAAAAATTACAAAGTTTTTTTTTATTTTTTTTTTTTTGTAACTAAAAAATAAATACCAACTGACACCCTCTTGTTGCCAAAGTGGGTTAAATGTGTTTTATTGAATTTGCTTAATTTATTTGATTTAGTTAAAAATAATTTCAACATCAGATCGAATAGCATTTTTTTAAATATAAACGATTTTATTTGTCTCATTTTATCATTTTAACTTTTTTTATAAAATTTCCTTTGTGTGTGTGTATATTTTATTTTCTACTTTTTTTATAACACTTGACTTAACAAATCAAATTTACTCCTTCGAGCCAATATGTAAATTTTCAAACACATTTCTTTCATTTCATTTTATTCGTGTTATAGAAATAGCAAAACGGACATTTTTTTTGTTTGTTTAACACAATTTTTTTGTTGTTGAAGTCTTCAATCATGTGATAATACGATTTAAATTGGTTGCTTAAATTGGATCGATAATGATACAGACAGCAGCGTTAAGGGCATTGCTTGAAAAACTATAATATTGTTAAAATCTAAAGTGGATCCCTTTATTTAGATATTTAAAGAAGGGTTTAAGCAAAAAAAACTTTTTAAAAAATAGCATAAAAGTCACGAAAAGTCATTTGTCTTGTAAATTTTTTTTAATTTAAAATAATTCAAAAGGAGTAATTTTTATTATCGTACCAAGGCATTAGTTTAGCTTGAAGACTCTTATTCTGAAAACTAATTAATTTTAACGAAATTTATTTTTATTTTTTTATTACTGACAAGATTCCTTCTGTCAAGTTTTAACCAGACGAAATACATTCGGGGTATAGGGGTATGCAGTCTTTCGCGGTACCAAATCTGGATACAAAAAGCTGCCTATCTCTGTAGACGCTTATGGGTAAAGTTTCTTCGGGGTACAGGTGGTGGCTGTTGGTAAACATCGTTTTCTGCAGAGAAGGTTCGGTGCTGTTCTGAGTGTGCTGTTGCTCTTTAAACAGACGAGGTGGAATAATGTCCAAACATAAAGCAAGAGGTACTTCATGGTCCTGACATCCATGTTCTTAGATTTGCAACTCTGTTGGCTACACCACTGGAGAGTGTCTCTCGACGCTTTGTATTTTACTTGCTGGTAAGAGCACTGTCAGGTTATGTACTGACGTAGATGGTATCACTACTTGTCCCATTTTGAATCTTCCTAGGACTGCGCTTACCTTGATGGGCTTTAAAACCTTAACGCATTACCTTTGGGGTATAAGGCGGAACAAGTTGTCAGTTTTCAGGAGACTGAGACAAGAAAATAAGAATTTTCGTAGTCCAAAAGGTTTGAGCAGTAACATGGTGGCTTTAGTTTTTAACCAAATCGCAGAAGAAAGACATTTTCCTCATTAAATTGCTTTCAATATGAATCAAACTCTGTCCCATTTTTGAAAGATAATTAAAAGAGTTATTCATCAAACTTTTCTTATCAATCATATTTTTTAATTTCTTTATATCAAATTTAAAAATATAAAAATTAAAAATAAAAACACGATCGAAACAAAAATTGAAAACATATCGTTATTAAATAAAACTTTTTTTGTCTTGTTTAAAAAATCATAAAAAACCAAATTTACGGGTATGTGGTGATGAGTTGAAAAAAAAACAAAATTGGCGGGTAAGTTATTTGAAACAATGTTTAGAATATATTACCCGACGATTTTGTTTTTTTTTTAATTTTTTTTAGTATCTTGCATAAAAATTTGAATGGATGAAATATCGTTAACCACTTCAAGGTATAGCTAGCAGTTCATTTGGTATTCTATTGCAATACTAAAAAATTAAATTCAAAAGTGATGGGGTTAAATTTTAACAAAAGTCATTGTGATGTGTTGTTGGTGTTGTTTTGGGATCTTTAAAGAACAAATTCTCCCTAATCCTATATTTCTTTATTCGATTGCTTCACAGTGCTATAATTTTATTTGCATACAAAGTGTTTTAAAATGAGAGAATACAATTGGTACACATTTACATCTACTTGTATACTGTTTTCAAACGTTCAGTCAGCAAGGTGTCAAATCTTTGCATTTTTTTATTCTTTTTTTAATTGCTTTTAATAGCAGCAGGAATATAACGACCCAACTGGGAGAGAAATATACATAAAAAACAAAAAGCACATTTATAACTTCATGTTAATGGCCATTTGGGATTTTTTATATTTTGTCTTATCATTTTTTAAGCAACTTTTTCTTTTTATTGTTGTTAAAAGTTTGTATAAATTATGATTTTAAAAAATTAATTTTCAAGGCAGCATTATACCACGTCTTGGCTAGCAACTTTTTTGTCATGTCATTTAACAAAAATTAATATAAGATATCAAAAGGTATTTATATGGCCCTCTCTTCTAAACCTCTTATGTCAGCTGTCGCAAGCGGAGAGATGAATAGCAGCGAAGTTCATTGTCAAAAGTGTATGCATACTTTGGGCTTGTTACCGGGAGAATATAATTGTTAGAGGTGCTGGCGTTATTAATTTTTTCTCGCATTCATTGGAGATGGACCACGCTCAAATTTAAAGACTTAAGAACTACTCATTGCTTAGATTTAATACTAACCCAAATGTTGCTTAACTTATGTTGCTCGGAATACTGCCGAGTAAATCTAACGAGGCAAGGTCTTAATATTAGAAATATGATCCCAAAAATTTACAGTAGTATCAGTTTCAAGAATAGAAGCGAAAACGACTGCCAGGACAGTAGATGGCCTCGAAAGTATGGAAAGCACGAAAGAACAAGCTTCGTAAACTTCAATCCAGTTTTACAAGTGAATTCTGATAAAGAAAAGCAGGCATGAATACTTAATTCCAATGGTGGAAGGTATAGTAAAAGTTAAGGCCTTTTCAAAATCTCTTTAAAAGTCAAAATT
Source organism: Cistogaster globosa (assembly GCA_937654795.1). Taxonomy (NCBI): domain Eukaryota; kingdom Metazoa; phylum Arthropoda; class Insecta; order Diptera; family Tachinidae; genus Cistogaster; species Cistogaster globosa. The sequence continues at coordinate 7,999,388 of OW569407.1, forward strand.
TGCGGGTAAACCTGGAAGAGAGGAAGCAAGATGACAGCTAACGATGCGTGTTAATTTTTTTATTTTTAGCTTTGGCTGGCATATGATTGAAAACTAAAGGTTAGCCTAAAGCCTAGCGATTTTGATGGTTCAGCAAATAAATAGAAGGTGGAGATCTAAAAGTCACTTAAGCAGTCAACCAAAGAAAAACGTTGTAAATATAATTTAGTATCCTTCTTTTATTTTCTTTTGATTGTTATTATTTATTTTCATTCCTATATTCCGGTATGACTATAGATTATACGGTGTTATAGATTATAAGGTGTTAATCATTTAAGTTATAGTATTTTATATTGACTTCTAAGCGAACGGTTAGCTTTGTACCCCGTGTTCTTATCCCATTCGTTCGCATTTTAAGAACATCAATCGCAATGTTTTTTTTTATCTCTAAAATAAAAAATATCAAAAAGCCTATACCAGCTTCAAGAACACTAGAGAGAAGATCGTTTTGCTTCCATTGAACATTTGCGAAATTCCTCTGAAATTTTTCTTGAACCTTTAAAAAATTATTTTATTACATATAAATGCTTTTTAAATTCTTTTAAAAATTTTAATTTTTTTTCTGCCTTTTTTAATTAAATTGTTCTTATTTTTCTTATGTTTTATTCTATTTTTTTTTTTTTTAATTATATTGACATAAATTGTTGTAATTGTTGTAAGTGTCACTGTAACTATTGTTTGACTGATTTTTGTGTTATTTTAACCTTTTTGCTGCAATTCCCTGTTGCACTCCTATCGAGACCAAGAATTGTTTACTTTAGAACTCTTGTGCAACAGAGCTTAATGCTGATACACCGAACTGGTGTAACAGTCATCCTGTTCCTTTTAATTCAGTTTAGTTTTCTTTGGTTTTTCTTACTGTTTGTTTAAGTGCAGCACTTTGTAAGATTTTTTATTTATTAAAAAAAGGAGAAAAACTTAAGAATGCAATTTAAAGGGGCTACAACGGAAATAGAAAAGAAGTGGGAGGAAAAGAAGAGTGAGTTTTGAAATATATTTATCCTGGTCGCTCCTTAATATTAAATGGAGACTTTTTGTAAATAACAGAGAAGTAAGAGGGCACTACTCGTAATTTGTGTTAATGAAAATGCTTTTGATGCATATTAAATATGTACATTTTTGTTGGATTGGAATGAAAAAGGGAAATAAATTTTTAATCAAACAACAATTAATTTACAATAAAAATGTTTATTTTTGATTTGAATACTCAAACAACCATTCAATTTTACATACAATACACCAGGAACGCTGGAACAGCCTTTTTGTATATTTTTTTATTTTAGCGACGAAAAAAAAACCATTGCCATTAATATTCTTATATTGCAAGCGATTGGGATTCGAACCCGGGGCATAAAATAAACCACTCGGTTAGAAGTCAATATAAAATAATATAAATTAAATGATTAGCACCTTATAAACGAATAAAGTATGTCATACAGGAATATAGAAACGAAAATAAATAATAAAAATCAAAAAACGATCATTTAAAATAAAAACTGTGTAGAAGGATACTGAATTCGATTTACAACGTTTTTCTATTCTCGACTGCTTAATTGACTTCTGGATCTCCACCTTCATTCTAATTGCTAAGCCATCGAAATCACTAGTCGTTAGGCTCGCCCTTAGTTCTGTATTATATGCCAGCCAAAGCTCTAGCTTCCTCTTTTAGGTTTACCCGCAACCTTTTGACTTTTTATGAGATTTTTAAAAGGCTTTAGCTTTTACCATACCTTTCACCATTGGAGTTAAGAGTTCAAGCCTGCTTGACTTCATCAGAATTCCCTAGTTAAGCTGGATCGAAGTTTTCGAGGTTTGTTCTCTCATGATATCCTTACTTTTAATAACATCTACTCGCCTGGCATCTACTCGCCTGGCAGTAGATGTTATTAAAACTAATGCTACTGTACATTTTTGTATCATGTTTCTTATATTAAGACCTTGTCTTTGTGAATGTACTCAGAGATTAGCCTCTCCGCCCAGGGAAGAAAGTCAACTAATGCACTGCTCCCAGTAACATTAGTTAGGCAATATTTCGGTTAGTATTAAAGCTAGACACTGAATAGCTATTAAGTCTTTAAATTTGAGCGCGATTTTGCTTTTGTGTCTAAATTAGTAAAGCCAGCATCTTTGTAATTACATTGTGCCGGTAACAAATCGAAGGCATACCTACAATTTTGACAGTAAACTTCTTACAAATCACTTTAAAAAACTTACTTTAATAACGTGGGGTGTGGAAGCCAGAACAAGAGGAAGAATGTTATTAAAAACACGCTAAAAATTTTATTTGTGTACTAAAGAAAAACAGAGCTTAATAAATGATTAATTGTCACCACCAAAAAGTGTGGTGAATAAAAAACATAATAAACAGTAAGAAAATAAAATTTTGTTTGAAATTGCTAACTAGAAGCCCTTGTTGCGTTGGCGGTGGTGCCTGGTTGTTTAGGTGTTAAAAGAGCCTTGAGTATAAAAATCAAGCGCGATATTTTCCTAAAAAATTTCTACTAAAGGATGTCCCCCACGAAATGTAATTTATGTAGATATAATAAAAAATTTAAATTTAATTTATACTCGATGACTGTATGCTTATTTTCAAGTGGAAATATTGTTGTTGTATTATTTTAATTTTTACACATTTTTTAAAAAATCAACAAAAAAAAAAAAAAACAAACAAAAATCATAAACATCAATCAATCACGTAAACCAACAATTTGACTGTGTCAACAGTCTCATTTGCTGGACTTATCTCACAGGATCAGCTCAAAAAAAATCTAGAAGATTTATGAGAATCATTTTTCCGGTATTTTAATATTTCATACAAAAACAACAAATAAGAAAACATAAAAAACTGGAAAACAAATTCTTTCTTCTTATTTATTTTTTTTTAATACAACATAAAATAGAAAACCTTTACAAAATATTTTCATATGACGGTGCTGCCCATAATTCATTGGAGTTTTTTTTTTTTTTGTATTCTGTTCGCGAATTTTTTTTTAATTTTGTTGCTTGAAAGGGATTCCATAAAATTTCTGTAATTTCCATGGTATCATTGTTTATAGCAGCATAATACGCACAAATAACTTTACGATAAACAACAACAACAACACAGCAGCAATAGAATTATAACAAAAGCAATAAAAACAATTTTATTTAATGGTTTATATTTTGAACTGTTCTTGTTGTTGTTGTACCATATTACACATTTGTTGGAAAGGACTTTTATACATCGTAAAAGAATAAGAAAAAGCAAGCAGAATTTAAATACAAACAAATAGAAATAGAAATGAAAATAAATTATGGTAAAACACAATTAACTAAAAACATGTTTTTAAAGTATGAAAACGCATTGTGCTCAGACTTAAACAACAACGTACTCCACAAAATTACTACTCATGTAGTTGCATACACAGACAGTAAATACAGTTGGTTACACCATAATGTGTGCGTGGTTTTTTAAAATTTTTTATTTGTTTTACTTCAGTATATTTAGAAATAAAATGAAGCCCAGTATGTCGTTTCTGTAATTTAAGTGAGAAATATCTCACATTAAAATATTACAGTTATGTCTTAAACAAGACAGAGTGAGCTGAAATTTATCACGAACTTTTCTATTGCTTTATATTAAAAAATTCAAAGTGTAGCTTTATCTGTGTAAGCAGGATAATTTTAATATTTCATGTGAGAAATTTCTCACTTCAGTTACGATTTATTTGAATTATCTTTCCTTATTTTTCTTAGTCACATTGATACTTTATATCTACTAGTTCTCGACCGGAATCATACCTCTAGTAGGGAAACAGACTCAATACTTCAAGCAGAGAGAAATATTTGTTAGAACAGGCATACGCTAGTAAGATATGAGCCAAAGTGGCTTTGGAACTTGTTGAAGGACTACGGGAACGCTCCTAAATTAAATCTAGCTATCTAATGCGAAGATTTTATTCCAACTGTTGACCAGTGCCGCCTGATTAGAGAATTATTCCCTAGATTAAGAGGATTCTTATCAATTAAGGATTGCTTACTCCTAATAATTAAAATTATTAAAAAGATAATCAGCACAATCATAAAAAAAATTCCATGCGATTTGATTCGCTTTTCCTTTTTCTCCATTCATTATTTTGTTGCATTTTTTATTTACTGCGGAAGTTGAAAAAATGTCTGAGGAAAAAGTAGGTATTATGAATTAGTAAAGAGAAATTTAGTGACTAAATCAAAACAGCTCCCTGTAAACTACGGTGATGCCACTTTATTTATTTTTTTTTTTTTTTGTTTCCACGGAATTCATAGTTGGAGGAAAATATTTTCGAGAAAAAAAAAATTTTAAAAAAGCTAACCACGGAATTTTTGCTGGGTTGCGGGATTTTAATTTAACATGGTATTTATTCAGAGATTTTTTTTTTTTAATTTTCATTAACAATAATTTTCAATAACAATGCCAAAACAATCGGGGATATTTTGTTTTACAAAAACTTAGTTTAGGGGATTTTTTATTCTATTTTAAGGGAAAGGAAAAAAACATGGCAACTGTGTTGTGGATTAAGAGTGATCGTATCAGATCGGCAGGATCTTGTTTGGCGTTTATGCTCGCATTCAAGAAGTTGTATAAAAGCGGAACGCGCGAAACTGCCTTAAAAAAGACGCTGGTACTTTCAACGGGAACTCCAAGTATCTACGAGACTTAAGGCAGTTATCTCTTTCTTAGCAGGAGAGTGTGTAAATCGTATAAGACAAATTATCAATCTATTTTTAAAGTTTTCTTTCCATTTATTGCATTAAACAGTACTTAACGGCAAAATTAGGAATAACACTTGCAAGAAAAGACGCCTTAGAGCAGATAAGCGGGCAGAGGGCCATCGAATAAAAAATAAAATTTGATTGGAGCAATTCTAGACTTGAATCAAGGTTCTAGGGGACCTTCTCACAAAATCGTATTCAAATCCATCCGGGAGTTTTTACGTGATGCGAACACGGACAGACAGACAGACAGAAAGACAGACAGACAGGTAGACAGACAGACAAAAAATCCAAAAATGGGTGTTTTGTATTCCACATCGATTGCTATCTATACCAATACCGAAAATATTTTTAGTACAGAAATGACACCGTTAATGTTTTGTTATAAATAAATTTCTTTTATTGGGAGCTTTAGTTATACCAATTTTACTAAACTTTTTTATACGTATCCGGTACTGTTCAATAGACATATAAAAATTACTTATGTTGTATGTTGATTTTTAAAATTATTCTTTAAATGGGACCAAAAATTTTGATAAAAAAAAAGAATTTAAAATAGGTTCAGGAACGAGTGCGGGCACAAAAATAAAATAAAATAAAAATAAATTATAAAACTTCTTCACATGTTAAGTCGATTAAAAAATATTTTTTAACACAGACTTTTTTCAATTTTTGTAGCGTCAAAAAAGAAAGCTGGCAACATCGGAAGAGCCTATTCATATTGCGAGCGACATTTATCGCAGAAATTAGAAAGCTTTTAACAAATATTTATTTTAAGTCTGTATTTTGAAAATTGTACACGTTCTTTTCTTATTAATTTATTTTAAATAATTCAAAAATATCTAAAACTTCCATTTCCAATATATTCTTAAAGATAAAGCCGTCGTTATTTTCCTTAGTCTGTACCGGTTAAATTAAGTGCGTTTAAGCTTCAATATATTCCATCAAAAAAAGTTTATTTTAATTAAAAATAAAAAACATTTTATAAATTAATTTTCTAAGACCTTGAAATTAAGAAAAATTATTGACGGAAATTTTTTCAAAAAATCTTAGTGTTATATTTGATTTGACGCACTCCCAACATTAAATTCAAAGGCACACTATGAAGAGCATGTGCGAGAGAAGATTTAGGGCATATTTGCCCTGTCTAAATATCAACGAAAACCAACAACACCAACAACAAAACAAATATTTTAACAAACTGTTTTTTTGTTGTTGTTATTTCTGTTATTTTTATAGTTTTAGTTTGCTATTTATTGTTTTAAAGTATCTCAGCCGAAACAACAACAGCCAAAAAGCCAGCCACGAGAAAGAACTAAAAAATGCAAATTATTTAATGGAAACAAATTTATGCCAAAATGTCAGCGGTTGCCTAATTGCAAAAGTTGTGGCCCTTAACATGCCAAAAAAAAAACTCGATACTTACGAAAAAAAAGTAAAATTAAAGCAGCTTAAAGAAATTAGCTGTCTGTAAACATCTTGCGAAAAGAGACTGATGAAAGCTTGAAACCCTTTCCAGTCTACAAGCCTTAAACTTAATCAAAATAGTTAAACGGCCAGCAGTAATACTACCCTCATAAAATCATATTTAAGAATCACTATCTCTCCAAATAATTTTCGAATGAAATCATGAACAGAATGTGTAAAAACAAAAATATTTCGTCAAAATAATATTTCAAAATTAAAACGGAAAAAATTTGTTAAATCAACTTTTATTCAGTTTCGCCAATTATTTTTGTTTTTGCTAAAATCATTTGAAATTTGTTTTCAATGTTTTGTAGAGGAAGAACACAAAAGCGATAGTCAGTGTAGGGCAGGCAAAAGAGGGGCGCTGCCTGAAAGGAATAAATTAAATATTTTTGCCAACAAAACATAAAATATGATAATGATGACCTAATTAGATGGACTGAAATGAAGATAATAATGATGACAAACAAAATTAAAATCAATTAAATTTTTGAACACACATACGCACAAATACAAACAAATGTACACACTTACAGACAAATCCATACCTAAAAAATAATAAACTAATTTTAGTTTATTAAGAACTTTTAAAAATTTTTTCTAAAATTAAGCAATTTGAAGAGGATTTGATTTAATAAATGTCGATGAACTTAAGGCATGAGAAGTAGGAAATTAAAATTTATTTTTACTTTACCACAGACTTTGCAAAGTTTATGTGGCCCTTAAAATGACTTAGAACATGTAATTCAAATTATTTGTGGATAATTTCAATGAACAGGAGCTTGAATCCTTACAAAAAGATCCATTACTGGACTTTTTGGTAAAACCCGACAAATGGCCTGCGGGCCAAACCAGAAAAAAGGGCGCAAAATTCTCTTTATGTTTAAATAAAAATACGCTTTTCATCCCTTGTGGTTTTGCATCTTATGCTTCCTACTAGTTTCTCGTCATCGCAATTCTAACTTCTTGGGTCTTTAGCGAACAATTTGCTGTTTGACCTGCACTTTCTTTACCATGGTAAATAGGCGGCATAAACATATAATTTTACTCCTAACTTATTCAATGTATGTAAAGATAAATTTAAAAAAAAAATTATTCAACAGAGCTCTGTTAAAGTGGCAACATTGCACTGTAGAGGGAATAAAAATTCTGTTATTGTATCCAATAAGGAATGGTAATATCAAAATATATGAGATTTGTTTTCGAATTGTCTTCTATAACGCGTCGTACCTGGAATTTTTAAAGGAGCCACTTTGTGGTCAACAAAAGCTTCCTTCCCAAAGTTCCAGAGTTTTCTTAGATGTAAGTTTAATCACACGTCTCTAATATTAAGAAATTAAAAAAAAAAATTTTAAATCTTTTTAAATAAAAACCATGATCGACTATGAGTCTTAGACGTTAAATATATTTTATCTCCGGCCAGCACTCAGGGGGTTACCTCTACTCAAGCAATTTTTTGTTCCCGAACTAGAAAATTAAGTTATGGGAAGGAGGATAGAGGGAGTACGAGTAGTGTTTTTGGACATTCGATTTGAACTTTTCACATTGCGTCGATGTTCAAGAGAGATGTTCAAGAGAGACAATAGAGTCACTATTGTCACCTATAAGACTCTTCGCCCTCTCCTGTACGACACACTTTAAAACACTGGCCAATACATGAGAGTTGTATTCAATTCTCGTCCGGATGAAGGTGGTATAAACAGTAAGGAGATCAGATGAAGTGAATATCTCAAACAACGTTTCAAAAAAAAACTAAGTCATTTAAAAGCTTCACTGAATTTTCATGTAAATAACATCATGATGCAAAATAAAGCACGACTTTTGGTTGAAAGTTTGTGCGTAAGCATACAACATTGGCTCTTAGGAGCCATTGAATTCGACTCTATTTGCCCGGCCCCAATCAGATATTGTCATTGAGCGTATCATTTTATATCATATTTAGTCGCCTGGTCTCAACCTCTAGCAGACTTGACCTTTTGCTAAATGAATATAAATGGCACATGTCAAAAATGGCAAATAAGTCTAAAAATATGGATTGTGTATATTCAAATAAAAATTGTGACAGCGGAGAAAGAAAAAATACTTTGGTGGTTTAAAGTAGATCAATGCTTGACCCATTCACTAACTGAAGATCTGAGAACTTTCAAAAACATCTGCCTAGACTTGGTGCTAACATTCTTCGGGAAGAAGCGATGTCATGTTTAATGCTTTATAATACTTTCCTTTTATCGACTTTATTTAAGTGCCAACAGGTGATTTTGATTTTAATACGCTTCGTTAAAAATTCATGAATTTTATTTACTTATTTTCTCTTTATTCCTGTAGAGGTTTCAATTGGTCTCTGTCAAATGAAAATTCAAATTTTTTTTATTTTACTATTCTATAAATTTTATCATGTTTTGTTTATTTATTGAAATTGTTCGACATTGTAATTTTGTAAATTTACTGTTGTTTTCATTTTGTACGATATCAAGCAACAATATTTATAACGATAGCAAAATATATTTTTCTTTTAAATAAACAAATTGTTAACACATTTCAATGGTCATAAATTAAGTTTATTTTATAAATTTACATTAAAATAAACAAACAAGAATAAAAAGGCAAAAAAAAAAAAATAAATAAATAAAATAAAGCAAGCAAAAAACTAACACAATTGTAGTTTATGAAAGGATATTAATCTATAAATTTTAAAGACTAAAGACCTTAAAAGTAGATTACAAAAAAAATTTAATAAAAATTGTTGTATACTTTTAGGCTTAAATGGGAAATTTATTTTTAAGTAATAAATTCTTTCAATCATTTAAGAATTCTGAGCCAAAATATTTTAGGAATAAGGAAAGGGTTAATTTCAAAAGATTTTTCTTACTTTAAATGCACGAATTTTAATTGCCGATAAATCAACTGTGTTCGGTTCATATCCAAGCGAATCAACTAGCAAATGATATCAAAGGCGGATTAATTAATTATTCAAGGAATTTCGCCGTATACGACTAATTCGTCGGCGAAAATTTATAAAAATTCTTCATATGAAGCATAATAACGACGATAAACACAGCTGTTTAAATTTTTTAATTTGTTTACTGCTTGTAAACTGCTAGGGTGACCATGTAAAAAATAATACTTCAAGAATTAACAAACACATAAATTATAACATCATTTACATATATTAAGATGCTAATTCGACAGTTATTTTACATGCTATAAAATAAAATAAATTATTTAAGTGAAATAATTCTTTTTACTAAAATACCACGAAACCTAAACCAAACATGGTCACATTGTGCTAATTTATTTATCATTCTTTGACGTAAGAAATAGTAATAAGACGAAGTCGGTGTACAAGTAAAAGCTTTTTGCTTTTTTCACTGCTCTCTTTTTAAATAGTTTTTTACACTTGTTTATGCTTTCTGCTAACCGTCGGTTTAGAATGGAATGCAATTTATTTCTTTTCTCCATAGTTTTTTCTTTTCGTCACAGTAGATAAAATTCTATTTTCATACTTATTTTCGTAAAGTAAATACATATAAATATGCTGAGCCCTAATATTTGAATTCTTTCTCTTCCTTCGATTTACTACAGAAATGGGATGAGCTAAGTACCCACCTACTATTCTCTGACCTGATAGAGAGTGGAGAGTGATTACACCTATAACAACATTCTTAAGCCCACAAGTAGTAGTTCTTGACATGTCCAACGTAGGCCAAATGGCAAGTCGTGTAATGTTGCAGCCCCTCCTATTAAAATCCAAGTATGAGGTACCCTGTACTAACGACTACTCGAAGGACTTATCATCTTCACACTCTCAACGGTATTTGCCCCTGTGCCAAGACTTGTAAGTTTGACGGTAAATTAATTGCCTGACTCTTTAACCGTCTTTAAACACATAGAGAGCGCTTTTATGTACGCAAAGCTTCAAACTCCGCCTGGATTCCTTAAAATGTTCATTTAACTAAATATTGTTACAACCCAATAAACCTACTTTATTTTAATGCCAAATGACTAAAAAGAATTGAAAATGTTTATGAAAAATAAAAATATTTATGGAAAATTATTTTTAAAAATATTTTCAATGTGTGTTTTGTGTATTTTAATGCTTTGTTTGTTGTGTTCTTTTGCTCCGGCTCCAACATTGATGACCAAACAATTTAGCAATTGAGTGCTTATTGTCATGTCATAAACATGAACATTTTTCTATAGCAAGTTTTAGTTGTATCTCTGACTGTAGCTGTCATGAAGCTGATCGTAATGATGATGATGATAATGATATGGTTAGTGACAAAAAGATATTGCACGAAGGCAGTGGAAGAAGGACCCGTTCTTCACGTCAGATTAGATACAAGTGGCATGTTGGCATATGATTCTTACGTTTTAAGTGGAGACAGTCTTCGTTGAGTAAATTAGAAAGTGATTTTATGTACTCTGAACTGAGTTTTACAGTACTTTCCCTCTATAGATCAAGACATACAGGGTTATTTTGGATCACTAATTTATTTTCATTATCTTGAGTTTGGAACCTTTTTACATTTAAAGATTTTTACTTTGTTATCAAAAACATCATCAAGTAGCTGCTCGACGTAAAAAAAATAATATCGACTGATTTATGTTGCCTATGTAATTACGGGACTTGGAACCTGTTGTGCCATCTAGTCACTAGTTGGAACTTTAAGTAAATAGTTCCAGAACAGCAGAGCAGCCGCTCACCGTTCCCTAGCTCTTTTAACACTCGTAAGCTGAAATTTTGCTTCAGTGGTGGTACTAAAGAGACGAAAACAGATTCTACGCCCCCTCTTAATATATCTGGGACACTAAGCTTTGAAGGGCTTTTGGACATGTAGAACCCAAAGCTAAATATAAAATTAAAAAAAAAATAATGGATTTTAAGTGATTAACAGAAAAAAAAACATCAACGGCAACGCTGTTTGCTACAGACATCTCTTGTGCACGAAAGCTCCGTTATTTTTCAAAGTTGTCTTAAATAATTAATAAATTTATTTGCAATGAAATGTAATTCGGTCAACAGTGTCGCTCAAACAAATGGTCGAGTGACTGACACTGTTCTGGAAGGGTAATTTCATAAGAAAAAAATTTTAAAAAATTAATTTTTAAAATAAAATTTTATCAAAAGTTCTTTATATATTCCTAAGTAGAAAAGATAATTCTGAGAACACCCCCGTATAACTCACAACGCAATTTGCCCATTATCTGTTGTATGATTTTAATGGGATTTTTCGGTTTTTATTTGCCTCAATGCAATTTTTTGTTGCTTCTGCTGTTGCTGTTGTTGTTGTTGTGTTTAAATTCTAGTAACAGCTGCTTAATGTTAGCTGTTTATGTTAATTTAAAGTAATAAAATTTATTTTTACAATTGACTCGTAAATACAAATTTGTTTTTGTACACTTTTTTTGTCTATTTTCAATCTTTGTCATCAGTTGCACTCGAAGAATCATGACAATTACAATTGGTTTGAAAAGCGGCCACTAATAACATGCAAATTGCCAGACAGTATTGTGTTTTATAAAGAAAATAAAATTTAAATAATTTGTTTTTTTTTTTCCAATTCGATTTAAAGTTTAGTTTTAAGGCAATTAAAATATTTTTTAGTGCAAACAAATGAGATGGGGAATCTTAAATGTCTTTTAAATTAAATTTTTATTGATATTAGTTTTCGTTGTTTATTTAAATTTACCATAAAATTAGGAATTTATTTTATATAAATATAAGAAAAAAACCTTTAGTATCAACCATTCACGACTGTCAAACGAGATCTCTTCCAACCAGCCTAAGAAGGCAGAAACTTTTATTTATTACTTACTTGATTGTGAAGCTTGAATACAATAAAGGTCCAAAAGAGGTTTAGTTTACTTACCTGAAAATAAAAAGCAGTTTTTAAAAGAAGTGTTAGAAGAGGAAAAAATATTAAGATTTAAGAGCATTAAATATTTTTTGTGAAAAAAATGTTTTCCTAAGCTAAAGGAAATAACTAAAATCTTAATTAAAAAAATATTTTCTTTTATCAGCGGACAGATCTTAGTTCCTGCAGTAGACATTTATCAAATAATTTATTTTATATTTAATAATATTGTGAGTAATAATTACGAATTTTTTTGGCTTCATGTGGGATTAAATATATCGGAATCAAAGCGCAAGTCGTACAGAATTACTTGTATCTCTCAATATTTCACACGCTGTTCAAGAAATTAATACCTTCTTTTTTTGATAAAAGTTTAAAATAATTTGGTTTGAAATAACACCAATTTTAATGCGACTTCTCTTAATTATCAATGAATTAAAAAAAAAAATAAAAAAAAACTTTTGAGGCTTGGTTTTTGTGGCATTTTTTATCAAATTAAATGATTTATATTAACATTTGTGATATTGTCACAAGAACCATATTATGTTCTCTGCAACAAAATATAGCTGTGGTGAGCATATTAGAAAAATGTTTTGCTGCAGCAAACAAAAAAAAAAAAATTAATTCAAACAGAATGCAAAACCAACTAATCATGATTATTATCGCAATGGTCATTATCAGCATCAGAAGCATTAACATTAACAACAGCAATGGCATCAAGATTACAATTACGAACTTGAACAAACCGAAAATTGTACGAATGCAGACAAGAAAGCACCAAAAATGTTTAAACTAAATTTTTAGGGTTTAGATTTCAACTAATTTTTTGCAAATTTAAAATTTACAAGTATTTCTAATATTATATAATATTTTATAATATTTATTAAATAATAATAATGGATATTTCTATTAATAATTAAGCTTTTTATTAAAACTTTGCTTTAAAATAGCTTTAAAGCTTTATGCATAAAAAAGATTCTTTTCTAAATGTCAAAAATTTTTTTGTATCAATTTATTTAAAGCACTTTCAGCTTTTTAGTTTTAAGACTTTAAAATTAAGAATTTGTAAAATTTTGTTTCAAAAGCTTTTTTAAGCCCCACAGCTTACCTGTTACAAAGGTTTCATAAAAGCTTTTTAACAACTTCAGGCGCTTGAAGGTATACACGAAAAATGCTAATGACGTTTAAATCTGAAAACATTTTATTTTAGCTTTCGCTTCACAAGTAACAACATTTAATATGGTACTTCAGCCTCACTGAAAAGTATTAATTTATTTGAAAACTATAAAACAAATTAAAAACCAATTAAAAAAATCATTTTAAAAACAAAATAATAAATAAATCTTTTTTAAATAAGTTTTAATCTTCTTAGTTTCTTTGAAAGCTAAAACTTAAAACAATTGAACTTTAAACTTTTCAAACGCTGGAAATATATCTAACGGAAATCTTAAAAAGCTTCGATTAAACGCAGCTACTAAATGCATTTCTATGTAAGACTTTTGTTAAGCTCTTTTTAAAATTTAAGATAATTTAAATTCTAAATTTTTTAAATAAAATATCGTTGCAGTTTTTTTTTTTTCAAAGTTATGTAAAAGCTTTTTTTTTAAACGGTAGATCTCCTTTTAAGCCGATTTCCTTACTAAGCTTTTGCTTTTATTCAAAAATAAGGTGTCTTTAAGGTGCGAATAGAACCTATAAAAGCAAAATTTGCAAAACCTTTAAATATACAATATAAAAGTATAAAAACTATATAATTAACAAACTTTTACTTTGTGCAAGCTTAAAGCTTTTTCGTAAAATTTTTAACAAGCTCTTCAGCATGAAATATAAGTAATTAACGCTTTAAAGCTTTTGTATAAATAAATGTGAACTAAATTACATTAAAAGAAAAAAAACTTTTCTTACTGCCTTTTGAATATCGCAATATAAGAAAAAAAATATATAGACACAAGACACAAAAGTGCAAATTGTTAAAACATGCTGTTTGACTTTTGTCGTAAAATAACGTTACAAAAAAAAGGAAAAAAAGAGAGAGAATTCTGCAACCACTGCCACACTAAAGGATCTACTACTCAAAATCTACCAATAAATGAACGTTGTGGAAATGAATGGATAGAATGAATGAATAGTGCATGCATAAATAGTGAATAATGGTGGCAGTAGTTTGTGTATTATGGCAGCTTACACCGTAAGGATAAATTACGTTGGTTTGCCTTTGTTCTCTACAAGACCACTAACACAGACAGCAGCAGCTTTATCACGACGAATACTTGACGGAAAATATTACCACTTCATACGCTCGCTCGTAAACATTGTACTAAAAATGTTTTATGAGAAGCTAGTAACATGACTGCATTATGGGGTAAAGCGAACATTATTTTTAAGGAATATTTATTAAATTAATTGGATTTAAATATAGAGAAGGCGATAAAACTTTACATACTAAAATACCGTAGCGGTTCAGAAAACAAACTGCATTCTATTAGAAAACGCAAATCAGTCCATTTTAATCTATAAAAAATCTTTTTTATTTTAGTTTATTTTGTGGAAATAAAATTAAAAGTTTTTCCTCTAAAAAAAATGGAAAACGAACTATAGCCTGACTTAAAGATCGTTCTTCAACTATAATTAAGTAGTTAAGCAGATTTAATAAATAATAAAAACTATGTTGGATTGATAGAAAACAAGACAAGAGAGGTGATTTTCATAATAAAGTGCAAAACAGCAACGCAGAAATAGAAGCCAAAATCTTTCTTACGAAAAAGCAGAATTGAAAGTTCATTCTAAAATATTTACTCAGTTCAATTTATTAAAAGTAATGTGCTAATGTGAGTGTTTCTAGAAAAAATTATATAAAAAATGATAACCCTTAATTTCATGCTAGAAAAACTTTTCAAGATGCCAAAAAAAAATCAAAAAATAAGTTCAATATGGAAGTCAGTAATCAAAGTTCTATTAAACTATTTATTTTTTCAATTCAACTTTTTACCGGAACTAAAAGCCATATTTTTCTTAGTACAAAAAAACCCAAAAGGGAAAAACTAAAAAAAACTTATTTGATTTTCGATTAAAAATTAATTAAATTTTTAATTGATTTAATGATATGTTTAATTAGAAAATTATTTTCATATTTTAAATTAAATATTAATTGATTTTATTAATTATTTAATTGAAACTTTTTGTATATTTTAAAATTAAATATATAATTCAATTGATTAAAAATTAAATTAGTTTAAAACTTGAAAACAAATAAAATCTCTAAAAGTGCAAAATTGTTTTCTGAGTAACATTTAATTATAATGATTACAAAAATAAAAATTAACATAAATAAAATCTATTAAACACTTTTATATTTTTAGACAATCAAATTTTCCACTTATGTAGCCCATTGTGCACTAGTGGTCTACTAAAAAGATTGATGGCCAAGAAGGTCATAATCACGTTTGGTTTTCTTTTTTTGCATCCAGAGCAAATACATTTTTAGCTGAATAAAAAAAGTTAAAAAAATAATAAAAAAGAAGAGGAGTAAGTTTTTTTTTAATACTAATAGGACAGACAAAACACATAAATAAAGAAAAAATATGCGGGAAAAAAGCAACCGAAATGAAAGAAGAAATTATAAAATAAACATAATAAAGCGTAGTTTATATTACCATGGCCAAAAAAAAAAAAAAAATAGAAAAAAATAAATAAAAAAAACACAATCCGCGTCCATCCATATTTACTCATTTTCACAAAAATAACAGAAATAATAAAATATTGTTTTATGATGATGGCATCCTTAAGTATTTTATTATGACAGGAACGGTTGATTGCTCTGCTGCATAATGCGAGCCAAAAAGAAGTTATTAAATTTAAAAAATTTTAAATAAACAAATAAAAAAAATAGAAACCTGAAACAGCTTTCTGATTGGAAAGTCGAAAGGATATAAAAATCTTTTCCAGTTTTATTAAAGGTATATAGACAAGGTTTTTGAAGTAAACAACTGTGTAACCAGGACCTGAAGCTGTTAATTTTTACTCTAAAAACGACTCAATTGTCAATGGCGCACAAATGTTAGAACGGCGTTAAAAAAATATCGGAGATGGATAAAAGTTTTCTATTATTCGGTTCCTAGAAACTTAAAAACGTCATTATAAATATTAAAAAACAGTTTATTTTTCAAGACGACTAACGCGGCGGCAGCATAAAAATCTTCGATGGCTAATAAGCAGATCACTGAACCTTTTCTTTTTAATGGTAACCTCTTCACTAAAGATGACTTTTTTAATAACACGAGTCTCTCTTAAATTTTCAAAATTCGTCCAAAGTATCAACTACTTACGAGTTCACAAATGACAATTATTTAGAAGTGTCGAGCAATAAAAATAAATAGTAATAAATTTTGCCAACACAACAGTTTGTTTAAGAACACAGAAAAAACAGGATGTTTTTTTAATTCGCTGGAGTCTTAAGTTATAAAAAGTAAAACAAAAATTTAAAATTTAATCGAAAAAAAAGAAATTTATTCGAAGGACCAAAAAAATTTTTTGGACGTTTTCATTTGAAAATTAATTCGAAATATTGTCATTGTGTTTGTGTTTTAATAAAGTACGGTCTTGGTATCTAATTTTAGTTAACTTTTTTTAGCATTGCTGGTCTTATGTCACAAACAACACGAAACATATTATCCGCCAAGGCTTCTATTGTTGCTGATTTATTAGGAAAAGCCATTCACTTTACGTGGACCCACAGAAAAAATTCGAGAGGTAGCAAATCACACGACCTTGGTTTTCAGTTGCAGGGTCCTTTTCTCCTAATCAATTTATCGCAAAGTTTTCATTTCAATTTGGCTGGTTTCGACATATGACACGTAACGCCATCATATTATAACCTTATTAGACCCGACCTTTGTTCTTTACATTTTCGAAAAAATAGTCATTAACCATGGCGCGGTAACGCTGTACGCCGATTGTAACTCGAGCTCTGGCTTCATTTTTTAAGAAATATGATCCAATGAGTTGCTACTTGTAAACCACATAAAAGGGTTAAACTCGTAATGGAGTTTGAAGGATCTGTTGCAGATTGATTTCACTCCATAGAAGGCCATTTTGTTTGCCAACAACTTCGTTAAGTCAAAAATGAGCTTGATTAATAAATACAATTTTGTGTCTTTACGTCGAATGAATTTATGACTTGTTTTTAAACTTTTTTTCAAATGTCAAGTTATTCATAATAATTTTCCAAAAAGAAAATGAGCAAAGTATGACTGTTTGTTTGAAAATTCAACATCAGGCAATTTTTAAGCAGTTTAGCTCAACCAGCTTTAAGCTGTTAAATTCTAGTCTCTATTAAAATCTTACGTAAACTATTTAATTGTAAGCATTAACTGTTTGTGTTTCTTTTTTTTTAATTTAACAATTAACTTTATTCATGATTTAGGGTTTAAAAAATAAGTTTTCAAGAGCCATAATGGCATAATAGAGGTATTTGTATCAATGTTTAGATTTAAATATTCGCCTGTTCGTTAAGAAATCTCAAGTCAAATAAAAGGTTATCGCCAGTAAATACTTTAAATAAAATGTATTTTGGTGAGTGGTAGTGAAATCACAGACAATTTGTGTTTGTTTTTTATAAATAAAAAAAATAAATAAAACAAAACAAATGAAACTGACATGAGCATAAGTGATAAGAAATCTTCAAGTAGTGGAAAGTTTTACAAAAATTCAGATTTTTTTTTTTACTATTGTACACCGACAGTTAAGACAGCAAGTGGTCTAGAAATAAATAAATCACTAATGTCAGGCGACCCCAGAAAGTTATTATTTTTTTTAATTCTATTCAAATTTTAATGTTGCTCGTAAATTTAATATTTAAGTTGACTGAAAAAGCTTTCCTTTCATTTGCGAAATATTTTGGTGTTCAACTTAAATAAATACTCATATAAAGAATCAGAAACAAAGGTCTCTTTCGAATACTTTACAATATTTTAAAAAGTATCTTAAAAGGTTTCCATACTTCAAAGGCGGAGAATTAAAAAACTGGGTTTAAAGAAAACAAGAAAAGGCTTTTGCAGCATTTTAAATGTTTTGTTCGTTTTCTTATCAAAATTTTAATAAATTTTTAATTGATTCAAGTATTTTTTCGATCAGAATTTTTTTCCTTTTTGAATACATTATTATAATAATTAAAAACATTATTTGATTAGTATATTAAGTTTTGTGTTTTAATTAAATATGTTATCAAAACAATTACAAATTTAATTGAAACAATTAAGTATTTGATTAAAACAATTAACAATTTAATTAAAACAAGAAGACGTTTTTGTAAACTTTGTGAGAGTAGCTTTAAAGATCAAGCAGTAGACATTCAGAAACTTAGGGCAGAAGAATCGGTAAAAGGGACTACTAACCCTTATAAAAAACGTAAAATTATAATTTTTTTCTTTGCCTAATAGAATTTATGAACGGGTAAGCTTTTAAATAAACTCACTTCCTGACATTTTGGTTCAATATTCTCTGGCAAGGCATCATGCCTACGTTGACGCTACCAAATTATTCAGATTTACTTAGAAATCAGTTATCAATTCGTGCAATGTACAGACGCAAAATTTTATTCATCGTTTAGGCTTATTTTTGGCTTAACGGGTGTTGATAAGCAAAATGGCCTCATATGGAATGTAATCAATCTGCAACTGATCCTACAGATTTCAATACCTCCAGAAAAAATACTCGCTTCTTGTGGTTTGCATGATAATGGCAACTTATTGGATCTTATTTCTTATTTAATTGAAATAAAAACTTTTTGGCAATCAGCCCCTATAGACTCAATCAAATCTAAAAAAAAATACGCTTGGCGCTGGTAGCATTATTTTAGCAAAATATTGTAAAAGAGCTTACTTTTTAAGCTGATTCATCAGCAACAATTAAACAACTTGGAGGCAAACATTGCTCGTGTAATTCGTGACATATGATCACAATTCTTAAAACAGTGACCCATAATTAAACTTCCAGAATATGCTTCGTCGAGAACTAACGCAATGGCTATATGTTTGAAGTAATTCTTAACTGGTAATGCCCTGTATTGGCCCATCGAATAAAATTTTTTTTTTTAATTTAAATTTATTCGGAATTAAAAAAACACTTTTTACTTATAAAAAGTATAATAGAAAGACTTAACGAGTATTACTTTTAAAACACAGGATCTAGATGAAACAAATGCTTGGCAGAATAGGGTCATGTGGAAGGATTACCCCCTATCCCCACACAAGGGACAGTTTAAATTGGATTACGTATCTTTATGCTTAAAACTCATAATTATAAGCAAACCTTTTATTTTTTTAGTTTCATTCAAATGTCTTTCAATAAAAGTTTAAAAATTAATTTTCAAATCTTTAGTTTGCTTCATCTTTCGAAACCAGTTTTTACTACTCGTAGTTTTTTTTTCTGTTTTGCTTTCAGTCTATTAAATTTTAAAGAAAAAAAAACAGAAAATATTTTTGTGCAACATTTGAAGATGAAAGAAAAAATTTGCAAATTTTTTTCCACAACTTCCTTTATCACCACGTTGTTGTCGATGATTCTTGAGAGGAAGTAACTAAAAAACACATTCATAAAAAATGAGTAAAGTAAGGAAAGAGGAAAAATAAGAAACGAGTAGTTTTTCCTATAAAATATCCAAAGCATATAAATGCATATTTTATTTGTGTTTCTTGCAGTGGTGTACTTTTCCACATTTCACATTTATTTTAATAGAAAAAATATTTTATTTAAATTTTAATCTTGCTTTCTTTAACTCCAAAAAAAATATTTATACAAACACATAAAATGAACTTTATAAAGTACCCGGAAGGTATTTTTGTTTTTTTTTTTTTAGTTTTGCAGTAGAGTACTTTTTTTTTCTTTAAATACTTAACTGGATAAAATTTACATTTTATTCAACAACTTAAGGTGAAGAGGTTCCTAAACTATTGAGAACAAAAAACTTATTTAAATAATTTTTAGAAGTTTAAAACTGAAATGTTGACGTAGCATAAACTTTCTTAATTCGTAATTAGGTACAGAAGAATTTGCTTTTGCTTTTTAATACTTTGTAAAGTACCTTCCGAATTTTTTTTATCTATTTTCATTTCGAATTAAACAAATGCTTTATATTTTTTCTTAGTTCAAATATTTTTTTTATGCATCCGTAAAAAGTACTATTTTATCCCCCTTTATCAGTTTTGTTATTTCATTTAAAAATTTATTCTTGTGTTTATAATTTTATTTGCAAAATAAAACATAAATTGTAAAAAAACATGAAAAAAAGTAAAAAGTACCACAAAGAAATAAAAGTACCAAAGGCATTTAAAAAGTACCACCAGCTAAAATATGCATAAAAACTTTTGTTAATATAAAAAGAAAACAATTCAGAGTTAAATAATGCTGTGAATTTATCTTAATAGAGAAATTATAAAATTATACAAAAAGTACCACAACATTTCAGTGTATACTTTTACATTTCTTGTACAAGTCGTGATAACCAAAATAAATTTATCAACCTTTCTAGAAGTAAAAGCTTTATTTAATCTAAAAATAAGTTGGAATTAAGGCTAAATTGTAAAGCACAATAACAAAATTATTCTGCGTGCACAAAAAGTACCATCAAAGGGTATTTCTCCTTGCTCGCTTTTGAGTAATTTAAACGTTTATTTAAACATTTATAGCATTATCAACACAAATAAAAATATAAGGTATTCGAGATCATTAAAAAATTAAAGTACCAAAATAAAAAGTACCAAAATAGAAAAACAAATGAATAATATTTTATCAAATTTAAGCTTCACATGGAAATTAATTTATTAAAAAAATTGTTTTATCTTTCTGGAACAAGGAGTTAAAACCAAAACAAAATTTTAAATACTTGGTTATAAATCAGAGTTAAGCTGGCCTGTTTTGTACCCTAAAAAGTACCACTTCTTTACCTTTTAAATAAATAAAAATATTTTAAATTAAATATTATTAACAATTAAGTTTAGCTAATTTGCAAAGAAAAGAGGAGGCTATAAAAATGTTTGTTTTCATGTGGTACTAAAATTGTTAAAAATAGTACCAATTTTATATAAAGTTTATTAAAAAAAATTTTAAACTTTAAGTTAAACGTTTTAAACACAAAATTTAAGAACTATTATTTAAAAATAATTTTTGAGGTCTTAAGTACCTTTAAGTCCCTGACTTGAAAGTTAATATACAAATTTTAATTTCTTTACTTAAGGATTAACATGATTTAATGTTCTCTCACTAAATAAGTACTGAAGGCAGATAATTTTTTTTTTTAAGCAAGGAAAAAGTAACTGCAAAAGGTAGCGGGGTAACTCAGTACTGTCTTTAAGCTATGGTTTCGATATTACCACTCTGAGCATATACCGATGACAAGTAAGTTTTGGAGCTCAGATGTTTCGTAAAAGTACCTTAACTCAGCAGACACACTCAGGGCTGTATTTCAACTACGTTAACCCCAGCAGCCAATTGCGTTACAACAACAGCCGATTAGACGAACATTTGTATGTTATTAGTATGATGGAAATGCATTTCCCTAATAAACTCACACATCTAATGAACTGTTGGTTTGACTCACTTTATTGTAGAAATGCAACACAGAGAGCGTGCATAAATTGAATTTTCACTTAATCTACGCATTATTTTTTCTAGAAGCGTGTTTAAAATATTGTTTTTAAAATAACAATGAGATTCATCAGTTAATTTTTTTCTTGCAATTGGCCATAATAAACTTTGAATAGTTCAACATTTTGCGTTGAAACAAAAATAAATATGGCACAAATAAAATTTAATATTTTGCACAAAAAGTGTTGTTTTTATGATTTTCATTTAAATTAATTTTTTGGTGGTTTTCGTTTGCAATATGAAAAATTTTGTAAATTGTTGCGGCAAAACAAAATATAAATTTTCTTTAATAAAATAAAAAAAGTTTTTATAAAAACGCAAATTGGGTTACACACAAATATTAATTTTTTTTTTTTACTACATACGTGTACACTTTTATTCATTTGATTAAGGTAAATTTTAAAATAGATTTTGCCAATCACTGTTGCACAAAAAATATAACTGTAATTTACATTAGATTTAATAAAGCAATTTTAAAAATAAAATGCTTATTAAAATATTTTAGTGTTTTGATTCTGTGACCCTTTAAAGCCTTTAGCGTTGCCTGGCTGTCAACATTAATAGTCAAGTGTTTAGAAACTAATAAGAAGCCTTACGAGGTTACCTCAAAAAACTAGGTTGGCAGCATTGGGAATTTATAAAAGGTCGTTTGATAAAAAAATGTCATGTTTCAAATATTGTGCAACAAATTTTTAAATGTAAAGGAACATTATTTTGATGTTGTTTTGTGTCTGAGGTTAACTTATTCTACAGTTTCGGGCCTTGGCGACTTCCGTGTGAAAAGTAGAGGGTTCACTTACACTCACAACATATTTTGATGGCTAATCTTTTAAATTTAATCCTAATCTTCTAATATTTGATGGTTTTTACGATGACTATTGAGAATGTTTCTGGTTTGGAGGCCTGGGTTCGAATCCCAACAGCTGCCACTAAAATAACAATTATTTTTCATACTAGCATACATTAGGGCACTCTCCTAATCTGATATTTCTCTATGTAGAGAAATCGTAGTGGAATCAAAAAATCAATAAAAAAGCTTTAAAACTCGATGACCTAAGTGGGCATCCAACGGTTAACAAAAAAGGAAAAAATAGTATGATTTTGAATTTAATGGAATCGAATAGAAAAAAAATAGAATAGAATAGAATAATATTTGAATTTAAGAGAATATAGTTTACAATAAAAATATCTGCATAATATATATTCGTAAATTTGATGCCTACCATATTCAATTGAATGGAGGTGTAGCTCACTCTTTTCACAACAACAAGCTCTCATTACAACTGTTTAATTTTGTTGGAAAATTTTATGCCATAAAATAGTTTTCATAAATAAATAAAACACCAGCCACACAAAAACTTAATTATTAATTAAATTTTTTGGTTATTTTACAATATTTACAAGTGATTTATGAAAATCCTAGAAAATGCTAAAATGAAATACAAGTCGGCGAATAATTTGCACATTTTTGATTCATTTCTATAAATGCATTTTTTTTATTTTGTAAATAATTTATTTTATTATGCGGTTAAAGTTCAGATAAATAAATTAAATAATAAAAAATAACAAAACTTGAAACTGCCAAAAGTTACATAATACAGTTGACAAATTTCTGATGTGAACAGCTTTTACTAAAAATAGTTAAAAAAATATTTATAAGTTTAATATTTGAGTTTGTAACTTAAATTTTTAAATAGTTTGTGTTATGCTGTATGGAAGCTAATAGACGTTACACAGTACAATACCGAGTTAAACATATTTGATTGAAAAGTCTGTTCTGCGAGCCAACTACTTGACATTGCGACTTAATAGGTTTCAAAATTAAGCTACAGCACAAGAATTTATTCGAATAACCGATTATTCGAAAAATATCACTTTAATAAATTTTTAATTGAATAATATTTCCTTCTTTTTAAACAAAACATTAATCAATTTATATAGTATTAGACTCCTCAAGAGTTTTTGGGTAGAATTTTTTCGAATAACCTATTATTCGATTAATATTATTCCAATAAATGTTCATTCTAAATTAAAAGTGTTTAAACACATGTTTTAAAAACATAAAATTGATTCGAACGCTTTTTTTGGTAATTAGGATTGTGGGTTATTAGAATTTATTTATTTCAGTTGGTAAGCCATTATTCAGTTCCAAAAAATTAAGCTATTTCACAATTATTTTATTTAAAAATTTTAAGTGGAATTTAATTGAAAAATCGGTTATTCGACAAATATTACTCAAATAAAATTTTATTAAAAAATGTTCACGTGTTCTTTTAAACATTTATACATTTATATAGTATTAAAGTCATCAATAAACTTTGGGTAGAATTTACTTGAATAACCAATTATTCGATTAGGGTTATTCGAATAAATGTTTATGCTAAAAAAAAAAATTTTATTTCTTCTTTAAAAACATGTTTTCAAAATATAAAATTGATTCGAACTTTTTTTTAGTAACTATGGTTGCGGCTTATAAGATTTCATTAATTTCGGCCAGCAAACCATAAGTCGATTCCAAAAATTAAGCTTCTCAGCAAAAAAATTTTAGTAGAATTTTTTCGAATAATTAATTATTCAAAAATATTACTCGAATTAATTTTTATTCATTATATAGTATTAAAGTCATCAAAAATTTATTCGAATAACCGATTATTCGATTTATATTTTTCGAATAAAGGTTTCTCTCACATTAAAACATGTGTCCATTCGTCTTATAAAACATTTTTTAAATTATAAAATTGATTCGAAGAGTTTTTTTTTTTTTTTTGAATATTCGATTTTTCGTTTAATCGAATTAAAAAAATATTCTTTATACGGTTATGCTTTTTTATTTTGGAAATAATTTAAAAAGTGCACTTTCATCCACTCCAATGGCTGTAAAGAGTTCCTTTATTGCTGCAATAAATGTTACCAGGTTCTAAGGTTTTTACTCAATTACAATTTTATATGACAATAAAAGAGTCTTTAATTTTCTGGACGCTTTAGAAATTTAAGCGACAAGTAAACAAACCAAAAATAAGTTTGAGCTTAACAATTAAATATTCCGAAAACTTCAATTGTGTTTAACTTTAATTAAAATACCTTCTTTATTTGTAACAAAACCACTAAACCTTTCTTCATAATCTCTACAAAGAACTCCTGATGTATTAACAAAATAAAGGGTTCGAGTTGATTAAAAAATTCACTTTTCAATCACTACTATTGCGACTTAAATATTAAAATAAAGAGGAAAGCCATGCTTAAAATCAAAATCAAAAATTCATACAGCTGCTGCT
Organism: Cistogaster globosa; assembly: GCA_937654795.1. NCBI lineage: Eukaryota > Metazoa > Arthropoda > Insecta > Diptera > Tachinidae > Cistogaster > Cistogaster globosa. The sequence goes on from OW569407.1 coordinate 8,024,397, forward strand.
TTAATATTTTATACCGTTCGAGACAAAATCTATTACTTATAAATGTTCAATAAACATTGTACAACGATTGTAACAATCTGGCTATTGTTATTAAGTGCTTAAAACAATAGATAATAGAGGAAAATCACACATGTTTTCATATGCATACAAATAAACAAATATTCACATAAATTAAAAGGAATATAGGGTGTGCAATCGGTTGAAAGGATTTTCGAATAATTTATAAAATTTTTATAAAAAGTTTTTTAAATTTTTTTTAAGTAAGTCCCAGCTCAGGCTAAAACTAAGCCGAGGCGTTTTTGCTTGCCGGCAAGAAATTAGAGCAACCATAATTCACGTTATATATACATCACATAAAGTATATAAATGTTTATCCGGTCATCAGGGTAAGTTCAGATGAAGCAAACTGCATGCTTAAGTTAGTGATCACAATACAACGGTTGACTTAACCTGAGTTGTGTTTGTACTTTTAGAACACAAGAAAATATGAAAGAAAAATACAAATTTACATAAGGAATGAGTGTGAAAGGCATAGAAAAAAAAACATTATTTATCTATAACGAACCAGACTAAAAAATAAAAGTAAACCATGATACACATGTCGCAACTGTTGCCTCAACCAACACAAAATATTAAAATATTTGGTAAAACGTTTGATGCAACATTACTCTTTATATGCAACCTATTAACCAACAATACAATCCAAAACATGTGGCGTTGGTGGTTACATCGTATGTACTGGGCATAAGAGCTGCTCTAAAGGTATCAGCACCAGTAAAATTTTTATACCTCGGAGCGGTTTTGAAACTTTTTACAAAAGAAATTCTTCAAAAGTTTAAAAACTTCTGAAAGCATCTTAACACAGTGACCAAAAGAGATTGTGGACCACCACTAAATTTATTTACAATACGAAATAAGCGACCAAAATAATAAGAACATGAACAGCAAATTATTCATGTTTAAAAAATTGTCCGAATTTTTAGCAGAACTTAATAAAGAATCTTCGTAATATACGATCCCATCAAATTAATTTCGTCCATATTTTATTCATCTTAAACTTAGTCATGGAGATAATTTCTTTCCTATGAGTGTTAATTGATCCAGGTAGCGGGAATCCCTAGAGATGCCCGCTAAAATTGAGTAACTCATTAACAGTGATTAACAAAATTGTTCACTCTATTGGATTTAAATATACAGCTTTCAAATATTTGCTTTTCTAAATGCAATTATCTATTGTTTTTAAGTAAATAATGTTGCCTTAAGTGCAGGAGGTATATGACCTCAAAGGTAAAGTGAATTATTATTTATTTTAAACTGATATATAGGGTGATTTTTTGCTGTTTTGCTTTCCTTATTCTTTTTTTTAGAATTTTAGTGCAGCTGAAAATATTTCAAACTAATTGGTAAATTCGCCAGCAGTTATGACAACCCTGATTTGCTTCTAAAACGCAAATGTTTAAATTGAACATGTAAAATATTTAAGGGAAGAATAAAAGTGCAAATAGCACGTTCTTAACTGTAATAAAAAAACAATATTCCTTTTAGTCTAGAAAAGCATTTTTCAAAAGCTGTTGAAAATTTTAGTTTAAATAGATGAGCGCTTAATAAGTCACCCTATAAAAGTGTATTGTTCACATAAGTGTAAGTATGTACACATAAGTGCTTATGTTTATTTGTTATTGTAAGTGTAATTACATTATTATTGTTGTTTTTAAGATTTCCCTGGAAATTCACGTCCTTCTTAGAACTCATTAGAACATACGAAGCATGTAATTACATACAGATAATAAAAAAAAATAATGCCAAGATATATAACAGATATCGCCTTAAAGTTTAACGCTTCAATTAATTTACGGTGATTGATGACTTAAAAATAGCACAATAATCAATAATCAAGTTCTACAGCAAAATAATCAGATTGATTATATTCTGTGCAGCTTTTCAATTTAAGAGAATGTCTTAGCGGTGTCATTAAAATGATGTGAAGTGTTAATGAGTTTTAATTATCTTCTTCGTAAGAATGATATAAAGTTTTCAATTTAATAAATCTATATTGAAGTATTGAAGTGTTTTCGTTATATTAAATTTTGCTTAAATATTGGGAATATTCATGGCTTTAAATTTTTAGATTTTATTTATCATTTTATTTACACAAAATTTTAGCAGGAATTTTTATTTTAAGTATTCACAGTGAATATGAATATGTTTACAATAAATAAACATTAACCTGAAAATATTTTAAATATTTTCATTCCAAATATTGAAAAATAACTTTATATTTATACCGAAAAATATTTTGCACAAAATATTTTATGAAAAAAAATGTTTAATAAAAAAATATTTTTGTAGGAAGTATTTATGAATAATATTTTAAATTCTTAAAGAATTACATTTAAAAAGAAAAGTGTTTGCAAAAAACATATTTAACACAAACTTGAGAAAAACACACTTTTATAATAAATATTTAAATTTAAAAGATATATTTTTATGGAAAAAAATAAAAAATATATTACAAATTTTAATGGAACAAATATTTTATCTAAAAATTAATTTATGTAAAAATATTTTATTTAATAAATATATTTATATTTATTTATAGAAAAAATTTAAGAAGAAGAGAATATTTCTATTTAAAAAAATGTATAGATAATACTTTTATGAAATAAAATATTTAAAGATTTTCTTATATATAGAAAAATTATTTGAAGCAAATATTTTATCGAAGAAAATATAGAAAATACTATAGACAATATAATTATGTAAAATATCTCTTATCGACAAAATATCAATGGAATTTAGTATGGACCTTATTAATGGAAAAAATTTATAGAAATTTTTTTATTGAAAAAAATATTTATAGACATTTTTTTATGGAAAAAAAATTATGGAAAAATTTTATTCCATAAAAAAATTTCGTTTAAATATTTTTCTTGTTATAATATTTTCCACTTAAATAAAGTTATTTTCTATTAATATTTTTCCACAAAAATATTTTCTATTAAAAAAAATTTATAGAAAAAAATTTTTATAAAAAAAATTAATTAAAAATTTTTTTATTAAAAAATATTTATAGATAATATAAAACCATTTTTTATGGAAAAAATATTTATAAAAATTTTCAATGATAGAAATATTTATATACAATTTTTTCAATGCAAAAATATTTATAGAAAATATTTTTTTTCTCATATAAAAAATATTTATAAAAATAGAGAAAATTTTTAAGAGAATTTTATTTTATTTTTTTTTTTTTTTTTTTTGTTGAAAAAATATTTATAGAACTTTTTGTGGCATAAATGTTATAGAAAATAATTTTTGAGTTAAAAATATATATAGATAATATTTTTTAGATAAATATTTATGGAAAAATTATTTATAGACATCATTTTTATCCACAAAGTATTTATAGAAAATGTTTTTAAAGATTTAAAAAAAAAAAATTTATAATTTTTATATTTTATATTTTTTATACTCTTTTATATATTTTTATTTTTTTATTTTATAGAAAAAGGTATAAAGCAAACATTTTTACGGAAAAAAATATTTAAAGCAAATTTTTTTACGGAAAAGAAATGTTTATAAAAGGTTTTTTACGGCAAAGATTATTATAGAATTTTTTTATAAAAAAATTATATAAAATAATTTTTAATAAAAAAATATTTAAGGAATTTTTATTTGTGGAAAAAAAAATACTTATAAAAAATTATTTATGGCAAAAATATTTATAAAAAATATAAAAAAAATATTTTTAATGGAAAAAAAATTAATGGAATTTTCTTATGGAAAATATATTTATAATATTTTTAAGGCAAAAACATAGTTTTTATGCACAAAATATTCTTTATGGACAAATTATTAAAAAAATATTTCCAACGAACAAAATATTTATAGAATTTTTTTATGAACAAAATTTTTAAAGAAAATATTATTTGTAAAGAAAATCTATAAAAAATATTTTAATTTACAAAATATTTTTAGAATATATTTTTTATACTCAAAATATTTATATAATACAGAAAATATTTATAGAAAATATAGACAGGTAGACGCGATAACTGCAAATGCGGCATACATTCTGCTAGTGTCTAAATTTTCTAAAGAAAACGTGCGCATACATTTGTAAATAATTTTTCTTTTTAAAAACTGTTAGGAAATTGAAGAGGTTAATTTTAATTTCTTTAGAAAATATTTTTAACAACAAAATGTTAATGGAAAATATTTTTATGAGAACGATACTAATAAAAAATATTTTTGTGGAAAAAATATTAATAGAAAATAACTTTATTTAAGTGGAAAATATTTTAATAAGAAAAATATTTATAGAAAATTTTTTTATGGAATAAAATTTTATCGAAAATATTTTTTTGTATGCTAAATTTTACAATTTTCATTTGTCAACAAATATGTTATGTATTTTTGCACTTATTTTTAAAAAAATATAAAATTTTCTCGAGAAAATTAATAAAAAAAAATTGTTAATAAAAGTTCAAGTTTATTGACACAGCGACAAACGCAAATTTGGTTAAGTAATAAAACATTTAAAATTTAAATAGTCTTGAAAATACTTATTGCATTTTAAAAATATTTTTGTAGTGTCGTCGCTCTCGTTGCACCAATTGATCGTAATAAACTGGCATTTGACATTATAAAGAGTATTTGCTTCACCAATTAAAATAATTTAGTTATAACTTATGGGAGAAAAAACTGCTCAAATTAAAATTTTATATAAAAAATTGCACATTTTGGCTTGAAGATACAATAAGTTTTATTGGACTTTAATATTTGCAACCAGTTCTTTAAATATTGAATTTTTGTAACACTCCATAATATTTGTGATAATAAAAGCTTTTAAATTTTTATTTTTTTTTTCCTTCATTTAATTAAACTACAAAGTGCATTTCTTTTGAGCAATGATTCAAAATAAGCGAGCAAGTTAACAAAACAAATACAAATAAAAGTTGTATTTGGACTGAGTTGAACTAATTAATCACAACTTTAATTGATTTGAACTGTTCACCGTATGCATGCTACTGATTTGATATTGTTGTTATTCGAATACTTAAAGTTAAGTATTGAATATTCTAAGCACATTTGAATGAAAATTGTATTAGGCTGGCACTAATTTACGATTTCGTATTGTTTCTTTTGTAATAAAAAAAAAAGAAATTAAAAAAATTTATTTTCAGAAATGTTGCAGAAAATTTTTATTTTTGTAAAAACTTTAAAACATTTCCAGGAGATAAATTATAATTTACTCAAAGGAAGAGAGATATTATTATAAAGTTTCCTAAAATTTCAGTTGAAAATATTTTAATATCATAAAAAATTTATTATCGTAAAATTTTCTTCAGAAAACTTGTCAATCGTTGAATTAAAAAAATTTAATATCGTAAAATTATGTGTACAAAAGGAGTAAATTTTATTGTAAAATTTTTAAGAGAATTAAATATTCATTTAAACATTCTTAAAGAACTTTCGAATGACGTAGTTTTTTTTTAATTTATGATATCGTAAAATTTTATATACAAATTTTTAATATCGTAAAATTATTTATAAGAGACTTATTATGTTATTTTTTTTTACTACCGTAAATTGTTATTATAAGCAAGTTATAATTATCAGAAATTTGAAACGTAAAGATTTTAGTATCGTAAAATTTAAAAAAAAAATTAATTTTTAAAATAAATATTTTGATCGTAAAATTTTTTTAATTAAAAAAATTTTTTAAACACAAATCTTACTTGTAGAAAATTTGCGTTATTTAAATATTTTATGGAAAAAAGAAAAACTTTTACTAAATTGAAATTTGTTATATCGTAAAATTTTTTATACAGAATAATTTTTTAAATAAAAAATTTGAAATTTTTACGCATATTTTTTATGTAAAATGCTACAGAAACTAGTTATTCTAAAAGTCCAATTTGTTGCACAAGGAAAAAATGAAACAATAAGTTGCAACCTAACGAACTTTTAAGTAAATCAAGAAAATATGAAAAAAATACTTATATAAAGTATGGTAACGAATTTGAATTGAAAGTTGAAATAAATACTCATAGAACTTAAGACACTTAGAAAAATAAATTGAGAAGTAAAAAAATTTATTTAAAAAGAAATAAAACAGTACGTTACAATAAACAGTACGATCTAAATGTATTTTTTTTATACACTCAAGTATGCAAAGAGCGATACAATACGTAGGTAAGTACAGAGATGGATAAGCCTACAAGCACAACGACAGACTCTGACTTTTTATAAGACTCTTAAAAACAATTGAATGATTTATATCTTTTAATTACTTAAAGCTTATTAAAGCTAATTAAGAATACTTAAAAAAATCTTGTTATGGTTTCTTAAAAATTAACATACACATTCACATACACATACACACACATTTAAGTACACAAGCAGCAGTTAACTGAGCTTTAGAAATGTGAGTGTGTTTGCTTGAATAGAATTCCGAGTAAAATGAATTACAGTATAACGATATAAAAGCAATTGAAGTGAAAATGAATCCAACTAAATTCTTTTTGTATTTTATCATCGGTGATCTGTTTAATGCCACTTATAGAATTATGAATTGTTAAATTTTAATTATGAAAATTTTTTTTGTAGTTGTTTATAAGTGCATAGTGCACTTACAAACAACAACAAAAATGAAATACTATAAAACAACAACAACAATAAAATTAATAGAATTATTATTCAACACATGAGTGAATTTTCAGACAGACTTGTTTCATTTTGCTCTCTGTGCAAGACACTTGTATGATTGACTACTTGATAGCAAAGAACTGCTAACAGAAAGTCAATTGTTCAATGGCTCTTTTAGCACATCAGATCAAGCAAAACACAAATAAAAAAAAAATACATTTACTGCTTCCTTGAAATGTTTATAATTTGTTTTATAGTTGTGTGTATGGCAATACAACTTTGAAATTGCGATGATAAGTCTGATGTTAATTAATTAAAAACTTGTTTAATTATTCATGCATACAAATATGAAGACAAAAAACCGCGTGTAAATTAAAAAAAATTAGAAGCAATTTTTTTATGTTTTTTTTAGCAGTTTTTTAACAGACAAAGGGAAATCAAAGGTTCAAAATACAGAGAAATTGAAGGACACTTTTATGAATATAAAAGTTCGATGATAAAATAATTTCAAAAAGGCAATAATACTATAGTCTATTTAGAAATTTTTTTATTAAAGACTTGTATTAAAAAATGTTTTTTCTGTTTTTTTATTTTTTATTTTTTAATTAACACAATAAACTAGAAATTTTTTATATTCGCTAAGTTCACCTTAGTTATAATTTTTTGAAGGAGAGAAAAATTATGTAATACTCTGTAGAACATTTTTAATATCGCAATGCTTTTTCCATATACACTCTTCAATAATCAAATATTTCATTTTAAAAAAATAAAATATTCTCTAAAGATGACTTTAAAAATAAAAATCTTTTTCGATTTTAAATTATTACTATTTCTGTAGAGAAAATTTCTGATAACGCAATATTTTCTCTATAGCAATTTTTTAGACCGAAACTCTAATTTTATAAAACCTTTTTATCGAAAAATTTTCTCTAAGAAAACATTTCGGGTATTAAAATTTAACAAATTTAAGATTTTCTGAAGAATTAGGCCATTTTTTATATAAAAATATCAAAAATTTGCAAAATTTTCTGTTGTAAATTTAAAATATAAAAAAATCGAAAACTGGAAAATTCTCTATAAAAAATATCGAGAACTGAAAAACTTTTTAAGTAAAAAAATTTTAAGAACTGAAAAGTTTTATATATGAAACATGTCGAGAACTGCACCATTTTCTTTAGAAAAAATAAAATGGTTTTAAAAAAATATTGAAAACAAGATAATTTCTAATTGAAACAGAGTTTAAGAACTGCAAAATTTTTTATGTAAAAAAATTTCTTAAACTGAACATTTTTTTTTAAATATAGAAAATTGAAAAATATTTTATGTAAAAAAATTTGAGAACTTGAAAAATTTCTATATAAAAAAATATCAAGAACCGCAAGATTAAAAAAAATACCGAGAACTAGAAAATGTTTAAAAAAATGTATTGAAAAATTTTTTATTTATAAAAATTACGAGAGTTACAAAATTTTCAAAATAAAAATTAAAAAATACATATAAAAATTTTTAATAAAAAACTATTAAAAATATATTTAAAAAATTAAAAAAAAACTGAAAATTATTTAGTTAAAAAATTTCGAGAATTGAAAATTTTTCAATATAAAAACAATTTTTAAAACTAGAAAATTTTCTATAAATTATATCGAGAGCTGCAAAATTTTCTACATAAAAATTTAAAAACTTGAAAATTTTGTAAAAAGAAATATCGATAGCTATAAAATTTCCTATAAAAATTTCAAAAACAGAAAAGATTTCTATAAAAAAATTTGAAAACCGGTAAACTTTCTGCATTGAAAAAATATCGAAAAAAATATCGAAAATAAAATATAAAAATATAAAAATTAAAAAAATATATATCAATAACTGAAAAATTTACCATAAAAAATTTTGAATATTGCAAAGTTTTCTGTGTAAAAAAAATTTGAAAACTGGAAATTAAAAAAAAAAAAAATTCGTAAACTGCAAATTTTTAATAATTCAAACTTTCCTCTGTAGAGAACATAATTCTACATATGGAAAATTTCAAATGCTGCAAAGTTTTTCTATGCAAAAATAATAGTTTAATTTTCTATATAAAAAATACTTATTCCCAAGATTCTCTTTTTAATAATGCAAAATTTTTTTTGGTTATTGTATAATTTTATAAATAGCAATTTAAATTGTAAAGCTTAATTTATTTTCTAAAGAGAACATATTTATTTACGTAAATTTTTCTATGTCATAAAGTCAAATATTTTAGAGGTTTGTGTTTACAATAGAATCCTGTTTTATACAGAAAATTAAAATATGGTATTTTTTTTATTCTCTTGGCAATTCCATTGTCGTAAAATGTTCTACTTTGGTAATTTTAATATCGAAAATTTTTTAAGTATAAAAATTTTATTGTATAACACTTTTAAGAAGTAACAGATTTGCAATTTTTTATAATATTTTTTTTTTCAATTTTTTATAAAATTTTTATTGAATCGCTGTTTTCATTCTAAAAGTTATTTTAGAGAAGTATTTAAAGAATCGACAAGTTCTTAAAGAAAATTAAAAACAATTTTGTAAGAAATGTGTATTATACGTTTTTACATTAAGTAGTTTCGATTTAAAAAGGTTCTCTTTAAATTTTTTTTTCATTAAGTGGTTTTTATTATTGTTGTAAAAGTTCAAATACATTTAAACCATAAATTAAGCTTCATACATACAAACATAAATTAATACACATGCAGTTAAAGTGCAGAATGTATGAACTTATGAATCCATGATTATAATTATAAAAAAACGTGTGTATTTTTAAATAAAAGAGAAAATAATAACATGCGTTTGGATGGCGAACAAATTATTTGATCTTTTATGCCTTTACCGAGTAAGTTCTCCTGCTTTATTTAAATATACTACCGCATAAACATTTTGCACAATTCTTTGCACACACACACTCATATAAAAGTAAATCGTTAAGCTGGTGGCGGCCTCAGAGGTTTAAGTTTTATTTTTTCTGTTTGAAATGTACTTGAATATTTCAATTTTTTTTTTATTTTTTACCGCCAGTTCATCTCAATTGTAAGGAATGATATTTTTGTTATTTTTTTTAATTTTTTTCTTTAACAACATTTCATTGCAATAAAGATTTTATTTCGTAATGTATAATAATAATGTTTGCTTTTAAGTTGTTTAAGTTTAATTCATTTTAAATTATTTTTTTTTTTTTGTCTTCCTTTGTTCATTTGAATTAAAAATTTTTATTGTTATAATTTCTTAAGCTGTTAATGTCCATTAAATGGGCGTTGACAGTTAAATGCTTGAATTAAAGTTCAAGTAATTTATTAAAATGAAACAGCGAGAACATGAAAAAAAACAAAAAATTTTTCTTAAGACCCCACAAAGCGCAACCTACGTTTGTGGTATTTGTTGTAAAGTAGATAAAAGATGTGACGAATGAAAGTTAAATTAGTGAAAGAAATAAAGTCTTCTACATACGAATGCAAAGCAATGGATTAATTTCAATAAAAATATTAGGACTACAAGTGAAAAATAAAATTAAGTTTTTTATTAAAACCGGAAATATTGTCATATTTTTTCCAGTAAAGTTTTAACAAACCAGTATAAGATTTATTTAAAAAGGCAATTATCTCTTTTATATTATTTCTTTAGTTTTAAAAAATTAATTATTTATACTTGAGACAATGGAATGATGTTTAGAAATCATTTCAGTGTTCATTAACTATAAAAAATATAAAATTATTTAATTAAACTGTATATTTTTGAACAAATTCTGCGGAAAACCTTTTATATTTAATTAAACAATTTTTGTATAAAAAGTTTTTTTCTCGGTAAATTTAGGTTGACTAACAAACCTTTTAAATATTTTTTTAATAACAAAAACTTTATATCACAATTTTTATTATTTTAAAATTTATTACGGAAATGTTAATTTTTTAATACAAATATATCACAAAGTTTCTAGGAAAAATTTTAGAATTTTTATAAAAAAATTAATATCGAAATCTTTGTAAAAAGTTCTACTAAAGTTTCATGTGTGTGAAGTTAAATTTATAACCCTAGCCACATTCTGTTACGCGAACAGAGCTCTGTTAATCACTTAACATGAGCAATGTTAATATTAAAAATTTAATGTAAGAGTTTCCGGACGATATTTAAATATAATTTAAAGTGTGTAGAAAAAAAAACTATTGTAGAAAACTTCTAGTAGTGTCTTTATTAAACTCCAATAGTCAAATATATTAAAATTTTCTTTTTCAAGAAATTATACAGGTTTTTCCACAAACACCACTTTTTAAAATTTGAAAAAAAAAAGATTTTAGTCCTTTTCGACTTGATGAAATTTTAAACTAAGATAGATCTGCCTGCCGTAGAACACATATAATTTACGTTTTTTTTTATGCACTCAGAGGGGGCGGTACAACGTTTGCCGGGTCAGCTTGTATTTTTTACAATTTTAATATATGTATTTTTCCTTATGTTTAATTATTTCTGTTGCTTATAATAGAAATTAGACCTAGGAACATTAATAGAAATAAAATATGCCGTATTTTTTCTATATAACCGTATGCAAGCATATTTTGATTTTCTTTTTATCAATTTACATAAATAATCGTTTATAAGAAACCTTTAAAAAATCAAATACTCGGCAAGACTTGTGTCTTACAGTACATTTAATTGGCTGACATCTTCATTTCCATTTCTTATTTGCTGCTGTCACTTAGTAATACAGTTCTTTGTACACAATATTCGTTGAATTGATTTCCATAAAAATTTTAAAAATATATTTAAACCACATCTGCATATTATTGTGGGTCACTACACTAATTAAGGCTGTTATGGCCACTTTATAGAATTAATTATTTATTTTATTCATACGGAATTACGGTAAATTGAGTTTAATTCTTGTTTTAACGTAATGATTTTATGAATAAATTTAAATTCATTAAAAATATCTATAGATAATGAAGGGTTCATACAAAAATTAAATGCGTTGTGTTGCGGACTGCCACTTTATTTTATTTCCAAAATAAAAAGCTACAAAAATAGTTTGTGATTCACAGCTGCGCTCTTAAATGTTAAAATTTTCAAACGGTTGTTTAAAAAAATATTAACTCACCACACTTGTCAAAGAGTTGCCAGAGGTAATAATGCCATGTGTAGTGACTTTAAATAACAATTATGTTATGTCGTTTAAGAATACAGAAAGCGACAACAACGAATAAACTTATAAACAAAAACCCAATTCTCTTTTCAATTTAACCAATTCCAGTAATTTTTACATTCAAATTTATGTAAATGATTTTATTTGCCCGATAAACTTGTTAAATATTCCTTGCTATTGTTTGTATATTTAATTATTTATCGTGGATGTTGTTGTATTTTAAATTTATTTGCCTTAATTGTGTATAAAATATTAAAATATTAAGCTGGACAAAGGTAATAGCTGTGGTACGTGTATTTCCGTTTCGTATTATTTAATGCGTGCATCCGCGTGTTCTGGCGTGTTTATTCAAATGGCTAACACCTGATTTTTTTCTTTGGTTTTTATTTTATTTTATTTTGTTTCGTTTTGTTTTTGTTTTTTTTTGTTGTTTGTGCTGTAGGTGTTGATATTAAAATATGTTTTGACTAATAATTCATGTTTACTAAACAACTGAATATTTCTAATTTATGCTAAATATAAATTTTAATTTAGAGCAGTCGTTGTGGTTAATGCGGTCAATGAACGAAAGACCAAAAAAATAGATTTTAGTTTTTAGATTAAATTAAAACGTTGTTATTTATTTTAATTAAGAAGGTGTTGCCACTGATATAATTTTACAATTCTGTTTTCGTCCAGGAAATTTCCAAATTTAGGCAAATCTTATGCATTTTTTAAGCGTTTTTGGAGCAAAACCTAATGGCGCACAACATTTGCATAATCAGAAGGAAAAAATATTTTTAGATTTGCTGTTAATAAGGCACGATTTAATCCCTGGAGGCTGCCTAAAGTACATCAAAGACTACCGATCTAAAGCGATTATATTTAAAAAAAATAGGGAAATTAGCCTTTGCCCTGTTAGATAAATCACAAAAACCGGTACGACCGTCAATTTGAGAGGGGGAATCGACGTTACTGGTACCTCCCATTAAGAGAATAAGATGAAAATGTATCATGAGAAAAACCTTTTGTATAGTGACAGAACTTAAAAGTAACCGCTCTTTACCGAGATACCTGCATCGCGAAACTCAATTGTTCTGTCTAGATTTCATTTAAAGATTTTGGCATCGGTGATAACAGGAAGTTGCTATACAGGATAGGCAATTACGCATGTTTAGGGGTAACAAATGAAAAAAAAAGCGACCAAAAATCTTTTTTGTTACTGTCTAACATTTGAAGACTTGAAGTGTTTCCTTTAGTGATCCAAGAATAATTCATTTGATTAATAGAACAAAGAATTGATTTAGATATGTGTATCCCTGTCCTTAGGACTTTGTGACATTAAGATTTTATAGGTTTTAATATGGCACACAATCGCACCCAACACGTGGACTCAAGTGAGCTCTTCTACGGGGGCTGTTCTGATTATTGATTCGAGACTTTAAGCTTCAGTTGCACAAACTAACGCAGGAACTAAAGGAAAACGCTTTGTGCGAGGTACTGAAGGTTAAATCGGACACCAATTTAATACGAATAAATTGTTAGTGTCACAACAAGAAGCACATTTGCAGATTATAATTAATATCAATAGAAATTTATCAGCTGGAAGTCATCTGTAGGTTGTCTTAAGTATTTTTTCTTCACTAACAGCAACTTATGATATTGTTCGAGTCAATTGAATACAGCAAATGTTTGAAAACATCATGATCAGGTTTAAAATAACACGTCATTAAAAGTGACACGTTATTCATGACCGTGATTGTTGTACAGACTAAATTTATGATATAAATTTTTTAAAACAGGGAGTCTGCAAAATATCAACAAGATTTAGAAAGAATGGCTAAAGTAAGAAACTTTAATAGATGCAAGCAATCGGATGAGAAATCATTTGCCGTGGAGAGTGTTATAAAGATGAATGTCAGTTCATTAATAGCTCAACGGTGGTTTTACCACTAACTGAATACAAGCGTCTACCAGCGCCCTCGGGGTACACACCGAGCCAAGTGGCATCTTAGTTTAAATTCAAATTATTTTTAGAAAGACTATTTTGAATAGCAAAATTGAGTTGCAGAATAATTCTAAAATCTACCTAACTCGCTCACCTAAAGCCAGAGGTTGCCACAGTTTCATTTTCTTTGCATTTCTATTGTAACTACTTTAGTTGGTTAATGTGACAGCTTTCATTAGGATTCTAAAAATTTAAGCTAAGAAACGCAAATAATGCTGCAACAAAAATTCTTTTAAAGCATCACATTTAATTTCACAGTTAGTTCCAGGATAAACATAAAACAATCCTCTGATATATCGATCCATTAACAAAAAAAACAAAAACCGCCCCTTTAACATTAAATTAAAGTTTAACATTCTCTTAAGCAAATTGTTTAATTGCTTTAGAGTTTTTTCATATACGAATAATTTCAACCCGCATTTAATTATGATAATTTTTTTTTTCTTTCATTTAATCGTTTGTTTTTCTCCCTTTCTTTTTATTTTGTATTCAACACTCGTGTATCATGTTACATCTAATGAAGTTTAAATCGAATGACGTGTGGAAAGAACATTTCCTTTAAACAAGCTAAAATTAACTCATGCCACGTCCAACAAACAAACAAATAAAAAACTGTTTATTATATAATGGATTATCCAGCAGAGACGGGCAGAATGTTGGGAATAATTCGATGTCATTAACATTAAAAACAATTAAATTTTATGCCTGCAACAGTATGGGATACTGCACACACTTTTTGAGAGCGACTTTATTTTCTTATGTTTGGTGAAAAAGTCACACCAATTTTGAAATATTCTAAAGAATGGAAATATGTGGCAAAATAGAAACAATAAGTCTGTCACTGATATATTTCAATAAATTTTTAAAAACTGTCACTTCCTATGGTTACTTTTTTTGTGTCGTCTGGCAACCTTTTGAAAGATACACCCGTCTCTGTTGTGCATCATAATTCAATATTTTATTTAATTTTTTTTTTTTTTTTCATTTCATCCAAACTGAGTTTGGTTTATGTGAATGAGAATTTCTCCCCTTCAAAATATAAAATGTGCTTTAAGGACTTTTTATCCATTATTATCATTTGTTGTTCGTACTTTATTTTGCATTTCTTTTATTCATTCATTATTTAAGTTTTAAAACTTTTGCAATCTGGCAAAGTCATCATACTTTTTTAATTATTGGACAAATGAAACGAACACATTGTATTGAAAGGGGAACTATGAATAATAAATATAATATTTCAGTAAATTATGAGGGCAATCTTTGCAGTTCGTTAAATACTTTTAAGTGACTTTTAGTGAAAGAAATTAAAAGACGTTAAGATTTCTATACATAATCTTGGATTTTTTTAAAGGCCTTTCCTCATATTTAAAGGTCTCGCAAATATTTCTCTAAATCTCATTTTTGATTTTAAAGGGTTTGTACAAGTAATTTTTAAATCCCTCCAAAAAAAAAATGTGACAAAAAAACTTTTGGTTTTTGAATCAGCTGTTTAAAAAGGTGAATAAATAGTTAAATTTAGTGTTAGCAGCAGCAGATAAGTTTATTTAGACACCTGTAAACTACAGCCTTTAATTTGAAGAACATCATGAAATCACGAGTTCAACACTTTCCGCGCCATGAGTTCAAAAAAATATATGAGCTGATTAAAAAGGCAAATAAATGTATTAATTATTGTATGTAACGGCGATAGATAAGTTAATGAAGATCCCTGTGCATTACAGCAGCAGATGCGATATTTAAGAAGCCTGTTGTTAGAGTTCACACAGCAGCAAAGATAGTAAAGGACACCATTATATTAAAGTAAGGAGATTAAGACAGAAAAGAAATTATTGTGTAGCCGTAGTAGATGAGCTAGCAAAAGCTAGCAGAACAGTAAATGGGACGGTCAAGTCGCCTTTAATGACAATTACAAAAATGCCTTAACGAGAGATGTGATAACTTAACAGTGTGTGTCTGAGGGCCTGATTTGTACGTACGATCCGTCAAAAATTAAATGTGCGCTCAAAAACTATGTTAGTGTGGATTAAAAGTGTATTTGTGTAAAAAACTTTTTAACAGATCTGTACGATTTTATAATTTTTTTTTCTTTGGAGGATGAGGAATAAAAACAACAAAATATTAAAAACATGTGTTTTTTGCACTTATTTACGCGTTTACGACGCCATTTTGAAACGATTTTCAAAGTAGGACAGAATTCTGTCAGTTTTTTTTTTTTTGTGATTAATCCTACGATTGTGTATGAAAGTGAATCCTGGCATTAAACGGGAGAGCAGATTGTTAGTTCGAGGTTTTTTTCTAGCCACAGCAGAATGTGATTTGAATGCTTTCACGCGTTTCAAGCGCAAGCGTACTGAAGTGGACATCAAATAATTTAAGTTCGAGCTGAAGCAATACTGTATTTTAGCGTCAGTTAAGCAAAGAATAAATCTTTGGGAAAAAATCTAGACAGATTAATAGAATAAGTAGAAGTAACGATACGTTACTTACCCTTCGTTTTCAGTAGCCATCAAATAGAACAAGATAAGCACATAACAATGGCATTTATTTGTCCCTGTTATTGTATGTGGAGAAAACATGGTTACACATGAACGAAACATAAACATTGAGAGTCTACATTAGTCAGTTAGTCGAATTTATGTGCGACATGATGTTAATACCAATTTGATGGCTAATCGAGATGTTGGATTATTGTTTAAAGTTTTTCTGTGTTATAAATGAAATTCTTGCAATCACAAAGATATCAATGAGTCATTAAAATCGTTACCTAAGAGACAAAGCAGTTAAATATAATAAAAAAAATATATGAAGCCACTATCCAGCAGCAATTTTAATGATCGTGTTTACATTAAATTAAAGATGACGAGCACCAATAAAAAAAGTTCTCCCCTCTAATAAAAAAGTATATCTTTTCTTTTTTTACATTTGTTTAATATAAAATATAAAAGAATTAAGATGTCAATGATATTTCAATTCATAGTGTGGAAAAACTGTTACTTAAGGTGCGGTCAGATTAGTCAAATATTTGAACAAAAAGTCGTAATCAAGATGTAATTAATAAATTATGGGAAAAAATTGTTGTCCTTCTTAATTACTTTTTGAGAAATATAACGTCCTATTTAATTTAAAAGGTAAGATATCACATTTTTTTTATATCACAAATTATCATTCGTAAAGATACGAAGTAGAAAAAATATAAGAAATATTTTTAAAAATAGTAATTACGCTTTTTTTTGTCAAATATTTGAGTAATATGACCACACGTTTAAATTAATTCATTCAACATCTATTTAAACTTGTTAAAAAAAAAATAAGAAAAACATAAGGGGAAAACATAAGGGGAAAAAACGTAATGGGAAATTTCTATCTTTATTGTGCCTCACAATTTTTGTATAAATCCAATCTTACAATATCATTATCTTTTATATATTTACATTTTATAAAACAGAAATATTTTCTATACAAACGATTAAAAGAATATTGTATGTGGTGTGCGTGGTTATTGACCCTTTTAGTAGCGTTTTCCCTTCTTTCCAAAGAGGGTAAAAATAATCTACACTTAAATGAAAAATTGTAGTCGTAACACTTACAACACAATCATACACACACAGCCTCACACAGCCGCACACACACAATCATTACTCATCTTGGAATATTACAGCATTCACTTGACTCAACCCCAGAGTGTAGTGTACCCCTTCACTTAACAACCAACACTGTATAACATTTGAATTAACTTTCAAGCCAACATCAGCTAAATCATGAATACAATTCATACAACATTGTGTAAATTTAATCACATGTACAAAATTATGCGGGAATAAATGTTGTTTGCTTGTTTGTTTGTTCGTTTGTTTGTTTATTTGTTGGCTGTTTGTTAAGCCATTCAGACAATCATCCCGGATCTCGACACATATAATATACCACTCAGAAAAATACTGAGAATGATTTAATACATATTTCTTTTTACTCTTCATACTTTTCCTTCCTCTTTTTATAGGGAAATTAAAAAAGAACGCAATTAAAAAAAATAAGACAAAAGTGGTTGAAATATGTTAAAGAAAAACTACTTAAATACTAAATGTTGATAACAAAAAAAATGACAAGTTATCGTTCATCTTGGGTATGGACAATTTGACTAAATGGTTAATGATGATGATGGCAAGATTACAAAATTTACAATAAAAGAAAAAGTCAAATTATTATTTTTTTTTAATTTTCACAAGGAAAAGTGCTTGACACATTTTACATTAATTGTTTAATTAAGTTAACGAAAAGAACATGTTGTGTTGAAGAGTGACGAAAAGAAGGGCAAATAACTCTAAACTAATAAAACGACATGGTTGAGTGTGTTCCCTTTATTTGAAGGTATGAAAAAAAGAAGGAAAATAAATTTAATAAAAATTATTATGCATGAATTAAAATTTAATACGAGGGCTGCTCTGTATATTTCTGGCCTAATAGTGAAAATGCGAATATTTATAATCAAAAATGGTTTTATTGTTTTTCAAAGTATTCGCCAGCATGATTTATACACTTTTGCATGCGCTCAAACCAGTTGTCGAAGCACTTTTTCCACTCCGATTGAGACACCTCTAAAACATGGTTTTTGAACACTTCAACAGCTTCTCCTGGCGACGAAAATCGTTGACCACGCATTTTTTTCTTGATGTGCGGAAACAAGAAGAAGTCATTAGGTGCCAAGTCAGGACGTTTTGGCCGGTCAAAAACGCGACCATTTCATTCGAAGTGCTTCTTCTACGAACAACTTTCGTTGGATTTTGCTCGTCTTTGAAGACCCACACGGTCGATTGTTGTTTCGTCTCGGACTCATACGCATAGATCCATGATTCGTCACCTGTGACGATCTTATAAACGTCTTTTGAAGCACCGCAATCGTATTTTTGCAACATTTCTTTGCACCAATCAACACGAGCCTTTTTTTGAGCGACTTTCAAATTCAAACGAGAACAAACCTTTTTTACGGCCAGGTGTTCATGCAGTATCGAATGTACGCTGGTGGAAGAAATGTCCAAGGATGTCTCTTTCTCTCGGTATATCGCATGTCGATCTTGCATTATGAGTTCACGCACGGCATCAATGTTCTCTGGCACAACAGCCGTTTTTGGATGACCTTCACGGAATTCGTCTTTGAGCGAGCTTCGGCCACGATTATATTCATTATACCAATTTTTCACAGTGCTATAGGATGGTGCTTCATCGCTATACAAAGATTTAAGTTCATCAATGCACTCTTGTCGTGATAATCCACGTCGAAAGTTGTGAAAAATTATGGCACGACAATATTCACGAGTTAATTCCATTTTTTTCTCTATTAATTTTTTCAAGTCACTGTAAACAACACAAATAATGGTCGTACGTCAAAACGTTTTGAGTACGATTATGCTTAAAAATGACAGACTTTCCAATGGAAATGTCAGATTACACTTAGCAGTACTCAGTGTTGCCAGGCCAGAAATATATATAGCAGCCCTCGTAGTGTTTATTTCATTATAATTGAAATTTATGTTTTATGCAAGCATTTTAGTAAAATTCTTTTTACCCTAAATTGGAAAATAAAAAATTGATACGGTACCTCCAGATACGTTATTGTATTTAGATCTTTTTCAATAATACGACAACAGCATATAGCCTGTTATGCGACAATTTAGGCATTCGCTAGCATTTTATTTTTATTTATTCTCATTGGAAAATAAACAACATCTCCTAACCTTGAAATTCCCCGTATCGTACAAATAATGTTTTCTTAGTGCTTTCTATAGGCTTATAAAACTTTAAGTTGGCAACTATTTTTTACCTGGCGGCCATTTTGTCAGCATTCACGTGGCTTATGCTTAACGCAACATGAATAAACTGATGCCTAAACAACGCACATTCTGCCAATTTATTTTGAAAATCCCATATCTGTTCGAAATACGAATCGCGTGGTACATTCATTTTATGGTCAACAAATTCGTCAAAGTAATTAATTCTATTACGTGTAGAACGTTTTCACACCAAGTTTACTTTAAATGAAAATGCAGAATTTCCCTTCTTTATTTGCTATGATAGCAAGTTAAAAGAGGTACCGTAGTTGCCACCATGCTGGTTATCTCCCATCTACATATCCACCCTATAAAAAAATCTTTTTAACATTTGAGGTGGCAACTTTATTTATTTACAAAATGGTATAACAAAACTATCTTCCGTTAGTTGGTATGCGGGGAGATTAAAATCAATAATTTTAACGAAATCTTAATAAAAATAAAATATTAATTTTGTAATAGAATAATATTTCACACAATTTATAAAACAAAAGGAAAGAAATTGCAGAATTAATAAGAAACTGTAATCAATTAACGTTACTACAAAGAGGTAAATGTCAAAAATTGCAGTCACTTAACTAGTGTTTCCAATTTAACTTCCGGATAAATTCCTAAATTAAACTTTTCATTCCTAGAAGTTGTCAGAAAGCAGATTTTTATTGCTAAATGAAAATAATTTTACTTTAATTTCAATATAAACTAAAAATATGCTCTCTTGCTAAAAAAATTGTATACTTTGAATAATCGAAAAGCAAAAATATCCCTTAAACCTCAACTTTTCCCAACAATCCCCAATCATCAAGCAACCTTTTTTAATTCCCATTAGCAAAATCCATTTCTCATATAAATCCCTCAATCTAGCAACACTGCAGGTAACAGCGATTAATCGATTATTGCAAATTAGTTTAAATTTTTTCTACATTTTTTCTAAAATCCTACTTAAAACTATAATTTCGATCTAAAAAAATTTGAAAGCGAACAGAAAACAGATATTTAGAAAAAATAATTATAAGAATTTGGTAAAATCAAAATAAACTTGTTAAATAAAAAGACAGGCTTCGAAAAATCAAAATTTCAAAATTAAAGCCTTAATGAATTCGTTTCTTAAATTTGCCGTACTTTTGACATCGCTCCGGTTAATTTAAATACGAAGGAAAACTATGGTTAGCCGGGTAAAGTTCAATTTCTCTAAGCACTCGAAAAAGTATTAAAATAATAAAAAACATAGTTTTCTTAATGCACGAATTGTAATGAACTAGTTGAGAATTACAAGTTTATTAAACCTCTACAATTATGGCTAACTGGGGTACCTAACTCATCCCCAAGCACTCATTCCTCTGTCAAAACAATCCAAACTTCGGCACCTCTGATCCTTTTAGTTCGCTAATTAAAATCAACTTGATGAGAATTGTAATGTAGTTAAACCGTTTTCTTGTTTGCTTTATCTTTTCTAAACAGATTAAAAAAATTTTTTGTTGCACCAAAAATCGAATAAAAATCACTTTTTTCAAGGAAAAATTAAAAAAAAATTCATTTGAAAACAAATTTAAATTCGTTTAAATGTGTAAAAGTCTAATTGCAGTAAAAATTTGGTATAAAAAAAATTTACAATATTTACAACCATTTAAGAAATCAAAGTACTTACTTACTCCTCTTAGTTTACATAAAATCTATTTAATTTCTTGCTGTACTCACCTGAAAAGAAAAGAGAATAAAATAAATTCTATTAAATAAATATTCATGAAAACTTTATTTTATAAATTTTAAAAATGTTTGAAAACCTTTCAAAGTTTATGCTTTTGGAGAAAAAACTAGCTTGACCTAAATACTTCATTTGCATTGCAGTTTAAAATAAACTTAAAAGAAAATATTTCTTTTTAATTAAAATGCTAAAATCTTTATAAATAATAGACCAAAGACTTTTTCAATTAAATAATAAAATAATTTTTCAAAGAACAAAAGGGTGAAATTCTAGGAAAATAAACAAGAAGCGAAGAAACAACATGCCTTTCGAGTATTTTATTTTAATCTTTGTTTTTGCTGCTTTTAAGGGACTTTCACGTTTTTTTTTTTCTTACTTTTTATCAATTTGAATTGCATTTCACTTTGCTTGCTTACAGATTGCAAAATTTGTAATTATATAATAGACAATAGATGCAACGCTTTTAATTAGGGTTCGTTAACAGTCTATGGAGGCCATGTTGTTAAGCCAGCGCCTATCAAATCTGCTATCATTTTCCTTACACGAAAATGTTAGTTCGTTAGTGCAACATTGCGAGATGGACAGTTCGCCTAACATTTAATCAGTACTTTTTTGCTCAAAGGCAAGCTGACTCGGCTTATAACATAGCGATCTCCATTTAAATATTTAGTAGAACCCGATTCCAAAAGATTTGAGCAGAGGTTTCACTTGGTGAATCTTGTGTCTTAGTCTTATTAGATACTATTTAGGCTCAAAGTTAACAGAAGCTAAGAGCAAATGATCAAAGCTTAACTGGGCTTTGGAGCCAAGAGCTCCTTTCCAGCTGATACTCAATCTCAGAAAACTTACATTTTGGAGCGGACTTTAAAACACCATTAACAACAAATATCACAGAAAACTAATAGCTCTTTAACTACCAATAAAAAACATGCGAAAGTAAATATAAAAGTCCAGAGTTAACGATTTAAGATAATGGTTATCCCTCACTAGCCGAGGTCTTTTTGCTCCTTTAGACTTCTTACGTCACAGTTTTTTAACAAAAAGTCGGAGTCAACCGACTCTCTGAAAGTTAACATTACCCAGGCCATTTGTCGTAAAAAAACTTGTCGTAATTCGGCTGGATTAGGCACACGCAACGTAAAACCCTATCGAAGTTCCACACTGGGCCCTTGTTTACAACTACGAAGCAGGAGACGTAAAGGAGACACTCTACGCTAAACGAAGTTTACCAACATCCTGGCACCAACAACTGTACCAGTTTACTAGACCTACAAACAACTGCTTCTAGACGTTCCAGTTGGAGATATTTTATTGATGGCCTATGTACTTTATAGATGCAGAGTGAACCACCCTTTTAACGCATGGCAAAATACATGAATCTGTCAGATTGAGCCAGATCTAAGCAGCATTTAAATTCACACATATCGTCTGTCATGAAAGCCGAAGTTCGAGGATTATAAGATCTTATTTAAATGTCAAATTCAGTTGTGATATCATTTCAATAAAATATAGTAAAGTTTCTTTCAAATCATTAAGGAAATCAGTTTTAATAAAAGTCTGGCAACAATGTTACCATAAAAATAGATTTAAAAAAAATATGTACATAAATACATAAAGAAGATAGAGATAAATTATACAACGAATTACTGTGAAAATCCCTCTTGTAATACTCTACTAATGTTTAACGACCATATTAAAAAAGAGACAAACAGACGGACAGAAACACCCATAAACAAAATCTTTAAGAATCTAGTTCAATTTATGATTACGATTATTTACTTAAGTTGGTTACGTGCGTGCGTGTGTGTGTGTGTGTGTGTGTGTGTGTGTGTGTGTGTGTGTGCTGGCAGTTGTATTCAAACAAGTTTTATAGTTTAATACAGGCATGGAAACTTGAGTTTTCAAAATGTTACTAAACAAAAATAAAAATAAAAATTTCGTTAACACGAATTTTATTATGATATTGAGAAGGAAAAATTATTTCCCTCTTTTATTACAAAAAAAAATTCTATGCCACTTAAGGAATGTATTCTTTAATTCCTTTCATGTCTCTTTGTTGTTTTTCGTTGTATTATGCCTAATTTTACGCAACGATCAGCGTTTGTAAACGTATGAAAAACAGCTATTTCTAGAGCTCTACAGTTTAGAGAAACTTGAATTTAAAGAAGTCTATCTAAATATGCGATTTGAAGCTAAACGTTGTTTAAAAAATGTTTATGTTTAAGGAGCGCAAAATAAGTATAAAAACCTGTTTCATAACTTTTTTTATTACTTTTCGCATGATTAAGGACACGACTGACTATTCTACAAAATCGTATGATTAATTCACAAGACAATCTTATTTCTTTCTGTCTAAAAAGGAGAAAAGTACAATTCTGTTCATTCAGAAAGATTAAAATTTTAGACACACATTCTTTTTGGACACACATGCCAGTTGAAAGCTCTTTTGAATAAGGCCGATAGAGTATGTCATGGCCACTAACTTCTACCTAAAAATTATCCTCAAAAAAGACAGCAGGATAGAGCAGATGACTAGGAAGTAACTGTAGCATTAATGCAATTATTTAATGAACTGCAGAGCATGTGGAAATGTCGTAAAATTTAATGACATTCGTCTCAGATAAAATTAACTTTACAACATTTACAGAGCACTGCTTGCTTAGCCTCATTTAAAAACATTATAGTTCAATCGTATCCTCAAGGCAAATTCTGTACCAAACAGCACGTAACATGATCTGAAGTGTTACCGAGAAACACTTCCTTAAAGATCGGTTGATATCCCATTATCCTATGCTGTTTATTATATCAGCGTTTCTCTGCTAACTCTTTAGTAAATTTATGATTTGTGTTTTAATTTCTAACTGCTGACCAAGATAGAGAAAATTTTGTTATTTTGTCCAATCTTTCATGCACTAACTTAACAACATCAATCTGTTATCAAATCTGAATTTCTAGTAGTGTGCTTAACTTCCAGAATTGAGTGCTTTTCATTATATTTTGTAACTATTATTTATTAGAGAAATCAATTTTCGACCAAATTTTGTGCGAAATTTGCGAAAATGGGTTTTTTAAATATTTCGCTAATAATCATTGTAATCTTTTGACGTTTTTTTTTTAATTTTATTTTTTAAGTGCAAGATCTTTTGTGTAAAAAATATTAATTTTCATTTTGATATCTTTTTGGACTTAATTGGTACAAGCTTTAAGTGAACGGGAGCTCAGATTAATCGGGCTTTGGTGTCGAAAGCTGGTAATGCATTCAAAAAACTTACATTCTGGGTCGGACTTAAAACCACCATTTACAACAAATATCACAGAGAATAAATAGCTTTTTTTATTTCCAATAAAAATTCCCGAAAATAAATATGGACGTCTAGAGTTAACGATTTGAGATAATTGTTATCTCTCACTAGCTGACGTATATTAAACACTAAAAAAGGTCCGTTTGCCCCTTTAGACTTCTTACGTCACAGTTCTTTAACAAAAAGTTGGAATCGACCGACTCTCTGGTAGTTAACATTACCCAGGGCATCCGCCGTAAAAGAAATATCGGTTAGATTGGACATACGCTGCGTAAAAACTCTTTCGAAGTTCCACACAGCCTTTACGCTTCATTATTAGGTGGCATCATCGGAAAGCCGCAAATAAAAATATAGATATTAAGTTTTCAAAATAAATGCAACAAAAATAATAGAATAGAATTATTTAATATTTTCGAATAATAATAAAATATAATTTAATATTATTTTTTCATTTTATTAATAATAAAATATTTTTTATTATTCATATTTACAAAGATTTTTTCTTTTCTTAAAATTTTTCCCAAAAAGTACTGCAATTGAATTAGTATTGCATTTTCCACCTCTGTTTTTAGTACTCACAAGAGAGAGCACATGTTTTTTAATGTAAATATTTTTTTTTGCACTGAGTTTGATACATTACACATTCTTTTTCCCTTTTTGTTGCTTTTGGTGTGAATTCTTTTAGTTTTCTTTTTGACACTCTGACGTACCAAAGGAACTGGGTTTTGAGGAAGAAGAACACTCTTAAGGATATTTATAATAATGGATATTGTCAATTTTAGGTTGATTTTTATGTCAAAAACAAATAACAAAATGGGTAAACGGAGAAGAAAAAGAAAAAACTACAGAATATTGAAGGGATTTTGCAAAGTGATTGAACTCTTCAGTTCATGAATTCAAGGTTTTTTTTATGATTTTCTTCTGCGTATTTGCTGAGAACAGTGGAAAGTGTTGTACAAATAAATAAAATTAAGTAAATATGCAATAAATTTTTATAACTTAATCAAAGTTAAAGTTTATTAACATTTAGGGAGGGTTGTCTTTCAAACTACTTGTAAACGCTATTACATTTATACACAGAGACGACCTTCAGAGTGGAAGTAGGCAGTTTCGTATACAAATAGTTTGTATAAGTGTGTGTCAGTTTAATTTTATATTACCTGGATAAAAATAAATTTAAACACAAAGTAAATAATTATTATTGTTTATCTACAGATAAGTGTTGATGTCTTTAAGTTGCTAATGTAAACTGATGTTTTTTCTTTTCTTAAACAGATTTAAAGGTCATTGACAGCTGAGTTATAATTAGAGTAAATGTGCTTTATCATAATAAAGGAGTTTATTTTCTGTTTAAACTGTTCATAGAAATAATAGAAACAGATTAAAGCAGCCAGTAACCTTAAAAGGAAGATCGTTCACACCCTCGGTCTTATTAAGATGCCCTTGAAAAAATTCATTTCACTAAACCCAAAGGCTGAGTTCATATAAAAGTTAGTTCTTTACACGTTTATATTTCACATGTTCCCATATCTGAGCTGGCAACACTGTTTGTTTTTTACAGTCGATTTGAAAACTAGTTAGTGAATAAACTCAATCAATTTGTTGATATTGATGTTGACGAGCATACAGCGCGCGATTCTAGTAATTTTCTGAAATAAAATTTTGATAAACAATACGTAGAAAAAATTTCTTTCTCTTATAATTTGCTTTTGCAAAAGATAGTTAATTGTTTAATTGATTTAATTGTTTATTAAATTAAAAGAACATTTTCGTTTTGAATAAATATTAAATTAAATCAATTGTTTATTAAATAAAATAAAATATTTATTTCTTTTAGAAATAAACTTATAATTGAATCAATTAAATCTTGCTGTTAATTAACCGCCAAGGTTATTGCTAACTACCGCCAGTTTCTTAGCAATATATCAAAAACCCGTTTTCACGTCATAATCATTGACGTTGACCAGGACAACATTATTTGCTAAACAAAGGCAAATGTTCTTTAAGCTCGATCTTTTTTAATAACTGCGAGATAGCTTCACTGTCCACACACTATCAGACATTTTCAGTGGCAAAAAAAACTCCGTTTCGATCCAGGAACCAGTCTTCCCCTTAGCTTAAATTATGAGCTTCTTACATTTGGCCTCCATTTTTAGGGTTCCATATTTACTGCCAGTTTTACGATATCGCAATCGTTCGTTCGCTCACACAATTACATTTAAAACAAAAACAAATTCTCAAAAATTGTTTTTGTTTTAATTATGCGAACGTACAAAAGATTGCGACACCGTGAAACTGGCAGTTAAAGAATAAAATTTAACGTTACTAATAAAAACCGTGGACCCTTGTCCGCTTGTCACAGGGCTGTAGCTAGACACTTTCACAGTAGGTAGACTATTGTGCCGCTACAACAACAAATAATAAATTTAAAATCGAACACAAATAAAAGGGTGTCTCCATAGTAATGCAAATTTCACCTAGAAATTCTTTTTCAACAATTGCAACCAGACACCCCTTAAATTTAAACAGAGTTTCTAGTAATATGTCCGCTATAACTGTGAGAAGAAAATATAAATTAAAGGGTCTCCTCATAGTGACGTATATAAACTTGCCTTTTAAACCGTTATGGGCAGTCTTAGAGTTTACAGAAAATTTGTAGTGACATGTCCACTATAACTGCAGACATAAAAATGAAAGGGTGTCCCCATAGAAAAGTTAAGTTCGCATACATGGTGTTATCTTTAAAACCGTTATAGACAACATACGGAGTGTGGCCACTATGAAAACAAATGTAAAAAAAATTTATAGGGTGTCCCATATAACCCTGGCTTTGAGGAATAAAGAGAAATACAAATAACTTTTTTAACAATAAATATTAAAGACATATAATTAAAGCGTTGACCCTACATGAGAAGGAACCCTTTATATATTAGGACTAATACGAATTTCAGGAATTTTCTAAATAGAAACGAAATTTGCCCTAAAAAAGTATCAGCCACTGGTGACTAAACTCACTTTTATCTAAATAATAAACTCAAATATATCTCAAATGTTCATGTAATTTAATTAGTTTAAAATTTGTTGTTTTACTTGTTTTATAAATGTTTTAAGTAGTTGCAGTTGGTGTCTTCTCTGTACAGCTTTTCTATTTATAGTTAAATGTTTTAACTTTTTAAGTGTCACTTAAACATGCCGCACAGTTAGTAAGTAGTTGTAGTAGTTGTTATAGTCTCCCCTAATGTAAAATATTATTTTAAAAAATAAATAAAATGCACTCGTATGCTTGTTAAATAAAGTCCTTATGTTGTAAATTTGTTATGTTACTTGCAACATAATATATAACGCTTGTCTGCTCTATTACAACTTATCTGTTATACTTCAAGGCTTTAACATACTTATGTATGTGTAAAAACAAATATATTTTAAGCTGTACACCTGTAGGTATAGGTAGAGCTGCCAGATTTGCGATAATAGTCACTAATATTATCAATTTACACTGATGAAAAATATGCAAATTAATTGAGCTTTAAATTTCGTTCTTTTATGTTTGTAAACTGGTGCTAAACCTTGTTTACAATTACATAGAGGTAAGCGAGTTTGGCGATTTTTTTTATCGTCGAAAAGATTTATCAAAAAATTATTATCTACCATTCTTACTTTTTGCCAAACATTTTTTATACCTTTTTCTTCACAACATTGTAGATGCTGTTTCAGTATCATATGCAGTAAGTATGACTGCACGTTGTGCCTTGCGTGTTTTATGATTTTTTAATGATATTAAAAATTAATTTTTTATAGTATCAAACAGTTCAACAAATAATTTCATAAAAAATTTTATTATTTTTTTACATATACTGGAGTGTAAGTAATAACAAATTTGTTGTCTTTATTATGATTTGATAAGAGTTCGTTTGCAAGAACATTTTCATTATAATTGTATCTAACTTACAATACATAGAAATGGTTATCATTTAAACTTAAGCATTATTCTTCTTAAATTTTTAAAAAACACACTAACAAAAGTACACAACCTAACGAAGATAAATGCGAAGAATGCTGATAAAGGATGTAGCGATCCAGAAACTACAGCATTACATTTTGCTGGTGTATAATTTTCCTTGTTTTCTTTGGAAATGATCGCATACATTTGTATATAATTGTTTTTTCTTAAAAATATAAAAAAAATTAAAATAAGAATATCAATTTTAATTCATTTGTCAAAAATACAAAAAAAGACTATCTGGCAACGCTGAACACATTACTTTTAAGTTTTCATTTTATGCGCATTTATGCAGATGCTATAATAAACCGCAGTCATGTTAAAATTAATATTGTCAATGGGAGAATAAGTGTGTGTGTGTGAGTGTATACGTATATATGTATGTTCATCTATAAGAGTGTGTTGGTAAGGATTGGTAAAGAGAAAATTGTAAAGTGTAGACAAGTACATTAAAATGTGTTATAAATGTCATTAGCTTTTAACAAGCTGTCATTGTTTTTTGTCGCTGCGTATTTGTTTATAGATTAAGACATTTAAATTATCGTTAAAGATGATGCTATTAGATATGCGATTTGAAATCAAACAGAAAATCAACATTAATCTCTATTGTTTACACTGATTTATTAAGTGCTTTTTAAAAGGATATTAATGGCAAAGAAATGAATACGAAATTGTTTTGATGATTGAAAATTAAAGCCTGAGTAAAAAACGCTATTTTCATTTTTCTCATCAAAGATGCTCAGTTTTGGCTAAACGGGTTTGGTAAGAAACAAAATTGTTGCATATGGGATGAAACGAATCTAAACACAGGTGGCATTATTGGACCTTATTTCTTTAAAAATGAAGTTGGAGCTAATGTTATGATTGATGGTGATCGTCGCTGCACCATGAGGCTACGTGTAGTCATCGGCTTTGGCTAATCAACCAACAATAATTAAGGCCTTCGAAAGCAACATTGTTGCACTTTTTATGAAACATACGGCCATTAGTGCTCAAAAATAAGGCTCAAGACAAAACGTCCAGTATGCTCTTCGCCAAGAACAGGCACCGTGGCTATAAGCCTGGCAAAACCTTTTAATTGTAATGCCATGTAATAATTTTTTGAATGGAAAAATTGTTTTACACAAATTCAATTCTTGTGCTACTTTTTTATCGGGAAAAAAAGAAAACCTTTTATCAAATGGCAACACTTTTTTTTGATATGCACTGGAGCCCACTTCCTCGGCCACTAAGCCGCTAGTTAACAATGGTGCCCCTGGAACTTGCTTTTTATCCTTCAGGTGCTTCACACACAAAACGTGGAGGGAGAAATACTATGAGAACCATAAACAAAGTTTTGTGCAAATCCAGAAATTGCAATTGATAAAAATCGGTAGACAATTCTTGTTCGGGGATTTAAACACAGTCAAAGATTGGAAATCTAAATCATTATAAACATTTGTTTTATATCAAAATTTCCTTGGTCCTGTAAAAGCATTTTGGTCTTTAATAAATTTTTTGCTTTCACTAAACTTTGGATATTTTATTCAAAAATTTAATAAAATTTAACAAACATAATAATCTAAATACACACGTCTCGAAGCACTAATTACTTGTCTCTTCCTGACCCACATGAAAAAACTGCTTTAAAGATTAACAAATTCGACCATCCCATTGTTTCAATGAGGGTGTGTGCCTTTCAATGATTATAAATTTTGTAAAATACATCCAAATTATCCAACAACAAGCACTAAAGTACAAACTACATTCT
Source organism: Cistogaster globosa (assembly GCA_937654795.1). Taxonomy (NCBI): domain Eukaryota; kingdom Metazoa; phylum Arthropoda; class Insecta; order Diptera; family Tachinidae; genus Cistogaster; species Cistogaster globosa. The sequence continues at coordinate 8,054,760 of OW569407.1, forward strand.
ATGTTTGCTACGAGTCTCAGCGAACATTTATTACTTGCAACACATGTTTTTGCTGATTTTATTACATTGAACTTTTAATTAAAAAAAAATCCTTTTCATTTATTTTCATAATCCCTGGCAAATGTCCTACAAATGATTAGCTTTTTTCCTCTCTTTTTCCTTTATGTTTTTAGACAGTCACCTCCTGCTCGGCTATTAAAAAGTTGCAAGTCATATTGTGTTGTAGCAAATGCTTAAAGTGGAAGGTGTTAATTTCAACTAAAATGTGTTTTTTGTATGTTTTCTTTTTATTTAATATATGAGAATTGTACGTTTTGGATGCTATTGTTTTCATTTTTCTGTATTCATTTTGTATGTGTTTTTTTCCGATTTGTGTAATTTGAGGTCAAAACAGGATGTTGCCAACAAATATTACCGCAACATACATTGTAACCAAACCCCAACAATTTGCAACAGAAATGTATAAAATTAGCAACAACCAAAACCATATAGACAAGGACAAGTAAGCGATTTAAAGGTATTAATTAACTAAACAAAAAAAAATAGAGGATTTTTTAACCAACTTTAATAAAATCTTTCTATTTTCTATTTAAAACTCACATTAATTTATTAAACGTTGTAGTAAATACAGAGGAAAAATTTTCTGCATTTATTCATTTCATTTGTATTCAGATTTAAATTGAATTACGTATTTAGTGAATTCAACTACACATTTATTTTAAAAAGAAATAATCATTTCACTAATTAAAGAAATAATAAAATCAATTAAATTTTTAATCGGAAAGAGAGAACAAAATTTCTAACTAAATAAATAACTTAATCACCCAACAATTTTGTTAGATTTGCAGGAGCAAAAGATATTTTTTCTGTGCAGTTAAGCTGCTTTCAGACGACATATTTTCTGCATATAACTTGCCAAGTTTCACACTCTGAAACACATGCACACCGTGTGAACATATTAAAACATTGCTTGTGTAAAAGACTATGTCTTTTTTGATCTGATTAAGCATCTGACATCAGCTGATTTCAAAATAAGACAGGTCGCCATATGTGAATTACCAATGTATGACATATATATTTTCAGACTAACAAGTCTTTTATTAAAAACTGTCGCCTGAAAGAACCTTTAAAGAGTCTATCAAAGTCGAAAAAGCTTAATGATTAAACAAACGACCATGTTTCTCGTATTGACTTTGAATTACAAACAATTTGCAGACTTATTAAACGTCTTCTTATGGGGGTCACAAAAAACACCAGATCACAGAGGGTAAATTAGGACTTCTCAAGAAGTTTTATTTTCAAAACCAATTACTTCTATTATTAATACCTGATGCATAATTAAATGTGTGACAGATTTAAGCAGGTCTGACCAATTTGCTTATCTTTGAAACAACATCACAGAACAATCAGAGTTGCATTTTACCCCTATAGAACAGAATACCATGTTAAAAAAAGAATTCGCTTCTTTGTATGTAGCAAATAATCGTTTGGGATAGTCATTGATAAACCGACCTTTAAAAGAAATGATTCCTTTAACTTTGCTTTACAACTAAAATATGTAATTAAAAGGCGTTAGCAATGCTTAGCACTACAAGAATAAAATATGAAAAAAAAACAAAAACAACACACAATGTAAAATTAGGCCAAAAACTTTTTTGTCTAATAAAATAAATTGTATGGGTGTAACAAAAGGAGGTTCAAACCAAGAAAAAAAAATAATTAAGAAGAGCAACATTGAGTAATTAAAACTTAACAATACGACCATCATACTCCAAACAAAAGACACAAAAAAAAAACAAACAAAAAGTTGTAAAACTTTTTCAGTTTGACTTTTTTATTCTAACATCTGCACTGACCCTTTTTTTGTCTTTCTTGGTGGAAATGAAATACTTTTATGAGCCCAATAACAATAAATGGGGGGTTTAAATATATTTTGTGTTTTTGGTAATATTAACAATAACACGCAAACACACACACCCGCCAACAAACACACTGTAAAAACAATTTTTAATAATGAAAAAAGGGAAAATTGTCAAAAGTTTAGAGGCTGAAAAATGCCAAATTTATGTTGTGTTCTACATTGGCCTGGCAAGTATTTTTGTATCCATCACAAGAAAACAATGAACATTTCTTATATTAAGCGAACTAGTAAAGATGTGATAATGTTAACAAAAAAAGTATTAAGGTTAAGTGCTATAATGAGCGCGTGAGATGTTTCACTCAAGATTTTACGGGTTTAGGGCCGTGATTCACTGTCCTAATTAATTGTTTAGTTAATTTAAAAGAAACTCTGATATAATTATTCGCTAGTTAAAAATTTGCATAATAAATTAAAGCATTCATGTCACAGAAAAAGAGAAGCATTCCAAAATGCAACCCTGGGTGCACAAAAACTATTAATATTTGAAAATTTTCAAAAGATCAATAAATCGAACAGACACAACTTGTTTAAGATTATAAAAAATACCGTTTTCGTTTAAAGAATTTAAAAGTATTTGCATTTTCCTTAGTTAGAAAAGGGAATCGCATGATTGATCTGACAAAAATGCTTTTTAAATCCGTAGCACTCTTCAGTTTTCTGACTTATGGATTTAGTTTCTAAAGTAGTCTATAGCAAAAGAACAGTCACTCCTTTAAATTCATTATTATTAAGATTAATTAAATAAATTGTTCATTATTGTTATAAAATTTTAGCCATTTAATTTCTTGTTTTTAGTCACCTTCTACATCCAAATTGTAAATTGCAAGTGAAAACAATTTAACTATTTAAGTATTCTTATCACATTATTATTTACATGATAACTAAACAATAAATAAGAAAATAAATAACATAAAATACACAACAATGACTTTTGAAATGAAAAATAAAATATTCACAACAAATAGTTGAATGACACCTTATAAGCCACAAAATATGACTGTAATAATAATAAATAAACACTTAAATTAAAAAAAAAGCAAACATGCAAAAAAAATGGACAAATGAAAAATAACAACAACAACAAAAAACAATGTTGATACATTGAGAAAAATTTCGACAGAAGTTTTTAAATTTTTCATAAATGGCAACAATTAATTATTTATTTTAAAATTATTCTTTGAATTCCCCAAGCGCATAATTAAATTAAAAAGTCTCGAATCGAATTGAACTGAAAAGCTGTAATTAATATTTCAATTCACAATAGTTTTCACAAGTCACAATAGATATGAACTTGCAATTGTAATTGAAAGTTTCAAAACGTAAAAATTTGTTTACGTTGCAGTTACACGTTCTAGATTTTGCTTTTAAATTTATCCCACACGCAGCTTGATAGTATTTTTTTTTTAATGAAATGTCTTCAACAAAAGAATTACAAAGGACAAAAAAATACCCAAAATTTATTTAAAATAACTGTTAACAGCTGTTTAACTTAAGCTTTAAGTTGCTTTAAAATTTGAGAAAAAAAGTTAAATCAAGTTGGTATTCAATTTTGAAGAGTGGCAGAGTGTGTTACACAAAAACTTTCATACGGGCTCCCTAAAAATAATCAAACACTTTGTTTACATTAAATAACAGACATTTAAGGCATTTAAGGCTTTAATCGCTTTAAATTTTTAGTAAACTTTTTTGGTATTTTCTTAAGGGCTTTTACTGTCGCTACAAGTGGCGCATGCTCAATTTGTAAATAAAAGCTAAAAAATACAATTCGTTTCTCCATACAAGCGGAACTATAAAAAATAATGACAGAAATAAAATGATTGCAAAAAAAAAGAAAATTACAAAAATGCAAATATTGTTTTATATCTGTGTAAGTGACAATGGAAGACAATAAATGAATATGTAAGTAAACTTAACATAACAATGCAAGAGACAATGTATGAATATAAATATAACAGCAACAATATTATCAAAACAAAAAAGTAGTAAAAACTCCAATGAATAAAGACTAAAACTAATAATATTGTTATTGTCATTATTTGTTTAAGAATTATAAACATAAATACATGTCCAACAATGAATGAAAATCAAACAGTGACAACACAAATATTTTTTAAATGTTTTGAGTCTGGTTGGTGGTATATCGTCTTGTACATGGAGCCAAATTAATTTGTGTACTCTGCCAGGTTGGTGTAGACGATATTATTGTTGGAATTATCAAAAAATGTTGTCAAAAAAATAACAACAACAAAAAACACCAATTAACCATATTGACACCACAGCGCAGACCATGCAACCTTTGAACGAGCAATATGAAAATAATTAATTGCAATTGATTGTTTAAAATATTCGAAAAAAAATTTATCTGAAATTTGATACCCCAAAATTGTGAGGTACCTCCCTGTTCGCTAGAGACTATAAAAAGTGTCGAAAAATATATTAGTAGTATTATCAACGGTAATTGGATTTAATTTCATTGAAATATTTATTTTCAATTTTTTTTTAGGAGACAACTTCAATACTTTAAGTTACGTGCTGCCTTCAAATTTGAGAAAAATGTTAAACAATTTAAAAATAGTTAGTACCACCTAGTGGATTCAACATCACAATTTAAAAGAAAAGTATATTTTTAGTGTCTTTATCATTGCAACACTGTTTGTGTTTTTTAATAGATATTCAACAAAAATTATTCCCAGCAACATTTTGCTGTTATTAAACATGAAGCCAGAAACATTGTTTCCTTTTCACAAAATGATCAGTCATTGTTGCCGCCAGGAATTTTTTAAAAATGGCACAAAGGTCATTTTATATCAAAAAAAGTCGCACTTAAGTCTTTTTAGATAATAAAGTTAGATAATGACTTTTATATTTGTGCTCCCATTCTCTGAAATAATAATACCACGAAATCTGACGTTCATTGGAAAAATATGTATGAATATGTTGTGGCGATTTTCCGACTTAAAGTAAACAAAAAAGTCGCAAATGTTACTGATTCAAAAAGAGGTCTCACAAAAAGTCACAGACTGCAAAGAGAACACAGCTACAGCAACATTATTGTTTTAATTATAACGCAGTATTTTTTTATGGGCGACAGCATTTCACACGAAATGCTAAATAAAATACTGTCCTTAACCCTACGTCTCCACAAGCCATTAAATTGGTATAAACATCATGACGCACACGATTTCCGCTAATGTAGACTCTCAATGTTCATGTTTCGTTCATATGCAACCAACGTCAGCCTAACATTTGTCTAGGCAATGATGTTTGCCATCAAATATGACTTTCAGTATGATTCCGAATTAACGCCATATATTTATCAACCGTTTGAACACTCTCTTCCTTGTTAAAAACATTAAAACAATCCTGACGACAAACAAAAAGTTATGATTAGAGAAAACATAAACATAAACTCGTTTTCGCCACATACAAGAACATGGACAAATGAAGACCGTTGTTATGCCGGAATTATGTGCAGGTCTTATTCAATTTGATGACTCGTAAAGACGTCGGTTGAAGCACTGTCAGTATCGGATTTTCCAGTAGCAAATCGTTGACGCTGGACATGTTGAATTTTTGAGAGATAGACAAGACGTGATTTTCTGATTTAAGCTACGACTTTAAAAACAATTTGTGTAAATTATGATTAATTATTTTATTGAGCGAATAGGTTTCTCAGAAAAGAAATAAAACTACCTCTGCAGCTGTTTTTAAGCCGTATAATGAAAATTAGCTTTTAGTTTAGTAATTCATCACAGATATTGCTCTTTTTGATTTGAATAAATAACTTAGTTTGTCATTCCGTTTGTAATTTCTACAACATCCATTTTCGACCCCATAAAGTATGAACTTATATTCTGACTTCTTATGCATAGCGAAGTCGATTGAACGATGTCCGTCTGTCCATCCGTGTTACTGTTCAAATCAAGTTTGCCGAGACACTAGATTAGCTAGAGAAAATTTAAATACGCCAATCGATCAGACATAGTGTCGAAAGAGGTGATATCGGTCAATGTCCTTCGAGGCAGTGGGCAAAACACCACGCCTGCCTCAAATCTTTTCACATCATTTGAAACAAAAAAGTAACTACAGTGAAAAAAAATCAAATATATGGGGCGATGAGAGTAAGATAATAGGAAAGAAAAACATCGAGTAAAATAATTGGCGCTCACCGATATTTTCCGAGTTATGGGTCTATGAAATTTTCACAAAATAATTCGGTTGTTAATATCGTAAATATCGGTATCATTGAAAAACTTTTGAAGAGATCTTTTAGAAAATGCAAAATTTTTTAAATTACTTAACCCATTAAGAGCCGATAACAATTTTATATATTTTTAAATTCTCTGTCACCCCAATATTTGTTTTTTTTTTTTTTTTTTTGATGTGGTGAAGCTGTTCTTGCTTGTCTTAATCAGATGTGTTTTAACAAATTTTTATATTTTGTTATCGTAAGAAAAATATTTGTTTTCAGTAAAAGAATTACCAACAATTCAAAAACAATATTAAATATATGTTATCCTTGGACTGTAGCGTCAGTAAAATAATTCATTGAATTTAGTAAAATTTAGTTGCAGAAAAAAAATTACCAGTTAAAATTGTAAATTGTTTTGAAAAAATCATACATAAATAGTTTATTTAGCGCAGAAAAACATAAACATGTCAAAAGTTGTGCTGAGTTGGCTACTTTAGACGTTATTTTTATATTTATTTATTTTATTTTATTTTTTCTTATTTAATCTGCTGTCGAATTCTTTATTCTCACAATCAAATACACAATTTTTAATGCAGTTTATGTACACAATGAACAACAGCAATAACAACAATATTTGTTATTTAGTTTGTTATTGTAAGTTTTATGCACGTAAATAAAAATTATTTTGAAAAAAAAACAAAACAACTAAATTTGCAATAAACAAATCAGGTCGTCAGTTCTGAGTCTCGTATACAACACAGATAAAGCAAATTGTATTTATTATTATTATTCTGAATATTTGCTTACATTAATTGTGCTTAATACCTTCAACAATAAACATTTCATAATGTTCTCTTTAAACATTCATTAACAAAATCTATTTGTTTGAAATGTATTACTGCGAAGAGGGCATAAACACATTAGAAATAGAATTATTTTTACGTTGAACATAATTATTTGTAATATATTGTTTATTGTTTATATTTATACCATATTGCAGAACGTCGGCAGAAAAACAAATAAGTTATTTTTAGGTCAACTTAGCGTTTTTATCAACCAAAAATAAGTTCAAGGGAACCCAGAAAAAAATGTCAAAAAAGGTAATTGAATGTGGAATAAAGCATTTTGGAGGAAGGACTTCCCAACTGGATTACCAAATTAATGATTGTAACAAGGCATGACTCTTTTTTATTCAATTACTGAGAACTGATTACATTGTCTATTGCAGGAAATAATAATCATTATTATTAATTTTAAGGTATTCTTTTTTAATTTAAAGAACTAGTTTAATTACTGCTTCCTTTACAGCACGATATTATTGAATAATGAAAAGCTTGTATTGCTGCTTGTATTAAAAACTAAATAAATAAACAATTTGGTATTAAACACAATGTTGCCAACACTTTACAAAATATACCAATTATTGCACAATGTTATTGTATGAGTACCTTTGTATAAATTCGTCTTAAAATCTATGATGACATTTATTAGCAGTAGTAAATAACAGATAATTTCATAAAATGATTAAAACGCTCTTCTCATAAATATTATAACATTAGACTTTTTCGGGGTCTACACTTAACGAACAACTCTTTTTTTATTACGTACATTTTCTTAACACAGGCAATTAGTACCTAAGGCGTATTTTAACAAGTAAAAGTGCCATATTCGGCTATGCCGAACCTCATATACCCTTCACCATCTATATAAATCTAGTTTAGTGAAGTAACCCCAATAAAAGAAAAAATATTGGGGTGACAGGGAATTAAAAACAGAAAACAAAATTAAGTACTATAAATTTACATAAAAAGGCTCTTTTAAAACATTTTAGCATTTTCTGAAAGACCTCTTTAAAAGCTTTTAAATGATACCGATATTGACCATATTGGCAGCCGAACATTTTTATGAACATTTTAGAGGCGCATTACTCAGTAAATATCGGCGAGCGCCTACTTTTCCACTTTATTTTTTTTTCTTATTTCTTAATTCTTTATCGCTCTATACATTTTATTTATTGGAGCCACCTCATTTTTCCAAATGATATGGAAAAATTAGAGGCAGGCATGGTGTTAAGCCCACCGCCTCGAGGGACATGAACCGATCTTGCTAATTTTCAATAGCACCACTTTCGACACTATGTCTGATCGATTGGCGTATTTAAATTTTCTCTAGTTCATCTAGTGCCTTCAACACTAACACGAACGGACATTGCTCAATCGACTTTGCTATGCATAAAAACTAAGAATATATATAACTTATGGGGTCACAAATGGAAAATCTTGAAAATACGAAAAAAGTGGGTGTCACTGTGGCTTTAAAAAACGTGTGAAAACAATTTTTTTATTTGAAGTGTGACATAATTATATCTGCTTCAACTAAAAACGTGCTTTATTTTTGACTAAAGTGACAAAATTCTTAATTGATTATTTTTTCAAAAACTAAAGCTATTCAACTACATATTCCTTTCTACAAATAAATAAATTAAACAACTTAAAAAAATCACTTGATTGTCCACACTGTCTTTAGTCGAAAGGTTGACCATTCACTTGTTGGAAAAAACATAGGCAGACAGACAGACGTTGGCGTTTATTTTCGGTAACGCAATAACAACAAAAAACGATAAAACCAACTTGAAATTGAAATAAAATATGAAAAAAAAACAATCTGACTTAATAAAACATGTTTCTTATTTTAAGATTCTCTTGTATTTGTTGTTTATTTTATTTCTTTCTTTGAATGCACTTCTTAAAATTTTATTGAATCCCAGTCTTAGTATTTTTTTTTTGCGTTATTGTTGTTTAATTAAATATTTTTCACATTTTATGCTTTCGATGCAAGATACGCGTTAAAATGATAGGCTCGCCAAATTTTTCATTTCTTTTTATGAAATCAAAAAATGGCACTGAATGCCAGGTTGTTATTTTCAAGCCACTAAATACATCTGTTTGATTTCTATTAATTTTATAATATTGGAACTCCTCGTTTAGGAACTATTTATTAGGTTTTGGCTGGTCATTAAGATAAAACTTTTTTATTTTGTTTATTATTATTAGTTTTTACACAAGGGTACTGTTGCTTCTGGGATATAAGCAGCACTAGTCGCCTGAGTTTGTAGGTCCTAAAAACTGGAAAATAAGGTTTTTCGAAGTCTAAATAGAGCAAAGCAGCCTAGGGGGTACAGTCACTGTATCTAGTTATTGGTTAGACCCTTTGGGATATAAAGTGGTGGCAGTCATTTATACTAAAACTGCTTGGAAAACGCCTGCCTCACAATGCATTGCAACATAATGTCTCCAACGATGCGATGTTACTTTTGTCAATCTCTAGCATTTCAGTCAGTCATGTTAAAGAATTTTACTTTTCGGTTGTCACTTTGTGTCCCTATTTAAAGTCGTGTATGCCGAGGTCTTGCAATTCTACGCTATCAGAGTTTTTCTAATATGTTTTCGTAAATTAGCACCTCAAGGCTGATTGCTTTCAATACAGTAAAATTTTGTAGAGCAGAGACCTTCTGAGACCTATTCATTTCCCTATAAGCCCAAGAAATTGGAAGCTTAAAGCCGTTTGATAGCAGGCTTTAACTGAAGAACTATTATCTAGAAGACATTTTTGGTAACAAAATACCGAAACTTAAACGATACGAAAACCTGTTTGAATGACACGCATATCTCATGCAAAACACATGCTGTTTACGGATGCCATGGAGTACCTCAAACTAAAAACTCAGTTAAGCAGAGCTTAATGAGAAGTGTAAGGCCAACAATCGGTAATTTTTAGTAACTAAGGCAACCAAACTGTGATGGTATATTTTAATTTTCGCCTACACAAATATTAAATTTCTTTATCATTTTGTCGCACATTTAAATTTTCCTTTTTACTTACATTGTTTTTCTATTTGTTTGTTTGTAATCATCAGCGAGGTTATCGTATGCTCTTGAACTTGAAAGAAAAAACCAAAAGGAAAAATTCCAACATCAAGAAATCAAAATAAAAAATAACAAAACTTGTAGAAAAAGTTAAATAATTGTTCCTACTTTTCAAGCATGACGATTTGAAAACATTTCACAAAGAATCTGCAATTTTTTTTTATGCAGCAAAAACATTGCTGAATCAGTATGGCAGCATCAGCATAAATACAGCAGCATCATCGTCATCATTATGGTGTAGTCAAGTATAAAAGCAGGAAACTCTTAAGAAGTTGATTCTGTATTGTTCTCCTTCGTTTTGTTTTTCTGTTTTATTTTATTTTTGTTGTTTTTTTTGTTTTTGTTTAATTCACTTATTGTTTTCGTTACAACAATATGTCTGGTTAAAACCAATAATGACTTGGCTTTAAATGAGAAGGAAAAACTTGTTTGTTTTGTAGTTTTTTCTGTGTTGTGGCTGCTGCTTGACTTTGTTTTTTATAATCTTTATGTTGCCAAAATTCTAAAAATCTTGTTCACCTTTTTGGAGTTTTTTTTTTTTTTTAGCAACAAAAAGTGAATAAATAAAACGCAGAAATAAAATCCTTGTTGATCTTGTCAAGTAAAGAAAACAAAATTAAATTGAATAAAACCTGTTTGCAGTTTGCAGGTCTTCACAGGCAATTCTTAATTCTTTAAGGTCCGGTAGTTAGTTTTAGTTTCCATTAATAAAATATTTTTTTTTTATTATTATATAAGATTACGTTTAATACTGCTGGGATTACGACAATAACCCAACCTCACCTCCTTTTTTAAAGGAGATTTGTGGTTATAAAAACCAATAAAGAAAATTTTTCCAAACATGAGACTTAAGTAAATTTTTGTATTCATTGTTGTACCTCAAAGGGAGACAAAATTTATTGTTTATATCGCAAAAAACAGTGATAAAAATTTGGGTTTTGTTAAAAAAATTTTATCGCTTAAAAAAAATAAATAAAAAATTAAATTTAAAAAATAATAATAAATTTCAGTCACAAAAATAAAATATTTAGTTAATAGTTTTCTAACCTTATCTATCAATGGGTTAATTTTGACTTTATCCAACCTTAAACAAGTTCTGTTTTGGCCAGTAATATGATACAGTTTTTTTTTTTTTTTTTTTTTTTTTTTGTAATAAAATTTTTTTCTCACGTTTAAACTGCAAAAAGAATCAATTAAATCAAATAAAACACTTTCATTAAAAAATTTTAAAAGTAAATTAACAAAGACTTTACATCAAAAAAGTTTAATATTTTATATTATAAAAATTTCTAAAACCTTAAAAATTTTTCACACTTAACACTCAAACAAACAACAGAAAGGCGCTAAAAAAATTATCAACAGTGGTGGCAAAATATTAATAGCCAAATATTAAATTAAACACAAATCTAGCAAATAGTTTAAAGAAGTTAAAAATAATTTTAGCTGTCATAATTTTTAAAAAAATTTTAAATTAGGAAAGCTATTTTCAAAAACCAAAAATTATTTAAAAAATTTTTAATATTTTTTTTTTATTTTTAATATAACAATTTACAGATCTATAACAAAAAAAGTCGCGTTGAAATGTTGTAAAATTACATATTAATAAAATTTCCATTTAGTTTTGTAACTATTGCCCAAAAAGTGGATTTTGCGAATCCTTAGGAAAATTTTTTCTAGATCTGGCAACTTACTTTTATAAAAATGCAACAGTGAGAAAGTTAAAATCGTAAATGTTTTTGCTTTTATTTTTATTTTATGTTTTTATTTTATATTTAATTGTTTATTTGTTTAATTTTACTTATTTATTGTTTTAATTTTTAATACATAAACATTTTTATTAAAATTTAAGAAAATCTTAATTCATACTTAAATAGTACGCATTTCAACATTTATGCTCTTTTCAGTCTGTTAAAGTATTTTAAATTATTTCCGTTAGTTTAAATAACAATTAATTGATTTTATTTTTCGTATTCACAAAAAATCGACTTTTTTATTTATTATTCAAAGAGTATTAAATCAAAGTAATTTGACTAAAAAAAAGTCATACAAATAATTTGTTAAAATTATATTGTCATTTTCACACCCAATAGCTGATACACATGATTGCACGAGTAAACAGATTTATTGTTTTGAAAATTATGGCCAATAAAAACTCGCGTTTATGTAAATATTATGACAAGTTTATTTAGTTTAATTTTTTATATATTTTTTTACAAATTAAATGAAAAGTTTAAAATCAATAAAGCAAATGGAAGGAGTTGTCATACTATTGAGAATATTTGAAGTAGGTTTGAATGTTTTATATCTATTACTAGGATTTTAAAATATTATGTAGATTTTAATGAAACTATACATATTTTTATGCCCTTCACCACACAAAGTGTAAAAAGGGTATATTTAGGTTTTTCATTCCATTTGTATTTTCTACAATATTCATTTCCGACTCCATAAAATGTATATATTCTGAGTCGCTATGCATAGCGAAGTCGTTTATCCGTCCGTGTTGGAGTTGAAACCAACTTTGCCAAGGCACTAGATGAGTTAGAAAACAACTTAACACGCCAATCGATCCGACATAGTTTCGAAGATCGGTTCATGTTTTTTCAGGCAGCGGGCAAAATACCACGCCTGTTTCTAATTTTTTTATATCATTTGAAACTATAAAAAATATATATACAAGGTGATAGACAACTAAAAAATAAGAAAAAAAACAGCAAATAGAAAGATTGGAACTCACAAATATTTTCCGAGTTATGGGCCTCTAAGCTTTTCATAAAAAGCAGGATTGTGCATCATATTTTTAAGATATCAACATGGGTATCATTTAAAAGCTTTTAAAGATATATTTTAGAAAATACTTAAAATTTTTTAAATTTGCTTAATCAATTAAGTGCCAACAATATCTGTATGTAAATTTTTTTACTCTTATTTCTTCATTTTCATAATTGGAGTTTCGTTATTAAACTAGGTTCGGCCTCAGCTAATGTAGTACTCTTACTTGTTTTTTGTCAGTATATTTATGATTTTAGGCTTAATTCTTTCATAGTATTACGAAGTAAATTAAATAAAAAATAAATAAATAAAGTAGAATTAATTTTACCAGGTGGCATCGTTGCATCAGCTGGCAATTTTTTGCTTTATTTTATAATGTGTTGAATAGCTTTCAAAAGTGAATAATTTTATGTTACAAAATTTCTTTTTTTTATTATTATTCTTTCAAAAAGAATTGCAGAAAAAGTTTGAAATTATTTTAAAAAGCGAATTTTAGTAAAAACGTTGTTAAAAAGGTAAGAAAAAAGTGCAGTAATAAATTGTGTTCTAAAGTTTACCATAAACTTAAGTGCTGCCACCTTATATGAATTCGCCTTGAATATATATATCAAGAATAGTTTTAACCAAGGTACATTTATTTTACTAGGTAATAGCGGCTCTACAACAAATACAACATTTGTAAAAACAACATGGCATTTTATTGTTGCTTTGTGAGTGGAAATGTCAAAAATAGAAAAAAAAAAAATAAGAGAGAATTGGTCTAAAAACAAACGCTCTCTTAGTTCTACATATGCTTGTTGTTAGTGTTTTTTGAAATTCGTAAACAAAAAATGTAAAATATAAACAACTTTTGACATGTCCAAGTACAAACCAGCTGAGCGGACGACACTACCTAGGAAAATAAATGTACCTTGAGTTTTAACAAAGTTTACATCCTTAACTTGGCAGCACTGTTTTATTGGACAACCGTTTGTACAGCTGACTGCTGCATTGTGGCTGGTTAGGTATTTCAGTTTCACATATTAAAGCCAAAGCTTAACATTTAAGACTGACTTTTAACTGAACGGGCAAGTTCATAAACCATTTTCCGTTTAGAGTAAAAATAATTAAATAAAAGAATTTAAAAAAATTATTTACGCTAAAAAAGTTATTGTTTATGGTGCCTAATGAGCCGCCGAAGACATCTTCTTTTATTTGGCCTTGAAAATTATGATGAACAGAATGTAACATCCGACGAAAAGTCTATAGACATGATTATTAACTTTTTATCAGTCATTTCGCTGGTATTCATTTCGTTTCTCATGCAAGATGAAGCCACATGACTCTAGATATAATTTATTTAATCACAGAAATATTTTAAATATAATAAATTTTCAAAAACCCAGTTATTGGATAGTAATTTGCAAGATATGCTCAAAATTACTGATGTAAATATATGAAAGTTCATCACTTCAAACATTTTTATGACATACGATTTCTTTTCCAAAAAAATCCCGACATTATTATTTGATTGATGTTTTAATATAAATTAATGCTTTCTTTGGACCTTGAAAAAACACACATCCTTTAGAAATGCAAAATGAAAATCTTCTTTTGAAATGCATTAATTATTATTTTTATTCAAAAAGAAAGTAAATAAACATTTTCTACATAAAAATTAAATTAAAGAGTAAATAAAAATATTTTCTATCTTTTGGTATTGCTAAACTTCAATTGGTTAAAATCTTATTATTTTTCAACGTGCTTTTTCTTTTCGGTGTTTTCCCATCTTTTAAAGGGAACTCAAACTTCTTTAACAGTTTATAACCTGGTGACTTTAATGACACCTTCAAGACTACAAAATAAATAAAAATCGTTTTAAACTTGTTACTAATCCGTTCAGCTTAATTTATTTTTTAGCTCTAATTTAAAACACATAATTTCAAGCATTATTGACAAAATGTACGTTTTATTTTATCACCTTTCAATTTCCAGCAAAATTAATTTTATTGCAATTTTAATGTGATTTTCTTGTCCATAAAAGAGTTGAGCAAAATAAGCTGAAAATTAAAATATTTTAATGAGGAAATTGCCTTTTTTATATATTTTAATTATTTCCGAGCTTCTCTCATTGTTGTTTAAATTTTAATAATCTTTTTTTTAATTTATTTAAAATTGTATTATTTTCGATTCCACTGGTTTGTTTCATAATGTAATTTTATTATGCACAAAAGTGTTATTATGTTTCAATATGTTTTAATAAATATATTGGCTTGAAAATAGTAATTCCAATTTGCAATGTTCAATGGTCAATGCATAACTTACAAAAATGTACACCCATAAATACTTAACCTCGTTCAGGACATCCAGCCAAGGGAATCATTGATCGATTTTGCCTCGTATCAGTTGTATTTGAAAAAGCTAGCGAGTTGCTGGGTGAAGCTTTTACTCATAATCAAGAAAAAACCCAGTCATGTGACTGCTTAACGCGTTTTGGCGCAATTCTCGTGAACTTCTTTGTCGATAATAGATTGACAGAGTTTTTAGCAATCATTCTTATTAGGTGAAAGGACACAGGATCGTGCATGGTAGCCAAGACGATGACGGAAAATGATAGGGAAGAGAAGAACTACAGTCCGCGATTTAGAAGTCAAAGATATGTGGCATACCTCTTTGCGTTCACAGGTGACAAATTGGGGTATGTATCTTGGCTTGGACCAGATGGTTTATTAAAACCATATTTCTGACTTCCTTTATTGATGATGAAAAATAAAAGAACGGCGCAAATGCTAGAAATCTCTAGGAAATTATGGCGGTCATAGTTGCTTGACGCTGTAGACTGATGACTTCAAGGCTGAAAAAATGATCTCCTACAATGAATCTTTCATTTTCTTCCACAAAGAGGACAAGGTACCGATTACAATTCTAGCTCTGGAGCATCTTGATTACCACCATCGTCATCAGGACTGCGGGAAACTGATTCTTTTATCAAGAATTAACTTTTGTTTTTCACGCGCTTCACTCCCGTACTGCATGACTTAACATAATTTCCTTTGAAAACTGGACTTCCATATCACAAGGTCCTGAAGCAATGGCTCTTTGAATTTGTATTTGCGATTGCACTTTTGTATCCTTTATCCTTCTTTCATAAATTATGTTTTAACCTTTCATTTAATATCTCTTATTTTCTTTTACTCTTCAATTCTTTTTTTTTTTTGCAGGGAACTGAAAGGCCATTGTCTTTTTGCTGTACCAAAGCGCGTTGCTGGTTAGTGGCCTAACCTGATCTAAATTAACGCTAGAAACAGAAGAAATAAAATTTTAAAACTGGTATCTTTCGCAAAACACTGCTCGGGTATTCTTGTTCGCTACGTTGGCAAAAAAGAAACACGCGATAAGACTTCAAGATCATTTTCACCCAGTTCTTAACATTTGATTCCTATAGATTTCCAGTGTCTATTTTCTGTATTTTAATGTCTCGACGAATAAAAATTCAAGTCGATCCCTCATTTTTTAAAGACTTTTAGGAAACTTAATTCATGAAAGTAAAGAATGAAAGACAAACTGAAAATTTGAAGACTTTCGCGCATATGAAAAGGGATAAGCAGCAGACCAACTTTATCCAACTTTAGTGCAGCATAGAACACAGTATTAGAATATGTGAGCAGCAGTGCCAGAATAGTAATCAATAGGAAATAATTTCTAACAAATTTATTTCATCACATATATGAATGAGTTGGCAATACTTGAAGCGAAAATTATTAGTTTAATGTTTTAAACCGAATTCTCTAATGGAAATTTATTTTACACAAACATGTATGCAAAATCGCTTGCCAGGAGCATAAATTAGAACAATTGTTCGTGTAGATTTTTTTTTTTTTTTTTGATTTGGTGTTTTACATTTAAATTGACTTATGAAACTATTTATTACGCTTATTTAATATTCAAATATCAATAATGATTATAAATACATACATGCATACATATGTACACATTTATTTATAACATAATTCTTTTGTTTTTTCTCTCTATCTATCTTTTTGATGATTGCCAGCCAGGTTTGTATAATGAAAATTCATATGTGCGAATATATCCAGGCAATTTGGGAAATACATAAATTAAAATATATTTTCAGAACAAGAACTTAAACAAGTAGTTGCAACAACAATAAATATTTTTATAATAAATATTGAATCCGGATGACTCAGCTGCAAAATAATAATATTCATTTATTTGTCTTTATAGATTTAAATGATTTTCAGAGGCATTAATGTATGTGGGACCTCGTATACAAGAATTATTTACATATCTTCTCTTTTAGAATTTAGTGAAAAAAATAATTTTAGTTTAATAATTTTAAAGCAGCAGAAAACAATTTACACTAGACTGCAGTTATTAAAAAGAACTCATGTTTTTTATTAATTCGTTAAAACAAGTTTATTAAATTATGGATAAGGTTGGCAACGCTAAGAAATATAAAATGAGTGAGTAAGAGAGAATGATGAGTAATTATCTTTAAGTGTTTTCTGTTGTTAATCACACGTTAAGCTTTTATTTACAGTCTTAAAATTAATCAGAAAATGGTGTTAAATTGTGTGTAAAGATGACTCTTTGTTTTTTGGTTGACATGATTCTGCGTAAATATTTTTAAGCATAAAGGAATAAAAAAAAAAATAAACAAAGAAAGAAAATTTAAAGAGAAAATAATTTTAATTCGGTTTAAGTTCACTTATATTTTAGCTTCTAATTTTATAAAGAAATAAAAATTATTTATACTTTTTTGCGTTCATTTTTTTTTCACAAAATAGAAGAAAGCGGACAGTAACAGAATGTAGTGAAGAATTTTCTGAAACGCTACATCAGACTTTAGAATTCTTCGCATCCAACAACTTTATGTAAGAAACAAAAGAAGTCATCACCGTTTACAAATGTTTATATCAATTTTTTCATTTTTCCTTAAAGAATGTAAAAGAAACTTTGTTCTACGCAGTGATAGATATTTCCATCATCAGTGATTGTCATTTGATGGATCAAATAATGGCCACTGTTCTTGTAGGGTATGCACCGAACTGATGTTTCTTTAAATGTTTCTTATGTGGTTGCCTCATCTGTAGTAAAAAAAGACACGGTTTTTAAGTCACATTCCTTTTCAAGTTGCCTCGTTTGTATCTAGCATTTGGGTGTGTATGTCGTAAGCATTATCTTTTAAACTAAATAATTTAGTAAGTTAAAATACAAGAAATAATTTATTAATCGCCACAAATATTTTCTCGTGCTTTCTGCTAACTGTCGGTTTGGCGAAGAATGTAAATTTATTTTTAATTTTCTCATACTTTTTTTGATCAGAACACAATAGATGCTTTTTCAGTATTACACTGGTTAGTTTCATGGAAGTAAGGATGCGCAGTGCCATGCGTGTAATTTCATATTTTTAAGTTTTTAAATTATTTATGTTTATTAAATGATTATTATATTTAAATTATAAATCAAACTATTTTAGCATTATAACCAAATAAATAATTTTATTTTGACTGAAATTCAGCTATTCTTCAGTTTCTTTATTATTAAGAAAGAAAAATTATTTACAACAAAACTAAAAAAATCAAATTAATTCGTAGCTGTTGTCGAAATTTGCCTAAGCTATGAATAAAATAGAAAGAACTTTTTTAAAATGAATTTCTTAATTTAAACATTTAAACAGTGTTTTTCATTACAATGCAAAGCTTCGACTCATTCAATATTATTTCAAATCGGGTTGGGAATTTATTTCCATCACAAATAGTTAGAATTAGAAAATTAAATTTTTTTATTTAAAATAATTGTTAATTATTTTGCGCCTACATCACGTAATGAAAGCCAAAGGTATTTAATATTCGTAACTTATATCTTTGAAGTAATCCGCACGTGACAATCAATCACTTAATTTTTTTAATCCGTTTTTTTATAAAAATTGTTTAGATTTTTTTTTTAAATTAAAATCTACTTATGTTTAGAATAATTAAGAATGTAATTTGTCATTAGATGACGTCTTAAATGGAATTTTGTTTGAGTTTATGAGTTTAATTAAAAAACAATTTGTGTCTTGTTGTAAGAATATAAAAACATGGCAAATTAATTTCCATTAAGTACGTGATTCTGTTAAAAAAAAAGTAATTGGGGTTGTGTAAAATCTAGAACTTATTTGATTTCGATCAAAATCTAGACTTCGGAAATCATACCAAAAAATACTACGCTGCATAAGAAAAAAATACATTTTTATTAAAATACAAAACTGATAAAAATAATTAGAGAAAAATTAAAAAAAAATCATTCGATAAAATAAGAATAAACAGAAGAATAAATTAAACTGAAAAAATTGATAAAATGTTAATTGAAAATATAAAATAATTCATAATTTTTTAAATGTTTTTATTTTTATACCTTTCACCACAAAAAGTGAAAAACGATACAAATAAGTTTATCATTCCGTTCATAATTTCTACAATATCGATTTCTGACCCCACAAAGTATATATATTCCGACTTCTTACGCGTAGCAATGGTGATTGAGCAATGTCCATCTGTCCATCCTTATTCAGGTTAAAATCAACTTTGCCAAGGCGCTAGCTGAGCTAAGGAAAATTTAAATACGCCAATCGATCAGACATAGTGTCGAAAGAGGTGCTACTGAAAATCAGTAAGATCGGTCCATGACCCTTGAGGCAGTAGGCTTAACACCACGCCTGCCTCTAATTTTTCCATATCACTTGGAAAAATATGGTAACTCCAATCAAGAAATCAACAAAAATAGAAAAAAAAATCCAGTGAAAAATTGGCGCTAGCCGTTATTTACCGAGTTATGGGGTCCTGAAATTCGCATAAAAAAAGTTCAATTGTCAATAAGGTCAATATGGGTATCGTTTGAAAGCTTTTGGAGAGATCTTTTAGGAAACTCTAAATTTTTTTTAAAAATGCTTAGCCCATTAAGAGCCGATGACATGTAAGCTGTAAGGAGTTTCATCGCCTCCCTATACGATAAAATGTTTAAAGTCATCGAAATTTGTATTTAATTTGGTATTCATTATTGCAGTTGTTTGAGTCATTTTAAATAATACACAAAAACAAAACGTTTGCAGCAAATGTACACAAATCAACTATAAAAGCATCCCCTCAAAATCCAGGTAATGCTATTTTTCTTTACCCGCTTTCTTCTCTATATACCTCTTGCCCATAAACAACAATTTCATGATATTAATTTCATGAAAAATTTCGTGAATTTCATGAAAAATTTCGTGAGTCGTTATACTCAAACAAAAATTTAATGAAACTGGTTTCACGAAAAATTGTGTGGTGTAAAATGGCTCTTACTTGTATTTGTGTCTTTTGTGTTAAATCTGTAATTTTGTTATTTTTAACTTTTAAACATCTTTTTTTTTTAAGTTTGTTTAGGTATTTAATTAAATTTAATTTTTAATGACTTCCTTTTTTTACAAGTTCCTTTAATAATTTTTTTCGCTCTTTAATATCAAGATTTCTTAAAATATTTAGTGAAATGACAAGCTGTTTTATTTGTTATTA
This sequence comes from Cistogaster globosa, assembly GCA_937654795.1. Lineage (NCBI taxonomy): Eukaryota > Metazoa > Arthropoda > Insecta > Diptera > Tachinidae > Cistogaster > Cistogaster globosa. The sequence goes on from OW569407.1 coordinate 8,075,106, forward strand.
TTTATTTATTTATTATTATTAAAATAAAATGTATTACAGATGTCTTGACACGTCTGTCCGATATTTTTTAAACAATTTCGTAAAATAATAGTTACTCTGCGAACAGAGTCGTATTTTTTATTTTTTGCTGCACAATTTTTTGCGATATTTAATTTTTAGGACAGAAATCCATTAGTCGTGGCCTTAAGAGTTCAATTCCCAAAACCAGAAATGGAAAAACCTTTATACTAAATTATAACTTACATTATTTTTAATTACGCCGACGATGTATTGGGAAGAAATATTAAATTTTTTATTTAAAACAAACTTACACCTCTCATATAATAACCCTATTAAATTAAAAAAAAAAAAAACATCATGTAAATATTAAGTTAAAAAAATATTTATTTTTCTGCTGGGTCTTAGTGTTTCTCTCGGATTATTTTGCCAGAATACAACACATCAGGTTATTGTACTTAATTTAAAATTCTTTAAAGAATTTTTCTTGGAACTTTTACGTTTATTATTTTTATGTTGTTGCCTTTTTTTATGCCACAAAGTTTTGTTTTATATTAAGATTTTAAACTCATTTGGTTTTTTTGTATTTTAAACAAAGAAAAAAAAAGGCGAATGAAAATACTAAAAAACCACAATAAACATTTCATATTTTATTTGACAAGCTTTTAAGCTGGTGTATTTATGAAAATGGAAAAAGTTTAACAACACAATTTTTGCATTAAAAGTAAAAGTTTCCAAAGTAGGAAGTATAAAAAAATGTTTATTATTTTAAAAGACTCGAATTTATGAAGCATGTATAATTAAACGACCTTTGGGAAATCTTTGTCTAAGAAAGATAAAAGAATTCAACATTTTGTTTTATAAATATTAAAGTGTTGGGTTGCAAAGCAAAACAATAATTGTGTCAAAGTGTTCGTTTAAAGCGTTATTTAGCTAAAAGTTTCGTTTAATACAAAATTAATTCAATGAAAGACCAAACTTTTTCACAATATCATGTAAAAATATGTTTAAGTATTTCAACTTTTCAGTTTTTGATTGTCTCAATAAAACTAAATAACAGATAGCAACTTTAACAGCCTAAAAAGTTTCTATTAGGCATAGCCTGATCAACAAGATTTTTCTTACACATCAGTTGGTGGCCAGAATATTTGAACTTTAAATTCAGTAACACCTGAATCACTTGCCTTGTAATAATAAAATAAAATATTTTGTATAAAGTATTTCGAATGGAACTTTTATTTTCATGGCATCTTCATTGTAAGGAGATACTTTTATGTCACAATAAATTGCCGTGTGCTGATCTCACTTTAAGTTTTAAATATCGGGTCATTTTAATCAACGAATTGTTTGGCGTAATCTAATCCTCTTGTTAAAAATTAACGTCTCTTCATCATTTAAATCGAGAAAATTCTGAAAATATAATTTGCATTTTTGATCATTTACAATTTTCACTGTCTTTTTTGCGGTTTTATTTCAGTACCTTAAAACACTCTGTACAGTGTTGCCATATCAAAAGTTTAAGACATTCGTCGTACGTTTTTTTTATAATTTTAATTTTGTCCTGCTTCTTTCATTTAACACTCATATAAATTAAATTAAATAAAGCTTGATGTTCAGTTCTCTATTCTAAATTTTCTACAGATTTCTATTTGTTTGAAATTAAATAGTCATTTTTATTATCCAAAAGCAAAAAAATTCAAGCCACATTTATTGAAAAACTTTTTAGATCAAATAAAAAGAGATTAATTGTTCAATTTTTGAGTTTTTGATAAATATGACAAATTATTTGCCCTAAAAATAAGATGTCACCAATTGTTTTTTTTTTTTTTGGCATTACGTTTGTAATTTTAATATATTCTTTGAATTCTATTAGGTTGTTTAGTCTTAACTGAACAAACTGAAATTAAATATGCTAGTAGAGGTATAAAAACTAGAAAAAAGTACAAACGCTATCAAGAACATAGTTTCTCACAGAAACATTGCTAAAAACAATTTAAAATTAAAAGTTCACTTAAAATCAAAGTATGAAAAAATATTTTAATCTCACAACAAAATCAAAAAATAACATAAAAAATCGGTTTTTTTAAACCGAAATATTGTTGAAAAATATGCATAAATTTTTGAACAAATTAATAAATAAAATAAAAAATAAATCCAGAGATGGAAATTATAAAAAAAAAATTTTTTTGTTAAAAATAAAATTAAAAAATATACCAAAGCCGAAAAAGAAAAAAAATTTTTTTCTTAATTTCCAAAGTCAGTTATTCATTAAAACCGATAATTTAGCATAAAATGCTAAATTTTTGAAGAAAAAAATATTTAATTTCCAAAAACTCACCAATATTGAAAAACAAACAAAACAAGAATGAGTGTTATATTTGGCTATGCCGAATCTTGTATACTCTTCACAATGTATGTTAATCTAGATTTGGGAAATAACTCCAATCAAACCACAAAAAAAATTTACATAAAAACTGCACCGGCTTTGAATGGGTTAAGAATTTTTTTTATTGGAGTTATTTCATTGTTCCAAATGATATGGAAAAATTAAAGGCAGGCGTGGTGTTTGCCCGCTCTCTCGAAAGACATTGTCCGATCAATTGGAGTATTAAAATTTTCTTTACCTCATCTTGTGCCTTGGCAAAGTTGATTTCAACGCTAACATAGACGGATAGACGGACATCGCTCAATCGGCTTCGCTATGCATAAAAAGTCAGAATGTAATGAAATAGATATTGTAGAAATTTCAAACGGAATGCAAAATTAGAAATACCCTTTTCCACTTGGGTTGAAGAGTATAAAAATATAGCATCCACCATTAAATTAAAATAAGCTATAAAATTTAAAACTATCCAAAACTCACAAAAGTTAAAATTTAACCAAAAAAAATCGAAAAACCTTAACTAAACAATAAATTTTTGATTGAGTTTAATTTTTTTGCATAAGGACGTAATTGATTATATACGATCTTCATTTGAAAAATTAATTTAAAGCGATAACTTAGTGAAGAAAGCAAAAAAGGCCTCATGTAAAAAAGCTTCTGTTCTACATTTGACTGCTTGTGAATTTTCCCTAGTTTCAAAATTTCAAGAAAATTACGTGGCATTAAGCGCACCATGACATTTGCAAGATGTTAAGTCGCAATATATCACTACACTTGCGTCTATCTTTTTAAATATCGCGCAAAATATTTTGTACCTTCTCATTAAAAAAAAATAAAAATTAAATAGTGAATTTACGCAATTTTTTTATTAAAAGACCCTTCACAAAACTCTGTTTATAATCATCATACCGACACCGCTTAATTCTTATTCAGCAAAAATACTATGAATTCTTAAAAAATTAATATAAAAAATATTAAACATTTCAATAAACTATTCCCTGAGAACTCATCCAATTTCTTACAATGGCAATCACTTATTAAATTTTGTTTGAAAATGTCCTGCAAAAACTTTTTATTTAACACTTCCTTTCATCGTACAATTTCTTTGTAAACTTTTTTTGTTCCTGCACAACTTTAAGTAAAGTTTTATAATTTTTGCTTGCACAAGAACAAGAACAAAATTATTATTAACTACTTTTTTATCACTTACTTTTTTCATCAAATGCTGATTTGGATGCAGATAAAACTGAAGATGACAACTGCTGTGGTTTGCGACGCATTTGTTGATGATAATTACTGCCAACAGCACCAGCCCCATTGCTGCCAATGAAAGTAGTGGGTGATTGTATGGCACCAGTTGAACTAACGCTAGAACGACGTAAATCCACATTGAAACGAGAACTAGCACTACCAGTTGCTGTAGCACCTGCACCACCACTAGCACCGCTGCCACGATAGCCTAAAGGATGTATAGCAAAATCTTGTTTTATAGAGGAAACGGAAAACGCTGCTGCTGCATTTGCTGGCGCAGTTGTTTCTAAAGCTGCTGGCGTAGAGTTAGGGGTATCATCATCAGCACCATTATTAAAACTAGAAGCACTAAATTTGTGTGTTTCTTTGTTAACACCAGCATGTAACACAAAACTTTTTACTTTTGGCTCACTAAGGCTGGAGGCTAAAACACCAACAGTATTAGAACTCCAGCACAAACAATTTGTTAATATTAACACAATGTAAATAAACAACATATTGCAATTTACAACACTTGACATAGAAAACGTGATGGCAACATTACCCGACAACAGCGACGTTAGCGACGAAACCGGCATTTTTGACGTACACGTTAGTGCCGACTGCGCTGGATGTCTAGACGACGTCACTACCATCTCTTTACTACACACGCACGCACACACACACACGCACGTTAACTAACAGCTGCCTTATTTTGCTCTCAGAGACAAAATATTTTTATGATTTCTTTTAAATTTTCTTTGAATTTCAGCCTTTTTTATGTATTAAGAATATTTTGCTTTTTAATTTAGAAAACCACTTCAAAGAGTTTTAAATTTTTTACACATGTTTTAAGATTTTTTACCTACTTTTGTTATACAATTTTACTTTTAATTTTGGGATTTTATGTAGGTATTTTCATAACAAAAATATTGTGCACTTTAATATTTTGCAGCTCTTTACTCTGTGTGTGATATTTCAAACAAAACAACAACAATGAACATAATGATAAACGGAAGGAGACACAATTTAACTTAAGAAAAAGCCATACGCATTATTTATATATTTTGGCTTCTTTGCTGTTTATTATAATAATAAATTTTATTTTAAATAACTGCTGGCGTACATTTTATTATTTCAACTTTGCTTTAAATATTTTCTCACGATTAATTTAATTTCTTTCAATTAAATTTAACAGACACACTAAACACTTAACTTTTAACGAAACAAAAAGAAACGCGAATTGCCTTTTAGAACAAACCATCACTCTCAGAAGTCACGATGCGACTGAAGTAAAATGTACCAAGAGAACGTTAAACAACCTCAGTGATTTTTAAAGACTACGTAACGCAGACTCAAGCAAAGCAACACACATACACAAGTTGTTAAATCGCTTGAATTAACAAGTTTTGTTTGTAATAAAATACTTCTAAAAAAACATTTAGAAAATGTACATTAAAAAATAAAATATAATAATTAAAGGTTTTTATGAAATCTTATATCAATTTTTAGTTTGATAAGCTGACCTACACCAATCTCTGGCTTTTAGAGGGTTAAAATACAAGTGATTTACGTCATTATTATTACGTTAATATCGTAACTATTTGTTTACGAAAATCAGAAAAAGAAATTAAAGATAATATGATGCCAGCCTTGGGTTTTAGAAGCTTAAAATAATATAAGAGTAACCAATAAATTTAAACAGGTTTATGGCATAAATACTTTTTCTGACTTTGACTTCAGACAATTTTTAAAGATTTATTTGCACAGAAATTATATTGAATTCGACATATAATAAATAGCATTTTCAAGTTAATTTATTTTATAAGCAATAAAAAAATGACGTCTAAAATATTTAAAATAACTAAAAGCTTAACATGAATATGGAATAATTTTATTTATAAACAATGCAAACTATATAAAGTTTTTATAACTTTAAAATACTAGGTTTCTTAAACTGTTATCAAAATTCACAACTACTTACCTTTGTTAAGCCAGCAGCTGCTCTAACCTAAAAAATAATTTTCTAAGTTGAAAATGAATATGTTTATTTCAAAAACGTTAACTTTGCTTATACAAAAAGAGTGAAAAAAGTCATTCTGTAGAAGCCTGAAAATAATCAAGTAACAAATTGGCAATAATAAGAGACCATTTCCCATTTGTTTTATCTGGCAGCACCATATAAATAAAAAGTTATGTGGCAGTACCAATACAAATCAAATTTTTTTTATGGCAATACCCTATAGTTATTTAATTTGTTTACCTTTTGGCGGTGTAATTAATGTTGAATTAAAATAAATAAATTGTCAGGCAAATACTGCAATATGGAGCCTGGAGTTATAAAAAAATTAGACGAAGCTGTTGTTAATCGTATAGCTGCCGGTGAAATTATACAAAGACCAGCTAATGCTTTAAAAGAACTTTTGGAAAATAGTTTAGATGCCAAGTCCACTTTCATACAAGTGACTGTAAAGTCAGGTGGCTTAAAATTTCTGCAAATACAAGATAATGGCACAGGAATACGAAAAGAAGATTTAGAAATAGTGTGTGAACGTTTTACTACATCCAAGTTAAGTAAATTTGAGGATTTAACTAGTATAGCCACTTATGGTTTTCGAGGTGAGGCACTATCCAGCATAAGCCATGTAGCACACTTAACCATACAAACAAAGACAGCCAAAGAAAAGTGTGCTTACAAGTAAGTAGATTTGCAATGAATTTTGATGTGGATTTTTAGCACATATGTATTTTCATAGAGCTTCTTATGAAGATGGCAAACTGAAAGCTGCTGCCAAGCCTTGTGCCGGCAATCAGGGTACTATTATTACCATAGAAGATTTGTTTTATAATATGCCTCAGCGAAAACAGGTCTTAAAGTCTCCAAATGAAGAGTTTCAAAAAATTTCAGATGTTATGTCGAAATACGCAGTGCATAATTCAAAAATTGGCTTTTTGTTAAAAAAGTATGGGGAGCAACCTTCTTTAAAAACAGCACCAAATAGCACACAGGAGTTAAATATACAGAGTATATTTGGCGCAAATATTGCGAAGGATTTAATAGCAATGCAGTTTACAGATGAGGTTCTTAAGTTTAGCATGAAAGGGCTCATAACGAAAGTTAATTTTAATGCTAAAAAAGGAATAGTGTTGCTGTTTATCAATCATCGTTTAGTAGATTCTGCAGGTATATTTAATTATATTTTTTTCAACAGTTCCGACAACCTAAAAATACTTTCAAACTTCCTTTTTTCGTTTAAGCTTTAAAAGCGGCAATTGATGCGGTCTATAGCACTTATTTGCCCAAAGGCACACATCCATTTATATATATGAGCCTTGAACTTGAACCCTCAAATGTTGATGTCAATGTTCATCCCACTAAACATGAAGTTCATTTCCTTTACGAAGAAGAAATTATAGATAAAATAAAAGCAGAAGTGGAAGCACAACTGCTGGGCAGTAACTCAACACGTACTTTTTATAAACAACTTAAACTACCAGGAATAAGCGACTCTGTAGGGCAAGATTCATCATTTAAAAATTTTTTGGTAGAGAGAGTATACGCGAAAGATATGATTCGCACAGATAATAAAGAGCAAAAATTAGATAAATTCCTTTACGTTGGTGCTGTCACAAAAAGTGACTCTGCGGGTTCTTCTCTAAGTTTAAGTGGTTCGAGTGGAAGTTTTTTGGGAGAAGAAAGTTTTCGTGATGTGGCGGCTAGAAAATCTAAGGAAGTGCGTTTAACTAGCGTTTTAGAAATGCAAAAGAAAATTGAAAATGGCTGTTCGGTTAATCTAAGAAAAATTCTTAAAGAAATGGTATTCGTAGGAGTGGTTGATAAACGTTTTGCATTGTTCCAACACGAAACTAAACTGTATCTTGCAAATACCTTAAAATTAAGGTAACTTTATGAATTAAAATTACATTTGAATTAATTTATAACTATTTGGCTTTACAGCGAAGAGTTATTTTACCAGCGCTTAGTATATGAATTTCAGAATTTGCCACAAATAAAAATCACACCCGACAAATTATCCATTAAAGATTTAATTGTTATAGCTTTAAATTCATCCGAAAGTGGCTGGACTGAAGATGATGGTGACAAAGAGGAATTAGCTCAAAATGCTGCAGAAATTCTTATAGATAAATCACCCATTATGCGTGAATATTTTTCCTTACACATAACATCAAAAGGCGAATTAGAGGCTTTGCCTTGTTTGCTGCAAAGACATTGTCCTAACAAAACATTTCTTCCCCTATATATGTTACGTTTAGCTACAGATGTTGAATGGGATACGGAAGAGGAATGTTTTGAAACTTTTTGTCGGGAGACGGCTCGTTATTATGCTTTGGTTTCGGAAGTAGAACTACAGGCAGACCCCAAACGACATAAATGGCAGGTAGAACACATTATATATCCTGCTTTAAAAAAGTATTTATTACCCAATAACAGCCTAAAGAAACATTTTTATGAATTAACAAATCTACCAACATTATACAAGGTCTTTGAGAGATGTTAAATTTCGCATAAATTTTGACAAAATATACTTTATAACAAAAGAATGGCTGTTTCAGGTTTGCCTAATTCATAGGCAAACGTTATGTTAATAAAGATTTGTAACTATAAATTTAATATATTTTTATCAACAGTTATTTATTATTAAATTAAAAAAACAAAACTCTTTCTTGTTTTAATACCAAAGAAGATAATTAAATACTAATTAAAAGGATTTTTATAAACTGGGTTGTCTTAAACGTTGTTCACGGTGCGCATTGGCCGCATGCTCCTTTAACATTTTCATTATTTCGTTATCGTATTCAGGTGGTGTCGGCTTAGTGTCTGTGGCCCAATAGAAAATATCCCAATCATTATTGACGCCATTGATTAGTTTGTCATATTGATCTGTTAGCTTGGCGTCCATTCCATTTAGAAACTTGGCAACAAAAGTGCTTAAAAGTAAATCATTTTCCAACATGCCACGTTTACGGGATTGATAGACAAGCCTAAAATTGATTTATTTTAAACAAATTTTTCTTTACAAATTTACAACGAATTATTTTGATTAAATCAACAAAAGTTATAAAAGTGGTTTCAATTTATATGGAACATTTTCTATCAGTAGAACTTTTCTTATATATTTTTGAAATACCTCTGTTTTTTGATATCCAAAGGTTCATTTTGTTTAAATGGATACTGCGGCAGCGGTAAGTGATCGGGATCTTCAAAATCGATGATGGGAATATTAGCATGATTTAAATCTTCCTTTTGCTTATCATCGCCCCCACTGGCTGCAGCTGAAAAACGTTGCGTTCGTGCCATAACAGGAGTTATGGACTTTTGAAAAATATTTGTCTATAATTAAGGAATGATTTTTTTATATTATAACGAATTATGCAATAGATTTTTTTGCTAAAAATTATTTCAGTTTTTGTTTAAAAAATAAAACGTTGGCTGACTTACCATCAGTTGACGAAACATATTTGTGATTTATATTTTTAGTATATTATGTATTTTGCTTAAAAAACAAAACAAAGTTTTCAAAGCCACCTCCGGGAGAGAAATCGTATGTTTACAGAAAATTACTTCAAAACAAATGACTTCTATCTTTAGAGATACCAGATCAGTGTTTGGTTTTTAAGAAATGAAGATGCCAGACCAATGGTGGCAGAATTGTATTATGGCATAAAATAGATTTGTTTACAAAAATATAAAACGTAATCTGTAGTGCGATTCACTACTCTTTTTTAACGACTATCGCGTGGTTTAATTGACTTAACAACAAAATTGTCAATTTTGTTGTTGCTTAAAACCATTTGTTATAGTTAGCGAGTTGCTCATTGTTAAAAAAGCGACTATAATTTTTGCGTTGTTAAATTTGTGGACGAAACGAACGACCTACATGTGTATGTACATTTATACATACATACATATAAGCATAAACGTACAAAATATATACATATACAAAATAAATATGTAAATAATATAAAAACAGATTGCTTTCAATTTAATTAAATTAAACACTATTGTTATACTTAGTTTACCTAAGAGTATTTAAAATTTATTTTAAAAATAAATTTCTTGTTAAAAAAAATTACAGATGAGCATATGTTTTGACTGTATTGAAGAAAAGGTAACCGCAACCAAACATTATTATGCTTTTTTTTAATGTCAAACTCCATACATGCATATTAGATAACACGTATTCATGCGTGTAAGTTGACATTGAAGAAATAAGTACATGCATGTGCCTTGCTTGAATTCTCATGTTCTTATTCTTCTCTTTCTTGTTTTTCGTATATTTGCTGACGGAGATGCCACTCAATTTAAATTTGTCTTATAAGAAAATTAAAAATTTCTAAAATCGTTAAAATGAAGTTAATGAATCACATAATTGTTACTGCAAACAACAGAAAAAGAAGACTAATATAACAAGTGTCGGATTGTTTAAAGTTAGTGAATCCCACTACTGGATAGATGACACATATATATACATTTATGCAAACTCTAACATCTATATACATTTATTTTAATTTTTCGTGTTCAGCACCCTGTAATTAATTTCAAAAAAATGCCATAGAAACCAAGATAGAAACTTTAAATATTTTTTTTTTTTTTTGGAAACTAGTGGTAAAACACTTTATTTAAATTTGCAGAAATATGAAATAGAATACTTTACAGCAGAACCTAATTCAGTACTGAATCGCAGCACCCTGTAAAACAAGAGCAACTTCATTCAGATACTCACCTTAAAGAGAAGAAAAGGGATATATTACCGTATACCCAAAGCCGAGGAACTAATTGCTTACCTATTTTTATTTAATTTTAAATCAAAAATACTCTCAATTAAATTCAATTTTTATTAACAACAAACTACATTTTTTTATTTTTTATAACTATATATCTTTAAAAGCATGAAACACGTATTTAAAAGTTTAATGCTAAACATGTTATCCATTTTGAAAACTATATCAATTCAAATAATTTTATAAATGCAATTAACAAACTAATAAAACTAGAAACTTAACAATTCCATTTTAAAATGAGATGTGAAGATAACAAAAACAAAATAACTATTTATTCGCAAGTCAATACAAAGCAATTAGCTTTTTTTTAATTTATGGCGGAATGTTTTGTTCTTTAAAACAAACGTTTAAATTTTAAACATATAAATGCTGACAAACCTATTGCTAAAGTATATTTAAAATATCTTTTAAATTTCAAACGTTTGCGTTCAGCTAAAAATTCATCATAATCAATATGGAGAGGATTTTTTGGTGGACTAAATGAGGCTAGCTGATAAATAAGCAGAAAATTATAAAAATTATTTTTATAGTCAAATAAACATAAATTATTTTATAACTTACGTATTTTGTAGTGTTTTTTAGCTCTTTTAGAGTATTTTGATACTGTTCTAGATTATCCTTAATATTTAAAAGACAATCTTCATTAATGGAACCCAACAAGTCGTGTTGTAAATGATATTTAACAAATTTAATGGCAGAATTAATTATGACTAAATGCTGCAAATGATTGGCAGTTATCATAAGAATTTCATAAAAGCTGTTAAGAAAAAATAAAAAACACAATAAATTGAAAATATTTGAAGCTTTTTAAAAAATAAACTTACTTTTCCTGAGAATTTTTGCTTACTCGAGCAATCGATTTTTTAGACCAGTGATGCAAATGAAAGCTTAAATAATAAAAAATGTATGCAAAAAATGTTCATAATTTATAGAAATAATAACTTACTCCAGTAACCCTTTTATTATTTTCATGCGATGCAAAGGAAACTTAATACCCAATTCCTTTAGTTTCTCATCAGTCATGCAGAGAAATTCAGCCAATGTTATGCGTTCTTTGGCAAAATATTCCAAAAAGCTCTCCATACTTATTGATAGTAATATTGTACTGATTTCTTGAAAATATTCTGGGCATTCGGATTTTAAAAATATACGCGGTATATAATCACGTAATGTATTATAAGATAAAAACTGTGAGGGCACTACATAGGCGTCCTTTTCTTTGGGCAACACTTCTAGTAAATCATAGAAGCCATGAAATTGAGCCACCTGTATGGGTGTATAGCCCTTACGATTGGCTTTTTTATAATTTACACCAGCACCGACTAGGATTTTAACAATATCAGCACGATTATTTTCGATGGCATGAAAGATTGGCGTACAGCCTTGATTATCACACGCATCAAAACTTACATCATCCAACATTAGACGCACAATATTAGTATGACCATTTTTACAAGCTAACATAAAAGGTGTAGTTCCATATTTATCGGATACATTAATAATGGCTCCATGCTTAATCAATAATTTTGCCATTTTATCTATAACATTAGAATCTTTGCAACTGGAATCGCAAACGTTCATGAGTGGAGTAACAGAGTCGATTTGTTTATTCACATTAGCCTTTTTTTCTAAAACTAAATATTCCACTATATCTAAGAAACCTTGTTTGCAAGCATTTAAAAGTAGAGTAAAACCTCCTAAAAATAAATATTAGCAGTAAAAAATTCCGCATTACCAAACAATTTGTAAAGTAATTATTATAAAATTTGACATATAAATTAAAAACGAAAAATATTCTTAATCTCTCTTACCATTTACTGGATTATTTACGTCAAAGTTTAAAACATCCACCTGATGCCTCACCTCATTTAAGTTTCCATTTAAAACAGCTTCGTATAATTGCTGCTCATCATCTTTATGCCAATAATGTCGTGATGGCTTCTTTATAATCTGTTAAGTAATGCAAAAAAAAAGCAGTTGTAAGCCTAAATCACTTTGAAGTCATTTTTGTTTCTTTGGGTTGATCTCCTCATTTAACACATGAAACAAATAACCACAACAATTGTTCACTCACATCATCCCCAAAAGAAAACCCATCATAATCGTCTTCTGAATCGCTTTCAGGAGGTCTATATATAATATTTCTATTGGACATTGTTTTTAAATTTATTTCTATTCACTATTCTTTTTTAATTTAATACTATTATAGAAGTAAATGGGTATTTCTATTACTTAAAATATTCAATGCACAGAAAAATGTAAACAATTGTTTTTGGTTGTTAGAGAATTGCCAGTATCGTTTTTGCCATATATTTTAATTACAATTCACAATAGTGCTGACGTTATTGTAAATAATTTAAATACCGTTAATATTAACTGGTTTTTGTATGATGGGGTAAATTAAATGTTAAATACACACTTGTTATGATCAAAATATTTTAGGGTGAGCAAGCCTATTTTACGCCTTAACTAACGGTTACCCTCGCTAATATATACCATATTAAAGGTATTGTAGTACATTCTATTATACGTAGCATTAAGAAATTTCCATACTGTTATAATTTTAACATTGTTAAGTCCGTTGGAATGTTTTTGAATATATAAAATTTTCTTTCTAAAACTGGCCTTTAGTAAATTAAAGGGAACTGAAAGGATGACTAATAGTAATAATATATATATTGAATATTATTGTTAATATATATTTTATACATATTATTATTAATATATGTTTATTAGTAGTCCTTTTAGCATTTATGACGTATAACGAAACTGTAACGGAATCATTTCTGTACAAAAAATATTTTTTGAAAATTTTGTTCTTGGTGTAAATAGTACAAAGCACCTATTTTTACAATTTTCGTCTGTCTTTGTTCGCCCAAAGTAAAAGCAACTGGTTAGATTTACATAGAATTTTAAACTTTTGTACAAAAATACTTTTTTTCTGGTAAAAATAAGTAATTTCGTAGAAAAAATAGGGATACATAAGTGAAAGCACCTAATTTTAACGGTACAATGGTACTAAAACAGTCAGCACATTTTATTTTTGTAGATGGGCAATTTTTAACACTGTTTGCAGAAGTCTACAATAAATATTTAAAAACAAATTTTTCTAAATTTAGTTTTTAACAAAACTAGAAATGCCAAACAGACAAAGTCGTAGAAAAGTTAAGTTATTGCACTGATGACATTTTTTCATTAAATCTAAAATTTTAGTAATTGCATTTAAAACATTTTTTCAACAAATCGAAAAGTCTCGTCATGGAAAAAATGATATTTTTTCATAAAATCAAAAAGTCTAGTCATCTCTTTGAATCTATTTTGTCATTGATAACAAACAATGAAATAGTTGACATCACAACAGTTACAAGTGTCACACACAGGTTCAAAAACAAAGACATTTTCATTGAATTAATGTATAGATGTTTTAAAAATATCACATCTTTTAATATGTTATTTGTCATTGAAGAGTAAATTTTTCTCTTAATTCCGTATTTTCTTATTTTGAGATATGTATTCATAAATCAATCACAAATTAAAAAAATAAATAAAAAACATTTAAAAAACGCTTTATTCGATTTTTAAAAATGACACATTTTGATAAATATAATAAAAAATAAACTTTAAATCTATCTTTAACAATTTATAGCGTATTTATCATAATGCTTATATAACATGCTATATCACAAGCACTTTGAATATAAAAAAGAAGTCATTTATTAAAAATAAGAAAAAAGTTATTTAAAATAACAACTCCATACATGAGGCACTAAATAATCTGTCCAACTATTCAACTCTTTAGGGCAATTAGCGCGTGTAAAGTATTCTATGCTGTAAAAGCTTACCAACATAGAATTTCCAATAAATAAAGTAAACCATAAAAAAATGTTTCCCAAAGTTTTGGAAGCATAACGAGTTAAAAATATGAAAAGTACGCCTAATACCCCAAAAAGGAAAAGCATGACAGGAAAGAATAATTGAAGCGCATAACCCAGAATATACTCGTGAAAAACAGCCGAAATAAAGAATACAGTTAACAATGAAAGTCCCTTAGAACCTCGAAAGATATAAGTATAGAAGTCCTTGTAAATATATTCGTATAACCAATCATGAACGACCACATTCCAGTTGCGATAGTAGGCCTCATAGTTACCAGCAGTCCACCAGTTTCGATAAAACATGCGATCACCAAAACGTAATAGTTCCGCAGTAAAATTGAGCCAAGCATGTAATATCATATAAAAACCAGCAAGAAATATTATTATGCTTGGCATTACCATGTTAAACGATTTGATAATTAAAGAAGCAGGATTCAAATCTTCTAGACCCAAATCTCCAAAATTATGTTTAATATGATGTTCGTACATGTAACTGTATAAAAATGCTACAGCTACTATCTCCAAGAAACGAGATAAAGCAAATTTCCATCTAATTGTTGAGGTACGAGGATACTCATCGCGATATAAAAGAGTGGGTGCAAAAAGAAAATATAAATACTTATTAAAATTTGGAATATTCATCTGTGGATTAGTCAAAACTCGGGGCGTTATTGTTCTAACAAATGAATGCATTTTCATTAATAATCTTACACTTTCCAGCAATAGTATACAAGCTGTAACAAAGGTAAGTTTTAACGAAATACATATTTTAGCTGGCACATAAGCGAACAATAATTGCGTGCTAATATAAATTAGAAGGCACGAAATTGACCATAAACGTTGAAGAGTTTCTAAAAGAAACAGTATTTTATTAATTTAGATCATGTAATGATTTTTGTAATACTTACTGTGCGTAGTTAATTTTGATCTCACATGCGACCAGCCTTTAAGTGAAAAGTAAATGGCGAAGACAAATATATGCTCCACAATCCAAATTCCGGCAACTTTATGAATGTTTTCCAGTCCTGTTTTAAAGACATCTAATCCAAAAGTTACACTGAAAATTAAATAAAGTTTTTGTTTACATATTAATAAAACGGTTTTTGTGGCATTGCCATTTTTAATAATAATAAAGAAAGAGGTGGCATCCTTAAAAAATACATTAAACATACAGTAAGGGACAAAATTGTTCACAAAATTATTACTACTAAAAAATTGTGCCATTTTAAATTATTTAACACTTTAGAACTTAAAAATAAGAATTATTCAAAGAGCTCTATGTAAATTATATTAAGATATACATATATTAATATAGAACTCCAAATGTGATTGATTGCAGTTAAAAAACTCATATATTTGGTATTGCCTATACTTGGTTTGTCCTCCATGCGCTGTTTTTACTGCCTTTGTTCTTCTTGGCAAACTTTTTAACAAATTTGTCAGTATTTTCGGATTAATTTTATTCCAGGCTTCGATGTCACGCTCAGTTTATTTACGGTCTTAGTTGCGCTTTTGTAGCAAAAAGTTTTATTTTTAGAACGAATCAAAGGTGATCTATGGGGTTCAAGTCCGGCAACTAAGAAGGCCTATCTTAAAGCTTGATTCTATTTTCTTTAAATCATTTTTGATAATTTCGCAGTATGCTTGGGATCGTTGACTTGAATAAATATATGTCTAACCTGAGAATATAACAGCCTTCGTGAATATTAACATAGTTAATGGCACACATTTTTCTTCAGTTTCGACGGAGAACTTTAAGCTGATTCCCGCGAAAATAACCACAAGCTATCATTGAGCCCCCACTAAATTTTAACGTTTGATAAATATTTCTTTTGTCACCACTTTTACAGACCCATGTCCATTGCCTCCACTCTAAGCCGATTCTATTAATTTTTGTCTCGTCTGACCATGTTACTCGTATTCAATCTTCAAACTAGAATTTTTCGTATTGTTTTGTAAACTTCAAACGTTTTTTGCATATATTTTCGCTTAAAAGCAATTTTTGGACTTTGCTCTGGCTGTAAATCCACTGACTTTAAAGCTTTGTCGAACGGTTTTGGTGCTAATATATAAATTACGTTCTTCATGCATCATTTCTTGGACCTTAACTGCGGTATTGGCTGTACCAGTAACGATTAGTCGACTACCTTTGCGACAATCTGCTAGCGGAGGTTTTTTTGGCGGCCTTCTCTATTGCTTGTGACCTGTATATTACTTTGTTTTTTTATTTTACACACAAAATCCACTGATATGTTATGTTGCATGTTCGCGACATGAGACTAAGCGAAGATAAATTAATCGTATTTTTTCATGTTTATTTAATTTTATGTTTAAACAAATAATCTATTTACATTAAAAGAAAATCACACACAAAATATGCTAGTTTATTAAAATTTTTAAAGAAAATTAACTGTCAGTCAATATTGTTCACACACGTTACTTTAATGTTCAGTTCAAGGTACATTTATTTTACTAGGTAAAAGCGGTTCTACAACAAATACAACATTTGTAAAAACAACATGGCATTTTATTGTTGCTTTGTGAGTGGAAATGTAAAAAATAGAAAAATAAAACAAAAGAGAATTATTCTAAAAACAAACGCTCTCTTTGTTTTGCATAGGCTTGTTGTTAGTGTTTTGTGAAATTCGTAAACAAAAGTAGGAAAATATAAACAACTTTTGACATGTCCAACTACAAACCAGCTGGGCGGACGATACTACCTAGTAAAATAAATGTACCTTGGTTCAGTTATTATCAGAAAAAAAAACTAACGGAACTTTAAAAAGGGAACTGCCATTGTGTGTAAATTAAACTGATGTTGCCAAACAATAGTTTAAAGGTGTTGACAACTTGAAATTTAAAAAAAAAATTAAAATACATAAATATTTATAAAATAATATCGTGAACAATCTTGTCCCTTACCGTAGTTAGTCTTTTCTGGCATCAAATATTAGGCATCGGTTTATTCGTTTAGCCGTGGTTGACGCACCAACAAATAAAAAACTCAGAGTTTTACAATATATATTATATTTACCTTCTCTTTTTAACGAAAATGTCGTAGCTGATATTATTTAACATAAAGCACAATAGAATTATATAAAATATATGATAAATTGTCTTCATATGATCAACCTCCAACAGGCCAGTCAAAAATGACTCACGCATTACGAAAACCTTTTCAGGTAGGTTGTTACGTTTCTTAGAGCATGTATTCTTAATCGCTCCACCATTATCACATATAACACCAGGTGTTTGTTCCGTTTTATTACCCTCACTTGTGGCTTGTCTTTGTTTAAGAACTGCATCTTCTGGAATACTACTTGTTGTTTCATTACGACTTCGCCGTAAATTAGAATTGTTTTCGAGGTGAAGAATTTGTGGTGTTGCAAAATTATTGAATTCACATGTTTGCAGCTGATGTTGTCTTAGCTCTTGCATAACCTCGTCTATCAAAATAGACATACGTATTTCTACATCACGCATTGCAGTAGCTTGATATGTTTCCAGTTTATTGCGCACAAAATTTAATTCAATTGATTGATCGCTTAGCGTTGTAGCTGATTCTTAGAGGGAAAATAAAAGAAAGGTAAGTTCTATATATATATTTATGAATAATTATTTTTATACCCTTCACCACAGGTAGAAAAATGATAAATCAAAATTTGTCATTCCGTTTTTAATTTCTACAATAAACATTTCCGACCCTATAAAGTAAATATATTCAGAGTTCTTATGCATAGCAAAGTCTATTGAGCAATGTCCGTGTGTCTGTCTATGTTAGTATTGAAATCAACTTTGTCAAGGTACTAGATGAGCTAGAGAAAATAGAAAATGTGCCAAGCGATCGGACAGTTTTGAAAAATTTGCTATTGAAAATCACGAAGATCGGTCCATGTTATTCGAGGCAGCGGACAAAACTCCACACCTGCCTCCAATTTTTCCATATCATTTGGACCAATTTAAAATAAAAATAAAACATTCAGCCTTATTCTGTTTGGCGTCGTAACATCGTCGTCAATTTTAAGACAACGTCAATTAAATACAACATCAATACTAATTTGGTATTCCCTAACAGCTTAATGACAACGTTGACTGTTTATCGATAATATAAATAAGTAAAACACACATCTAATATTTGTGACAGATGATTCAATTTGTTTTCTATTATGTTAATAAAGTGTTGTGGAAAGCTTAAGTTTTCTAAGAAAAATTAATAAAAATCAAAAAAAAAAAAAAACAATTAAATTAAATAATCTAAGGGCCATTATTCCAACTTGCCGTTAGTTAAAGGTATGATTTTAGCTACTTGATAAGGAGCTTTGCATTAATAAAATTTTTAATTTTTAATGTTATTATTTAATGGATAAAAAAATAAGTGAAGTTTTTAATATGCAAATCCATTTATCAGTCCGACAAGTTGTAATAATGCCTCTGCGAAATTCTCTAGCAAGGAATAGACTTATTCTAACTCTTCCATTAATTTTTCAAATTGACAGGAGTTAATAATTTAAGTGTTTCACATTTCCTTTATATGTTTCTTACTTTAATTTTTCAATATCGCCGTACTCTTTCTATTTTTTTAAGTTTTCTTTAGCACACGACACAACACAACACCAAAAATGGCGACGACAAACTAAACGGCAACATCAACATCAATTGTTCTTAGGGAATACTAAACATATGTCGACAGTCATCGATTAATGACAATATTGACAACGGGAATACCGACTTACAACAAGCGAAGAAAACGACGTCGTCTTGTGTTGAAGACGCCAAAGAGAATAAGGGTGATTGAATTGGTGCTTGTCCATATTTTCCGAACTATGGGCCTCTGAACTTTTCATTAGACTTGTGTAGTTCATAAATGAACAAGTTAATTTAAACGAATCCATCGATTGAACTAAGTGAACTAGTTTTTACTTTTAAGTATGCCTCGTTTATTTTTGAACTATGATTTGTATTTGAACTACCAGAGAAGATGAACTAGAATCCATGTCTGCTTTTCCTTGTTGACTATTTCCGACACGAAATTAGTGCTGTCACGTATTTTATTAAACATTCGTTTTTAGCATGTTCACACGGCAAAATGAAGCACTTGCTTCGCTCTTCGAATCATGATTGCGAAGCATGCTGTTTACACGACACATGCTACATGCTTCGATTGGACATCTGCACAAAAACTGAAATAACTCTCAAATAATTTGTTCAAAAACTTTATTTTTCTTTTTAACTTTGTTTGTTTGTAATTTATTACATTTAAAATTTTAATGAAATTAATTGTGTTTTATATTACACATATCCACACACCACTTTAAACATTGTTTTTCTCTTTTTGTTTACATTTTATACAGCTAGTTCAGATAAACTTGCGATAAAAATTAGAGAAGACATAAATTTTTCATGCTTCGTAAGTAGATTCAATATGAATCTACCAGCTTCGCTCTCATAATTTTGTATGGCGAAGCAAAAAGATTCGCTCATGATTGGAGTGTGAAGCAAGAATAGAGAGCGAAGCAGGCGCCGTGGAAACATACTATTTGGCAATGCTACGGTATTGTTGCCATCATATTTTATAAAAAAACATTTGAACTAAAGAGAGCCCTTGAACTAAAGAAAGCGTTTGAATTAAAATTTGAAAAGTACGAACAATAATACGTCAACAGAACATTTGAACTAACAAATATTTTGAACTAAAGAGAGCCTTTGAATTAAAATTTGAACTAGTTCATTTTTAAGCTTTGAACTTAAAAGAGCGATCACAAAATTGAAGTATAAAGCACAAGTCTACTTTTCATAGAAAAGTAAGATTTTGCACAATATACTTTTAACATATAAATATGGGTATCATTCGAAAGCTGTTAAGAAGATCTAAATTTGTTAAAGAATGCAAAATTCATTAAAAGCCAATGACATTTTTAAATAAAATTATATTGAATACTTAATTTTTTTCCTACTCTTTTTTTTGTCATTTAATATTTGTTTTTTTTTTTTTATTGAAGTTACTTCAATAAACTGGATTTACATACATGGTGAAGGGTATTGCAGTCTGTCTTGTTGTCGTATTATATGTACTGATGGTAGATGTTTATACTACAACCCGGATTCAAAGCTCTGATTTTTTTTTTTTTTATAAAACCAGTATTTGAACTGTGGATATTATAAATGAATTAAAATTGATTTTCAACTTAAGTTCAATTTTTTTAACATAATTTCAAAAAATTTTTTAAGAAAGCAAAATTATTTACAAATGTATGCGGACATTTTCCAAAGAAAACAAGAAAAATTAAACACCAGCAGAATGTAATGCAACTAGCATTACAACTTAAGCCAAAAGTCAATTTTAATTCATTTATAAAATTTGATCGTCAATTAGATAATTGATATAAAGAAAATAATATAAACAATGGTGAAAATAGAAATATATTTCAATTTAAAATTTTAGCAACAGTTTCATTTTATCATATAGACCGCGTACGCATCATCAAATAAAAATTAATTCAGAAACTAAGAAAATATATTAAATCAAATTTTTTAATATAAATATTTCCCAACAAGTCAAAGAAGAAAATTAAATAATTTCCAGTTCGAAAAAAAAACTAACCTTAATCTTTTTGATTCTTGGTGAAGGATATAAAAGATTCTGCACAAACGAATTTAACACTTTAAATTCTTTTTGTTTTATTTGTTTTTTTTTGCACTTACCCCTGACAACACATTTTTCTGCTGCTGTTATTTTTCTCTCTGATCGTTTTTCAACCATATTTTTCGTTCGATTATCTTTCTTCAATTGTTTTATTATGTATTTCAATTAACTAACAAAGGATTTTTGTGTTTCAACATTGAAATTTTAAAACAAACTGACAAGTAAATTATGAAGAAACTCATTTTATTCTACCACAATGTGCAACGAGTTTAGGAACCTAATCCAAGTACAACAGCAAACATATTATGAGTACAAAAAAAAAACCCAACAAACAACCAGACAATGATTTGGTATTAATTGTCAAAAATTTTAAATCGAAAATATATGTGCCGCTCATGAAAAAGTTGGTGGCAGTGAAAAGGTGATAAACTTAAACTAAACTTTAAAAGTAAAGGGTGTCTTCAAAGATGACTTAATTTCACATCTTTTTAATCATTATAATCAAATATGTACTTTAAAATTAAACAACTCTATCCGTTATAACAAGTACACAATTAAAAATTAAGAAATAACGTAAAGGTAATATAATTTGACATACATGGACTTATTTTTAAAATCGTTATAGAAAGACAACTGAATTTTAATAAAGAGTGTATTCTAATTTTTATTTCATATCCAAAGAATCTGTGTGATCGTTTTTCGTCTTTCAATCAAATTATGTTTGCTGGGTAGGTAAATTAAAAAACCCGTAAAAAATCTCAATTTAGTATGTCTGTTTTGGCAAATTATTAAGACTTTGTTTTGACTTTTTAATGTAGTAACAAAAAAAAAAAAAAAAAAAAAAAAAAAACAAAAACAAAAAAAAAAAATAAATATAAATATAAATATAAATATAATAATAATAAAAAAAATTAAATAAAAATAAAAATATATTTTTTATTCTGGATAATAAATAATACTTTGATTTATTATGTGGTATTATCGGGTTCCACCATTCATCTGTAATGTTAATAAAAAATAAAGGAGATTTTATAGAGAAATTATCAAATAATTAACGAATTTAATTAAAAACAATTGAGAGTGCTATATTCGGCTATGCCGAATCTTATATACCCTTCACCACGTATTTAAATCTAGTTTAGGGAGTAACTCCACCCAAAAACAACAAATATTGGGGTGACAAATTAAAAAAATAAGAAAAAAAAATTACATAAAAATTTCATTGGCTCTTAATGGGTTAAGCATTCTTAAACAAATTTAGTATTTCCTGAAAGATTACTTCAAAAGCTTTTAAATGATATCCATATTGATATCTCAAAATATATGGTGCAAAATCGTACTTTTCTATAAAAAGTTCACAGGCCCATAACTCGGAAAATATAGACGAGCACCAATTTTTTTTACTCACTGTTTTTTTTCTTTCTTAATTTTAATTCTCTATCGCCCCATATTGTTTTTTTCTTTTTGATTGGAGGTACTTCATTGTTTCAAACGATATGGAAATATTAGAGGCAGACGTGGTGCTTAGCCCACTGCCTCGAGGGACATGGACCGATCTTGCTGCTTTTCAAAAGCAACTTTTTCGAAACTACGTCTGATCGATTGGCGTATTTGAATTTTCTCTAGCTCATCGAGTGCCTTGGCTAAGTTGATTTCATCACGGATAGACAAACGGACCTCGCTCAATCGACTGCACTATGCATAAGAAGTAACAATTTAAATTAAAAACGGAATAACAAACCTGGATTCAACTCTTTTAAAATTTTTGTAGTGAAGGCCTGCTCGTAAAAAAAGCCTTCTTCGATTTGTACATATGGCATATTTTAATAAATATAATAAAAAATTAATTTTAACTCTATCTTAAACAATTTGTAACGTATTTACCATAATGCTTATATTACATGCTATATCACAAGCACTTTAAATGTAAAAAAGAAGTCATTTATTAAAAATAAGAAAAAGTTATTTAAAATAACAACTCCATACATGAGGCACTAAATAATCTGTCCAACTATTCAACTCTTTAGGGCAATTAACGCGTGTAAAGTATTCTATGCTGTATAAGCTAATCATCATACAATTTCCATAAAATAAACTGAACCATAATAAAATGTTGCCCAAATTTTTGGAAATATAACGAGTTAAAAATATCATAATTACGCCTATTACCCCAAAAAAGAGAAACATGACAGGAAAAAATACTTGTAGCGCATAACCCAGAATATATTCGTGGAAAACGGCCGAAATAATAAATACAGTTAACAATGAAAGTCTCTTAGAACCCCGAAAGACATAAGTATAGAAGTCCTTGTAAATATATTCGTATAACCAATCATGAACGACCACATTCCAGTTGCGATAGTAGGCCTCATAGTTACCAGCAGTCCACCAGTCTCGATAAAACATGCGATCACCAAAACGTAATAGTTCCGCAGTAAAATTGAGCCAAGCATGTAATATCATATAAAAACCAGCAAGAAATATAATTACGCTTGGCATTAGCATGTTAAATAATTTGACTACCACAGAAGCTGCAGTCAATTCTTCTAGACCCAAATCTCCAAAATTATGTTTAATATGATGTTCGTACATGTAACTGTATAAAAATGCTACAGCTACTATCTCCAAGAAACGAGATAAAGCAAATTTCCATCTGATTGTTGAGGTACGAGGATACTCATCGCGATATAAAAGAGTGGGTGCAAAAAGAAAATATAAATACTTATTGAAATTTGGAATATTTATCTGCGGATCAGTTTTGTGTTTATCTTTTAATTTTCCTGACAATACTCGAGGCGTTATCGTTCTAACAAATGAATGCATTTTCATTAATAATCTTACACTTTCCAGCAATAATATACAAGCTGTAACAAAGGTAAGTTTTAACGAAATACATATTTTAGCTGGCGCATAAGCGAACAATAATTGCGTGGTAATATAAATCAGAAGACATGAAATTGACCATAAACGTTGAAGAGTTTCTAAAAGAAAAAATATATTTTATTGTTTTAAATCAAAGAAAGATTTTTACAATGCTTACTGTGTGTTGTTAGTTTTGATCTCACATGCGACCAGCCTTTGAAAGAAAAGTAAATGGCGAAGACAAATATATGCTCCACAATCCAAATTCCGGCAACTTTATGAATATTTTCCAGTCCTGTTTTAAAGACATTTAGTCCAAACGTTATACTGAAAATTGAATAAAGTTTTTGTTTACATATTAATAAAACGGTTATTGTGGCATTGCCATTTTTAATATTAATAAAATAAAAGAAGTGGCATCCTTAAAAAATACAGTAAACATATTTAAACTTTTAATAGTTTTGGCTCCAAATTAATGTTTGATTAAATAATATATTAAAATTCAAATATAATACGCTTGATTGTTTTACAACTTCTATATTTTTTTAAAACTTGAATTTAATAAAATTGTTATCAAATTAACAAAAGTGGAAAACGTTCGCATATATTTGTAAATAAATTTTCTTAAAAATTTTTAAAAAATTAAAATAAAAATAAATTTAATCCAAAATCAATTTTAATTCATTTGCACTAGAAATATTGTTTACTAGCCATTCCTGGTGAGCGTTTTTATTTGATTATGCACACTAGTATGGAAGTTACAAAATTTTAAAACCCTTCCCCTTATAGTTCCCTAAATACACAATAATTTACTTTTTTTGGCTGGTACCATGCCACTATTTCTATCCAGTAGGGGTTTTCACACAAGACTAATTTTTAATCCGCACAACTTTTGCTCTTTCGTATTCACACTAGACTAATTATGCTGACATAAAATTGTGCACGTATACACAGCTTTGTGTGTGTTAGTAATTTTTTTGTTTATTTCACGTTTGCCTTTCGTTCGTTAAACACATACGTAAAATGCGGAAATATTGCTGAAATAATTGATGATGAATTGGCAATAATTTTAGGAGGAATTTCTAGTGGCTGTAACTTGCAAGCTACATCATCACTCCTAGAAGCTGAAGATTTTAATTAATATTTTATTCGTAAGAAGAAGATGAAGAAGATTTCAATTAATATTTTATTCATATTTGACAAAAAGTTCTTTATCAATGTTTTCCCTATAAAATACATATAAAAATCAACTCAAATTAACTTTAAACTTAATTTCCCTTGATAAAATATTATAAGAAAATTGTATTCAATCATAATAAAATTCATCACTCATGTATTCATCTTTACGCGTTGATGGACGATTAAAGGCCGTGTCAGATAAAACTTTTGCTTTGCGTTGCGTTGCAAATTCGCTTTGACATTTAAGATAAAATGTATGAACTTATATGAAACATGTCACATAAAGCACTTTTAACGCAAAGCAAAGCGCAAAGTTGGTCAACACTCATCTTTTGGCGCGCTTTGACAATTAGCTGCTATACATTTGTATATTATTTTTTGCAAAATCTAAAGTAAAAGAGGTAAGTATTTTAAAATGTAATTTTTTTATTAAATATTATTCCTTTATTATTTTTGAAAAAGGCTTCTAGTATTAATTTGTAACAAATTATTTTAACTATAGGAAATAGTTTATTTTAATATTCTTATGTATACATGTAGTTATATAAAAATGCTTCATTCATTAAGATTAGGATTAGAACCAATTCCAATATGTCCTCCAATAACATTTTTTAATATTATTTTAATGAAAATATAAAAACTACTATGCACTTTTAACGTAAACAAACAATAATTAAGCGCTGGCAAAGTTTTTATTGTGACATACCTCTTGCGTTTTACACTTTTTTTTCAAAGTTTGAAACGTCACGCAAAGCGAAAAAGTTCTATCTGACACGGCCTTAAACACTAAAAATCGCTCTGCAAAAAAAAAACGCAGAACCTGTGTTTTCATAAGTGTGTATTTGTTAGTTTTTTTCTGCTTGTGCGGGGTTGAAGCTGGTTGAAAAAGTGTGCCAACTAAAAACCAATTTCTTCACCGAAAAAGCCTACAAACTGCGAATTTATGCCAGCACAATTAGTCTTGTGTGAAAACCCCCAGTCAGCGTATAGTGTTCTGGGTGTTACTGGTGCATAATTTCATTAAAACCGATTTAGTTTTTTTTGTCGGTTGGAATGCGCAAAAATTTCGCTAAAGGAGAAAGCTTTTATCCCGTCCTGGTCCGCTATTTGAAAATATCAATATTCTTTTTTACCATAAGAACAAATATCTACCAGTGTTTCAAATTTTACTTAAATTGGTGCAGTCGTTTACCCGTGATTAAAGCACCAACAAACAATATCACACAAATTTTTACAATAATTATTACATTTACCTTCTCTTTTTAACGAAAGTCTCGTAGCTGATATTATTCAACAGAAAGCACAATAGAATTATATGAAATATATGATAAATTGTCTTCATATGATCAACCTCCAACAGGCCAGTCAAAAATGACTCACGCATTACGAAAACCTTTTCAGGTAGGTTGTTACGTTTCTTAGAGCATGTATTCTTAATCGCTCCACCATTATCACATATAACACCAGTTGTTTGTTCCGTTTTATTACCCTCACTTGTGGCTTGTCTTTGTCTAAGAACTGCATCTTCTGGAATACTACTTGTTGTTTCATTACGACTTCTCCATAAATTGGAATTGTTTTCGAGGTGAAGAATTTGTGGCGTTGCAAAATTATGGAATTCATTTGTTTGCAGTTGTCGTTGTCTTAGCTCTTGCATAACCTCGTCTATCAAAATAGACATACGTTTCTCTGCATCACGCAATGCAGTGGCTTGAAATGTTTCCAGTTTATTGCGCACAAAATTTAATTCAATTGATCGATCACTTAGCATTGTTGTTGATTCTTAAAAGGGAAAAAAAGAAGTGCCATTTATTTATGAATAATTTATTTTTTCGTATAATATGTACTGAGCGTGCTGGGTTGTACCCTGATTTATAATTCGCACTCTGATTCGTGACTAATCCCTAATTAAAATTTGATATACTTTTCACTCCATTTACAATTAGATCTATGAAATAACGAAATACAAACAATGATGTAAATAGAAATAAGTTTATCAGCTGAGTTAATTGAAATAGGAATGTGTAGCGGGAACAGAAAATATCGAGATAATACTTAAAGGGGCGATGTACCCAGTCAACTCGCCTCGTTATAAAATAAATATCAATTTCTTTTTATTAAAATATTTTCACAGAAAACCACGTAAAGTGTTTAGTGACCGAAAATTTGATAAAAATCTAAACTAGATCATAATAAGTTTGTTTAAAGTTTCAGCAACAGTTTTAATTTTATGAAATAGACCGCGAACTCAGCATCGAATAAAAATTAACACGGAAAATAAGAAAATTTTTAATAGGTATAAATATTTCGCAATAAGTCAAAGAATGAAATTAAATAATTCCCAATTCGAAAAAAAACTAATCTAAATCTTTTTGATTCTTGGTGAAGGATATAAAAGATCCTGCACAGCCAAATCTAACACTTTTAATTCTTTTTATTTTATTTGATTTTTTGCACTTACCTCTGGCGACACATTTTTCTGCTGCTGTTATTTTTCTCTCTGATCGTTTTTCAACCATTTTTTTCCTTTTATATGTTATATTTTTACTTGTTCAATTAATTACCTTTCTGAAATATTTTTATTTATAAACTTTATTAATATTAATTTTTAACTATTTATTTCAGTTAATTAACAATTTTAATTAATTAACAATGTTTCAACATGGAAATTTTAAAAGAAACTGATGCTTGTAATAGGTGTTTGCACAATGTCAAGTAAACTATGAAGCAACTCATTTTATTCCCCCACAATGTACAACGAGTGTAAATAATCTAATCCAAGTACAACAGCAAACATATATGAGTACAAACAAAGAACCCAACAAACAAATAGAGGATGATATGGTGTTGATAGTGAAAAATTTTAAATCGAAAATAAATGTGTTGCTCATGAAAAAGTTGGCAGCATTGAAAAGGCGCTAACGATCGAGTAAACAAACTGCAGATGTTTGTGCTTTTTCTATACCCTTCACCACATATTCTGAGTTATAATACATAGCGAAGTCGAGGCACTAGATGAGCTAGAGAAAATTTAAATACATACTTAACTTTTGCTATTGAAAATCAGCAAGACCTGTCTACGACTTTCCGGGTAGCAAGTAAAACACCACACCTGCCTCTCATTTTTCTATATTATTTGGAACTAATCTAGTTTAGTGAAGTAACTCCAATCGCCCATATTTTCCGATTTATGGGCCTTTGAACTTTTCATAGATTGAGCACCATATTTTTTAAGACCTAAAGTAAAAAACTTAAAGTTAAAGGATAATGTAAAGGTAATGTAATTTGGCATATATGGACTTATCTTTTGAATCGTTGTAGTAGTACAATTGAAATTTAATAAATAGTGAAATACAAATTTTATTTCATATTCGATGACCCTCTATTATTGTCTGTCTATACCGTCAGTCGCTTTAATTAAGAATTGTTTTTTTCTTTTTTTTGGAATTGACAATACGCTTGCCGTGTGTACTTCACCCTTTTAAAGCAGAATCAAAATCCATCAAATTATGTTTGCTGGGTAGGTAGTTTTATAAACCGATAACAATCTCAATTTAGTATGTCTGTTTTTTTATATTATTAAGACTTTGTTCTTTCTTTTTAATGTAAAAACAACAATTTTAATCTGGATAATAATACTTTAATTTATAAAGTGGTATTATCGCATTCTACCATTCATCTGTAAAAAGTAAAATAATAATGTAAGAATACTTATGTGAAAATAAAATATGTAGCAAAATAATAAAAAAAAATAAAAAAAATTCACCGCAAAACAACTAAGAGAAAAGAAAAAACGAAACCAAAAACTAAAAACGAAATCTGAATTTTTAAATTTCACTAAAAAATTTAAAGATTGATAAAAACTGATGTTAAAAAAAAAAATAAAATAAACATTCGTTTATTATGGTGAAGGGAATAAAAGATTCGGCACAGCCGAATTTATAATTCTGAAATAATTTCTTTGTTAAAAAAAAACTATAACGTAAATTAAGTGCAAATAATTGACAACTTATTTTAAGTGCATATCAGAATCTAGAGTTAACGGTTACTTCGCTGCTTTAAGCCGCTGAAATCAGGGTTGGAAAAATGTTTGCAATCTCTATGCTAACGGACGTAATACAAGATAGTTTATTGTGTTAAGGAATGACAATTTACATTTACTGCCGGTTTCTCTACATGCGAACGAACATTTCTTTCGTATTTTTATATTGAAAACAAAAACAATTTTTATATTCTGTTTTTGTTTTCAATACAAGTATGCGAAACAAGTTCGCATGTAGAGAAATCGGCAGTTATAAATTTTAAATTTACATTTAATGAAATAAAAAAAAATAAAATAACACGGTACTGTCATTCAAAGTAAAACAAACGATTTAACAGTACGTAGGACACCAAACTTTCGTGTTTAAGTAATGTTGACAATAACACATAGCGTATAGATCAAGACACAGCGGCTTTGTAAAATGTATAAAATTTTACTTCAGAAAACGAAAAGTTTTCACATATAAAAGAGCTATTTACCTACAAAAAACTAATTTTTTTTTTTTTTCTTAGTACAAAGCGAACAAGATTGGTAAACGTTGTATTTTCCATTGCCTATCACGAAAGCTAAAATGAAATGTCTTTGATTGTGCAGCCAACTTTGTTTTCTGATGTGTTATCGACGCAAGATTTTCTAATATAATAAATTTGTTTCACACAAGTTATATGAGAATAAGTATTTTTGACAAAGCATTGCATTTTCTAACAGATTGAAAATTAGATTTTCCAAACCAGTAGAAATGTTGACGTGTCATTCTGGTTTGTTAAAAAATGTTGACTAATATATACATTAAGGCCAGAATTTACTATCATACACAAACGTACGTATTAATCACACAAAAATCTGACAGAATACTGTTTTACTTTGAAAATCCTCTTAAAGTGGCGTCATAGGTGCCACACTATTATACAAAAAAGATGCAAAAACAGATGCTTAAATAATTTGTTGTTTTTTCCTCCTCATCAAAAAAAAAAAAAAAAAAAAATATCAACTTTGATCGCATAGAAAAAAATCATTTTATGATTTATTTTAAAAGATTACAAAATCTCACAGATTTGTCAAAAAGCCTTTCACACACATACACTTTAAGTTCACACTATCATACTTTCTGAGCACATGCAATTCTTGACAGATCGTACGACTGAATATGGTAGTGATTTCTGGCCTTTAAGAAAATGATACACTATCATACTAAGTCATTCAATCGGTAAAAAATGGCAGATGCGGCCAAAAAGTATGATGCTGAAGATTAAATGAGTGAGTAATTTGTTAAAACTTCCTAAAATTTTTTTACATTCAGAGTTGCATTTTCAGTTACATATTTTTTGTGACAGTGTAAAACATAAACACACTTTTTGTTAACATTTTTCTATCTAGGAAAGAATTCCATCAGATTTTCTTGTAATTAAATTTAACGATTGTGGAGGATATTTAATTGAATTGCCATTTTACTTTCTCTTTGTTTCTTTCTCATTATTTATAAATATTAAAAAAAAAATAATAACAAGTCACAATTTTTATAAGTTTTTAAGTATTCACTAACTGTACTGACTGCATTACCGTATAAAGTGCTAAGTGCTAATCAAAAATTAATAAAAATAATTTAAAACACATCTCAGAATCTTATTTTTTTAATTTAAAAAAGTATTTTTTGAAACTTAAAATGAGCTGCAAAGGTACTTCAGTAAAATGTTATTGCACAACAACTCCCATCCCAGCCAGCATATATTTTTTTTATATAAATGAAAAGGTAGTTGTGAGTAGTTTTGCAGGTTACCTGCTAAATATGTAAATACAAAGTACAACATAAGAACTTAACAGGAATTTGACTATTATAAACTGGGTACAATTAATCTAATTATTTTGCCTGACTAAGTACTTTATTTTCTTTAATAAAATAATGCACACATACTTAGTTCGATTATCTTAAAATTCATAGTATTTATACTAGAGCTTATTTTTTAATTGTGCGTTTATTATCATATTAACTTTTAGTCATTTCAATAGGTCTCAAGTGCACATGTACTCGCAAAGAATTTTAAAATGACAGATAACATTATGACTATTTATTAATCTTTATTATTCCTTTAACCCATTAACGTAAATTATCAAAATAATTTAATAACAAATTATTTAACTTCATTTTTAAATATTTGTAAACTGATGTTTATTTAATACTTTAAATCATTTAATAAATAAAATACAAAATTTTAATCATCGTTTAGGTTAATTTTGGGTAAAATCCATTTTAAATATTGTTGCTTGTTTCTGAGCCATTTGGCAGTGATGCCCAAGCAGTGCGAGCACGTCTAAAACTAACCCAAATCAGTATATATATTTCTTGTTTTTGTGATCATTAAAAACGTTTTTTTTTTTTTTTTTTAATTATAAATAGAGAATTGATTTATTTATAATTTATTTGAATATTTCTTCTTCTAGATAAAAAAAATCGATGCTAATTTTATGAAGGAAAATGCTCAATTCCAGTGAAAATGAAATCTCATTTTTTTCAAGTTTTCGAAATCCCAAAATCAAGCACATAAGTGAACCTTAACTTGTCATCTTTACTCAACTACGAAGTGTTGTTTGAAACAGCTCTGATGATGCCCGGAAAAAAGCTTCCGGTTGATGCAGCGCTACTGAGTATAATCTTTGATAGAGAGACTCGGGTCGTCTCAAAGTGTATATTCTGTTATCGGGTGGATGATTTTTTAAATGTCGCAGATTAAACAAAAAATTTGTTTTGGAATTAAAACGTATATTAGTCGACTTATATAGATTTTTATTCACCCTTATTCTAGTTTTCGGCGTCGTCATCGTCATCGTTTTAGTATCAATATCACTTCGTATGAATGTCGTCGTCAATTTGATAAAAAATATTCATTCTATAACACAACTATGAAGACGTCGACGGTTTATCGATTTTTATGAAATAAAAATGCACTTCCCTAAGTTTTTTTTTTTTTTTTTTGTTAAATTTTATTTAATTAAAATTTCATTATTTAAAGCCTTTTTTATTTTTTCATTTTTTCATCTGTTTTGAGCTTTCTCTATCAATAATTTTAGCTTCTTCTCCTCAACCTCCAATAATTTTTTTTGTCGCTTATCAACATCTCTAAGAGTGCGTTTTATTAAGGATATAAAATTTAAAATGTCGGAAGGCAGTTTTGCCTGTTTCTGGCTGTGCTTCTGCAGCAAATTAGTTTGATTATAGCATGTTTTTTTTTTGCTTTCTGTTTAACTACCTTCAACGGAACAGACTGAGCAGAACTGGTATCATTGGTAGAAGCATCAGACGTGCAAGGATTTTCCCTTAACTGTTGGTTGGCTTTCACTGATTCTTCAACGAAAATTTAAACTTACACAATTTCCATTTCATAAGAATCGTTTCCCATGTGAACCATTTGAAGTCTTTGAACTGCTCCTTCAGGACTCAAATGCTTTTGAAGTTTAAAAGGTTTGCCACAGCTTCTTCCAACGGACTGAGTGAAAATTGCTTAAAATTTTCGCCACCAGCGGCTTTACACTCCGTTTAATTAGCAACCATCTTTTTTCACTTTGAATTTTAAATCTCGCCATACTTTAAAAGTAATTTTTACAAACTTTTTTATAAATTACTATTCGATTCTTTATTTTGTTATTTTTTGTTATCCATCTGCTAATCTTCGGTGGACCAAGAGATTTTAGTATTTTTTTAATTTTTTCCTATTTTTTTCTGCAATCAATCCACTAATTTTTCAAATTGATTTGCATTTGTAACCTTTACTTTTTTCCATTTTTAATGTTATGTTTGGTTTAAATCACTTCAAGTCGTTATGCAAAATGGCGTCGCCAAAAAACAGAGTCACGTCAATACAATATCGCCGTCACATTTGTTATAGAATACAAAAAATCTTTGAGCAGTAATCGAAAAGTGTCAATAACGACAAGTAGAATATTTCGAATCCGTCGACACATATCAACATTGAAATGTGACGACGCCGACAACTAGAATAAGGTTGATTAAAATATTTAGACAGGTTAATAATTTGAGCATAAGCACAGTTACACTACTCCAGTAACCCAATATCACATCAGTTATGGGGACACCCTTTAATTTATATTTTCAATTTTATTACTTGTTCTAGCATAACTATAAAGGTTCTTTGTTAGTTTCTACTATTTTAGCTCCGTTCCCGTACTTTTTGGGTCAAGTTCGGTAAAATGAGAGAAAACATAAATTATTCTCAATTAAAGAGAAAAATGCCCAAAAGTGCGGGAACACAAAAAACCAAATTTCTATCCCAAAACAAGATGTCGAGCAAAATATACATGCAGTTTTTTTTATTAAACATAAGACACAAATATTTTGTATGTTCTTGAATTTATTTTAATATTTATAGGAATAAAACTTACAAATAACAGTTTTGCGAAACATTTGCGTGTATGAAACATAGAATTTTTGTATTTGCTACTGTTTACTTTTCAATCAGCTGATTGTTTTTTGTTTACACAAACTTACCCAAAGAAAAAGTCTGGGCTGTTTCGTGCAGAAAGAAGAAGAATTTTATTCTCTCAAAAGCTCTCTCTTCTACCCAAACTTGTAGTACGGGAACAGTTTTCGGTAACATTGGGATCCCGCGGGATCCCAAAATTGAGTACGGTAACGCACCTTTTGTTATAACACTAAAAGTTTGTCCATATTTATAAACTATTGAAACCCCTATTCTTTTTTTAATCCAAAATTTATACTTGTTGTTATAGCTGACTTAGAAATACAGGTTCTTTATAAGTTCCAATCGCCTGTCTATAACTGTTCAAAAGTACGGCCATATACATCAAATTAAATAAACTAATGGGGCACCCTTTGATTTGTAATTTTGAATATTTTTACTTGTTATTATAATGGTGATAGTAATCGATAAACGATAAAAAAATAGAAAATGCAGGCGAAGTCTATGCAAAAGCTTGTTCTTAATAAGAATTAACATTTAACACATGTCCACCAAGGCGAATTAATACAAAGTTGTAGCGATCGCGAATTCTTTAATTTTCGCCGAAACGTTAAAAGTCAAACTACGACGAAAATGAATGAATTCGCCATCGCGAGCACCTAGAATTGATTCGGTTTTACCTGTTATCTATTCGCCTTGGTCAATACTTACCTTTTTTTAAATCTTGCATGTGTAGGATAATAAAATTAATTTTTTTGTTAGTGAAAGTGCCTAAATATAAACGAAAAGTTACTCACGATCCGACCACTTGTTTAATATTCTCACCGTTATGTGTTTCAAAAGGAATTAAAAATTAAGTAAAACTTATCTGAAAATGACAAGAAATAAATCAATACATGTGTTGTTACAAAGCACATACAGCCACAAACGACACTTTTGTAATTTAATCGTTTTAATGAAAGAATAATTGAACTAAAAACAAGCAATACAATTACAAAACAAAAATCATTATTTAAATTTCATAAAAGCAAAGTGAAGGACTAACTACAAAGTATTTTTAAATAGGAAATATAATAAATCTTATAACGTTTATAAATTGGAATATTGTTTTAAATGTAAATTAAAATAAAAACTACAAATCATATAACTTCTATTTCACCATTTTGTTTATTTCAATTATACGTTTTTGTGTCAGTGTTTTAGGTTGATATATTTCTACAGGGAAAAATTACTAAAGAAAATTTTATGAAAACTTAAAAAATAGTTAAAAATTAAGAAAATTAAGCTGGTAACTTTTCTTTAAAATTATTTGAAAATAAAATTAGTTCTAAAGCTGTTGAAAAATATGAGCTTAATTATTAAATAAACAGATTTTACGTTATAAGCTTCTTTATAACTATGAAGGCGAATGATTCTATAAAGCTTTTGTTGAAAAAGTTGTTACTGTCAAAACTTAAAACAAAAATTACGAGTCAAACCCATGCAAGTGTTCTAAAGTTAGTTTTATGTTTAGCAAAGACTTAACTTACACAACGAATATTCTTATCAATTCTCCATCTTAAAGGTGCCATTCCACACCTTTGCCATAAATAAAAAGAAATCATAAAAAATTTCATGGTGTAAATGTTATCTTATGCAGTTTTTTTCCCTCAACAGAATATATTTCGGTCGTTTTAAGTTTTAGAAAATATTAAATACTTATTTATAACACATAAATTTATTATAATAAAAATAAAACTTAAAAGAAAAAACAAGAAACAAAATATTTTTTTTTATAAACTAATAGATTTCCAAATATAAGAATATTTTTTTTTAATTATACGCCATAATTTAGGAGGTTTTTAAAATATTAAAATAGGCTTTTGCTTTACTATTAAAGTAAATTAATACAAGAAAAGATAGAATTAGTTTGTAAAAGATAGATTTTTAAAAAGAAACAAAAGAATGCTTTCTTTTATAAAAATTATATGCACAAGACATTGACTGCAACAACATTAAATTAATAATAATTAATAAATAATTATTAAAACAATATTAGAAAAAAATTTTAAAAGCTGCAAAAAATGCAACAGTATAGAAAATTAAAAAGAAAGAAAAAAACAAATTTTAATATTTTCATATTTCATTTCAAAATAAATTGAAAACATTTGTAGATGTAGGTTTTTGTTTTGCTTTTTTCACGAATTTATTCATTCATCAATCATTATAATTTGCGGTGGTTTTGCTACATTTGTTGCTGTTGTGGCTGCTTTTGCTGACGATGCTAAAATTGTTGTAGCTGTTGGTATCGCTGAACCCACTATTGAGGTTGTTGTATCAGTGGTGTTTAATAGTTTTTCGTCTTTTTTGTCGCTTGAAGTTGCTGTTGTTGTTGTTGCTGGCAATGTCTGTGCGGCTAATTGTCACTTTGATGCCGCTGTTGGCTCAGGCACACGTTGATAACGTGGCTTATTACGGGTAAAAGGCAAATATTTATACTTAATCATATGCTGTTCACAAAAAGAACATAAAATAGAAAATATTACTTTCTTGATCCAAAGAAATTCTTAAAAAAATTTTAATGCAAACTTACCTTTATTTGTCTCTTCATTGTTATACAGAATAGTGTTATAAAGTACATGACCAGTATGGGCCAAAATACTGGTATATTAAAGCATTCGAAGAATGTACATATTACGGCTATTAATGTACTTTTTGTAATGCTTAGCCAAAATTTAAATTCTGGCAAACGTCTGATGAACGGCCGGAATTCTTCATTACTTCGTGTTGGTAAATTTGGACCATCATCTAGAATTGAATGTAAAAACATGTTCTAAGTGAAAATCTAAACTTTATTTTTTTTTTGTTCTTTGGACTTCGTGTTTTGAATTCTTTAAAGTTAATTTAAGTCTTTTATCCATCATCTCTATGTGGTGATAAATAATAATTGAATATCAATAAGTCTAATTTTTTTTAATTTTGGTCCCAGCCAGGGGTTGAACCAGTGATCTTCATAAATCAATTAAAATTTACTTTTTCGGCTTTGGTTCATTTTTTAATTTAACTTTTAATAAGAAAAATTATTTTTCAAATGTACGCGAACGTTTTCCAAAGAAAACAAGAAAAATTAGACGCTGGCAGAATGTAATGCCGCATTTCCAGGACCGCCAAATCCATCTTCAGCATTCTTTGCATCCAACACCTTGTCTATACGGAGTTTTGACGATTTCTTAATTAAATTACGACGGAGAATATTAAAAAAAAATATATATTTTGTGAAAACAAATATGTTGTAACTGTTTTTGAAGTGGTTAAATTCGTAAGGCCCCTTACACACCTTGCAACTTTTGTTACAAAATTTTTAATTTTGTAGACATGAGTAAAAAGGCGAATGGAAGGAACTACAGTTTCATTTAATTGAAAATTTCTTTTATTTTGTTACCCAAAGCTAAGTCAAGATGTGCAAAAAAAGTTCAATGCGTGAACACGAATGTAACTTCTAAAGAGAGTAGCAGTGACATGACAAAAGCGAAAATTTCATATGGAAACGTAGACTAGATAGATTGATAAACATTTTTTTTAAAGTAAATTCATCCAGTTGAATATATTTTCTAATTTCTTTACGAATAGAAAATTTTTAAATAATTTAGGGAATTTTATTCGCCACTGTAGCTACTTTTTCCGCTTTTTTTTTTATTTTAATTTTTTTTATTTCTTGCCACATTTCTTAAGGAATTAGCGCTATTTATTGTGGTTCCTTCAATTTTTATTGTGATTCAAACAATTTTTATGATTTAGTGATTTAGAATTCTTCATCATTTTAACGTTTTTTTGTCTTAATTTGTTTATACTGAAAAATACCAATAATTTATATTTTTTTTAATGAATATTTGTTTTTACAATTTTTTTTAGTTTTTGTTTCAAGTTTAGTATTTTTTGCTATCGCCATTGTTTATCAGTTTCTTTATAACCAATTTTATCGCTTTTTAGACATTTACTTTTTTTAAATCTGGCGATTTTTTGAGCAATTTTAACCGCTTTTTAATCTTTCGAAGCCTTGTATTTAAAACCGTAAATATTTTCCTAACAAAAAGGTTTCGATCTTTTATAGTAGATAAAACTTAGATCAATCGATTAATCGGAATAGCGATCGAAATAGAATGCCGGAATCATCTTCAGTTTTTTGACGAGATTGATGTTTAATTTATCTACCAAGTCTAAAGCAAGAATTGAAGAAACAAACATTGAATGTGGAATTTGGGACTAATAGCTTTTTTTTTAAGTTTATTTTAGTTTAAACTGAATAGATCCTTTAAAATATTCTAACTTAAACACTAGAGATAAAATGTAAAACGTGGTACATAATACCTATTTCGGAACAAAATCAAAAGGATCCGTTAGAAAACCATAATATGAAGAAAAACTCACCTTCGTTGGCATATGGATCAAACTCAGGATCGATTTTTGGTGTTAAAAATGCAATAAATAAATTTAAATGATAAATACCCAGAGCATAGCAAATAATATACCAGCCCTGATTTAAAAATATACGTAGCAGGAAGATTAAAACTAAGACGGCAGCACCGCACCAGCGTATTTTAGTGTGGGGTGTAGAACGATCCAAGGCAGATTGATAAATCTTAAAACAAATAATTTATTAAAATTTTATTCTCTATATGATTTAATACTTACTTGTGATAAACGTTGAAAAAATTTTTTTACTCCGCCACTGGATGACGTCGACGCCGTCGTATCTTCATTCATCATTTTAAATAAACACTACGACTCTCCTTCTCTGCAAATTTTTTTTTGAAGTTTTTGATTTTGAAGCCTCCTTATCTATACTGCGTGACTATATACAAAATTTCTAGTAACTAGATTTTGTAGTTGTTGTTGCCTTCCACCCTAATAAAGGGTTGTTGTATTTAGATAGAAATTTTTTATGTCTACTATTAAATAATTTATTACAAAATAAAGAAAATAAAAAACTAAAAAAAAAATCACACGTCACTGTTCCTTTACTTGTTCCTCTTTTTCTTCTATCTTTTGTTGATTTTTTATGATTTTCGTACTTTAATTATTCCATTTTTTCTATAATTCATGTTCTATATTTTTTACTGCTGCCGTTGGTTCTGCTAAGGTTGACTGCTTAAAAACAAAAAGAAAATCACGTCACTTATTAAAGCGGCCTTTGCCTACTTTTGGTTTTTCTTTTATTTAAATTAATTCATTTAAACTAAATTTTATCATATTTTTATATTTTAAACGCGAGTGACAGAAAATCTCCAAGCCTTCAAAAATGTAAAGATATCAAATTATGTGTCATTAATATTTTAACTGTTTTTTGTTCAACAAACACTAAATAAATGTATTTATTAAATAAAATATTTATAATGCACAGCTTAAAAATCAATTCTTAATTTCTAAAATAAAATACAAGGATAAAATAAAAATTTTCACTGACAATCGGCAGTTTTCTTCTGTTTTCTTTAACTTATTTCTGACAAACCCACGTCATTATGTTACAGGGTTGTATTTAAAGCGTACTAGTAGTTTTTGGTTGTTGTGCAAATTGATTATATTAAAAAGTGTACTCTGTGTTAAGAAGACTATGATATTAATATTTCAGAGACAATTTTTTAATTAATTTTGTTGGTTATCTCATCGTTAATATCTTTAAGAAATTTAGTCGCTAGCATAAGTTAGCATATATTTATACAAATATTTTTTATATCATATGCTAATAAGAAATAGTCATAGTTGCCAGATTAAAAAAAACTTCTTTAAAATCATTATCACTCATGAATTAGACAATGAGGTTTTGCGTTTCACGTTTTAATAAAGTTAAACCTTTTTTTTTAATACAATCATAAGTTTATAAATTTAAACGAACCTGCTTTCAATTTCTCTTTTTATTTAAGTATTATAATTTGCGTTTAAGAAAGCAGCTGATAACAGTTCTTTCAAAATATCTTTCGTTTTTTATTTCTACAAATTAATGCCACAGTTTTAAATATTTTCTTAAAATATAAAAAAATAAAATGAGAGCCTGAAATATGTTTGTGCATAGAAGTAGTCTAATTAGTTTCCTATTCCCCCAAATTATAAAATTCTTCTTACGCTTTCAGTAAAACTTTTTCAGTTATTTTCTTGACAAATCCATCTTCAAAATAAAACTGCTTTCAAGTTGTGAGTTGCCTACGTGAGAAAAAGCAAAAAAAAAAAAAAAAAAGTAAATGAGTTTGATTAGTCTTTTTCCGTTTTTCTCTAAAAAAATATTACTGATCAAGGCAAACCAATAACCAAGTGGAATCGTAGGCGAATTTATCATTTATCTGGTAACATAACTGTCAATACATATATGAAAAATCTGTGCAATATTTATTATACATCAAGTTTGACAGTTATATTTCCGGCAAAAACAAATGAATAAATGAATTTGCCTACACTCCCACCAGGTAATTGATTGGCTTTAATATCGAGTAATATTTCAATTGTAGCAAGTGAAATCTACAAGCCTTGATTTGAAAAAATTTTCAAAAAGCAAGTTCGTTTACACGGTACTGTTTTTCACAAGAAAAAAAAAAAAGAATTTCAAAATTTTATGGTGAAGTAGATTTTGTATGGTAAATGTAAAAAAAACAACTAGATTTTCTTGAAATTTTTTAATACTACCTCTCGGTTTAATACAAATGCAATTTTAAACTTAAAAACACTCTTAGTAGAACTTCGAGTCACTTCTGTTAGGACACCGTTAAATTTAAAAATATATTTTAGATACAAAAATATTCTAATTTATGTATCACCAAACATTTATTTAATTAGTTTATTTAATAATATTAATAAAATTTTTTTTAGAAAACATTTAAAAATTATGAACATAAACAAGTTGTGTTCTATGCTCTGATGCAACGTAAAAATTGATGTCTTAAAAATCGCATCTTTTTACGAAAAAATCGTTAAGTAATAATTTGCCATTTTTACATTAAAAATCGTCGAATCTGGCATCTATAGTTGTAGTGTTGCTTGCGGTTTTTAGGGTGACCCATACAATTACATTTTATATTTTAATCCAGTGCTTAATGGATGTTAATTTGAAAATGTTACCCTCAACTTTACGTTACAAAAATTATGTGTAAGGAAGTGTCTCTATATAAAATACATAAGAATATTAAATTTTAACATAATAATTTGCTTTATGCATTAATTATTGTAGAAGTAGCACGAGGATCTAACTGTGGATGGTTAAATTTTGATAAGTCTACCCAGAGTACTGTGATCTGCATGGCCACGTTGACTAAAAAAACATGAAAAATTACAAGTTCAATTATTTTCACATTTGTTGAGAGATGTACTCAGTGTAGATGAATTTATTCACTCCCCTAAAATCTGTGTCCATAACCTCTTTGCATTTACTTTTTTTTTTTTGGCAAATTTATCAAGGAACATTGATAGTTAAATAGCCTAAAAGGCAGAAGTCTACTCCAGACGAGGAGAAAAACAACAAGAAAAAGCAACAACAAAAATTTCTCGTTCTTCAGGTTTGTATCGCTCCACTACTTCACACATATCGAGTACGATATTTGTTTTTGTACCTTAGGATAGCAAGCAGGATAACTACGGCAAAAAATTATTTTATAGTGGGTGTTAAGCCTAATCATACTTATTTTCACTTTTTGGAAAAAATTGACAAGCCCAAGAACTATTTGATACTTTGGCCCTAGGAGGAAGTTTGTTTGACAATAAACGGAACGGGCTTTAGCGCTCAGCATTTAATGCGCATGTGTGTGCTGAAGTAAAAAAAATTAAACTAATGATATTTCCGGTTTATTTTGTTTTTATTTAAAAAATTTCAAACTTAGAAAACTAACTTAAAAGTAAATCTTTGGACTGAAAATTCTAAACTTAAAATGTCACAATAAGTACAAAACATTTTAAGATGTTCACAGTTTTTCAAAGGATTTAATGAATGTATCTTTAAATCAGTTATGTTGTTTAGAAAATAGTTAATCGACTGGTTATAAATTATTAAAAAAAATTTCTTAAAATTGCCATAAACTATTATAACAAACTGTGAAACCTACAAATGTTGTTTTCTTTTTAATATAAATATTATACTTAATGCATAATTTAATGACTTTTCAAGACCTTAAAATTTATGACTCAATACTTCTTTATAAACTAAACGTTTTATTATATAAATTTTACTATTTTCGAAAAAATTTAAAATTTAAGTAGAAATTTACAAAAATAAATAGTTTTAGTGTTTGGAAACTACTTAAATGAACTTGAGGTTTTTATTATATTATTTTTTTTTTGCAAATTTTTCTCTTTTAACTTATGACTAAATTTTTTAATACTTTTAAGTTATTCTTTTATTTACAAACACGGATTTTCGAAATTCATTAAAAGTTAAATTAACCTAAAATAAAAATTTATTTAAAATAAATAAGTTAGTACTACAAAATAATACAAACATAATGTCTAATCTTAAGTCTACAGCTGAAGAACTGAGTGGAGAACTGTCCATAAGCATGTGATAGGGACAAATGCTGGGAGGCTTAACAAAGTTAGTGAAATTCGGATAACGTATGATTTCGGAGGGCTAAAATATAAATTTAAAAAATTTTAATTTAAAGAAAAATATAAATTTAAAACATAATAAAAAAACTTACAATAGATATGGCATCATTGGAAACACGACAAAATGTCATATGTTTACCGTTAATCATACTCTGCTCTACACGCTTGGTAAACAAGGGTTCAGACCACGGCAACTGATTAAGATGTGAAAGAAAAGTTCGATCATGAAACTCCACAGGATCGGAAATAATTAGTTTATCTGAAAAAAATATTAATTAATAATTAAATAAATTTTAATTTAAAATTTTAAACAAGTTATCAAAGTAAGTTTTTGTTAAATAACATCGTCATTTATTCTGTTAACAAAAAAGCGAATTATAGAATTTAAAATTGTTTCTTTGCAATTAAAGTAGCATTTTGAGTTTTATATTTCTTGTGTTACAATATGGTACTTGCACTTTTTTGGCTTTAAGACCCTTTCTACTAACGGGCGAATATGAATGTATTCGCCACTGCCACCACCTGGTACATAATTTCGCCATGGAATTAGATAACAGTCCACCCTAAATACGAGCGTAAGACGTTATTTAACTGTCAAAAACTCTCATGCCCATACAAAATGTATGAGACCAACCCAAATAGCGCGATGCTAACGTTGGACAATTGAAAAATCCAATTTTGACTGCGCGTAAAAAGTGAAGTTGGCTGCAAAAGAAGTGTTGTTATGGTTTTTTTTTTTTTTGTGGTATATACAAAAGTATTTCCAACAGTAATGACATTACAGCTACTTATAGGTCAATTTCGCGATTTTATCTCTCTTAATTATTTTAATTTTGTGGTTTTTAGCAAATAAGATAAGTAAACAATACTGTTCGTTTCGCAACGTTGACGCTCTTATTTAAGTTACTCATTACAGCGTAAAAACTAGACGCTAAATTACGTCGTGCCTAACGCCCGTATTTAGGGTGGACTGTAAATTTATTGCACAATTGCCAGATAATTACGAATTTTCATGAGATTATTATGAGAATGTTTTCCCCTTGTTAGAAATTATTATAAATTTCAGTAAATCAATTCCGTTATTCTGCCGGCGATCTCTCAAGTATAAGGTCAATGTTATTGCCAGTTTGAAATACACTGTGTCCTTTAATCATAAACAAAAATTCCTTGCGAGTTTCTTACTTTTTCTTTTTCTTCTATTATAATTTTTTTATTTACAGTTAAAAGTGAAAAAATTCAGGAGAAAAAGGTAGATGTAATGAATTATGAAAGAAAAATAAAATGTAAGAAAACAAAACAGCCCCCTACAAATTACGATGATGCCACTTTTTAATTTTTTTTATTGTTTCCACGAACTTCATAATTGGAGGAAAATTTTCTAGAAAAATATTTGTCCATGAGAACATTTAGAATTTGGCTGTACGTGTTTCCTATTAAATAGAAAAATTTCATAAAATCTACTTACTTAACAAAGATTCTTCATAGAGTATATCTTCTTCGGTCATGTTCGCCCGATTGGGTTTCGTTTTAGCATATATAGTATTGGGTATATAATCCAAAACATTGCCATTGTACAAAAATAAATTTTCCACATCGGTCATATTTAGAGAATAAAATTGATAAACGCCAAAAGTTTCGAAAAATTCTCTAACAGGGGTCATGCTATAACAGCCAGCCAAATCTATGCGGGGATAATACGTTATAAAGGATAAACACATTTCCTGTTTGGTTGAATAGCCTCCGAATGTGGGACGTTTGCGAGTAGATGTCTTAAAAATTTATAAAAAATTAATGAAACAAATTCAAATACATAAATTTTAATTTGCGTTACCTCGTAGGCACAATCTGTTATAATGTAATCACCGGGTAAAACTACTGTTTCATTTTCCAATTGTCTTACTTGTTGATAGTTATAATCGTAGT
Source organism: Cistogaster globosa (assembly GCA_937654795.1). Lineage (NCBI taxonomy): Eukaryota > Metazoa > Arthropoda > Insecta > Diptera > Tachinidae > Cistogaster > Cistogaster globosa. Next base: position 8,119,039 of record OW569407.1, read on the forward strand.
TATCATCTTCAATAATACGCGGCAATTCCTTGCCATCTCTTACATGTCGTAAAGTCATTTTGCGTCCCGCTCGATGTGAATGCAAAATGCCGGAAATTATTTTAATGCCATCTTTAGGAAACATCTTTAAAGGAATAGAAAAAAATTTAAAAACATTTCTTATATAATTATAATTTATTATAAAATTATTTACCTCATTTGAACATGAAGGACCACAAATACCAACATTGCGATAAAGCTTTTGTCCCGGTGGTATTAATTGTGTATCAGAGACAGAAACACCTGATATCATTACGCCTGCATCGTGTTTTCGTAAATGTTTTGTGTAATGTATACGAAAACCAGAATGGTCTGAAGCTAAAAGGAGAGGAGAAAAGAAAATTAAATGTATAATTAAGTGTATTGTTGAACAAAAAGTTGTTGTTGTTGTTTGCTGTGGACTTTATATGCAAATGTGTTTTTATATTCTCCTCTGCGTGGGACGTGCTTTAAAGTTTTTTAGCATTTTGAAAGTTTTTGTATATATTTTACATTAATAAGTTTTGGACACGTTGGATCTCGGTGCTAAATGTCAGATGTGGCAGATACATTTCATAGAATAACAGCTACAGCTTGGTGAGCTTTATGAAAATATATGTTAGCTGGGTTTTTTTTTCAAGTACAGAGTAAAATACTTCAATTTTTATTTTCTTCGCTGTCACTCAGCTTTGTGTTATTTAGTTAATAACATTGTTAAACAAAACAAATTTTACTACTCGGCACTTGACGTTTTTTAAACTGTCATACCGCTTGTAACTGCTATTTCTTTTTATAGACGAGTTTAAACGTCTAGATTATTTTTATATGTAAAGATATGGTAACTCTTGTATTTAATAAATGTGTATATAAGCTATGAGTAGCGTAAAGAATTTAAGTACAATTTTTGTCTTGTTGTAAGACGTAACAGAGTATTTTGGTTTCAATTTTGTAAAGAAACAAAAAAATACTTTTGTAACAATATTGTTATTTCTTAGAAAAACGACAAAAAAAGAAAACTTTTTTTTGTGAGCAGGAAAAATGCTTACTGTTTTAAATCCCACACATATTTACGAGTTTATTACAGAGTTATAAATACGCATTAAAATTGCAATTTTCAATTTGTAAGCGAGTTAAAACGTCTAGATTCTTTTCAAATCGAAAGATATGGTAACACTTATCATGTAAATGTCTGTGAGTCAATAAACAACAATTAGGAGAAACTTATTGCTCTAACAAAAGTTTACAAAAGAGATGATTAGAATTGAAAACAAATTAAATTTTAGTTCCAACCCTCTAGTAAGTGACCCATCACAATCGAACTATTTTCGAATTCTGATCAAATCTTTGGAAAAATATCATTTAGGTATTTTTTTTTGTTCGTTACCGTGTCATTATTTTACTGTTTTCAAGAATTTTTTTATTAAATTAAATTTCATTGCTATTTGGAATTAAAGTTTAATGTTTTTTGGATGTTTAAAGCCAATAAAATTCGTTAAATAAATATTAATAATCATTGTCTACTCTCCTACAACAAAACAAACAAACTTAATTTATCCAAGTCATCTTAACAATCAACATTAACATGATGAGAGTTTAAAATTTGCTTGTTGTTGTTAACAACGGTACTTACATTTAAGAGCATGTGGATTATCATAATGTATTTCCAGCATATAATATTTGGCGCCCGTTTTACCACCCACTGGTATGCCAACATGTGGTGGTAAAAATTGTCCTGTAATAAAAAGCAAAAGTTAAAAATAACAAAAAATATTTAATAAGGAAAAATGAGATTTCATTAGACAAACAAATATTAAATAGATGACGAGAATGAAAATATCACATTTTGCTAAAAAAAAACTTCAACAACTGAAACAGTGTTTCTTCTTTTATTTGTTTTTTTTTGTTGCTAATTACTTTGTACCCACCTGATGAGCCAACTGACCATACAGCCACTGGTGTTATGCAGGCATCCCAATCCCGTGGCGTTAATAAATTACTATTACAAACAGCTCCAGTACTTTTAACCCAAACATCCCAAGAGGAGGGATCAGAGCCAGGATATGATTTAGTTGAACATTCAAACAGAGTCATGTGATGTACCAAAGGTTGAGTTTCTCCACTGCAATAAAGGACATTAAAAATGAAAAATGAAAAATGTGCGCAAATTAAAATGGTTCAGGTAAAATTTGGAACACTGTATTTTGAATTGCAGTGCCTCTAGTGTCTAAAATGAAAAGTTTTTTTTCAAATGATGAAAATTACTATTTTATTTCTTTTGAAAAATGGTTTCGAAATTTTGTTTTAGAGTTTTAAATTTTTGAAGGAACCTATTTTTGTTAAATAAATTAATTTTTTGCAAGATTTTTTTCGTTGATTTTATGATTTTTAGTGAAGCTTTAAATCATTTAATTTTTATTTTTCTTTATTAGTTTTTAATCAGTTGAATTGTTTATATAGAGAGAACAACGAAACAACATACAAAGCTGGCTTGTGTGGACTTTGTCTAACCAAATTAATATTGATTGACTACAAATAGTTCTCGTATGCTTAGTTACAAATTTAGTTCGTTAAATAGATGATGTCTACATTGTCCACAGTCTATAGTAGACAGATGCGCAAGGAATGCTGATGACGGTTGTAGCGAGCCGGAAAACGCTTTGTTATATTATCCTGGTGTCTAATTTTTTTTTTTTTTTTTTTTTTTTTAGAAAACGTCCGCATAAATTTGTAAATAATTGAGAAATGAACTTAAGCCGAATTAATTATATTATTTATTTTAAAATATAAAATTATGAATGATTTGTAAGTTTTTTTTAGATCAAAACCATTTTTCTTTAATTATTTCGTTATTTTAATTTTTAAGTGAAATAATAATAAAGCATGTCAAAGAACTCAACTAATTCTGCAAATTAGTTTTTTAGAGAACGAAAAACGAAGTTCTTTTGAATACGAGCTCTATTAAATTCTAAAGGGGAATTAATTTTCTTTCAAATTTAATTTATTGGGGTTTTTAAATTTACTTTTATTTTGTATCTTTTTTTTTTTTTGATCAGCCTGTCTGTGACCAATGTTGCCATATGAAAATTAAATAGTGAAGATTTATATATTTTTTTTGGATTATCAAAACCGAATGTACAACAAAATTGATCGGAATGTATGACATGCCTTATGTTTTATAAAATAGTTGTATTTTTAATTTTTGGACTGTTTTTAAATTTATGGTGAAATGTTTTTTATGACAATATTGCCATACTTTCGTAAATTATTATTAGTATTTTTTTGATAATAAATTGCTGTTTGAACTATTTAGGATTTTTAAACGATTTTATTTTTAATTGTAAAGGAGATTTTTGAAAATTTATAAAAAATATATATTTTAGGAAATTTTGTGGGTTTTTGTGCAATTATTGGTTTTTGTTGAAATATTTTTCTTTAAATTTGGGATAAAATTTTCTTGAGTTGCATAATACTTTTTTAGTTTTTTGGTTTTGGTTAAATTACACTATTGGCGATTCTTTCAATTTCATTTTTTATTACAAAATATTTTTGATAAAATTTGAATTTATTTCGATTTGTCTTCTCATGGCGCCCTTATTTTTGATAATTTTTTTTTATATCCTTCACTACAAAAAAATGAAAAAAAGATATATCGAAAGGGGAAATTGAAAAAGGTGCTATTAAAAATTAGCAAGATCAGTACATATCCCTTGAGGCAGTACCTCCAATAAAAAAATAGAGCATTGAAAAATAATATAAAAAACATTAAATGAAAAAATTGGCGCTCGCCCATATTATCCGAGTTACGGGCCTCTTAAGTTTTCATAAAAAAGTTCGATTGTTCATATGGTCAATGTGGGTATCATTAAAAGCTTTTAAAGAGGTCTGTCACGAGATACAAAATTTTTAAAAATGCTTTACCCATTAAGAGCTTATTTTTTGTAATTTTTTTAATTCCCTATCAAATAGATTTAAATAGATGGTGAAGGATATATAAGATTCCACATAACCGAATATAGCACTCATATTTGTTTTGATTTATTTTTTATTTGTAGATTAGTCTTGTACTTTTTTTAATGATTTAATAATAGAAATGCAGAACAATTGTAAAATTTTTTACATTCTCGGCATTGTAGCGCCCTAATAGATTTTAGAAATATTTATTTTTTTTTTTCAACATAAGATTTTAGAAAAACTTCTTTTTAAATAAGCTTTGTTTAATTTAAATATATTTCTTAATTTAAAAAAAAAAAAAAAGTCTTTAACAGAAATTTAAATTTTTTTAATTTAATTATTTCACATTTAGTGATGAAAACATTCTTACTAATACAGTATCTCCTGCTGAGATTTCTATTAAAAAGACACTGACAGATTTTATATTTTATATACTCAAGAGTATAATCACATTACATACTTTTATTATGTTTATCCACAATAATTTTATAAGAATATAAAACTCTATCATTTCTTATTTGAATATATAATAAGTTTTTATGCAATACAAGTTTTTATGCGCTATCGAGCACATGTGAGTTAAGAATTTATGTCAAATGTAAACGATTCAAAATAAGTTTTTATTTTGCTTTATTTTTTTTTAAGCTTAATGTTGTAGAGTAGAAGTTCTTAATCTTTTAAATAAACACTTTAAAAATTAAATAAAAATTTTTATTAATTTAAAAAAATTAATTTTGAGTGCATCAAACCGGTCTTGAGTTTTTCAAAAAGATTTTTTTTTTTTTTTTTAGCAAAATATCGTTTTCTTTTTAATGAAATATCGATTATTTGGTAAAGATAAAATTACGATTTTTTTCTCATTGAACAATAATTGTTTTATTTATGATTTTGTATATTTTTTAAGTCTCAATTATTTTTTATATTTGTCACTTGACTTTTTGTGCTAAAATGTGGAATCAGTGATGAAATTGGGATTTTCCTTTGTTTTAAAATTTTTATTTTTTGTTGAAAGGGCAATTTACTGCAATTTTTTGTTTGTTTTTTTATTTTTTAAATTAAATATTTGTGTAGTTTCCATTAGATTAAGTACAAAATGTTTGTGGAGGGATCTTCTAACTTTTAACAAAAATGAAAACTGTGTCATGAGAAATCCCATGAGAACTAAAAGGTTTGAATGGGAATTCTAAATTTTTTGCAGGTATATTAGCTCTCCTTAAGCGGCTATTAGATGGTAAAACTTTGCATGTGAGAGCGGTGTGATGAGAGAGAGTTTCATTATCAAACATATTTGAAATCCATCCGGTAACGTTGGAAAACACGAATTTGCTCTATTACACGAATATGATGGCATGCAATCAAGCCGTGCTTATATTCAGAGTGTCACCGTCAAACAGCTGCTTTAGATAAGTCTTCCAACGACAAAAATCGCTAAAAAACTGCCATATTTTTTAAGTGAGTTTTTAATATTGTTATTTGTGAAATCTTTACATTTATAAATTTTCGGTTGATTGGTGAAATATTTTTTTTTTTGTTAAATATCAAATTTTTTATAAAATCCCGATTTAGTTGTTGTGTTTTTTTATATTGTTTTTTTTTTTTCATAAAAGGTTCAATATAAGAACCCACAGGTTTTTTAAATTAACAGATATTACATTTCAACTCTAAGATCAAGAGAATCGTATTCTGGCTTCGCCTTTCTGATCTGTATGGTTCCAGAAAATTAGAAGGGACATACGTAAATTCTGGAAATTACAGGGCACAAACAAAATAAAATCAAAAATCGAAAAATTTATTCGAAAAAATGTTATTCGAATAAAAAAATATTCGATTACAAATATTAATTCGAATAAAAAATTTTATTCGAAGTAGTGCTGTTTGAATGAAAAGGAAAGCTGGAGACAAGCGGTACTTCTGGGCTCTTAAATGTTATTTTGATGCGCTACTGACTGTTCTTCTAGGATAACTAAGAAACTCTAATGATTTTTAAGTAATCAAAATCATAAGGATTCATAAGAACTGAAAGCAGCGTTGAGAAATAGTTTATTATTTAAGAATCACTATTATCAGACAACCGATAACAGTGAACTATGTTTAAATTTATTGTGCTATTTATTAATGTTTGTTAAAGACACTTTACATTACGCACACGAGTAAATAAAAAAATATAGTTTTATTGTACATGTCACAAAATATGACAACTTATTTCAACGCATTTTATAAAAAGAAAAAAAAAACAACAGATTAAAGTATTTCTTAAACTTCAGTTTTATAAAATATAACAATAGATTAAAGAAAAAAAATAAAGAAAAAAATTAATTAGTTTTACAAACATCTACCAACCTCTCGCGTGTCAATAATGCTTCATAACCAATAATGTGATGTTTTTCCATCAGTGCAGGTGTCTTTATTATTTTACACCAATACAATGTGTCCATGGAAGCATCTATAGTCACCTGTTAATAAAAGAAAATATAAAAAAAATGATTTAAATTTTTTTTATGGAAAAAAATTCTATTTTCATTTACATTTTGTACAGTGACATCCCACTTTTGTACATCTTGATGACTTCTGTTGGCTGTATGCGGTTTACGAAACATGGGACCTAATAAGTGTAAGGGTTTGTAGCCACGATTTTTACCATGTCCCTTCAGATTTCCATGAATTGGATCGGTATCTCCAAAAGACCATAAAACTTTGATTGTATCGGTCTGTAAGAAATACAAAAAACCAAGTGAAAAATGTAACTAAAATAGCAAAATATGTAAAAAATAAATTGTGAGTAGTGAAGGAACTAAATAAAGTTTAGCTACAACTAAAAGGTTTTCCAAAAACGATAGCTAGATAAAAGTGGATGTAGTATGTTTGACCTTAGCTGTCAATGTAATCGCTCAAGTGACAGCTGCAGCATCCTGCATCTAACAGATTTTATTTTTAATGAATTTGGGAGACAAAGTTTAAGTAATGACACATCTTTAATTAAGTTTTGAGTCGTAAATAGTTCTTGTTTAATAGAAACAAGCAAAGACATAGGAAATGACCACTAGAGGAAGTCTAAAAGTAGAATTGATTTGTTTTAAAACACAATTGACAACATTGAAGGTGAACATTTTAAATCGATTGTTGGCTGATTGTTTCTAATATCTGTCACTCATTCAGTAAAACTTCTTATGGCAACACTATTTATAACGGTTTTTGGATGAACGTTAATAATAAAGAGAGAAAGAGGCAGAGAAAGTTAGTGATGATACATAATCAACTTCCAGTTTAACGATGCCACAATCATTCGTTCGCTCGCATAATTACATTTAAAACAAAAACAATTTTTGAGAATTTGTTTTTGTTTTAAATGTAATTGTGCAAATGAACGAACGATTGCGATATCGTGAAACTGGCAGCAAATTTATATTGATAACTATCAGACTAGATTTACGTGACGCCGGTTGTTCATGCCATTTTTTAATTTTATTTCAAAATTGCAGCGATTTTTTTCATGCGTTTTAACGATGAAATTTTTGTTGCATTCGTAAGTTAGAGAAATAATAAATTTAATTATAAAATATAATATTTTAAATATTTGTGTTCAGTTTGTTTTATGTCACAATATTAAAAAAAAAAAAAAGAAAACGATTAAGGTCTTTTTTTTGCCGATATGGCCAAACCTTTAATTGCTTTTATTTATAACAGGCTTATAAAACAAGCAAAAAAAAAAACAATATTACAACAAAGAGTGTAAAAAATACTGCAAGAAAAAATAACATACAAAAACAAAGGCTCTGTTACTTATGAGTTGTTTAAAAAGTAGTAGTGATTTTTAGTTCTTGTAGGCGTAATTCAAAAATAATATTAAAAAAAAGCTTTTTTTTAATAAAGTTCAAGTTATTAAAAAAAAGAGCCCCATGTTATAAAAATAAGCGTTAAGATTTTTATGGATGCTTTAAAAGTAATAAAACCAGGGACAGTTTTTGTATAAAATATGAATGTTTGAATAGGCATTCTTAATTGACCATATTAAATAAAACTTTTTAAAAACTGAGTCAACCACTGAAAAACGAAGTAGTAATAGGAAAACTTCACAGATCTTTGTTAGGAAATTGCTCAAAGTTTAGACACCATTATTATCTGTTATGGAAAAGAATTAAACGTTTAAAGAAAAATTATATTTTTCACAGTAACAAATTTATATTATCCCACTACGAGAAGTAAACTCATGGAATGAATCATAAAACAACAAATGGTAGGGTGACAGATAAAAAAAAAAATTTGGTGATTAACCACATTTAACCATATTTAAGAATCGTTGCAACACTGTTTTTAAAACAAATATAACATGCACAAATGCAGGGTTGTGAAATTTGAAGCTTTTTTATTACTCTTTTTTCAATAGCTGTCATCTCTACTCTATCTTTCTCCACAGAAAGGAATAAAATAATTAGCAGATATTATTACCAGTGAGCTACCTTCCTTGAATTTAATGTTGAAGGTCCGTAAATGAACGATAACTAACTACAATGTTTTTAAGTGGCTGGCCGTACGGCAAAACACACTGAGACCCTGATCAGTCCCTTTACTCACGCCAAATTTATTTCAAGTTTTTTTATGCATACGGCTGTTAATGTTTCTGATCAGGTTTTTTTTCGCAAGATGTAGTTATAGACTGTAGTTTACACAGCTTTTGATAAGAAATTCTGTATTCTGGTTTTTTGGAAGCGGATTCGGTTGCTCAGATTTTAAAATAATTTAATAGAAAACAAAAAAAAGGCAAGTGTTGTTAAGTAGTGAAGGTATGGTGCGATTAGTCAAATATTTGACAAAAACGACGTAACCACTAAATGATGGAAAAAAATTTATGTCCTTCTGTAATATTTATTCATAGATAGATTCTACTGAATATAAAAGGTAAGATATCACTTCTATTAAATCGTCATTTGTAATGATATGTGTCAGAAAAGATTGAATAAAAATTTAAAAATAGTGGTTACGCTTTTTTGGTCAAATATTTGACTAATCTGACCGCACCTTAAGTATCATTTTTAAAATATTTTGTTCCTTTTGTAAATAAAGATTACAAAAAATGTATTTTTATTAAATCTAATTTTTGTGTTAATTTTAAAACACCCTTTAATCCTTAATCTACTTTCAGTTTTAAGAACAATTGCTGAATTTATAGTGCAGTTTCATTAAACCCTGTGGTGTCCACATCTGCTGATTTTATATCACGATAAACGTAAAAAAATTTTTATTTTTATTTAGACGTTTTTTAATATTTTAATTTATCAGGTGTGGGAACGCTAGGGATTATAAATACAATTAAAGCTCTAAACAAATAGACGACAGCAGACTTCACAACTTCACGGCTTCAAATGCTGCCAACTTCGAATGCTGCTTTGAAGTCAGCTTCATAATTATTTTGAAGACAGCAACAACATAATAATCAACTGATGTCTAAATTACTTAAAATAGTTTTCCTCTGCAAAATTTTACAAACGTATTAAAAATAACAGCAGAAAATCTAACAAATAGTTACCTTACCATCATCTTAAAACGAAAAATAAAATAAAATATGACAAAAATTCATTTAAACGAAAAACAATGAACAGCTGTGTATTTTAGCAAAACAAATTTCAGGGGTGCCACATATATATTTTATAATGAATAAAATTAAAGTTTTTGAAAAAAAATTTAATAATATCACGAAAAACTATAAAAACACTTAGACTTATTTCCTTATTGTATTTTTGTAATGTTCTTTTATGTTTAATATTAAAAAAAGTTTTTGTTTTTATATTTTCGATTTATATGTATTATGGCAACACTATATTTGTTTATTGCTGCCCGTCAAAATAGAAAATAGCCTAATTTGGCAGCAGCAGCGAATGCTGTCGTGAAGTCGTGCTGCTGTGAAGTCGTCAAAATAATCGTTTTCATTTAAACACATGTATTTTATTTTTGACAGTTTGCTGTCTGCTGTCGTCTATGTGTTTAGAGCTTAAGGTTAATTTAATATAAGAGATTTAAGTTAGTTATCGATAAAATAACTGTAAAGAAACCAAACACAATTATTTGTGGTGTAAACTAAAACTAGTTTCAGTTTTAATAAAAATGGAAAAACTTACTGGTCAGTAAAAAAATATTTGTTTTTATATAATTAGTTTAAACACATAATAGTTTTAAATAATTAATTTGTTGTTTCTGTTTTGTTAGCTTTAAGTTGTGTTACCCAAAATGATATTTGTTCTTTGCGCATTATTTGCACGATGGCTCGTGGTAAGAAACATGAACTGGAGCAGACAGACTATTATGGTAATACAGCATTATTAAAAGCCTGTTACTTGGGTAGATTCGAAGCGGTTGAAACTCTGTTACAATTTGGTGCCGATGTCAAAGCTGTTAATCATTACGGTAAATAACCAAAAATGCTTTAGAAGCTTAATAAACAAAATATTTAATATGATGTTGACTTATTTTAACTTTTACTTCATTTTGTTAAACTTTTAGGTCAAAATACTTTAACTTTAGCAACTTGTAACGGCAATATAAAAATAATTCGTGAACTTTTACGTTATTGCTCTTATAATGAATTTAATAAAACCACTTTGACACCTGCTCTGTGTGTGGCAACGTTACGGCAAAATTGGCAATTAGTTAAATTTTATAAAGAACTGGATCCCTATCACAGTGAGGATATACAAACAGCACATGGTAAATATGTTTTAAATAATTAATTTGTTAATGGTTGTTAAGCCAAGTTATCATGTAAAAAACATTTACACTCGCAGTAAAATGTTAGGAGAATTTTTTGTTTTAGTATAAAGTACTTTTTTGAAGAAAAATGTTTTTTTGGCCAGGGATGGAAAATTGAAAATGGTACTTTTCAACACACAAAATAGTATTATTTTAGATAATCATTGCAAAAATGTGAAGATGTGACTAATATGTAAGTTTAAGGTCCTAAAACACCTTTTAAAAAATGTTTTTACCTATTAATGTTTTATTTCTTTTCAAATAGAAATTAAATTAAATTTTTTAGTGATTCAATTGTCTTTTTAATCAAAACATTTTTTTTCTTTTGAATTAAATATGCAATTACTAATTTTATTATTTTATTATTTAATTAGAAAAATTTATTTTTTAATGAAAAATATAATTGGGCCAATCAAAATTTTAATTAAACTTACATCTAGAAACAATTAAGTCTTTTATAGATGGAAATTTTTTTCTGTTAACCTTACAAGCCTCTGTTCGCGCTTTGTTTTTTTTTTGTACTTTTTTTTGGGACATAAAGCCCCACATAAAGAAATCTAAGAGTAGACCTCATTAAGATTGATATCGTATAAAGTCCATAAACTTGTTTTTATAACGCACCCGTGTAACTTAAAAGGGGCTCTATACGCTTGAGTTGATAGTGCAAGAAAAAAATTTAAAAATAAAATTATTTCAACTATTTTTTTTTCAATAATATTATTCGGTGACATTTCTTACTTTTGCTTGAATTCAAAAAATATATTTAAGTTATGACCAATTTGCGACTTGAAGCAATTAAACTTTTCGTGAATGTGAACTGCTGAGTAACCATTTCGTGATTAAAAGTCGCAGCGCAACAGATATGTGAAATGGGATTTTCTTTTTTAACATGATGTGAAAAGGAAATCAGTTTTTAAGAATTCGTTTAACTAAATTTTAGATTATTAGATTTTTATTTTCTATTATTTGATTTTTTTTAATTTAATATTTTTATTTAAGGATTATCATTATTTTCATTATAGATTTATAGGCTTAATTACTTGTTTAACTACTAAATATGGCAACCTTATGGAATAAACAACATTAATTACAATTGCGTTCGGTAAAGAATTAGTAATAAAATACAAATTAAATATTTATTGAAAGAAATTATTTAACTTTAGTTAAGTGTTTGTTAAAGAAATAAAAAAATTCTCGAACGATTTTTTGATTTTGTAAAAAAATACGAAAAAATATACAATGGCATTGAATTCTCCATCCCTGGCCTGCATGATAAAATTATTACTGATTTTTAGTTTCTAACGACATCTATTTTATGCGAAAGAATGTGTTTACAAAGGGATTCTTAACTAAATGAACGGTGCTTGTAGTGCCAAAAATCGGCAAAGTTATAAACACGACAAGTTTTTCTTCGAAGGTGCTGCATTGCATCCTTACTTGATGAAGATTTGTCTCACAGTTAGATTAACTATTATTTTTAAGAACACTGAAAGAGTAATTTTAAACCATTTGAAAATCTAGAAATATAATTATTAGTGTCAATCTGGCAACATTGTTTTGGCGAAACCCTGAGGTAAACACAAATAAGATTAACAAACTTTTATTTTGATAATGAAAACGGTAAACGTTAATGGTGTTTTTGTATGTCCATTTACGTTTTTGTGGGTACAAATTAATTGAAAATTTAAAAATCGTTTTAATTTTATAACTTACATTTTACTGCTGGTGTGTAAGGGTTTTGCTTGTTTATTTAAATTAATTGTTAATTAATTATTTTTCTTGACACTTTATAGGTTTAAATTACGAGGACATTATGGGCTTCTTAAAATTACGTAACGGCTGTAAATGTCCACAACAAAAACATTTGCACATTTAAGTGCTTCTGTATCCAAATAATATTTTTCTTAAAATTATACCTAAATTAGTATTAAAATTTATTATAATATGTTTTTGTGTTACATTTTTTTCTTTTTTGCTTTATTTGTTTTGTACCCCCATAAAGATTATTTAGAAAATTTATCCTCAAACAAATATTAAATAAAAATTTATAGTTTATTTATTTGCTTTAAGTGTGTTTTTGTTGAATTTTACTTACCCCCAATGGTATGTCATAAGGATCACATGTTTCAATCTGTCTATAAAATTCCACTTGAGTGTGTGTGGCATTTTGAAAGCCATCCAAAACTATATAGTTTTGTGTGTCATCCTGTATGGGTGCGGCATTATGTTGGGAAAATGAGCCATGACAATCCTAGAAAAGATATGAGAAAAAGAAAAAACAAACTCAATAAAATATTTATTTATAAAATTGTAACACATATATTAAAAACTCTAAACGATATACAAAATCTTATCATTGACCATTATAAATCGTTCTATATTGAAAGTGTACAGTAGTGATCAAAAATATTTCTAATCGAGTTGACAGTTTTTGCTTCTTTACAAACTTTCCTGTAGAACTTTCTAAAGTTTCGTAGTTTGGTAGAAGCTTTTAGTCGTAAAGAATCCGACATTAATTTATCAAGCAGTAAATAGAGAGATGAGACCCTTTGGCAAAATCGACCAATTTTCCACAAAAAATTAAACCATAATTTCTTTAGGAGCAAGCTCGTTTATTTTATTCGAGAATTCGTTTAGCAAAACAAACAAAAAAAAAATGCTAATACAAATTCCCCTAAAACAAATTACGCTTACGTTTTTTTTTTAAATAAGAGTAATGTTTCTTTTTGATAGTTTTATTATCTGGCTTCTAAGCAACTATTTAAGCGCCACCTGCCGGGATGTAGGTATTAAAGCTTTCAAAACAATCAAGCTTTTTGTGCTTTCTACAAATTTTTAACATGAGCTACACCGTGGTTGCTGAGAAATAGACTTGTGATATATAGTTCAATTTAGTGATCGCTCTTTTTAGTTCAAAGCGTGAAAATGAACTAGTTCCAAATCTCTGTTAGTTCAACTTTCACCTTCTACTTCAAACGCTTTCTTTAGTTCAAATGTTATTTTTTAAATATGATGGCAGCACTAATTTCATGTCCGAAATGGTCAACAAGAAAAAAAAGACATGGATTCTAGTTTATCTTGTCTGGTAGTTCAAATACAAAGTATAGTTCCAAAATGAACTAGGTGTACTTAAAAGTGTGAACTAGTTTACTTAGTTCAATCGATGGAATCGTTTAAATTAACTAGTTCGTTTATGAAATACACAAGTCTACTGAGAAACGTGGTTGCTGATTTGGGAACGCAAGGTTTATTGTTGATCTGAGCCATGACTTGAGTCTACAATAATTAATTTGTTTAAAACTAGCTTCGCGTCTATCTCGCTTAGCAAATGGAAGTTGTATTTTAGCTGAGATAGCGAGACATCGTTTGAGGCTCTTGCCTAGCAATTCAAAAGCATTACTTAAAATTAAAATGGTATTTTCGTTTAACTTCTTCTCAAAGCTAATGCAACTTTTCAGACTATAGTACTCTCTGGCTCCGGTAGGATTCGAACTCAAAATGTTTTCTTTTTAAATCATGCGCCTTTAATCAAGCATCAAGCATCAAGACTATAAAACTTTCTGACTCTGACAAGATACGAACTTAAAACCTTCTGGTCCGTTAAATTAACTCAGCCAATATTGTCACCTATAGTTGTCATTTTCCTTACCTCCCATGAAGGGTTAAATCGCGATTTTCTTTGTATTATTGTTATAGGTACCTTTAGCTCCAACTCAACTACTGTAGCTACATAACAATTGTATTTGTTATTCTACCACAGACTCTGAGAGTTTATAATTTATTCGCCTTTAAACGGCTCATCTATCGCAGCTCCGCAACAACAATTATATTTTCTTTACACTTAGAAGCTCTGTTGGGATTTGAACTCATAAACTTCTGTTGAACAAACTATTTTGAAAGTTATTTTCCTGTTTTGTTTTGCTTACCACAAGGTCACCAGAAATAAGATACAATTGATTATTATTTCATTTTTATGAGTAAATCAAATCAAGTACATAAATTGACAAGTTTTTGTTAGCTTTAAAATCGGGATCTTTGTTGTTTGACAACTTTAAATTTAAGGTCTAGTTGCCAATGTTTATTTATCACTATTTTTGTTCTTGTTGTTATTGATATACCTGTTGCTATTATCCACAATAATGTTTCTTTAAGTACATGTCAACATAACTTTAAAGGTTAATTCACACTATTGCTTTTTACAAATCATATAATCTACAAGAATGAACATGCCTGTCTAATTTACTGTTATAAAAAGTGAGTGATAAATGTTTAATCAAGCAAAAAGTAATTTACTTAAATGAAGGATAGTTTAAAAACTTTTTATAAATAAATGTTAAAATTATTTTAAAGCTGTTGTTTTTTTAATTTTAAATTATTTTGCATTTATATTATATGTTTTGTAATATGGAAATTTGTTACATCACAATTGTAATTTTATTCCTGTTATATTTTGTTGTTATGATTCTTTTTTTTAGTTTGTCTATGTTAATAGTAAAATCGTAATTCAAGGTGTCATCTGATGAGACACTAAGAACGCGACTACGTAAGACAAAAAATACTTTACAATATTAAATTGTTTTTTTTTTTTTTACCTACAAATAAGTATGAACTAAAGTTGAAATTCTGGTAGCAAGAAATACATACGTGTTCTTACTTTTAAAAACATGTCATGTGTTCAGAATTAATTTGATAAATTTCTTTACGAGTTAATAACAATATCTTATACAATATATATCACGACAAATTACCTTAAACATTCGTTTACTTAAAAAGGTAAAAAGTATTCATAAGAAAAAAACAAAAAATTAATCTGAAAAAAAAACACGTAGATAAAATAAGAAGAGAAAATCTGTGGCCTTTTAACAAATAGAATTTTATGAAGAGTAAGATTATTTAAAACAAATATGTTTCCTTTTTTTTGTTAAAAAAAAGGTTCTTTTAAAATCCGTATGAACTCCAAATTATAGTGTACCGTTACCTGTCAAAAGTTACATGATAATTCTTTAAGATTCAAAGAATATAAAGAAACTTGGATAAAAAAGTAATTATGTTATGTCGGCTGTAGGGTGCCTGATTATTGTTTATACAACATTCAACCTCGTTAGAGAGTGCCGGACATCTTAAACGATGATGGCAATATATCATTAGACAAAAACACTCATATGGCAACATTTAGAGATCAGTGAATACTGTACTATCCCACATAAAGCTTGCAAGCGACGTAACAATGTTAACGGTCAGGACTAGATTCAGATTAGATCAGGGTAAGGCTGGGAATCTCTTGAAATACAAGCGAAAATATTGTGGCGGTAATGACCAATCGCGCTAGAAGAGTGACGCTTCTAGTTAATGAATACTGTTGGAGTTGCCACATCGAGGAAGAATAGAAAACGATCTTCTACTATTAATTATGTCTCCTTTGTAGCCGCTCTAGTCTGTCCATAGCGTAACTGGTTCATTCGCACATCTTCATTAAAAAATGCAACTGATTTTAGCTGTTGTGTTCAAATTTTATTGCTGCATATCTAGACTTCTTAATACTCAGTACTCTACGCTCCGCTCTGCTATCAGGCGTACGTTCATTGTTATTTTCTCTTATATTTCTCCATTTCTATTTATGTACTTCTTCTTTAGTAGGAATTTTTTAAAGGTGCGTAGCGTAGCAGCAGATCGTGATTAAGTATCATTCAATGCGATCAAATATTTTCGTACGCACAATTTTAATTGCTCACAGGACTTATTGCGAATTCTTTTTACGACAAAACTTTGACTCGAGAGGCATGTGATTTCCGGGCTTGACGTTATATTACAAGGGCGATAAAGAAAGCAAATATTCTGTGATTCCCTGAATCCATCGACAACAACAATACAAAACTGGTCGTAGAACTTTTGCACTGCATCCTGTAGCTCTAAAGACGAAAAGTCCTGCATAGTTGTTGGTGTTATTTACTGTAGTACTGTACTGTATTAGACTTTAAATAACTCCCTCTACAACAAAAACATCAATTATTTATAATTTAAATATTTTCAATAATTTTCTTTTCCATGTATTTCCTTAAAATGTATTAATTTCAAGTAAATATAATTTACTTAAGGTACACGTTAAAATTGCAAACAAGAAGAAATAAAAAGAAAAATATAATTAATTTTGCAGAAAGTGTCATTAGTGAAACATGTTAAAATTGTTATAATTAAGCTTGATTTTGCTGCCTTTTTCCCAGACACAGTTACATCATGAAAATATACTTTGAAAAGTAATTTGAGGTGATAAAAAATAATAAAACAGGAGACAACAACAAAAATAATGTTTACGTACTTTTTGTTTCTGTTTAAGAAATTTTATACATTTAAGTTGTTTTAAGTAAAAAACAAAATGTATAATTTACCTTGATGTTTATAGTAATAACAAATCATTTATTATACTTAAATTGTTTGGAAAGAAAACAACTTAGAAAAATTTAACTAATTGAGAAAAAAGAATTTACATCTCTCCTAAGATTTATTTACATTTTAATTTCATCTGGCAGCACTCATCCTAGTATTTGATAAAATTCCATCGTTTGCTTTTTTTTAACGGCAATTATCTGTCATTATGCCTGTCACAAAAAGTAATGCTTCTCTAAGAGAAATTAAAAAAAAAACATTTATAATTCTAATCACGAGAATAAACGCTTTAATAATTTGCGTTTGTAATTTAGTTTTCTTTTAGAGCATAAACTAATTTTTATTGTGACTTTTGACATGGCATGTATTAGGCTTTATGAAAAAATTAGAGTTTCTTAACTAAGTGCCTAAATGTGATTATTTTTTATCAAAAATATTCAAATAAACAGTTGGACATATATAAATTTCTATTATAACAATTTGTTATCTGGTATAAAGAAAATTTTGGCTGTTAAACAGTTCAGTGGGCAAACTTATTGTTTTGTAGGGTCAGTCATGCCTGCTCTGGTTGTTTCTTTATTGTATTGCTCCGCGTTTCCCTATTGACAAAAAATTCGAGATTAAGCCGTAACATTTATAAATTTTTATCATAACAAGCCGTTATGTGCTTTAATGCAGCTTTAAATTAAACAGTTCAATAGACAGAATAGCATTTCGCATTTTCTGCTTGATATGAAGGTTACGTGGTTGATGTAGTTTGAACCCAAACACTGCTTTATGCAAGTTTAAGCACTGTGTTCAAAGACATCAGTCTATAATTGACAGCTACTTTAGTGTTTTATTGCCAATTATTTAGTCTTAATTTTTAAGCAATTTTTTCTAACAAAAAAAAATAATAATAAAAATATTGTACCGTTGTCTTTCAGCTTAAAATAAAATAACAAAAACGAAAAGCAAAAAAAAGGTAATTTATTAAAGCAGATCAAAGCAAAACTAAACATCAAATAAAATTACAAAGACCCCTTTTTTTCTAAAATAAAATATACTTTTGTGAAACAAAGAAAGACTTGAAAGCCAAACATTGTTGATTAAAAAGCAAAGAAAATAAAAAATAAATTAATTAAAAATTACTTTTTAGGTTAATTTATTAACTATATTTCAAAAAATTTGTGACCATATGCTTAAGATGAGTTACAAAAAGTACAACAAAGAAAAACTTTAGGTTGTTTGTGTAAATTCCTTCAAACCAAATTAATAATTATTTGGTTAAATGGATGATGTTTACAATATAAGCAACCTAAGTAGATAGATGCGAAGAATGCTGCTGAAGGATGTGGCGGTTCAGAAAATACTGCATTTTATTCTGCTGGCGTTTGTAATTAATGACTTTAAAGACGATAAAGTCATTTTTATTTAATTTATAATATCAACGGTTCAAATCCTGATTAAAAAATTTTTAGAAAAAATTAGAAAACAAAAAATATTTGCAAGGAAATTAAAAAATACATTTAAAAAATTTAATTAAAATCAAAACAACCTGTCAAATAAAATTTATACCAACGATGAATAATGGGGGCTATCGATTTAACATGAGCTTCAAAGGCCATAATTCAACATGAAATTTAGTCGTTAGATCTCTAAAAATCGCATAACCATAAATTAGTATGAAATGTCTGTTCAAGTTTTTAACCTTTTAAAAAATGCTTTTTTTTGTGTAAGAGCGTGCCTTCTTAACACAAATTTTATTGTGATTTTTCTGAGTGAGACAGTGTTCTAGCAGATTTTCATCTAAATAAATCATACATACAATTATAGAGCAAAGTTAATATTTTATTGGCCAATAACTAACTCACGAAAACAATTCATGATTAAGAAAACTTGTCCCAAATAAGATATGATATGATGTTGCCACCTTCTTAAACATTCTTTGTGATTTTTTATTTCAGTTAAATAAGTTTTTGCATGTAAATTTACACTTAAGTTTTTTGTTAGTTGCAGTGCTGTGAATTAATTATAATTAAGCGCCCGGTACTACTAAAAATGACCTGAACTGTTCTCTTTGAAGATTGTTTTTGTTTTTTTGTTTATAGAAATCAAAACCGCTTGGTTAATGCTGAATTATACTCGTTTAAGCTGTTGTTTTAATTTCTAAAGAGAAGAAAACTGTATAAAAATTTTTTTCCAATGTTTATAAGATATCATGTTTTTAAATGAATAAAATAAAAAAATAATCACTTCAGATTAATTTCACAAAAAAAGGTTTAATAAATTTGGAATTGAAGGGTGAAACTGCTAAACTTATCAGCCTGGAAAAAAATAACAAAAAGAACAATTTCTTTTATTTACTCACAAAAGACAAATAATCTTGCATAAAAGTAATGGAAATTTTAATATAAAAAATAAGAACAACAGAACAATAACCAGGGTTATTCAGAGAGGTATGTAAAAAAATTTAAGCTTTAAAGAACAATAAACAAAAATAAAACAAAAAAGGAAATTATTGAATTTTTTCTTAACTTTGTTTTGTTACTTTTATACAAAAGAAAAATTTCTTAAGCGAACGACAGCAAATTTAGTTATAATTTTTGGCACTTACAGCTGTAAGAAATAACAGGGTTCTTATACGATTTGTTTTTAGGATCTCAGTTGTAGATGTTTTAGACGAAGGCATGTTTGCCTTAAAAGTACTTTACAATAATTGTTGGCGACTTTATTAGATATATTTCATTCGGGCTGCAATCACATAACGTAAAATATCAATTAATTAAAATATTAATTAAACTAATAAATTAAAGCTGTTAGAGACTACAATTTGATTATAAAAAATCTGTCAAAGTGTAAGGAAACCAACGGCTAATTATATCTGTTTCTAAACATTCATCCTGGGAAAGAGCGAAAGGGTATTAACGCTTCATATCAGTGAAAGCTGAAATTGAAAAAAGGACTAAGATTTCAAATTAATGTTCTTAACCAAATAAAAAATCATGACAAAGAAACGTGCAAATTGTAAAAAAACGAAAAATCCGAGTTAAAAAACATTTAAATTAAAAAATATAGCTGAGAAGGTACGGAGAAAATTTTACAAAATTTCTGAAATAAGCCAGTTAAAAAAAAATAATATAATAAAATTAAAATCCTTAAACAGGAAAAAACAAATATTAAATATAATAATTTGAAATAAAAGCAGATCTTTATAATTAGAGCTGAATTGAAAGAGAAAAATTTTAAATTTATAAAAAAAGGTTGTTCAAAGAAACGAATTTTTAAAAATTATAATAAAAAGTCTAAGCATCAAAAAACCAAAAATTTGAATTAAAAACACCAAAACTTTAAATAAAGCCAAACGGTGAAAAAATCACTTCAAACTTCAAAGACAATTAACATCTAAAAGAGCATAGAAGAGAAAAAAAATCGCCAAAATGTTAAAAAACGCTAACATAAAAATGTTAAGATAAATTGTCTACAACTGTTTTCTACAAAAAAATAAAATCACACTTTAAAATTATATTAATTTAATGCATCATATTTTAGTGAAGGGTATATAAATGTCCAGCATTGGCCAATAATTTGTTTTATCCTTCAAAAATTTTTTTGTTCCTTTAATCATTCTTCTCGTTCTTTTTTTTTCTACTCTTGTCATTCTTATTTAGTTTATTTTTTCTTGGTTAAATAGCAAACTACTTTAGTTTGCAGTTTACTTTCAATTCCTAGTGGTGTTAAAGACTCAAATATAGAATCCCTGCTCGCTTCTTAATAAATTCCTCTTATACTTTGTATTTAATTATCAGCCAAGTGTTAACTATTTTGCAGAATTTTTATAAAAGAATAACTTACAGTAAAATTCTTTTATTTTGTTAGAATTTGTTTAAGATAAATATTTATATATAAAGTTAAAATGAAATACAAATATTTTTATCATTCAATTCCATTGTTAAAGGATGGAAATTAAAAAAATTTAACTAAAGAAAATAATCTGTATATAGTTAAACTGAAATTTTCGTTTGTAGAAATTTGTATCTGGGTTTTTTGTCAAAATATTGAGGTGGATAAAGAGTTAATAAGTTTTTATTCTTTAAAAATCAAAACTTTAAGAACCATTAAGCGTTTTCATTGTACAATAAAAAACTCTAAAAGTGTAGCATTTATCATAGATTTACCGTTATCTAACAAACATTTCGTTTCAATTTTTGTGACGGTTAAATTGCGAATCGAAAAACGCAGCAAGTAACACTCTGGCAACTCGCTTTAGGTATGAATGTAGTTCTTGGTTATTAAGTGATCTGAAAATAACAAATTATTTTCTCCAACTACATATCTTGATTATATTACAAAATAAGGCTAGAAAAAAGGAATCAAATCGTTTATATCAATAAAATAAACATGGTAACAAAGTTTTTACATGATACAGTACGTAACAATATCGCTCCAGTTTTAGAGTTCACTTAAAATCAAATTGTTCGGAAATTTTGAAGAATTGTTATTTTAATAATTTATTTCTAACAATAATGCTTTAGAAATTCTAAGCGATTTTATTTCGAGTGAAATATAGTACAGAGCCATCTAATAAACGCAAGCTCTTCAGCAATTTTCATTTCTTGTTTAAGGCAATTTTTATTATTTTTTAGGTAGCCAAGGCTTAAATAAAGATGGTACACAGAGGAGTACCGAAATATCGAAAAATAAATTAAAAAATATTTGCAATTTTTTAAATTAATAAAGGACTCTCTTATCTAAAAAATTAGTTAATTTATTAATAAAAAAAGAGTCAAAAAATTGTTATTTTAATTTTATTTTTTAATTATTTAAGCCCTAAGTCCATTTTTAAAATAAAAATATTGTTTATTATTTTTTCAATATTTCACCACATGGTTGGGTGGCATCTTCAGGAAACAGGAACAAAATAAATAAAACCTTAAAATATTTTTTTAAGTGTCTTAGATGCAACCATGGCGAAATCATGTACCAAATAATGGCATTGGCGAATTCATTCATTTTCGCCGTTGCAGAATATGTCAAACTCCATACATAAAAAACAGCGCTAATTTTTTTATATGAAGATTAAAACTTCCTGCAACGGCGAAAATGAATCAATTCGCCACTGCCACCACCTAGTACATGATTTCGCCATGGATGGAACAAAAAATTTCACATAAAGAAAATCCACACAAAATTGTTGTTGCCACTGAACGAGTACAAACTATTAAATTGTTAGGAATTTGCCTTGGAACTAAACATTGAGCGAAATACAATTCTAAAGTTGGTGGTATTTTATCTACAATTTAAGGCCGGGGCACATAGAATCTGTCAACGTTAAACTTTGAAGTATTCAACTAAAGAAAGAAGAGGTTGGCACAATGAGTACTTTGCTGACGGATATTAAATCAAAGTTTGCTTTATATTTTTATTTACTTTTAAATTTAATTTGTATTTTATTCACTTGTTAATTTAATTAAATTTCTATTTTATTGTTTGCTACCAAAATTGTTTTATTAAAATCACAAAACACAATTGAAACACAGCAAGAGTTAAAGGAAAACAAAGAAGAAGAAGAAGCAGTTGATAGTTGTCAAAGTATTTAACATATGTCAAAAGTTAAAAGTTTACCAACTTTCGTAGTTTGCGTTGACGGACACGTTTTGATTGTAACAACGCTCATAAGAAAACATGTATTTTAACTGACTGCCCTAAACTTGACTCCTTTTTGCGCCGCTGATCATGTGAAAAGTGAAGTACAATATTTCAAATGTCATGTTAATTATAATTTATACTTAAAATTCTATCTTGTCAGTAAAATATTTTTATCTTCAGATTTTAAAAATACAAGTTGTTCGTTCAATTTTATTGAATTATGATAAAGTTACACAAAGTACAGATTGACATTTTTATTGAGAAAAACATACAACAACGTGCATCTAACAAACCATAAATGATCACAAGGTTTAAGTTACACTTACATTGAATGCTGTTAGCAAAGGAAATAAGGTCGACTCGTTACGAAAATGAATAATCAATAATCTGTTAATAAGCAATGCTTTTAACCATAAACTGATTTAAGCCACAACAATATAACAATTACACGTACACGTTGTGGTTTAAATCCGTTTAATTAAAATAAATTCTTAAAAGCAGCGTAATGTTATTAACCGCAATTCAAACTCGTATTAATTGTTGAATTTAACAGTAAAACCGAACAGAGATTGCCAGTTACATTATGATAACAACAACAGCAATGGAAAAACCACTTAAAAATCATCTCTTTTACATTTTTACAAGTTCATCTTTAAAGGAATAAACTTATATTTTTCTTATTATTCTGCTCTTTTAAGAATATGACGATAAACTCTTGATTTAATATTCGTTTGAGCAAAAGTTTTCATAAGTAGACTTGTAAGCGTATATTTTGTTTGTGGTGTCGGTTGAAATTTGTTTATCCAACTTTTCTTTTGTATGCAAATTGTCTGAAAATTATCCTTTTTTATTTTGTAAGCAAAAAACTATAAACTTTATATTTCATTCTTAAGAAGAACTTGCTAAGGTTTAAATACGAGGACTGCTATATATATTTCTGGTCTGGCAAAAAAAAAATTAATATAGAAAAAAATGGAATTAACTCGTGAACATTTTCGTGCCATCATTTTTCACAACTTTCGACGTGGATTATTACGACAAGAGTGCATTGATGAACTTAAATCTTTGTATGGTGATGAAGCACCATCCTATAGCACTGTGAAAAATTGGTATAATGAATTTAATCGTGGCCGAAGCTCGCTCAAAGACGAATTCCGTGAAGGACGTCCAAAAACGGCTGTTGTGCCACAGAACATTGATGCCGTGCGGGAACTCATAATGCAAGATCGACATGCGAAATACCGAGAAATAGAGACATCCTTGGACATTTCTTCCACCAGTATACATTCGATACTGCATAAACACCTGGCCGTAAAAAAGGTTTGTTCTCGTTGGATCCCGCACAATTTGAAAGTCTCTCAAAAAAAGGCTCGTGTCGATTGGTGCAAAGAAATGTTGCAAAAATAAGATTGCGGTGCTTCAAAAGACGTTTATAAGATCGTCACAGGTGATGAATCATGGATCTATGCGTATGAGCCCGAAACGGAACAACAATCGACCGTGTGGGTCTTCAAAGACGAGCAAAATCCAACGAAAGTTGTTCGTGGAAGAAGCACTTCGAAGCAAATGGTCGCCTATTTCTTCGGCAAAACTGGTCATGTGGCGACTGTTCCGCTTGAGCAACGTAGGACGGTCACTTCTGAGTGGTACACTACAATTTGTTTGCCTGAAGTCATGGGAGAAATTCGAAAAACCAACAAGAGAAGACGAATCATTGTTCACCATGACAATGCAAGCTCTCACACATCGGCTCAAACCCGAGCGTTTTTGACCGGCCAAAACGTCGAATTAATGGGTCATCCGCCGTACAGCCCTGACTCGGTACCTAATGACCTCTTCTTGTTTCCGCACATCAAGAAAAAAATGCGTGGTCAACGATTTTCGTCGCCAGAAGAAGCTGTTAAAGTTTTCAAAAACCATGTTTTAGAGGTGTCTCAATCGGAGTGGAAAAATTGCTTCGACAACTGGTTTGAGCGCATGCAAAAGTGTATAAATCATGCTGGAGAATACTTTGATAAACAATAAAACCATTTTTGATTATAAATATTCGCATTTTCACTATTAGGCCAGAAATATATAGAGCAGCCCTTGTATTTTCTATTGTGCCTAAACTTTTTTTGTCTAATTTTATAAAACATTTTAAATGTCTGTGTGTTAAGTAAACTTTTTAAATTTATTATCTCTCTTTCAATAATTTTAAACGACTTAAACGTTTCTTATTTAGTGTTTTAAGAGATAGAGATGCTAAAATAAAATTTATTTGTGATATAATTTGTAAGAAGTTATAACTTTTGTTAAAAAGAAATAAAAGCATTAAATAATATTTATTTCGAAACGATTCTCTTTGTTTACAAGACATAAATCTCTTTTAATTTGTAGAAGTGAAGTAAGACAATCGATATTACATGTGTTTAAGTTATGTGGCATCACTAAACAATTTATCGTAGAGCATTTTTCAAATGAGAGGCAGCATAATGGAACAAAATCAGGGATGGGACTAACAATATGATCAAATAAATGTTTGATAAAAATGTAGCTAGATAAAGGGTCTAATTCTGTAAAACTCAACACAACTCTTAAATTATGTGGAGAACAAGAAAAAAATTTCGAAATATATTTTTTTTAATTAAAAAAAAAAAAAAAAATATCGTGCTATTTTTTATCCCAATTAAATTATCAAATTATTGAATTAAAATAAACTACGGAAATATTGAATTAATTTAATTTATTAAAATAAATATATGGTGCTATTTTTTATCCTGATTAAATTATCAAATCACTGATAGTGAAATAGCACGATATTTTTTTCTTTTATTTAATTGAATATTCTTGTAGTTTATTTTAAAATATTTTTTTAATTTGTTGTTATTTCTTATACAAACGTTCAAAGTTTTCAAACAAAAGAGTTTTAATTACCAGGTGTATGTACTGGCTAATTATTAATTTTCGCGAAAGTCCCAAATGTCAAACACCATAAAAAAAAATTATACATATTTTTTACATAAATGGAGTTTGACATTTGGACTTTCGGCGAAAATTAATGAATTCGCCATCGCGATCACATATTAATGGATTTGCCTTGTTTTAAACAAACGCAAATGTCACTAATTTTATGGTGTTGATTTGAAATTTATGAAAAGCAAAAACAAATTCTTAAAATATTTTAAATTTTGAAAAAGAAACTCTGGCTTTGTTTTGCATTTTAAAAAATAAGGGCCTAAATTTACACACAATTTTAAAGTGTTTGCCAATAAGATCTGGTAGGATTTTAACAGCTAATAGCCCTTTGTTTTTTATTATATTTACTTTTTTATTATGTGACGTCGCAACGGCGAAAATATTCGCATCATAACTTTTTGCTGACAACACAGGCATCCCTTGTATTCGTGAAAGCCCTCCAGTGGTATCCCGATATTATCAGCAATATTTATATTTATTTTTAAAAATAGTTACAAAATAGAGTAAAAAGAAAGGCATCGTCTATTCGAATAAATAATTTTATTAAATTATTTGAAGTCAAATTCCTTAATGCACAAATTCGCTTGTGTGAAAATTTTTCCTTTGCCACTAAGCCGGTTAGCAAAATTATAAACAATTGGTAACACTGCTATAAAAAAATCTAAAGATTGGTAACACTTTTATAGAAAATAAATGCAAAGATACGAGGCGTTTGCAAGGATGTTTTAAAAATTTCCCAGCAGGTGGCAACGTCATACTTTTATTTGCAAATAGTTTCCTTGATCATGAAGTGTTTTCTAAAACTTATTTCCGCATTTATGCGGCAAAATGTAGCTTTAAGTAAGTTTTTTTTTAAACTGGCCACCCCTTTGATTTACGATATAAATTATTTGAAAGTTAACTTTGGATTGAGAAATAACTTACTCTTAAGGACAATCAGGCCTTTTTCCAGTTTTCCAGAAGTCAGAAGATTTGCATTTCAAACTCAAGTTGATTTGTGTTGAAAACGCGACTAGTTCTTCTGGTTTAAGTTTTTTCCTATTTGTAATTTTCTGTTGATTGTTTGTTTATACCTAAACAATCTCAAAAGAAGTATTTTAAGTTTGAAGATCCCTGAACAAGATCAAATAAACACGTCAAATATGTGTAGTCGTGTAAGTGGTTGTAATTTTTTTAGCTACAAGTACGCGATGCCGATAATGTTAGAAAGAAAACAAAATGAATTGAGCTTTTCATTTTCCGAATGACTATTTTTTGATCATCTTCAATTGTGATTGACAATTGATCGCTCAACGAAAAAGATCAATTGCTTTTGTGAATGCTGGGTTGTCGATGCATGAGAATGAAAAGAAAAATTAATTTGCGTTTTTTAAACAACAACAATATAAAATTGAAAGCCTATGTTTACTGAAAAAAAAGCTATAAGGATAAATCGTCTGCCGTACATTTTATATTTTTACCACCTTACAGTTATATAAAGGGTTGCCATATTTTATTTTCGTAACAATGTAATAATCAAATAATAAATAGAAGCGAAGCTGGTGCAGTGAAAGAACTAAACTTATCATTTCAAATTCCATTAGCAATTCCTTTCTAAAAACACATTAATTTATTTGAAATACTTTTTGTCTGCAGGTGTTATCAACTCTATCACAATCACAAAAATTTTCTATTATTGTATACGATAAACTTAAATAAAATGTTTGTTATTATTGTAGAATTTCTACCATCTTGCAGACCAAATCTCTAAAGTGAATAATATAATCCACAAAATTTAATATTTGCAAGAATGAAATTGTTTTAATGCATTTAAATATTTAAAACTCCTACTGTGGGTGCAATAAGCATTGCCTTTAAATTTATTAAATTATTAACATAAATTTTTGTATTTTCATAAGCAAAAGTTAATAAAAAAATATTTATTTAATTTGAAAGGAAGAAATCCAAAGTAAATTTTTAATATTCTTCAACAAAAAATGTATAAATATTTTAAAGAAATATTAAATTCAAAGTAAGTTGCTGTGTTATTTAAGTGAGTGGCGTGTATCTAGTATATAATAACATCTTTCTTGTGTATCCATTACTTTTTAGATATTTTTTATGCCAAGGACATTCTGGTGTTGAAAGTACTCTTTATAAATTACACTGTGCTGCATGGGATAAATCATTAAATGAAAATGGCAAAGTTTTACAAATAAACATTAATAATGCCGATGAATTTAGAGTCCTTTTCAATATTTGTTTATCAAACTAATGGTAATACTTGGAAAATTAAGACAAAATTAGCGATTACTAAGTTTATTAAACAAGGCGAATCAATTTACCAGGTGGCAACATAGGCGAATTCAGTATTTTTTGCTGGTATACACGACTGTCAAACTGCATACATAAAAAATGTACACATATTTTTTATATACGGAGTTTGACAGTCGTGTATACCAGCAAAAAAATTCTGAATTTGCCTACGCTGCCACCTGGTAAATTGATTCGCCTTAGTGTTAAATATCATAAAAAGAAAAATGCTATAGTTGCCATTCGAATAGACAAAATTGAAAGAAGAAAAAATCACATCATCCAAAGGGGAATGACCACATGTAGTCGAACATTGATTTTAGATTTGTATTCAACTTTTGTAAGAATATTAAATTAAAAAATATCCCCCTTCCTTTCAGAAAAAAAGGAATTGAGTAACTATTCCTGATTTGTGATCAACTTTAGTTAAGAACTCGAGAGGCTAAATTATGAAGACTAACAAAAATGCATGAAATATAATTACGTGAAAGGAGATGACAGCTTCCACTTTTTAACCGCCTGAGCTATTAAACTAAGGCCATCAATTACCAAGTGGAAGCGTAGGCGAATTTATTTATTTTTGTGCTGTAGCATTATTGCCGAAATTTATTTATAAAAAATCTGTATAATATTTTTCATTAATTATGTTTGACAGCAATGTTTTTGGCTAAAATGAACGAACTTGCCTACGCCACCATCTAGTAATTGATTTGTCTTGATTATATAAATTCACTGAATATCTAACTTCCTACACAAACTTTGATAGAGTCATCCAAATTTGTGTCCCCTCTCTTTAAGTGGCTGGTAAAAGGTTAACAATGAAAATACTCAAGGCGAATCAATTACCAGATAATAGCAATGGCGATTTCTTTAATTCAAGGCGGTAACATTACTGTCAAACTCTACCACAAATAAATGAATTCGCCTACGGTACCAACTGCGAATTGATTTGCATTAAAAAAACTTTAAGAATATGGATATTTGCAAACAGCTGTGATGTCATATCTACTGTACTATTTAAGGCGCTTTCACACTATAATACTAAGTCGTATGATTTTCATTTAAATTTCTCGTATGAGAATGATTTACATTTCGAAAAATCTAACGTATCATTACAAAACGCTTTCACACTATCACACTTAAAACAGTTTATAATTTCTCTGTAGTAAGCAAACAGCTGTTTCTGGCAATTCCTTTTTATACTCTTCCTTTTAATATTGTTGACATATGAATTAGAGAAGTACGATGCCTGTATGAAAAACTTTAAGCTGCCGGCGGATACTAGCCGATTGGGAACAAGTGTAGAAAAGCTGTAACTCAGCGATTTTTATGAAATTTTTTTTTGCACAAAATTATGATGTATAGAAAATAATCAAAAATACTATTTCTTTCAGCTGTTTTTGCAAATATTGATTTTTTTGCTGTTGAAAGCTTTAAGGCAAATTTTTATTATAAACTAACAAAAAGTTGAATAACAATACACATGCTGATTAATTAATTTTATTTAGTATACAAGTACAATTTTTAGTGTGTTTTTGGCAATACCGACAGTTGAAAGTAAATTGTAGAGACCGTAGAAATATTTAAACACTACATATTTAAAGCTTTCACTTAGCAAAAAACTCATTTGTTTTCCTAAACTGAGCGAAATTGTTAGGTTACTTATAAGACAATTTGTAATTAATCGATGGATATGCTTGAAATTGTTTTTGTTTAACATACATATCTGCACTGAATGTTTCGTATTAGCACATCGTTAAAATTAGTTTGAAAATAAGAAAAACATTTACAGTTCTTAATTACCTCTAAAAATCTGGTTGGTATTTTTAAGTCGGCACAAGACAAAAATCAACCGCGGATAAGCTATGATTATGCAGCAATTGGCTTCGGTCTCTGAAAAGCAGCTGTTTGTTTAATTGGCTTCATTTTTCCTTGCAAAAAACAACCCTGATAATATGAAATGTCTTAGCTTTTAGAAAAATTTCAAAAAATAGAGAGAGCCATCGGTGTGTCAAATTTTACTTCTCAATCTATGAGATTTTACTTAAGATCGCTTTCACACTATAAGATTTTTCATATTATTTCGAATTTTTGACAAATCTTAATACTCAGTCTTATAATGTGAAAGCCGCATTAATAAACTTGAAATATTTCATGTCGTTTTCCAGATGAAGTATCATGTTTCAATCTTAAATATTTTATTTTTCGGGAAGCATGTTTTATGGCAAATGTAAATAAAGGAATATCAGTAAAGGCCAAAATTCACTATCATACTGAGTCGTACGACCTGTCATAAATTGCATGTGTGCTCAAAAAGTATGATAGTGTGGATTAAAAATGTATGTGTGTGACAGACTTTTTGACAGCTCATTACGATTTTATAATCTTTTGAAATATTTCATAAAATGATTTTTTCTATGCGATCAGAGTTGTTTTTTGTTTTTTTTTTTTTTTTTTTGAATAAAAGTGTGGCACCTACGACGCCATTTTGAAAAGATTTTTAAAGTAGGACAGAATTCTGTCAGATTTTTGTGTAATTAAATCGTACGATTGTGTATGATAGTGAATCCTGGCCTTAACTTCGCAGAGACCCGGGCACTTTCGCTTTTTAACTTAAATAAACTTTTCCTTTACTAGTTACCCAATGTAAGAAGGTTAATAGTTGCGCATAATTTCGGTTATGGCAGAGATTACACTAGCCCCTAAGAAATTAGATACTAGCTGACCTTTGTAAGGTATCAGTTTCAAAATTTGACGGCCCTCTTCGATTCTTTACAGTCACATGATGGATCTAAAATCTCCCTTATAAATTCATAACTGATTAAACGAGTGTTGTGGTTTTTTTTCTCTTCGAACACTCGACTGTTTGCATGTGGTGAGGAACAGAAGGAACATTAATAGAAACTCAAAACAGTGGAAGTCTGTCTAAGCTATCTCTCTTCTTAGTTGCTACTTAAAGCGAATTCCAGCATTTTTTTTTTTTGTTTAAAGGAAAATTTGTAAATAAAAAATAAATTTGTTATCGGTTGACACAAGTTGAGATCCATCAATTTTAAAATAAAAAGCCATAAATAAAAAAAAGGAAAAACTATTTTCACCTCCTTGTTTGCTAATCCAAGGACATTAACTGACAACAATTTTTAAACTGCAATTGCCACTCAGACGCCAAGTGGTGCCTACTACTACAGGCGCAGCAGATGTTATTTTTTATTTTTGTTGCTTGGTGTTATCATTTTTTGTAAGATCTATAGACTTGAATGAAATTTATATAGATTAAATAAACTATTGTAAATTCTTTTTTTTTAAGTGGTAATTGAAAGTAAAATTGGCTTTTTGTGTTCTTTTATAATCTGCTGATTGTATGAGAACATAAATTTGCAGTGTATCATTTTTTATTTTTCAGCTTTTAATAAAGTGAGATATTTTCTAAATAATATGAAAAATTATAAAAATAAAATAGGGCTTCATGCGTTTAAGCTAATATTTATTCCTCGTGTTTAAAAAAAGAAACGTGCGTATGTACAACAAAATGTTCAAAAATATTAAAGTAAAGCATCGAAAGAAAAATATTTTCCACAGAAAATGCTGTACGCAACAAATTAAACAATTGCTTTGACACCATTAAACTTTCGCACTATGAAAGGGCAAACACAAGAAAAATTAATTGAATATAGAAACTTTAATACCACAATAATACCAAAAATGAAAAACATTTTATCCTTTTTTTAATTTCATCAAATTATAAAGAAATAAGTTTTTGTCTCCCTTAAATTTACCATTTCATTACATTTTATAATCTCAAATTTCACAAAGTAATATTATTTTTACTTATTGTGATTCTTAAGTTTTGTGAGCAATAAATTCCTTTAAGGCCAAAGAAATTTGACCCTAAATATCAACTGAAAAGAAAAAATAACTTCAAATAACAATAGACCAACGAAATCTTCTACAACTGCATTTCGCAAAAACAAATTAAATCATTCTAATTTAATTTTAGATAAGAAAGTGTTAATCTCTCATAAAAGTTTGTAAATTATTTTCTTCTTGGAAATTGAAGGTTGGCCGTTTTTCACTAAGAACTAAGTTTTTGTATCATTAAATTAATTAGTATATAAATTTAGAAGTTTGTTGATAATTTTGTTGCTATTGTTATTGTTAAGAAACATTTCATAATTGTGGGTTTTGTGTTGTTAAAAAAAAGTATATTGGCCAACTTAAGAAAATTAAAAAAATAGAAAATAGAGACACAACCAGCAACAGCAAACAGACAGTTTTATGGTTGTTGTTGTTGTGACCTTCTGGCTTAGACAAATATATTTTACAAGGAATTTGAACAATAAACATATTAACAAAAAAAAAAAAAAAAAATAATTCTCGATTAATGCAAATGCTATTTTAACATCCCTCTACAGTTTTATTATATAAAAAATACTTTGGACAATATAAATTATTTTTTTCAAAATTTCATATAAAATTATATAAGAATGGTTCTTTATATGCATTAAGTACTTTGGGTTTTAATTAGAAAACTATTTCTGTATGTAATAAAATTCTCATTAATCTAAAGAAATTTTTACTTCAAGGCAAACTGAGTGTTTATATTCAATAAAATATTTTTTCTAAATAATTTTCTTACAAACATCAGAAGCTTTATAAAAATAGTCAGCCACTTAATATTAATTAAGAACAAATATTGTCTGTAATATTCACTGTAATATTTATTGTAAAATGATAATGAATAGAAGACATAAGAGGAGGCATACGAACCTTTAAAAAGTTTGACAGTTTATAACTGAACTCAATCTTTCTTCGTACTAAAAATTTTAAAAGGGGAAAAAAGTCTTACAAACTTTATTAAAATTTTTACTAAAATTAAAATTAGGAACTAGACTTTTGTAGTTCATGAACGAACTAGTTCATTTAAACGATTCCATCGATTGTACTAAGTGAACTAGTTCAAACTTTTAAGTACACCTAGTTCATTTTTGAACTATACTTTGTATTTGAACTACCAGACAAGATAATCTAGAATCCATATCTTTCTTTCCTTGTTGCCTATTTCCGACATAAAATAAGTGCCGCCGCGCATTTTATTAAACTTTCATTTTGGCAATGCTACGGCGTTTTTGCCATTATATTTTAAAAAGAACATTTGAACTAAAAGAAGTTTTGAACTAAAGAAAGCATTTGAACTAAAAGTTGAAAGTACGAACAATACGTCAACAGAACTTATAAACTAAGAGAAATTTTTAAGTATAGAGAGCCTTTGAACTAAATTTTGAACTAGTTCATTTTTAAACTTGGAACTAAAAAGAGCGATCACTAAATTGAACTATATGGCAAAAGTATATTAGGAACACTAAAAGTTATATTGTTTATAAATCAAATGAATTTAAAATTTGTGATTGTGTAGTCACAACAATTACAAAAACAATTGCTTAATTCACAAAACCCGTTGTATCCGTGTATACTGTGTGTTGTTCAATTAAAATACAATAGTGTATGCTTGTTGTTGGAAATTTTCATATAAAATTTCAATACACCAATACACTTTTATTTTGCATGTTTTTGAAGAGTTGTATTGGTAATCGTGTTATCAACTACATGTGAATTCCATATCACATTTAGAAGAAGAAAATAAACAAAAGACATTTTTATTGTTTAGCATATCAAAAGTATACTTTTCGCATAAAAAACTTAAATTTTGCTTTTTTCAGTCCTATTGTCCCTTTTAACTTTCTGAAAACCTTCTTTTAAATACTTATTTTCTTCTTCTTATTTGCTTTTATACACAAAATAAATTGAAACAATAATACACTGCGTGTTCACAAGCATATAAACAGAAAGTGTATTCAATACAAAATACACCATACAAGATTTTGTGAATTAAGCAAATATGAATTTGAAATTACAACAGTAAAGAGATTTTATTTATTGTTGTAGAACTGCTACCACTTTCCTGAAAAATTCCCTACTGATTCATGAAAGAAACGACTCTAAGAAAAATTATTTCTTGAATTAAAAGAATTTTGTAAATCTTCCTCTCAGAAGTTACTGTATTTTTTAAATCATACAATTTGAAGCTTAAGGACATACTGTACCTCGTTTCTATAAAAAAAGTGAAAAACTTTTAAAATAAAAATATTAAATTCAACACAGGATGAAGTTTATTAATAACTTTTAATATTATATTAAAAGAAAGTTGTTGAAGAAAATTACTGTAGCTCGCCCTGTATGAATTAGGATGGCCAGTTAATTAATTTACTTGAAAGGACTCCATACTTCTTAGCAAGAGAAAATTTTAAGTTGTTTGAAATTAAAAAGACAAAGGGAAAATAAGAAATGTTTACTTTCGAGACAGTATTGTTAAAATTTTTTTTATTTCTACCTAGGTGGACATTAAGCCCAGTTCAATGCCTGAAAGATCATTTATTTTTGACGACTCCCTGCGAACTTTGAATTTCTAGTTGTTAAAATCATCCTATTACTTTGTAAAAATCAAGCTTTTGCAGCAAAAGCGTCATAACTCAAAAATGTAAAAATCTGAGACCTCTCCCTCTATTTCTCTTTGCAAATAAACATGAAATGATCTTTAAATGTGTTTTAATAGCACATTTGTCTTAGTTCGCTCTTTTTGAGATGTGACTTTCTGGCAGCAAAGGCACAAAAATTTACTAGACTTGTTAGTGGCGCTTTTGTAAGACAATCCAGTTGTATAAAGTCCAGATTGCATAAATTCTAAACTTGTTTTCCAAAGAGAGTTGCAGAGAATGAATTTGACTGACCCTTTCCATTTCAAATTGTAACATTTTCTACGGTACTCACTATAAGTGATTCTCGTATGCTCATAAAACTTTAATATTCTCAGTATAAAAGTTAGATAGAGCCTTAAGCTTAAAATTATAAAACATATAAATAATAATAACAATTTCTGATAATTTAATTCGTTTTATTACTGTTTCTTTATAAAACGTCCTACAGTTTTATTTTATGTTGTTTTGTTGTTGTATAAAACCATATGCTAAATTCAAGGACAAACAAAGTATCATACGTTTGAAGAAGTACAGCTCTCAATTAAATTATTGGATAAAATGTAAAAATTATAAAGAAAATAGTTTTTAAAGAAATTTTGCACACAAAAAAAAAAAAAAAATTTTGCAAATTAATATTTTATTCTAAAATTTATATATTTTTTTGTAGGCTTTTAAAATATACTTTTGTTTAAAAATTTTTTTAAGCATTTAATTTAAGAAAAAAATGTAGAAAATATAGTACTTTTGCAAACTTATAAATAATTAATAGTGCACACATTCTTTAAGGAAATATTTTTTAAGATGTTTGTATATAAACCACTTCTATCTATTCCATCGAAAAAAATATTTGTGCAAATTTTCTTATACTTTAAAAACTTTAAAATCTACTTCGTTCTGGGACCTTTTTAAAATTACTAAAGTTAAAAAACTTTTACAAAAGATATGATTACAAAAGAAGTGTTTTCCTATGGTACTCTTTATAAAAGTAATTTTTATTAAAGTATTTTTTATAAAAGTGTTTTCTTTTTATAAAAATAATTTTTTTTCTATAAATGTTTTTCTCTAAAAGAACTTTCTGTAAATATTCAATTCTTAAATGTTTAACCTTTCTAGAATTTTTTTTAAATCACTTTCCAAATTAGGAAAAACGTTAAATCCTTTTTCCTTACTTTAAAAATATCTTTTTCGGAAGTAAGCTCTAAAACTTTTATTTCTTAAAAACTACTAACTAACTACTTACAATAAGAAATAAGTTTCCGAAATATATTTTAATTAAAAGTTTTTTTAATAAATCAAAAAGTACTTTTTTGAAAGTAAAGTTTTTTATATCAAAAAAATTTTAAAAATATATTTTTCCAAAAAGCCATTTTAAGCAAATATCTTAAAAAAAAGTACAATTAATTTTTATATACTCTAGTTTTCCTCTTTCCTCTATTTTTTCGTGCAACAAGGAGAAGGAGAAAACATATAAAAAAAGTACTTTTTGGATAATTCTAAAAGCATTTTTTGTATTCAAAAGTTACATGTGAAAGTTCCTGTTTTAGCTGAAAAGGTAAATGTTTTTTTAAGTACTTTTCATTGAAACTAAATTTTAACAAAAAAGTCTTATAACCTTTATAAAAAATATTAGCATAAGAGAATTATCGATAATATATTCTAGGTTATTTTTTAAGCAAAAAGTACTTTTCATGAAAAGAAAAGTTCTTACGCAAGCTGTTAATAGTGTATTTTTTACTATTTTAAACTGTATTTTCTAACTGAAAACTGTAGGTTATTTTTGCATAAATTAAATAAGGTGGAACTTATTGCTCAGGCACTTTCATAAAGTTTCTCTATCTATTGTTTACAAATTTTTTCCAGAAGTATTTATTAACCTAAAAGAATTTAATTTCTGTATTTGGAAAATACATGTTTTAGAAAGTATTGAAAATACTTTAATGAAAAAGTACCATTAAATAAGAAAAAGTACTTTACATAAAGGTTTAGTTTTTTATTCATGTCAGTAACATACAAATTTTTTTCCCATCTTTTTAAAATATTTTTTTATTGCAAAAGGAGAAAGGAAAAAAATTTAAAAAAGTACTTTTTCTGGTTTTTCTGAAGGCACTTTTTTGAGAGGATAGTTTGTTTTTAACTGAAGAGATACAAAAGTATTTTTAATTGTGTTTAAAAAAATGTTCTTTTCATGTTCATTTCACTAAATGTTTCAAAAATCAAAAACCATAAAATTAAATTCCAAAAAACTATTAAAAGTACTTGGTACTAAAATAGTTGTGTAATTCTTAAAAATTACTTCCAGAAGTACTTATTTAACTAAATAAATTTTATTTCTCTTCTTGTAGAAAGTACTTTGCTCAGAGGTTAAGGGTTTTTTATTCCTTTTTTTCAACAAATAATTAAATAAAAACGACTTTGTTATTAAATGCACTTTTTAAGTTTCACTTAATTGTACTTTTTTATTTATAAATTTCTTAAAAAGTATTTCTTAAAGTATTTCTCCCCAAAAATATTTTTTTATTAAAAACTAGAACTTTAAGCTCAATTATTTACACAATATAAAACAAAACATGAAAGCAAAATACTTAATTATAATAAATGCATAAGTATGAAAAGCTTTAGGTCTAAAAATTTACAATCAATTTATTTTTAAAATTTAATTTATATATTTGTTGTAATAACTATGTTCTGGTTTAATAAATGCAAATTGTTTTCTTACATGCGTGTGATAAGTGAATAGAGGAATAGAATACATTATTTTAAACAAAAACGCAAGGAGAAGAGTAGAGAAGTAATTTTAAATAGAAAATATTAAAAAAAAATCA
Source organism: Cistogaster globosa (assembly GCA_937654795.1). Taxonomy (NCBI): domain Eukaryota; kingdom Metazoa; phylum Arthropoda; class Insecta; order Diptera; family Tachinidae; genus Cistogaster; species Cistogaster globosa. Next base: position 8,156,366 of record OW569407.1, read on the forward strand.
TAGTAAAAACTTTAAAGTTTTAAAAATATTAATATCTTTTAAATCATCTTGCTAAACGGTTGGACTGCTTATTTTTAAATTTTGAATCCGTCTCACCGAATAATCCGGAAATAAAAAAATCGAATTTTTTCGAACAGCCCGAGAAGAAGGGCACCCCTAATTCAGTTAAATTATTAAGAAGCCTGAATAAATAGAAAAGACGCTGTCTTAATTGGTTAGAAAAGGGAAGGACCGAAGCACGCACACTTTTCAGAGTATTAGAGGGGAATATTAATAAAAGTAGACTTATTTATTTATTTATTTTTTTTTTGATGATGGGTGTAGCGAAGCATACCAGATTGGATTAGTTAAAAGTAAAAATTTTTTAAAAAAGGTTTTCTAATAGAAACAAAAAGTTGCTAAAAAAATATCCACTTTAAAGTTTATATGTTTAAGTGATGCCAAGTTTTGTGGTTGGCGAGTAATTGATATAATTGAATATAATAACTATAATTTGTTTAAGGCAACTATATAATGTTTCCTGTGGCCATATAATAACCATGTTGTTGGTTGTTAAAGTTTTTTAACCTAAGTTTCTGGCAAGCGAACTTTGAATAGTTACTTGGAATGGTGGCCATTTTTCTTTTGCTTAAAATGAAACTAAGGCTTCTAGTTTAAAAGATAAGTTGGCTTAGTTCAAAAAGAAAGCGGCTCATTAGTTTCTAAGCAGAGTAAAAGAAAGCATTGTTCTTGATAGCATAAATCGTCAAAAGGTTCAACTTTATAAAATAAGGTGAAGTACGTTTTAAAGCAGAGATGTGTTCAGAGAACTTGAACTAAATTAAGGTTCGACTAACCTGTAAGAGTAGGCCACTCTTCAGCAGTGGACTCACTAGGAAAGGAATACAGAGTTGCTTCGTAGTACATATCTAACGGTAATAAAACTGTAAATATGTTTTCGTTCTGTCATTGACCTATTTAGAAATAGCTCTAGCTATTTTTATCATTTCTAAATTCCATTGCTACTTAATTCACTACTGCTGTTTAACAATGAAGCACAATTGAAGCGTTTTTGTATGTTATAAATTTTACTTATTAAGAAGTCCATGCTGCTGCATGCAACATAACCAATTAATTAAAAAAAATATAAAACCTTAAGGAATCTAATTTAAAATCAAAGTGTGTTTTAAAACTTAAATCTATAAATTAGTAAGTGTTTTTCATCAGAAATAAATAACCAAATGCAGGAGAAGTGAAGATCAAATAGAAGTAAAGTTTTGAAAGCAAAACTATTTTTATTGGCTCTTGCCATCAGTCTTGATTTTTTAGGGAGTTCGATTAAGAAATTTAGTTGAACTATAAAAAAAAATTATTAAAATTTTGTAAAAAATCTATTTTTCAAAAACCATTATTATATCGATAACACCAAAGTTGATGAGTACTTTTAAGGAGGAGATTTTTGGCTGTAGGGTACCTTGAAAATTTTACAAACTAATTTCTTTATACGAAAGTTTAGCATGTGTCAAATATTTAACAAGTCTGCACTATTTTGTAAGCGGCTCATTTTATTTAGAGGAGCAATTAGGGAAGAATTTCCCCCTGGTTGTAGCAGGAACTAGGTGAACAATTTATGAAATAGAGGGAGTAGTGATTGAAGACTTTCGCTTTGAATATTTTTTACTGAAAGTGACAGGAAAGAATTTAAAAAAGTAATTTTAAAAAATGGCGTTGTGAGATCGACAGAAAAAGAATTGGCCTTTAATAATGAACAAGTTTCACGCTTAAAATACGTTAATTGGAAACTAGTTGCCTTATTTTCCTAATTACAATTCTACATTAGGATGACTTCTGTCATTTAAGAGCTTCTTCCTTCATTTCTACAGGCGGTCCCTTATGCGAGAGTTGTATTAAATTTTCGTTCTACAACAGTTTGTATAAACAGTATGAAGATCAAACGTTATCAAGTTTCTCCTTCGCTTGACTGCTTTTTTATGACTTAAAGAATGTATTTTTTCGCCAAACGACTCAATTAATTTTCATGTTAAGAAAATCAAGACTTTACAGTTCTTCACTACTCATATCAGCCATGAATAGAGGCGAAGAAGCCTGTTTAGTTTTGTGCCCTTGCGAAAGCAAATATCAATAGGTTTTGTGAGCTTTAAATGGAACTCTGTTCTTATCATCTAATTCAGTGAGTGTATAATTTATACTTCTCCACATGGCTTCTAAATACATAAGTCTTGAAATATAATTGACTGAATAATGCAATTTTAATCTGATAAAGAATAAAAAAGATTGGGAAAAAAATTAAATACATTTTTAATGGGATCCTATTCCGACCACAATATCTCGTTATAACTTTCGACATGTATTATCTATGCCACTTTCTATTCAACGCCCTAGAAAAGTGACTTTACTATTTGCTTAAGAAGGGAAAGTCAGAAAAAATGCTACACAACATCCTTTAGGAAAGATGTACTAGCGGACACTGTTGGATTCCAGATACTTGATCATACAAAAATTAAGAATATTTCTGGTTCAAAGTTTTTTTCACGACCTTCATTGTCTTAAGTGTACGACACTAACTGGCATGATGGGTTTTGCTAGAAGCTCTTGGTGGTTTTATGAACCGGGGCCCTAAAGTTCTATAGGGAATGCTGAAGGCAGATAGACGTCAGAGGAACAGATTGGGCACTATGGTCCCCGAATTATTTCGCTTTAAGAGGGCTGCTCGCTTAATCTAGCTTAAGTTAGCTTTCGCAAAAGCAAATAACTGTTTCTTTTTTCTCTTTTTTTATTTTTTAAACTACAAAGTAAATTTCAAGTGGACGGGAATTTTTATGCGTCTAGATGTCCGAAAAATATTTTCAAATAATTTTTCACATTTTTTTGTTTAGTTTGTAAAGGCTACAAATTGTAGAATGAATTTTTGTTGTAATAATCCTTTCTTATAGGAACGAAAAACCCTACATTTGGCTTCATGTTTTTACTTTTGTAGACCCAAATATTAAGTAAATATTTGAATACATAAAATATATTTTTTTTAATAAATGGTTTCTGTTACCTGCTTTATTATTTACAAAATTCAAAAAAAACCTTTAACCGGTTTTGCAAAAGCCGCAAAATATAAAAATTAAATTATAAAAGAAATATTGTGCAAATTATAAAGCAAGTATAATCAAGAGCTAAAAATTCTCCTTGAAATTTTTTGTGCATTCATGTTAAAAAAAAAATACACTCAAAGTTTGTTGTTCATAAAGTTAACAGTAAAGGTAAGTAAAAAATTAAAAGCCTTCAAAAAACGTTTTAATTGTCTTTTTGATATCTCCTAATTGAAAAAAAACTATTAATTTTTAATTTACTTTAACTTTAAATTTTACATAAAACAAAATTAATCACAAAAAATTAGCTACAAGTACTTTGTTCCAGCCAGAATTGAATGCTTTTGTCATTTTCAGTAACCGATTAAATAATTGGGGTCATGAAACGACGGCGGTGGTCACTGACATTTTTGGCAGACAGTGTAGTCACCGTTAAGTCCCTTGTTTCGAATGCGGTGAACTTGAGCTTTGTAATGGAGTTCATTCAATATTACTCCATATTTGGGCGAAACTGGAAAAGAATAGTTTAGGTTCTGGGTCATGAAGGCATTCGTAGAAACGAAATTGGCAATGAATGCATTAGGAACCGATCGAAGATGGACCTGGTACGTTCAATTGGGGGAATCAATACCAGCTGGCCGCAATGTCCAGTACGTTACATATATGAGCGCTAAAAAAGTTGACTTGCAGGTGCTCTACAGTTCTCCACTTAAGGAATAACCAAAAGCCTTTGGCTCTTACTGGCTAAAGAAATAACGTGGGCTTTGCTTGTTCTCAGTAAAAATTTGATATAGCTTCTATAGAACATCATTACTAGTCACTGTATGATTGGACGTATGTCGGTACACATGTATGCCGCTAAAGTTGAGAGCTACAGCAGCTGTTTAGATGAGAAAATGGAAGAGTCAATTAAGCATATTCTCTGCGACTGTCCGGCTTTGCAAATATCTGGGTCAAAGTTTTTTCTTCAAGACCTTTATTGTCTTAAGTGTACGACTCTGACTGGAATGGTGGGTTTTGAAGAAGCTCTAGATGGTTGTCATGAACGCAGTACTGGAATTTTATAGGAAACATGAAAGGTATATGGACGTCGGAAGAACAGAGAGGGCATAATTGTCCTTAAGTTATCTCACTTTAAATGGGCTGTTCGCTTAATTTAACCTAATTTAGCCTCCGTAAAAACAAATGATAATTCTTTTTTACATCTACATAAAATAATATGTTACTAAACAACAATCAGTGACTGCAAAAATGTTATGAGTGTATAATTCTTAATTAGTAGAGTATAACTGTGAATTAAAAACTCTTAAACTTTACTTGAGATGTAAATACAATTTTTGATTATGAACCCTTTAAAAACTTACGATGCACCTGCTGTGATCATCTTTTCAACAAAAAAAAAGTTTTAAAGAAAATTATTTGTTTTTTTTTGTACAGAAATAATGAAAGTTTGTTTATAAATTATTACAATTTCTTTAAAAAAGCTTACGAGGTGTGTTCTAAAAACGATAGATAACTTTATTGTCAGCAATTGGTAAAAATAAGTGCGAGTTTAATCTTGGCGCAATGAGTACTCGGGTATGGTTTTAGTATTTCTTGTTGGCTGAGCTTCACCTGTTTTTTTTGCTTTTTGCTTTTAACGATTCGCTCCTTAAATGGGTTTATCTTGAAGATGTTTGAATAACCCGATTTTTTTATTTCGGTTGCACTCGATGTGTTTATAAATGCCTTGAAACTAATGCTTGATTTATTATTAGTGACTCTTCAAACATTTCTTTTAGTTTTAAGAGCCGTGAAGTAAAACCTTCAATTCTTTTTTACAAAATGTTTTAAATAGCAGGGACGCCTTCTGCTTAAAACATTAAAAAAAAAGACGAGACAGGCTGAAATTTAATCTTTAATAGAATACGAAAATCCCAATATTATTATATCCCAATTTATTATATTATTTTATTATTATTATTATTAAAAATGATGTAGGGGGAATATCGAAGCAAACCGCTTCCTTAATGGATACCTTTTTGAACCCCTTCCGTCTTTTATAATGATAGACAACCGATACACAATTTGAGTCATGTGCTACCATCACCCTTTACTCTTGACCTAAAAGAATCGAGACTGTCTATCGGTAGCTTTTAGCCTTCTTTCTCCTCATGAACTCTCCAGTAATTGCATTTGTCCAAGGCTTAGTTAAATCATGGCATCCTCATTTAACAAACTTCTGCCTGTGGTCCTAAGATTTATGCCGGCCAGTGTCAGACAAGCACACACTAAGTGCTATACTGCCTCAGCCAGATTATACTTGAAAATTCCATGACCTGTAACTTATTATATCTGAGCACCTTACTGGCCTTCCTGATAAGAGATATGATTGATTTTTTTGGGATTTTGCTTTGAAAACTGGGACGTTGTAAAACCTTCATTTTATCTGCAATTTTTAACTAAATTTAAACTTGAATCAAAGAAAAATACAATATTACCAATAGATTACTTCAAAGTGTTTTAATGCTTATCGAGATGAAGTCAAACCCAAATGATTATATAACAAAATATTTATTTTTAGAAGTAAGAAAAACAGAGTAATAAATATATTGGGCTATTTTTTAAATTATTTAAAAAAGATATATATATAAATATTTTGAACTCTTGAATTTTAATTTATTTCAAAATCTTTTGCTAACTTGGCAAAAATGTATGAGATCAGTGTCAAATATATTGCCCATCTCTGTAAACATTGCTTCGAACTTTAAAGAAATTACTTCTACTACTGCTACTAACAATAATCATAACAATAATAATAAAATATAAAAGATTCACCAAACTGTTGAAATTAAATAAAAACATTCAAATTTGTTATGTATTTGATCATGTAACCGGAACCGGAAATTGCTTTTAATCTTAGAAATTAAGTGTATTACAATGTAACAATATTTAAGGTGTAATAACTTTTACAAGAGTCATTTAAATACTAATTCTAAATAATCACAAGTCTAAGTATTATTTTAGATTTAAATTAATTTGCACCTGGTGTTTTATTTTAAGCAAAAATAAAAACAAAATTCTTTTGCACTTCTCTCTTCTCCTGTAGAGGCTTGAGTTAAAATAAAAAATAAAAAAACAATTTGCATACAAACATGCAACTCTCTAAACGAAATAAAATTGTAAAACATGACCTTGAAATTATTTATCCTACAAATATTAATGCCAGACATTTCAACCCTGTGTGTTTACAGTATAAAAGAGACTACGATGTTCACCAATACAAATGCAGTTAGATTTGTAATGCCAGTGGCAAAAAAAAACTAGTTCCATAAGGAAAACAAGACCTAGAGCTTGCAAATATTTAAACAAGAGAAGTGAAATTGTTTGTAAATTGCATTTTTTAATAGAATTTCAATTGAAATAGTTATTAATATGTTACACACACACACCCATACATACAATACAGAACTATAGATACAACTAGAAATTGTAAAAATACCACAAACAAATTTCATTTTATATAAAAAGAAAGTTTTTATTCGGAAGATGAAAATCCATGACATTAACATTTGAAAATAGTTAAGTTCATATGATAACCGCATCTAACGTAGCACAGTCTGGACGTTCAATTATAGGCCACTTGTTCGAGCATTGCTAGCCGTATGTTACGATTAACACCCAGTATGTTGGTCTTCAAGGTGCCAATAGTTGCTGGTTGTATCAGTTACTTCACATGGCTTTACAGAAAATATTTTTGAGATGATAAATAGCACAGATTTGGCGGCCACTTGATGGGTCACGTCGCTGAACACAATTATGCGATTAAGCATCAGATTACTTCTCAACTGCTGTAAAGACCAGTTGGTAAAAGCAAGATGTATTTGATGGTCTTGGGCTTTAATTTCTAAACCAGCTAGATTTTATGCATAGTGGACACACACAGAGCCCCAATTTCTGCGAATGACGACGAATCAATTAATTTAGATCTTCTCTTCAGTACACACACTTTTTCGACGTGAATAAATCATTCGGAGAGTTGTAAGTCATCCGTCTATAAACAGTTAGCTGGATGACTTGCTCAGATGGAAGATTAGGTGCTCCAAAAGAATCACCAAGTCGAACTGGAGACAAATTTCTGGGATTTATCATGCTTCCATTTATTGAAAACGATTTGCCATAAATGTTAAAATGTGATCGCAGTATGACAGTTAGTTTGACAATTAACTCTTTCGGAGATTCTATCGACCTTAAGAAAATAACCATTATTTTCAAGAAGTCTGTAAAAATTGTAATGCGAGCACATTATTTAATGTTCTTATTTTTTATAATCATTTCTTTGTGACAATTTTGGTTGAAAGTTTGTCATTCGTTTAAAGGATTTAAATTGCTCTTTTAACGGGTTCATGGGCCCACATAATTTATGACACTTATTTAACCCAGTTTTCTTAAACTTTAGTGATGGATGGTAGATGTCATCAAGTGTTTTAAGTAAAATTATCTTTAATTTAGAGCCTTGAAAGATTTTTGTTTAACACGGATCTTTAAGAGCTGTCATGGTGACTGTGACTGAGCTTCCCATAGATGCTTTAAAAAGCTTTGAATATAGAATTTTCAAACGAAGCCATTGTATTAAATTCCTGAAGCTACGAATAGTCAAACATTTCATATAATGATTTTTTTAAAGGTCAGAGATGGATATATGACTCGCATTGTTTAAGCTAAAAGCAAAGTTATTTCTTAAAAATGTAATTGTTGAGGGAAACAGCACACGTGTTTTCAGCGGTTTTCCCTAAGCGAACATAAAGATTAGAGTTGCTAAATTAAAATATTTTCAAAAAAAAATTTTTTTCCCTCTAGAAACTGTATTTAAGGAAAATTTTAAAACTTAACTAAAACTCAGCAAAATAAATGTTTCTTAATTCTTATTTGTCTCATCAATTTGATATTAAAGAAATTTATTAAAAATTGAATTAAAATCACTGCCAAACAATTTTACAGCCCAAGGGAACATTTTATAACAGGAATGATTCTGTTTTTTTTTTTTTTTGAAAGCATAAGTACAAAAAAAAATATATAGAAAACGTGCAACAAATATTTTGTAATTTTATACTGCTTTTGTATTTAATAAACAAACTTCCGTTATTTTCCTTCGAAAAAAATAAGAACCCTTAATATCTACACATAATTAAAGATCCTTGTACGGCTTGAGTTATTTGTAGGTCTTCTTTGGCACCATCATTTTTATTTTTTTTTTGAGATTTTGAAATTTAATACTTGAGACGGACAACTATAAAAGACTAAAAAAAAAGGCTTTAAAAATAGCAATATTTATGTGTGTCAGTTAATTTAGTGTTCTTATTACAAAAGAGTTTAATTTACATAAAAATATGTATTTAACGTTAACCATATTTTAAATTTATACAGTGGTGACCAAAACATTTTATTTTTAATAATATATTTCCCAACAAAAAAATTTTTTTTTTTAATATTTTTTAAATCAAAAGCCAGATATTATGTCCTTTTTTGATTCAATTTTGTTATAGAAAACTTGGATATTATCTCCGCTAAAAAATTAATATCAGTAAATTATGGTGGCCTTGGCTTCACATTAATTTTGATTTTTTCAAAATAAAAGCATTTATAAAGGCAGCTCTGCATAAGAGATCGTAATCATTTTTGTAGCATCACAGCTGAACTTAGAACTTTCCTACAAATTATTATCACGATTTAATCAATAATGTGGTAAAACGGCTGCAAACAACAAATTGTTCTTTTGTATTCTAGTTTATACAGAAATTGTTTAAGGCTCGTAGGACCATATATTTTCTTTGCTTCTCAATCCAATTGAGCAGGTTTATATCATAAGGTGGGTTTTGCCATAACCTTTTTGGATTTTCCTAACGTTTAATAACCTGATATCTTAATTTTTTCTTGTAGCTTAGAGTTAAGTTGTATTTTTTTTGACTCGTAGGACCACATATTTTTCTTTCTTTTTATCTCAATTAAAGTGTTTGTCTCAAAAGCATAGTTCTTTGGTTTTTCTTGACGTGAAATAACACAAAATCGTAACTTGTACTTGTAGTTTAGAGTTGTTATGCTAATTTAGCTAGAAGGACCATATATTTGCTTTCCTTTTTATTTCTATTCAGATGGTACTGTTATAAGACAAGCAGTTTGCCTTTCCTTGGCACTGAAAGCTGAAGTTATACTTGTGAAGCAAGAGCTTGCTTGCTCTTTGACACATATCTATTATGGCAGGCTCGTAGAACCAAGAAACATTTAGTTTTATTTCCGTTCAAATTAAAGCTCCTTTAGGAAAGATTAAAGTTCGAATTTTTCTTAAAATAATATTATGCCCAAAACTTTTTACATTTTATATTTAAAATGATCTATGTGTAGGGTTTTCTTGATTAGTAAAGCAGAAAACCTTTAGACATATATTTGGAGTAGTAAAAATATACAAAATTTATTTTAATTTCTAAAAATAGAAAGTAAATTGTAAATTAACAAAAATATTCAAGAATGTAGTTATTTCAATTTGATTCTTATTAGCATCAAAGGATCAAAACTTTCATTGCAGTTAAGTTCATCGATAAAAGGTTCCGGTATATTTTTAGACAAGTTTTGAATATTTTTCTGTCACATAAGGACTTAAGTTATTTTATATTTTTTTATTACTATTGAATGTAAATAAAATAACTTCAGTTGTGGTTAATCCAATATATTGGGGTTGAAAACTAAATCGCTCTGTTCATTTTATCTAAGAGAAATGAATTAGAAAATTTAACTTCGGCTCGTAGGACCAAAACAGAAAATTTCAAATTTATTAAGACATTATAAATTAAAACTGGACCTCTTTTTCAAAATTTCAATTGTTTCGGTTGTCAGCAATGTTTAGTTTATGGTGACAGCAAATTCTAAACAATATTTTAAGCTTTTTTATTTTATAAGAGACCAATATAAATCAGCGTTTCAGGTGTATTGTTGTCTAACACTTAGCTTTAACGCCGTAATGATATACCTTAATAAGAGGATCAATGCTGTATCTTGAACCGTAACAGTAACCTGTATTGTTTGATAAAATCCATTAAATTAAAAAAAATGATAAAATCGCTAGATTGACTGAAACTTACTTAATTGTCACTACTTTTCAATAACAACAAATTCAGTTGTTTTTTTTAGCGGCCAACTTTACTGTCTAACGTACTGTCTAAATCGGCTTTTTTTAGTTGTAAAGCATCAACGTCGCCCTAATGGGCTGTACTACATAATTTTGTACGAGCTCTTTAATTTAGATTTGGCTGTTAGTGGAAAGTGTGGCATCTCCAAAAATTTTTGCTTTATTTTTTTACAAACGTTTTTCGAAAATTTTTAATGAAATCAAGTTTTTGTTTTCGTTTGATTTTTATAAGAAAACTTATTTTTTGTAAACTACAACTTTGCTGCTATGAACTATGGTTTCATAAATGCTTTATTCACTTATAAAAGTTTATACAATAATTCTGTGAAAAATGAATTTAAATGTTTTGACCACTACTGTAGGCATTTGAAGAGTAGTAGCTAAAATCATAGGTTATACGTAGATGCAAAATATTTGGTACTAAAATACAATATTTTAATCACATGTTACAGGAAGGGGTGTAAAATAACAAATATTTCCTTGTTCAAGAATTCTGCTTTAATGCTTTAATGCTTTTGTGCTTTTTATTTTTTAGAATTAATCTTTTCTAAATCAAATACGTTTGTAAAAAATTCTACTTATTTAAGTTCTCTATTACCTAAAACCTAATAATTTTATTGTAAAATCATCTATTTAATAAAATTGATTTTCTTATAAAATTTAAAATTATTTCTTTTCAATATCAAACACCTTGAAATTGAAAATAAAAAAATTAAGACTAGAATTCTTAATACAAAAAATCAACAACACATTTAAAAGTATGTGACAAAAGCATGATAAATAAATTAAATCAAGGCCTAAAAGTAGACAACATATTGTGTATAGACATTGACATGAAGAAGTATGCTTTATATATGAATAAAATTAAAAAAATAACATTTTTACTTAATTGGCAGACGACATGTTAAAAGGTAAAACAATGAAAGGCATTCAATAAATTAATAACTCGATATTTACCATAATTAATTTGTGTAGAAAAATAAAAATAAAACGGTTTAAAGTGAAAAAGTATCATAAACCTTGAAAAGGAAAATCAATGTAATTACTATGGCTGGTTAGAAATCTTTTAAAACATAAGACTTCAAAATAATAATTTAAATAGGTCACAGATCTGGATTCAGCTGTGTCGAATTTCATGTATTGTGAAAAATTAGGTTTTTGCAAATATATTTAAGCAGAAACAATCGAGAATTATGATTCAAATTTTAACTAATTTTCAGAAATGTAAGTGATGCAGGTGAGCATAAAATGGATATTCCAATTCGCTACAACAAATCTCATGAAATTTTATTTATATTTTTTTTTCAAATAATTTTCTGTTTCAGAGAAAAAAGGTAGAAATGTTTTCATATTGAAATTGAATTTTTGTTAAAATCCAGTTTATATGGAATATAAATGTGAATTTTTGCCTAAAATTAGTCCTTGAATTTTTAATATTTGTTTTATTTTCCTTTTAAAAATTTTAATTAATTTTTTTTTTGTTTTAAAACTTCAAAAATTTTTTTAATATTTTAAATTTTAATATTTTGTGTGGTTAATGAACTTGCTGCAATTTCAATTTGTGTAAATTAAATTATTTTGTTTTACGAGTATATTTTTAATATTTTGATTTGCTCGTAAGTAAGTTTCAAAAATATATGTATATATTGTTTGTACATTATTATTATTTTTTTAAATTAATTAATAAGATTTTTGTATGAATTATTATTTTTTAAATATTTTTAATTTTTTTTTAGTAATTTAAAGATTTTTTGTTAATTATTTGTTAAAGCTTAGATTAAATTTTTATATTTATTATTTTTTTACATTTTCTTTTTTTAGTGAATCAACGATTTTTTGTTAAATATCTGTTAAAGCTTTTAAATTCTTTTTGTTGATTTTTATATCTTTAGGAATTTCAATTTTATTTTGTAAAATTTATTTTTTTTCTGATTTGTTTTTTGTAGTTAACAAAGAATGTTTTTCGTTCATTAATTTTTCTGTTATCCTCGGTGGTTTTGGTGATCATTTTTTATTTTATTTCAGGTTTTTTAAAATACTTTCTTAGAGCATTTTTAATTTTTTTGGTCAATTTTTATCAGTTTTCGGCTTGTTGTCAGCTTAATGTAAAATTATTATTTTAATTATGTTATTTTTTTTTTTATAATAATTTCATTAAATATTGTTACTGATTTTATCGTTTAATTAATTTATTTTTTTGCTTAATTCAGTATTTTTTTTTTACTTTTATAATTTTTCTTGAATTCAAATTTATTTTAATTTTCTAAACTTTTATAAACTTTTTCAATTATGGGTTTTAAATAGGAAGTTTATTTGGAGAACACTTATAAAATATTTTTTTTATAAATTTTAATAATTTTAAATTCTCTTTCCTTTTTAAATAGGAAATTTATTTGGAGAAAACATATAAAAATATTTTTTTTTTAATTTATATTTTTATTTTTTTCCTTTTTTTTTCAAAAATTTTAAAATCACTTAATTTTTTGTTGTTGTTTTAAATTTGGTACATATATTGTTTTATTTCGGAAATTATTTGTATTTAAATTTCTGTTTCGAATTGTTTAAAAAGTTTTTTTAATTTTATGGTTTTAAAGAAGAAATTTATTTGAAGGGCACTTATATTATATTATAGTAATTTTTTATTTTATCTGTTTGTTTTATATTTTCATTTATGATAACATTTGATAGTTCTGATCCATTTTTATATTTTTCGATATTTTTTATTGTTTTGTTTCATTTATTTAAACTGTTGGTGATTTTGCGATTTTCAGCGATTTCTTGAACAAGAGTTTTCTTAAAATCAATTTTAGTTATTTTATATTTTTTTCTCTTGTTTTTTTATTTAAATTTGAAGGTAAAATAGTGTCTTTTTATTAATATCTTGATTTTCTTAAATTATTATTTTTTTCTCCGTACGTTTTAGAGCAAAATAAAAAAGTAAAAAGGGCACGAAAGACCAATCGGATAGACCAATAAATAAAAACTAACTTTTGAAGAAAAATGTGTCTATAATATAATACAAAGGTCCTTAGTTTTTCAAAAACATTTATTTCAAAACTTTAGAAGTTGCAACTTGTATTTTTACACGACGTCTAATGAACATGAAGTAAAATTAATAATAAAAATACATCAGTATTGATAATAAATAAGATAGACTTTTTATTGTTTCTTTGTTACTAAAAAAATTAAAAATAATTTACTTACCAAAGCGTTTGGTTTTCCTGAACGATCATCGACCCATAGTAAAACCATATCAGCACCAGACATACGACCAGACTTTCGTGAAAATCCTAAACCAATAAAACCCTGCGTATTGACTGTAACTCGAAAATAAATATCTTTTGCCTTGGTCCACCATTCAAGTAAATACAAGCCATTGGCATCCATCATCTCAAAACGATGCCAATCACTGTGATGAATACCTCCACTAGCACCAGTAGATGATGATGATGGGCTGGCTAACAAATCGATAGAATCATTGTGATTGTGTTTGTTACTTTTGTGACCAGCATGATGTAGGCCATGATGTGATTGATGGCCATTGGTGTTGGTGGTATCATGAGGCCAACACTGTACAATTGATATTAACATGCAAAGAATAAGGCCGGTACGAAAACTGTGTTTTTGTACACAGGAATAGTTTGGGTTAATCATTTTGTTTTGTTTTTTATTTGTTAAAATTTTGAGGAAAAATTTTAATTTTATTTTTTATTCTTTTTTCGTTTTTTTTATTTTTTTTTATTTAATTTACTTTAAGCATTTTTTTTATTTTTTTAATTTCAGCTTATTTTTGAATTAAACTAAATTTTAAAATGATATTGTTTTTTGTATTTTATACTTTTTTTTTCTTTAAAACACTATATTCACTACACTTTATTTTTTTTTTTTTTTTTGGCTACACTGTATTGCTGTTAATCCTGGGCTACAGCAAACAGAGTTGTATTTCTTAATTATATTTCCTTTTTTCTTTGGTTTGTACGAGAATTTCTCCTAAAAAGAGAACATATTTGTTTGTATACACGCCAGAGAGATCACTACAAAAATAGCACGCGTAATCCTGTTGTAATGTTGTTATAAAGAAAAAGTAGAAAAAGAAGCCACAGCCAAGTTGTTACTATTATTTTTAGATTAATGTGTGTGAGCGTGTGTGCGATATATATATAAATATATATTTTTTGAAGCAGCTGCCGTTTTTATAACTTCCGATGTTTTATTTTGTGTTTTTCAGGCAAATAATTGACAGTTGGTTTGTTGCTGTGTTTATCGCTTAAAAATACATACGCATCTTTGCACACCTTTTCGTTTTACTTGCTTAATTGTTGTTGTTATAGCTAAAAGTAGCATATGCCAAAGACTTGAAAACACTTTTAAATACCATTTTTATTTAATATTTAAGGGTTGTTTTAAACATTTTCTTATCAATATTTATTTTAATATTTTTGAGTGGTTTTAAACATTTTTTAATATTATTTTTTTTAATCAATATTTTTCTATTGAATCACTAATATTAATATTTTTATCCTTTTTATTTTTCCTTACATCACGTTTTTTTCTTTTTTACAGATCCTTTCTTTACGATAACTCCTTTGCGAATGCGCCCGCTGCGTTTCAACAGAATTAGTTTGAGCTCAATATTTTCATTGGTTGCTCTCTTATTATTTTCTATCTTTTCTTCTCTCTCTCTCTCTTTTTAAAACAATTGTATACCGGCTGAGAAGGTTGCCAGATCAGGCGTTTTTTTAATTCGGACGTTTTATATAATAAATCAACAAAAATTGATTAATTGTTAAAAGGAAACGACAAATTTATGGTGTTAAACATATCTTTTGACGATAGAATAGTCGATCTAAAACACTAAGTAAAAAATATTAATGCCTAGGAAAATTAACAACACAAAATTGTGTGTTTATGACACATTGAACAGTTTATTTCAACTGCAATTAAATAAAAATTTAATCTTATTCTCATTTTTATTATTTTTGACACATGCAAGATTTTCTATTTACAGACCAACCGAAAAATAATAATTTAGAAAAAATTAAAATAATTATATTTTAATAAATTTTTCAGTTGTGTACATTTCATAAAAATATCATGGTAGTAATTTTGTGTATGATTTGGGAAAAACCAAAGTTCCATCACCAAATGCTATTAAATTTTGAATAGATATTTTTTCTAAATCTAATGATGAAATAGAGTTGGTTAGGTATGAAAATTTTTGTAAAAATCTACTAGATTTTGTTTAAAATTTGGCAACGTAAATTCACTTTCTATATATTTTTTCCCATTGGTTCTATAAGGAGCATAGGGGTCATTATATTGGTCGAACATATTCCTGTCTTGTCCCAACGTTCTCACTTCGTCACAAGTTTTACCCACTGCGGGCATATCTATATTGATTTGCCATCTTCACGTAAAATTTAGTGATTTCTTTTTTGACTTCCTTGCGGCACTAAAATAAAGATAAAAATCGAAAAATCTCTTTATCTTTATTTTTGTTTTCACCAAAAAATATTGAAAAACAACTAAATACAGTTGTGATATTATAAATTTATCACAATTTCTTTAAAAATGTGTTAATGCCCCAATTTGTTGTAATAAATTCAAAGATATTTACTGTGACAGTTGATAACTCTTCGCAATTCGTTCTGTTTTACCAGTTTTAATTTTAAGAATTGGCTTGAGAAAGTTATAATTTTTTTTGGCGATTTTATATTAATTTTATCTGGCAGCTACAGCATGTATCTGAATATTTAATTATTACTTTTCTACCTGTTAGGAAATTTTTGCCAGTTCGCCAGCTCAAGACAAAAGGTATTTAAAAAGGTTTATGTGTTATTTCTTCTGCAGAAATGACTTTTCGAACATGTAATCTTAAAGAATTTTTTTTGTATGGCAATTAGTAGATAGGAAATAAAGTTTAGAAAAAAATCTAAAGTGTTGTAAATTATTCTTTTACTTATATTAAAGAATGTGTTATAGTATTGACCTTTTTTGAGATTTTATTTAGAGGTTTTTGAAATGAAAGTAACGTTATTTTTATAAATATATTTTTTAAGCTTCTTTGTCATTCTTAACAAAATTTAAGGAGTTTTATTTTAAGTTTTTCTTAAATCCTAAGTCGTTGACAACAAATCATTCTAGTTTTTCATATGCATTGCTTGAAACGTAGAATCAAATACCAGTGTCTGCTAGCAACTATATATTCAATCTTACTTAAATCTTCAATTCGTCAGTTGATATATCAATTTATCGTGTCCCTTTAAAAGTTACTAAATAACTACCTTATTCCTACGACTGTTAAGCCTCTGCAGCGCGCAGATGTTTTTCTTTGAAACTCTGTGCTCGTTTCAGTAACTTTAGTAAAAAATTTCTCACATGAAAGTATTTTAGCCATCTTATTCTGCACAAATTTTTATTTCTAATATTATAAACAACATTATTAACGCACCCTGTGTAAAAAAATATGGCTTTAATAATTTTCTGTGAGAAATTTCTCACTTATGTTACAAAAACGAGATACTGGTGACAGCGTATTTTACTGCATATGAGCCTAAATGAAGTGCATTAGGCCTATATGTTGATATAATTTTTCGTGGCTTTTTTCTTTTTATAAATTTCCAATTGGTCTCTTATTATAACAATGGCACAAAATTTTTGTGTTCTTCTCTTGTGTTAAAACTATCGATCTCTTTGTATCTCTGGGTTGGTTCTTTTCTTGGCGCTTTGTGTAAATGAATTTTTTATGTCATGATATTCTGGTTCGCCATCAATATTCATCCATCGCTTTTAATGTTAAATACAAATGTATTTAAGTATTTCTTTTACATTTTTTTGCTACGCCTTTTTGCTTGTTTTAACACACCCTACAGTATTCCATAGTAGATGGTGTTAATTAGCCAATGCAACAAAATGTTTTTAGTTTTTTCATTAATGTTATTGATCCGCAGTGATTAACACACTTTAGAAAAAAATTTACTCTTGTGTTATCGTGAATAACGTGGTGTTCTTAAATGTATTATTACGCTTATGGACTATAGTATTGATTGAATGAAGGCTTTTCCTTATTGATTTCATTCTTGCAACTTGTTTTTGCTATTTAAGTGAGAAATTTCCCACAAAATATTGTTGCAGATGTCTTGTTTTATACAGAGTGGGTCATTTTTATAACTTTATTTTAAAGAATATATGATTTACTCTGGCTAACATAAGGGGGTAAGACAAAATTTGAATAAATAAAAAAAAAAATGACTATAATATTGCCATGTGAAAAATGTCTCACTTAAGTTACAGAAACGAGGTACTTATGGCATATAAGCCATGTCATCTTTCTTCCGTCTCTAATTATTCATTAGAACTGATCTTTTACACCACCTTTTGGTGTCTAACTTGTCATTACCAAATTATATATTTTATCTTTAAGAAGCTTAGCCAGAGGCAAGCAAAACAAATGTAATCTTACACCAAATTTTGCAGTCATTTCATAAAAAAAACGCGAAGGATGTAAAGTTTTAAAACAAAACATTATTAAATGGAATTTAACTTTATTATTTTTTAACTTAGATTTGCTTAGATGTAGCTTTGTTTCAAGTCGTTTCGTATCTTATAGAGCAACGGCTTGTTGTACAACTTTCTGTTGGCTAAAATTATAAATTCAATGCATGTTATCTGTACATGTACACAGTTTTAGCAGTCGCAATAACAACAATATGCTGTGCGCTTGCGCATCATAATTCACTGTACACATTTAGTGAGGCAGCAACAAAATAAAATACATAAATCTACTTATACCCCGTTGTATTGTTGGCATCGATAAAACAAGTCCAATGCACGAACATGCAGAGAAAAATTAAAGAAGTCTTCTTATGAAATTTTAAATGTATAAAAATAATAAAATACCCTCCCTGAATATTGAATACTGAACTAAAGCTGCTCAACCACAACAAAAAAAGAAAAACTGATCGTACAAGAATTTGCTGGCAGACTTATTGCATGGTTGACTGACTGACTGACTCACTAAATATTTCGTTTTGTTGGTACTTGTATTCTGGTTTGTTATATACAGCTGGACATATATTAATACTAACTTACTTTTTTTTTTTTTTGGTAGCAGCATTTACTTTTTTGAGGTTTCGTTTTGTTGAAATTAGTGTTGCTAGAAAAATTATTCGTTTATCATTTTGCATTTTGGGGGTTTCTTTTTAACAAATATCAAGGGCGTTTAAAAATATTTTGTTTTTGTTTTTTGTTATGTTGCTGCCGTTTCCCTCTATAGTTTTGACATTATGTCCCAGCTTGCAATTTAATTAATGTATTTTACAGTATTAGGCGAGTTTTACGCGTCAAGGATTTTTTTTTTTTTTTTTTTGTTGTCATTCTGTTAATGCCAATCCCTTTGACGCCTAAAACTCGCCTAATACGCTATTACTGTGAAATAAATAAACTTAAATTGCAAACTGGGCAATAACGTCTAAACTATTATTTTTTCGTTACATATTAAGGTTAGACGAGTTGTTGGGTACTTGGCGATTTTTTATCTTTGTTGATTTTTTTTTTTTTGTTATGTTAATGACATTTTTTTCAGTGTGTTGACATTATTAGCCGGTTTGTATTTTTTTGGGAGATGTAGAGATTTGACGACTTTTAGCACATTTGGCGTTCTTTCCGTTTTCCGTTCAAAGCTCTTTGCGTTTTGTTGCTGTTATGTTATTCAGTATGTGTTAATGTTATGCGCAACTTTATATTTTTTAGTTTTTTCTTCAGATGAGGGTTTAGACGAGTTTTTATGGGCTTGGCGATTTTTTGTTTTGTTATGTTTATGTAATTTTTATTCAATGAGTTCTCATTTTTAGCCGGTTTGTATTTTTTGAGAGAAGTAGAGATTAGACGAGTTTCAGCACATGTGGCTATTTTTTTGTGTTTAAAGCTCCTTGTGGTTTGTTGCTGTTATGTTATTCAGTATGTGTTGATATTATGCGCAACTTTGTATTTTTTACTTTTTTTTAACAGATAAGGGCTTAGACGAGTTTTTATGGCCTTGGCGATTTTTTGTAATTGGGTATTTCTTTTTGTTGTGTAGAAATTTTTTTCAATGCGTGTTGACATAATTAGCCATATTGCATTAAAAGTTCGAAGGAAAGATTAGACGAGTTTTTGTGTAGTTGACAATTTTTGTGCGAAAAGGTTAAGCGCTTCAATGCATGGTTGTTTTCTAAAATTAACTCTCGTGTTACAAGCAATCACAATTATTTACCATTTACTGCTGCATAATCTATTTGCTGCACTTCATTAAAAGTTTTCTTAACAATCTCTCGTACGCTTGGGGCAAATTAAAGCCTCCAGTATTGATTGATTTATTTTTTTCTTGTAAGGAATTTTTTGTACTTCTCCTTTTCCTTTCTCCTTATTCATTTCTCTCCAATACATCTAAAAAGGAGTTATGATCCAAATTATTCTTACAACGAATATTGCAATTCGAATATTTAGTGACACTAGTTTATTGTATTTTCTATCACACCCTCCATTAAAAGTGCCAATTTTATTTAATTTTTCTATTAACTCTCTTGTTGTAGTTTATGCCTCTACACTCTTTAATTTTACCTACCAATTCTTCATTTTTATAATTTTGTTTTTCTGGTTCAGTTTCTTTTGTGATGCACAAATACTGCTGTGAGTTGAATGAGCAGTGAGTCTAGAAGTATGATGGGACAAAATGTTTCATGGTTCGTTAAGCTGTAATTTTCGTATGTTGGTTGTTACTTCTATTGTTGAATATTGTTATGGTTGGTGTCCGGGTTTTATTTGCTGTGTCGTTTCTACCAACAGCTTTTGCGGGAATTTTGTGGTTTTGTTCAAATATAGTTGATATACATTTTTTGCATTTTTTATTTTGTTTGAAAGGAATTGTTTGTTAACCGTCGATGTTTTTTGTTTATAATTACAGTCAAAACGAAATGACGTGAGAAAAAGTCCCTGTTTTAGGTGAATGAACACTTTGAAAATAAATAAAATAAAATATAATTCTAGAGATATTTTAAGTTGGTAGCTATTGTACAGCTGTAATTATCATCACACTAACATTAATTAAACAGTCTTAATTATAAGTTGAACACTTGTTGCAAGGTACTCTTGTAGTAAAACGCCTTTAAAAGATAACAAAAGAGCTTATTTAAATAAAAGAAGCAGATGTATGAAAAACTTTTTTTTTAAGAAATACTTGATAAAGTATAAGAAAATACGTGATATAATGTTTTTTCAGGCAGGTACTTTTTGAAAAGTACCTGATAAAAAAAGTACCTTTAGAAAAATTATTTACTTTAAAAAGTTATCTTCAAAAAACCTTTTTAAAAGATTTATCAACATAATATTTTTTAGCCGGTACTCCTAAAAAGTACCTATAAGAAAAAGTCTCGAAGAAACATCTGGTACAGTTTAAAAAAGTAAGTTCTTATGATTTACCTTTATCCCAAAAACCTGTTTTGGAAATATAAATGATAAAAAAGTATGATATAAGAAAAGTTTCTAAAATATATATTTTAAAGGTAAAAAATTGTTTTTAAAATGTCGCTTTTTAAAAAAAGTTTCTTTAAAAAGTACTTTTGATATTGGTTTCCTTTAAAGAAAGAAACCTGTTTAAAAATTGCTTAAAGGAAAAACGTTTTCAAAACGCCCTTTCAGCAACTTTTTTTTTAGAAATATCAAATCAAAGTATATCTTTTATTATTATCTTCCAAAAAGTACTTTGAAAAAAGGTATTTTTAAAAATATTTTATTTGATTTTTTCAAAAATGCTGTAAAATAAAAATCCATTGAAAATAAAAAATATTGATAAATGCCTACAAAAATAGCTGTTAAAAATATATATATTAAAAAAGTACTTTTTAAAAAATGTACATTTTAAAAACACATTGTTTTATAAAGCTTTAAATTTAGGTAACATCTTTATTAAAATTCATTAATACTCTTTTATTAAAGTAATCTTAAAATTTCAACCTTAAAATGAACTGTTAAAAAAGTACATATTTCATATTAGAAAAAGTATCTCTGACAAAAAAGTACCTTTTGTAAAAACCAACAAAATAAATTTTATTTAATTTATAAAAAACCTCTTAAAAAATGGGTGTTTAAAAAGAGTTCTTTTAAACAGTCAACGTTTTATTGTGGCTTTTAAAAGTGCGCTGTAAAAATTAAAAATGTATATAAACTTTTATTTTTAAGAAAACTTTAAGTAATTTTAAATAAAAAACTTTTAAGAAGCGTCTGTTTTAAAGTACTTATTACTAAAAGTTAAGTACCATTAAAAATGTTCCTTGTTCAAGCAAATTTAAAAGAATACGTTAAGTTAAAAAGTACTTTTTTTAAAAGTTCTTTTGTATAAAAGTCGTTTTGAAAAGAAATTTTAGAGAGGACTTTTTAAAAAAAATTATTTGAAAAAAGATCTCATAGGAAAAATACCTTTAAAAAAAATACCTATAAAAAGGGACAAGAAGTTAAAAAGGTACTTTGAAATAAAGTACTCTAATATAAAAGTACTTTATTTAAAAGTACTTTCACCAAATTTCTTTTTAGAAAAAAGAACTTAAAAAAACGTACGCTGCTAAAAGTTTTCCCTTAGAAAAAATGATTTGTTTTAAACCTTTTAAGAATTTTAAATAACGGTTCTTAAAAATTTGCCATTTGGAAAGTACGTTCTCAAAACTTCCCATTAAATCGTCTTTTTTTTAAATCTCTTTAATCAATTTTTTAATTAAATTTTTCCCTTTAAGAGCTTAGAAAATGCTATTTTTTCAAAAATCAAAATTGCCTCTTTTTATATTTTTATTACAACTTCTTTATCTAAACCGCTCAAAATTTGTTTATTAAAAAAAATTCTACAAAAGCCACAATTTGCTTTATTTAGAAACGATGATAAGATATTTATTATCCCTTTTTATGTTAATCTCTTTTTACCCTAAAAGTGTGTTAAAAGTATAAAAGAAATTGTGGCCACGTTTCCAGAAGTCGCATGTACCTCCATTCCCACAAAATTTACAGCTGATATATTTTTTCTAAATGATGCAGCCGCGTTAAAAGTATGTGAATGTTCATCTACTCTTCAAATAGAAATTAGCAGGGGTTGAACGAATAAATTGTGTTTTGTTGCTCTTTACCTTATGCCCATCGTTATTTTGTTTGTCAGAGATAGAAATATTTGATTTGAAGCTGTTGTTGCTTTTTTGCTTTTTAAATTCTTTCATAATGAAATTTTTATATCAGTTTTAAGTTCGTAAATTTTTCACATCTGTAACATTAATTAAGCAAAAAATAAGAAAACATTTTTTTGCTTTTACTTTAAATCGAAACCCAACCAGTTTGTGCCATGGGACACAAAAAACCATTTGCTGCAATTTGCTGCAGTTTGCTGTCTGTAGTCAATATTTTAAAGTACCCTACTCTTAATTGTAAAGGTGTGTTAAAATCATTACAGGACTTATAAAATGTCTTTATTATTTTCAAGTTACTCCAACAGATGTACTGCAACAAATAAAATTCCCGTACTTTTGACTGGTAAATTTTTTTTTTGTTCTGATACAAATTTTTTAAACTCATTCGTTTCACATTAAAGAATCATTCTTTAAAAACTATTATAGAAAATAAACAAAATTTGTTTTAGTCCCGAGTTTTAAAGGCTGTAAATTTAAGTCCACAGTTTTAATTTTTTTCTTAAAAGTTCCGTGACTTTGAGGAAGGTATACGTGATACTAGCGCCCTCCACTGGCGTACCGAACATAGTTGCGAATCTTAAAACATGGCTGTCAGAACTATGTACTACCCTTTGATTAAGGGTTCGAGACTTTCTAACGCCGTCTGTTAAGAGTGCAACAATACACTTCCATCTATTCTGCACCTTTCCTGCATATATGAACCTTAAAACTACAGCCTGCCCGTGTACCCCGAAGGGACCATGCCAATAATCGGCTACAGAGATGGGCGGCTCTTTGTATGGGCTACCGGTTCCCGTAGCTGCAGCATAACTAAGGACACTGGTCAGTCCTTTGAAAAGTACCCAGCTTGCCCATCCTAATATGGTGCCTGCAAACCTGGGGACTGGTTCCCCCTAAGCCACGAGGACCTTTCGTTAGCTCTGTCAGACTTTTAGTACTGCCGGAGGGAACCCAGGAAGGTGTATGGGATTAAAAGATTAGGACTTCTGACTAGTTTGAATAGGGTTGCCAGACTGGTAGGTTTTTACTTGATTTATACGAAATTTCAATAATCGTCAATATTGCTTTTTTTTGTCAATATTTTCTTAAGTCCAACTTAACACATAATTATTATGTTTTAAAATTCAAATTTTTAATTAATTTTTTTTTATCAAAATTTTTCTTCTGTCAATCAATTTTCATCTGGCAACCCTAAGTATGTAGCATAAACGTCTATAGGTAGTTTAAGGAACTCGAAAGCGTACCGAGAGTGACATGGTAGCTGGGGTTTGATCTCAAATCATAGAAAATAGTTGCCCAATTTACTACTATGTGGCGAAAGATGCTGCTAAAAGTGCAGAGGTCTCGCTGTTATAAGCTAAAATTGGTGTGCATAAGCAGTTCGTATAATTTTTAGAAAAGCTTAGGAATTTCAAAGAGAACTCGATAGTTGTTGGTATTCGAAATCTTAATATTTCGTTAGTAAATAAATCTTAAAATGTTATAGAAAATAAAAAAATATATTTTGCTCTGCGAAAAGTGAAAAAATATAAAAGAAACATAAATTACATAAATTTAACTCTCATTTAGTTCAAAAAGTTGTAAGTATAAAACATATTACCAAAAATAAGGCGATTAAAAAAAATATGTTTGTTGTTGTTTGTTTTTTTATGTTTAATGTAGGGTATCACTTCTGCTTATAAGAATCATATTCTTTACCATTCCTTACAACCAAACCAAGCAAATACCGGTTTAATACCTTTTAATACAAAAAAAAAAAAACACAGAACAACAAAAAACAGAAGAAGAAAAAGAAAAAGGAAGTAAAAGAACAATATTAATCGCAGACACCCTTTAGATTATTATTATCATCTGGTGATGTTTGTTTTCCAGCAGTACTTAAGACAAGTTAGTTTGTCTGTCTTGTCGGCATTCTATTTCTGGTGTCTCATTGATTGGCTTGAGGACAGCATCTGTTCTACAGCCTCTGGCCTCACGAATAAGTGTGGCTTGGCAGCGTGTGCTGCTATTTAGTAACGTTTATCCCACCAGCAGAAGTTGCACGATCTACGTTGTCTGTAAACGATGAAGCAGTAGTCAATGCAGTAAATAGTTGCAATGCAAGAGAAGACATGAAAAAGAATTTTGTGGCAGTTGGAGTTATGTTTGTTTGTTTTTTTTTTGTATTGAAAGCATGGCAATGAGAGGAAACATTTTTAAAATATTTTTAAGTTTTTTTTTTGGTTTTTTTTGTTTGTGAAAAAAATTAAAAGAATAATTATTTTGCTTTTAAGAACTTTGACCCAATGTAATACTTTAAAAGCGATTTATATTTGACTGTTCTCTAATGAGTTCGTAGAGTACCGTGTGATCTAACAACCACCGAGGGCTTCTTTCAAAGTCTATCAAAGCAGTCAGTGACTTTTTCTTATAGTTAATTTATAGGGAGAAGAAAATTTTGCATAATAATTTAGACTTATATTTCATTAGAACCAGCAGCATTTAATTGCCACCACAAGTACTTGCATGTTTTGTGTACGTCTAACCACACAGTGTCTTTTTATATTGCTTATCAGCAACGATATCGATTTTTATCCTATTAACGATTTTTGTTTTCAGATTATATTTAATTAAAATTTTAATTATTTTTTAATAAAAAAAGTTATGTCTTCTTAATTTTTTTTTAATAAATCATTGATTCAATAGATTATTTAATTCGATAAATTAATATTTTTTTTTCTATTAAATTTGATTTCAAGACAATTAAAATTTTATTTAATTAAAACTTTAATTGATTTAAATATCTTTTTTAATTAGAAAAAAATTTTATTTGTAGTTTTTTATATATCATTGATTCAACAAATTATTTAATTCGATAAATTTTAATTTATTTTTCTATTAAATTTGAACTCAAGACAATAAAAATTTTATTTAATCTAAACTTCAATTTGAAAAAATGAAACATTTTATAAATACAGAAACTATTTTCTACGTTCCAATAAATAGGGATTTCCAGCACCCCATCTGAGACGAATATGCTCAAAACCAATTTTCTTCTTGCTTATTAATTGGCCAAGTCGTTTCTAAAAACATCAACATCTCCAAAATTTCAATGCATGTAGAGGATATCTATCGGTCATATAAGTTAAAATTTACTTCATCGTTTTATAAATAACTTTACGAAAAAGCTTTCTGATAGATCTGTACTAAAAGAATTATATAGTTTTTCCATCAAGGAAAAAGTCGAAAAAATATTTTTGTTTAATTCTTATTTCGGATTTTTAGAATTTTTGAGAAACTGTATAAAGAGCAGAAATCAAAATGAAGATTAATAGCGATCATTGTATTCAATAAAATTTTTTTTATTTATTTTTAAGGTATTTTTGCAAATCAGAGATCGACAGAAGGTTTAGCAGTCATTAAAGCGAACTTTCTGATCATAGATAGCAATGGAATTTTAAGACAAAAAGACGTACTAGACTTGATAACAGTTCCATTTGATTTGCAAGACTCAAGGATAGCACTGCTCTAAAGGTGCATCAGACCTTAACTTAAGTCTACAAGAGTTGTCTAGAGAAAACGATAGATAGGAATACGATGTAGTTTGACAACGTTATTTAAAGAATATATCCTCTTACAAATCAATCCTTACCATTTCATTTCATTTTATTTCTTTTTTCTATTGTGGTTTTTATTGCACTTTTTGGAAAAAAATCAAATTTTTATTTTCTTTTCTTACCAGTAATTCCATCACTAAATTTTTTAAATAAATATTAAAACTTGTCACCATTGATATCATGTGGTAGACGGTTATGGAAAGTGCAGCCTACATTTTAAAAAGCACTTAATATTTTTTTTTCAGTTGCCAGCTAATGTATCAGCCATCGATCTCCATTTCATGGAGCCAGCAATTAAAAGATGATTCTTTCTATCGCGTTTTTGTTCTTTAAATGCTTTGATGAACAAAGAGGCAGCAGCTTTAACAGCAGAGACAAAAATTAGCTTGTTTTAGATGATCAAGCACACTGTGATTTTTAAGTCTTTTCAAACAGAATGGCATGTCTTAAATTACTCAGTTTTTTTTTTGGACAACCAAGCCAATTGACCGATTTTTAAAGCCAAAAAGGTGTCCAGTATCACCACCAATGTTTCGAAATTATATCAGCCGACTTAATTGGTTCCTAATATTCACTTTTTCTTTGTGTTGCTAAAAGTTCGAAAAGGGGGAGGGAAGTAAGAAGGTTTTCCCAAAAGCCATACCTTGTTTAGTATCAAACCATCTCAAAGCCTGAATAAATTAGTTTATGGCATTGACATCGCAAGCCGAAAGTTCTACGAGATTCTGCAGCCTCGGTTGCCTAGAAAAATCTCTTTATGTACGGAGAAGGCTAGCCAAGGGCAGAGAAGGTGGTACACATACTCCTCCATGAAGAAGTCATTAAATGGAAGATTCAATCTTCTGACAAAGTATCAGTAATGTAGTGCCCTGTCACAGAGAGCAGTGTGCCTTTTTGTATCCGAGAAGTTCGTAGCAGATTTTCAGCCCCAATAGCGTACATGTAACCTTTTTCGAGCATTTTGTCTGTGTCGCTATCAGTCATGAATCAAGAAAACAAGATTGGGCAGGTCCGTTAGTTTGTTGCTCTCTTTGATGTGACGTAGAAAAAGAATATTTTTCGTAAACAAATTATCGTTTGTGTGAGAGTGCAACTTAAAAATCTCTTACACTTTTTACAACAAACACACACTTTTCATTCTATTATGACGTAGATGCGCAGTAGAAAATTTTTTTGTACAGTTGAGTGCCCAATCTTTTTTTATTAGAGTGTGCAATCTTGATTATCAGTAGTTCCCTCTTTAAGCTCTTTTTACGACGATTTATCAGCAAAACTTATAGACGATATATCTCCTCGTCTCTTTAAGGCAGATTGCCGATCCAGACCTTGTAGTATCCTGGCACCCAAAAGTGCTGCTGCTTAAAATATCTGGCCATTTTGTTTAGAGGTGGTCGGCGTTCACAAACAAATGTGGATGTCGTATACACACATATCAAGGAATTTGAAATCAGTTGTAGTGGTGGTAAATGCGTTCGTAAAAATCATAAAGTAGAGTAAGAAATTTTCTAAAGAATTTCTAGGTAATTTTCCAGTTTACTTCTTCGCCATAAAGTTTATAAGTGCTAAGGAAGGCGCTATGAACGTGGAAAAAAATTAACTTTTCCTGTCATCAAAGGGGAAAAATGGGTTTAAGTTTCACTGACTGCCACTCGCTCTGATAACTCTTCTTTAAACTTTTTTCGTTTGCTAAAATTTCAATGAAGTTAAAAAACCTTAAACACATTTGTTAAAGGAAGACTTCTTTCCTCTTCTTTAAATAATTGGAATGCCCTTTTAACCAAACACGAAGTGTCGAAGATTTTTAAGTGTTTTTGTTTTTTATCTGCTAAACTCCTACTGTTTTAATTTCGTGCGAATAAAAATTGCAATTTAGTTTTCAAGTTCTTTTTTATTCTCAATTTAATGTATTTCGATGTTGTTGTTGTTTTTTTTTATTGTTTTCATTAATAATGTTCAACATTGTTAAAACGACTGACTATAAACGAGCGCAGATTAAACTTGTTTCTGATGCTTTAAACCACTTTAAAAAAACAAACACTTTCGCTGACTGCATTTTTATTGTTGATTTTTTCTTGTTGGCTGCCTTGTTGATTGCTCTTCTTACACTTGAGACAACGTATAGATTTTAATACTTTATTCCTTGAAGTATTTTCTCTCAGATTCTTGATGTTGCAAATGGAAAAGGTCACAGCGGTGATGGTGTGATGCAATAACTATTACCAGAAGCATTTTATTACAAATCCAAATTTTTTCTTCCCTATCAGCATTTTGTTAAGATTTGTTTTAAAGTTTATACTCTGGGGAAAAAGGAATGCTGTTGATATTTAAAGAAAAAAAATCGTAATTGCATGATTTTTATTTTCATTGTTCTTGTTAAACAAAATGAAATTAAATTTTAAATAGAATAGAAAATCAAACTGAATGATGATTATTTGCAGTAAAAGTGTTGCAAACATTTATAACTCTTCTTTCTCTTGATAATAATAAAATTTTTAATTTTATTTTAATGTTAAAAAAATTGTTCACGCCACCAGTTCAATTGATTATGGAGGACTATAGACGACATTACAGCAGGTTGGATTGACTTGAAAAAGTCCGAAGTTTAAAATATAATTCTTGAAAAAATAACCAACTTCAAAACAGAGAAATAAACTATAGGGAGACCTTTTTATACCCTACACCCCGAAAAGTGGAAAGAGGGTCTAACTAAGTTTGTAATTTCATTTGAAATTTTTACGATATCCATTTCCGATCCCATAAAGTTTATAAATATTCTGAGTTCTTATACATAGCGAAGTCGATTGAGCGATGTTTGTCTGTGTGTCCGTGTTAATGTTGAAAACAATTTTGTCAAGGCACTAAATTAGCGAAAGAAAATTTAAATACGCCGATCAATTAGACATAGTTTCGAAAATTTTGCTATGGAAAATCAGGAAGACCACTCCATGTCTCTCGAGGTAGTGGGCTAAACACCACGCCCGCCTCTAATTTTCCTAAATCATTTAGAACAGCAAAGTAACTCCAATAAAAAAAAAAATATATATATGTAACGATAGAGAAATAAAAAATAAGAAAAAAAAAACATTAAGTGAAAAAAAAGGCGCTCGCCCATATTTTCCGAGGTATGGGCCTCTGAACTTTTTATAGAAAAGTACGCTTGCGCACCATATTTTTTTAAACATCAATATGGATATCATTTAAAGGCCGTTGAAGAGATTTTTAAGAAAATACTAAATTTGTTTTAAAATGCGTAACCCATTAAGAGCCGATGACATTTTTATTTATTTTGTTTATTTTATAATTCTCAATTACTTCAGTATTTTTTTATTGGAGTTACTTTACTAAACTAGATTTACATACATGGTGAAGGGTATATAAGATTTGGCATAGCCGAATATAGCCTTTGATTTTCATCTTTAAATTTTATATCTACTGTTGTAGAAGACTTAGCAGTACAGGTTCGCTTGTAAATTACAACTGTTCAAATGTACGGCCAAATGTATAAAATTAAATGAACTTTTAGGACACCCTTTAATTTATAATTTTTTAATATTTTTACTTGTTATTATAATGTTAATAGTAAAGACCAGGATTGATTATCATACTCAGTCGTACGAACTTTCAAAAATTGAGAGAGTATGAGAATGTTGATTAAAAGTGTCTGTCACACTTTTTGACAGATCTCTACTATTTTTTAATCTTTTAAAATAATTCGCAAAAGAATTTTTTCTATGCGATTAAAATTGATTTTTTTGAAGATGAGGAGAAAAAAACATTAAAAGCATCTATTTTTCGCAAATATTTTGTATAATAGTGTGAAACATACGATGCCATTTTGAAACGATTTCTAAAGTAGGAAAGAGTTCTGTCAAATTTCTTTGTATTTTAATCGCCCGTGTGAATCCTGGCCCTAATCGAAATTCTGGCTAATTTTCAAGCGTTTATTTATAATAATAGGCTCATATAGGTCAATTTACGTCACCTGTGGGAACACCCTTTAATTTTTAGATTTATTTTTGTATAACTTCTTGCTATTGGGATCTATAGTGATGCGCAGTTTTTTTTAATTTTAAAGTGGTGCCCTTTAATACACTTAAAAACTTTTATATTGTATGGGGACACCCTTTTATTTTTTTGAAGATTATAAAATTTCTTCAAAACGGAACGAATCTATAAGCATAATTTTTCAATAAAAAAACATATTTTAAATTGGTCTGGTGCCGTGGCACATAGAATCTGTCATACGTTAGACTTTGACATATTCATCTGACAAGTCAGTTAAAATACAATTTTTATTATGAGTGTTGTCACAATTAGTACGTGTCCGTCAACGCAAAGTACGTAGGTTAGTCATCTTTTAACTTTTGACATACGTTAAAAACTTTTACAGCTATCAATTGTTTCTTCTTTTTTGTGTTTTTTAACTCTTGTTCACTTCAATTGTATTCTGTGATTTCAATAAAATTATTTTGGCAACAAAAAAATAAATTGCAAATTAAATTAAATTAACAAGTGCAAAAAATACGAATTAAATTAAAAAGTGAATAAAAATTGAGAGCAAACTTTGATTTAATAGCCGTCAGTAAAGTACTTATTGTGCCAACATCATGCGTCGTTACTTTAACTTCAGTTAAATGCGCTAAAGTACAACTTATGATGGCCTTTGATTTCTGCGGGTACAAAAATAAAATACAACATTCACACGAATTGATAACCTCCTTCTTCTTTTGAAGTCGGTTACAAATTGAGTATAATAAAGAAAAGGAAATTGAAAAAATATTGTTAGACGACCTGAAAGCTCTACTTTAGAGTTGGCTTGGCATGAAGCACTAAGATCAGCTTGTATTTATCACTTTTGTTTCATCAACGAGATATGAAATGCCAAAGAAGACTGTGAATAGCAACCGGTCATAAAAGGGAAACTTTTGAGAGCTTCTCATATCAATTTTATTATTAAAAATTGATATCAAACTTTGATATTTTTTTTTTACAAATTTGCAAAAACTTCTTCGAACAAAGTCGACATTCGCATGACTAATCCAGTAAAATTTATTTTGTGTCACTTAAACGTTTCTTGTTTGTTAATGAGGAGCTTTTTTATTTGATTTGTCATGATTGTGTATCACTTTGATGTTTTTAAATCTTGTTCACACGTTTTAGTTGATGAATTTTTAACAAGTTTCAAGTTTATAAGAAATGTACAACACCCACACACACATACATTTTTTGACGTTGTGAATGTAACAACCTCAGAATTTAAGAGGAGAGTTCAATTAATTAAAAGAAAAATTCATATTAAGGATTTCCTTTTGTATTCAAGTTTTAATGTAGAATATTTTTTACGATATCATTTGCTAAGTTCATGTAAAAGGCGTTGGATATCTGACTTGCTCAAGGTTTAAACAAAGAGCTTTTGGTTAACAATACATAATTTCGTGGGATCGCTGTAAAACAATCTTATTGCACGATCTAATCATAGATCTCCGTTATAATGAATAAAAGAGAAGCTGTTGGGATTATGAGAAGAAGGAGATGATAGGTCATTTTTTGAGCTCCTGCCCTACGCAAGCGAACTAGTGCCTATGATTCCTGGGAAACGGATTTTTTGCCAGCCTCTTTAAAATTTCAGAAAGGAAGCCATGCAGGATAAGTTTCTTTTTTTGCTGAGGAATGGATCAGCTAGTTTCGTTTTTACGGGAAACAGCCGTGTATGGAGTGAAATGTCCTCTTGGAAGACACCTCCCTTATTCTTCTATTATTTTTTTCCTTCTACTTTTTTTGCTAGTCAGGTGAAGGGATCGGCAAGAGCCGATTTAAGGCAGTCGGCTCAATGTAACCTAACAATTTTACTCCTACAACAGTAAAAATTATTTCTAACAAAATAAACTCACACTTTACGAGGGCTGCTCTACATATTTCTGGCCTAATAGTGAAAATGCGAATATTTATAATCAAAAATGGTTTTATTTTTTTTCAAAGTACTCTCCAGCATGATTTATACACTTTTGCATGCGCTCAAACCAGTTGTCGAAGCACTTTTTCCACTTCGATTGAGACACCTCTAAAACATGGTTTTTGAACACTTCAACAGCTTCTTCTTGCGACGAAAATCGTTGACCGAACATTTTTTTCTTGACGTGCGGAAACAAGAAAAAGTCATTAGGTTCCAAGTCAGGGCTGTACGGTGGATTACCCATTAATTCGACGTTTTGGCCGTTCAAAAACGCTCTGGTTTGAGCCGATGTGTGAGAGCTCGCATTGTCATGGTGAACAATGATTCGTCTTCTCTTGTTGGTTTTTCGAATTTCTCTGATGACTTCAGGCAAACAAATTGTAGTGTATCACTCAGAAGTGACCGTCCTACGTTGCTCAAGCAGAACAGTCGCCACATGATCAGTTTTGCCGAAGAAACAGGCGACCATTTGCTTCGAAGTGCTTCTTCCACGAACAACTTTCGTTGGATTTTGCTCGTCTTTGAAGACCCACACGGTCGATTGTTGTTTCGTTTCGGGCTCATATGCATAGATCCATGATTCGTCACCTGTGACGATCTTATGAACGTCTTTTGAAGCACCGCAATCGTATTTTTGCAACATTTCTTTGCACCAATCGACACGAGCCTTTTTTTGAGCGACTTTCAAATTGTGCGGGATCCAACGAGAACAAACCTTTTTTACGGCCAGGTGTTTATGGAGTATCGAATGTATGCTGGTGGAAGAAATGTCCAAGGATGTCTTTATCTCTCGGTATGTCGCATGTCGATCTTGCATTATGAGTTCACGCACGGCATCAATGTTCTCTGGCACAACAGCCGTTTTTGGACGACCTTCACGGAATTCGTCTTTGAGCGAGCTTCGGCCACGATTAAATTCGTTATACCAATTTTTCACAGTGCTATAGGATGGTGCTTCATCGCCATACAAAGATATAAGTTCATCAATGCACTCTTGTCGTGATAATCCACGTCGAAAGTTGTGAAAAATGATGGCACGAAAATGTTCACGAGTTAATTCCATTTTTTTTCTATATTAATTTTTTCAAGTCACCGCAAACAACACAAATAATGGTCGTACGTCAAAACGTTTTGAGTACGATTATGCTTTAAAATAACAAACTTTCCAATGGAAATGTCAGATTGCACTTGGCAGCACTCAGTGTTGCCAGGCCAGAAATATATATAGCAGCCCTCGTATTAACAAGAGGAAGGTGTTCTTTATATAAAATAATATGTAGACTGGATTACTGATTTCTAATAACAAAAAGCACGAACGTTTTATTTTAATTGCCAATTTTATTGAGAACAAAAATGAAAGGTTAAACATTTTCCCCAAATTCCATTAAAAATTTCTCAATTTTTACCACAAACATAAAATTTCATTTTATTTTTTTAAGTGTATTCATTCATTAATGATTATTAGCTAAAAATATTTCTTTTTACATTTCTTATTAATAAATAAATTATAAACTTTATACACAAAAACAATTAACATTGAATTTTTAATAACACTGCACAATGGGTATGATTTAAAATATTTAGTTTTTTTTAATGATTAAAAATAAATTAAAGTTTTTAAATTTGAAATATTTTATTGTCAGTTGGTTGGTTATGCACTTATGTTGAGAATTGATAAAAATAAATTGTTCAAACTTTTTCTTGGTATAAAAACCGCCCCTAATTTTTCTATAGCATTTGGATCAAATATAGACAAATATAGAAAAAAAAAACATGCGGAGATAGAAAATTAAAAAACAAGAAATAATATCACGTGAAAACATTGGCGCTTGCCCATATTTTCCAATTTATGGGCCTCTGCTTAGAAAAGTAAGTTTGTACACCATTTTTTTTTTAAAGATTTTTCAGGAAATTTTTTAAAAATGCTTAACCCATTAACAGTCGGCGCCATTTTTGTGTTAAATTATATTTTGAACTTAATTTTTTTTTTCTTATTTTGTAATTTGCTGTCACCCCAATATTTTGTTTTTTTTTTTTTTTTGTTTTTATTAAAGTTACTTTATTAAAGCAGATTCATATACATAGTGAAGGGTATGCAAGATTCGACATGACCGGAGATTTATTTATTTAATCCATGTCTTCTATTTATTGAGATAATTTTATGTTTTTTAATTTTTATGTTTTACCATTTTTTGGACCTTCATATTTCCAAAAAAATAAAAATTTCATTTTTAGAATTTTTTTTAAGCTTTTTTGTAATTGCAAAATTAGTATCAATAATTTTAAGAGAAAAAAGTTTTTTTATCGCTTAAAAATTTATATTCTTTTTCTATAGCCTTTTGTTTTAAAATATTTAACACAATATTTATTAGCTCAGTATCACCCCACCCCGCCTTAAGCCATATAAAGTTACATTAAATGAAAAATTTTTTCCCATTTTTTAAGGCAACTTCCCCATTGTGCGACGTTATACGAACGATTTATAAATTTTTTTCTGTTCGATTGGTTTTGAAAAGTATTTGCTTAAACTCTAGTGGTATTTAAAAAATCTAAAAAATTTGACCAATGTTGCCACTCTTTTTGAAAACATCTTAGATTTTGCATTTAATATAAGATAGTTTTTGTTTTTCAAACAGCCATCAGGCGTGTAACCGCAATGAGTTATAACAAAATTTGTCAATTTGATCATAACTGCACTACGTCAGTTGGTAGAAATAATCAGTGATAAATTTCCTGCTTTAAAAACTAAAAATTTGGTAAAGAAAACTTAAGCGTATCTTGTCGTTGCTAACAAATTTTGAAGTTATCTTTCATAAAATTTGTTCTTCTTATTTTTTTATAAGTATTTTAGTGCCTGCTAAAGTAATTAAACCCCATAGTTTTCATTTAATTGCTAATGGCAAAAAATAAGAAAACTAGAGAGTCTTATAAACTTTTAAAGTCCCTCAAAATTCCTTGAAACCCTTTTATCTCTACATAATTTCCAAAATAATACAGTTTCTTTTAATTTAATACTCCATAAGTTCTTAACACATTGTAGTTAAATACATGTCATCCAGCTGTTGAAAATCAGGTTTATTCTTTTTAAGTCGTTTCGTTGTTTTTGATTTTTTATGTGACTGACATTTACACTGTACACCAAAATGTGTTGCCTCTTTTAAACCATATTTACATGATAAGGCAGATGATGATGATGATGATGATGATGCTGATGCACTAGATTTAGATTCTGGTTGTTGTAATGAAGCAATCGTTTTTCGACGAAGTGGACAATGTCCATGTTTTAACTTGAATGCCATTTCATAGCACTCACACTGACATTCATCAGCAGTTATTGCTGAAAGTGGCTTAGAATGATGTTGATGACGTTTTTGATTTTGATGTGAATGATGATGATTCACATAATCTCACATAAGCTGATGGGTGTGTTGATGTTGATGACAACAATCGCTGGCAAGTGCCACATCTATTGTATCATCGTGTGAACAGTTGCCAGTCGCATTTAATATGGGCCCACTGCCACCCACTAGATTGTTGCAGCCATTATTGCCATTTGTAAGCATTGTTATTGTTGTCTCCTGGAGACGACTGCAAGTAAAAGAGAATTATAAAAATTGTTTGAGTGTTTTATTTAGTTTTAAATAAGTGGTTTTAGCAACAATAAACAATTCAACAGTTTATACTTTAAAACAGATTACGATGAATGAACAATTTTTGTATGGATTTATGAGCTTTTAAGTATAATTTTTAACAAAATGTTCAAAATGCAATAAAAAAATTAACTGTTTAAAGGAAAGTTATTTATGTTAAATATTAACTCGACACAGAAATTGAAAGTAGAATGATAATTTTTTATTTTCTATAGAAAACATATAAGGAATTTTTTTTTTTGTACAAAACTTGACAACAAATTTAAAAGACTTTTACAAAAACTCGTTGAAAATTAGTTTCCAAAAAACGTGTAACATAAACTTTAAATTTTTTTAATAGAAGATATGACGCAATACGTTAAATGTATTTTCTCAAAGTCTCTTAAAAAAGTTAAATAGAAACAAAAGAACCACAAAATTATTTTTATTGTAAATAAATTAGTAAAAACAACAATTTTTATAAAAAGTTTGTTAAAAAAGTGCCTTATGAAAATGGAAAGATAATATAATTTCGTTAAAAATCACATCAAAATCTATTTGGGAAATTTAAAAGCCATCAAATAAACTTCCTTAGTTAAATTTTGCTGTAGAAAAGATGCCGAAAAACTTACATATTTCATTTTTTATATTAAATGTTTTTGACAAACTTTCTTTTTAGAAAAATTCATTTTAGTAAATTTTCTTAAAAACTGTAGCCTTCGTAAAAAATTTTATAAAAAAGTTTGTCGAAAAGAATTATTTTTTAAAAACTATCGAAAAGTTTTAGTAAGAAAATTTTGGAAAAAATCTGTCTAAAAATTTTTGAAATTAAATTTTCTATAGAAAACTTATAGAAAAAAAATCTATAAAAAGCTCGTAGGAAAAAACCTTCTATAAGATACATACCAAAAAAAGTTGTAAAAAAGCTTGCAAAAAATGTTCCTGTAAATAACTTGTCGAAAAAAGATTTTCTGTATAAAACTTGTCGAAATATTTTTCTGTGTAAAATTTATTTTATAAAAAATGTAGACAAAAGTTACTTTTTGTAAACAAAATTTGTGCAAAAAAAATTTATAGAAAACTCGTCGAAATTTTTTTTCCGAAAAAATATCATATTTTTTAAATTAAATTAGAATATTTTTTCGTACAAAGATTTTCTATAGAAAACTTTTCGTACAAAGATTTTCTATAGAAAACTTTTCGTACAAAGATTTTCTATAGAAAACTTTTCGTACAAAGATTTTCTATAGAAAACTTTTCGTACAAAGATTTTCTATAGAAAACTTTTCGTACAAAGATTTTCTATAGAAAACTTTTCGTACAAAGATTTTCTATAGAAAACTTTTCGTACAAAGATTTTCTATAGAAAACTTTTCGTACAAAGATTTTCTGTAGAAAACTTTTCGTACAAAGATTTTCTATAGAAAACTTTTCGTACAAAGATTTTCTATAGAAAACTTTTTGTACAAAGATTTTCTATAGAAATCTTTTCGTACAAAGATTTTCTATAGAAATCTTTTCGTACAAAGATTTTCTATAGAAATCTTTTCGTACAAAGATTTTCTATAGAAAACTTTTCGTACAAAGATTTTCTATAGAAAACTTTTCGTACAAAGATTTTCTATAGAAAACTTTTCATACAAAGATTTTCTATAGAAAACTTTTCGTACAAAGATTCTCTATAGAAAACTTGTCGCAAAAAGCATATTTACAAAAAATTTGAAGAAAAATAAATTTTCGAAAAAAAACTTTCAGAAAATTTTTTTATGAAAAAATTATACCAGAAAAATTTTTGGAAAGAAGATTTTTTGTTAAAACCTTTTGGAAAAAAATTTTTCCATAAATTGTTATCCATAAATAATCGTTGAAATTTTGCTAAAGATAAAATTTTTTTGAAATCTGGTCGAAATAATAGTTCTCTTAAAAAATCTTGTCGAAAAATTTTTAAAAGAGAACTTTACAGAATTTTTTGTTTTAAAAAATGGTATAAAAATAGAAAACTAGTTATAAAACGGTTAGTCTGTAAAAATTCTATTTAGATTTGTTTGTAGTCACTAAAGAAATTTGGTTTTCAAGAAAAATACTTTCCTTGAAATAAACACAAAGTCGGTTGATATAATTTAAATTGAATAGATTTTTTTATAAATTTTAAATTTTATTTATGACGCTCTTTAAATCAACTGTTTCGAAAACAACACATTCTTGACTTTTATATTTTTGTAGATATAAATTGAAAAACAGCGAACGCTTTATGACATCAGAGTGGAACTGTATAACTTCGTTGGCATTTTGCCTACAGTTTTTTTTGTGGTTTTTTATTCTTTTGTTTTTTTGTGGATAATACTTGTGCTACGAATTCCTAGTTGCATCTGAGATTAATTTATTGCTTAACAAAAAAATCTTTTTGTTTTTAATTTCACAAAATATTCATATTTTTTGTAAAACCACTGGACCAAATATTTCATGAAATTGAGTTTTTATTAAAAAACTATATAGATTTTTTATTGAAAATCATATTTACCTTCTGATGGTACTTTGATGAAAGCATGACCTTCTGGAGTGATAGTAACGTCGTGATGCTGTCAATGATGTGTCGCGATGTTTGCACATTGTGCGCGAACCACCACAAAACAAATATCTAAAGACATAAAGAAATACAAGTATTTGAATGAAAGTAAAAACTTATAATTAAGAATAATGATAAAGTTTTATAAACTCAAAAGATTGTGCAACAAAACAATTTTTTTGTTATTGGGTGAGTGTGAAATATCTTTTACTTTTTAGTTTTATATTTTTCCCGGTTTTTCATTTATCTGTTGATTGGTAAAGACTCTAGGACTGCGCTAGGCAAGATCTTAACATTAAATTTGTGTTATGATCATAAAAGGTGGTGTTAAATTGGCAGTGGCTGGGATACGAACTCAGTGCACGATATTAATCACATGCATAGTAGTCAACGTGGTCATTAACCATCTCGGCTTTATCCCCTTTCTTATTATTTTTTAGAATCCCATACTTTAATTTAAAATGCTTTCTTATTATTTTGTAAAAAAAAGTGAAAGAAACCTAAATTTTTGTCTCTGCTCTTAATATTTTCACACCCTTTTTAGAAAAATATTTTTTATAAAAAAAAAAAAAAACTTATTAAGTTTTTCCTGTTAGAAAAATGTTAAATTTGCAAACTACTTTGTAAAAATATTGTAGTCATAAGCAATTATATGAGGTATTAGAGTCAACCATATATCTAAGCAATACTGAATGCATCAACCATTCGCTTTTATCCGTTGGGTTCTTTAATTTGCAAAATAACAAAGTTTTATTTTCTCAGCTCTATACATTTTTTTGTTGGTTTTTTTGTTTCCTGCCATGCCACTCGCAGCAACAATTTTTATTTTTAGGCGATTAAAAACGTCTAAAATAATGTAACATGGAAAGATATGGCAGGCTTGTTTTTTTTTTTAACTTGATTTAAATACGTGAGGCAAATAGCCAAATAATAGAATTCTGCAACAACAACTAAAAAAACTTGTCTGAGCTGCTTGTTAAACTTGTTTATGTCTGCGGTTACAAAAAAACTTAAAGCATAAATTTTCTATAGTTGTAAGAATTATACTATTCATTCTCTATCGGTTGTATAAAGATATTAACGTCTGCGGAAATCATATAAAGTCTTTTTTACTTCTTTTGTTGTTCTTTTATTCACTTTAATTTTCTTTTTTTTATAACAAAGTCATGAAGTTGAAGTGTATGATTAAATACCTATTGAAATGTTTACGAAATGCTCCGCTAACAAAATACAATGCCACTGGGTTGGCACAACTGTTGGCAAAAGACAAACAAAAACCAACAATACGCAAAACATGCCAAAAAAAATTATAATCCTCCTGAGCGGTGGGCCTGAAATGAAAAACAAGAAAAATAAAAATGTTAAACATTTATTCTATTCAAAATTATTGTTGTTGTTTATTGTGTAAAATATAAATATTAAAGAATTGTTATTAAAAGGCAAAAGTTTCATTATTTTTCATCCCTATGGTAGACGACAACAAGTCGTGACTGGCACTTTAGTGGGAAAATCATTTTTTTTTAAAAGAAAAATACCTGAGAAATGGAAAGATAAGCTGCACTAAATTAAGAAATAAATTTAAATGATCCACATGATGTCCAGTTATTTTGCAAATTATGAAAAAAAATTCGAACTGTAAAATAATTTTATTTATATAAATATTGCGTCACTTTAATCTGTCGTATTGCTTGCTTTAGCGGCTTTTTTTTTTGTAAAAATGTCAGAGATAAAGGGCTGTGCATACGGACAGACGGTTAGACTGACAGAGATTTCAGCGAAAACAATAAGGTTACGTTTTAACACCCAAAAACTGTAATGTAAGGAATTCAACAAGAACACGACTTACAAAATTTGACTTTAAGAAGGAGATCAGACGAGAACATTGATTCTTAATTTTTAGGAATTTATTAAGTTTTTTCCTTCTTCTGTAAAGTAACAAAAAATTGAGTTAAACCATTTTTATATTAAGCCATTGATATAGATATATTCTGAGTTCTAATGCATTGTGAAGTCGATTGAGTTATGTCCGTCTATCCGTTTTTCCGTCCGGTTGAAAACAACTTTTCCAATTAGAATAATGAAGTAACTGCATTTAAATAAACAAATATTAGGGCCGCTCGCTCATATTTTCCGAGTGATGGGCATCTTAATTTTTCATAGAGGAGTACGATTGTGCGCCATAGTTGTTTTAGATATTAATATGGGTATCATTTCATAGCTTTAAAGAGATCTTTCAGAAAAAAATAAAAAATGCTTAACATTGAGGAACTTAATTTTTTTCTTTTAATTTTTTAATTTTCTGTCACTCCAATATTTGTCAAATGCCTCTACTTTACTTTTAATTGTCAATTTTACCTAAGTAATTTTTTATAGACACATTGAACTGGCCTCGTATGTAAAAAAATATTTCTTATCCTTGGGGTCTAAATAATAGGTAATTACTATCTGTTAAATAAACGAATTGTCAAGTAAAATTTTGTATGTGTTGGTGTTTAAATGCATTTCCTGATATTCAAGAACTAAAGCTCAACTTACCAGTAATAGAACCACAGCATGAAAACGTGAATCGGAAAGAAACAAATACCAAAAATAACCACGAAAGCCAAAACTGTTAGAGCCACCTTACGGCGAGCACGGACCTTAGAAAAACGACAAAAAAATAATTTTTAATTAAATAAATAAATATTAATTTTTTACATTATAAAAATATTCAATAATATTATTTTATATCCATGATTTAATAAAAACTTATGAAAACTTTAAAGTTTAAAAATTTAAATTTGCAATTTTTAGGAGGAGCTGTAGCAACTGTTTACTCACACAATATTTTTAATTGAAATACAACTCCAAAATGTTTGTATGATAAATGTGAATGTGGGCTTAAATATGTAAGAAGTTTTAAAGATAACAAGAATTGCTGTTTAAATATTTATAGCATTTTAGTTCAACATTGTGCATTTTGCTACTTTGAATTTTAATTAAATGCACTGTGGGTCAGGTCAAATAAAAATAGTATTTTTGGGAGAAAAATTTTTAAGTTTCTGGATAAGGAAATCGTTTTTAGTTTTCTCTCTTTGCTTGTGCTATTTTTGACATTTGAGTTTAAACCAGAGGATTAACAAAACTTCTCGAACGACCGCGCTCAAGTTGAGCCTCAACCAAACTTCGGAACTTATTTGCTCACCTTGATAACAAAATTAAGTTATCAATCAGACCTTGTAGCCAAAAGAAACACCCGTTGAACTTAAGAACCCATTAGTAATATTGAAATCAGCTTAAGTGTTCGATTTTTATAGATTTTTAGTGTAACAGGTTTACTAGAGTGCAAAAATCCTTCCTTTGGAGAAGAGATTTTATTTGATGCCAAAAACGCTGTAGATCGGAAATCAAACTGTTATGGGTTGCTTTTGTAGCCTTCAAGTTCCTCTCAACGTTAAATATATAATTAAAGGTTTTTTTCTTTACTTGTGCATTTGTAAAGAACTGACAAATTAGGCTTTCGACTCCTGTACATTACTTTGCCCCTGTCCTTCGAGGGAAATGTATCGTAAAAGATAATTATTTGTTTGAAATATATTTGTGAACAATCTTCGTGTCACATTGATCTCCTAAAAAAGGTTTAAGAAATTAATGATATTTTACGCAGCCTGCTTGCCTTTGGGTGAAAAAAATCTAACATTGGTGTTGTAGTTCTGTAAAGGTAGACCTTATCTCTCTAGAACCAGTTAGAAGTAGATGTAAAATGTAAAAATCAAAGTCTTAAAAGCGGCTGCAAAGGGCAGAAAGAAGACGGCAACTACACCTTTTGAGGGCTTAGGAGATTAAACATCGAGTTAATTAATTGATGATTAAAAAGCCTGTTAAGAAATAGAGTCTCCTTAAGGTCATAGCTGGGCGTTTGGGAAGAAGAGACTGAGAAGAAAACGCCGTAAGGAACATACAACTTTCAAAATACAGCCCAATAGATTTGTGATCAGTGGAACTAGTCAGGAAGTGAGTGAATTGGCGAAGACGCCTTCACATTCTAACCTTGTAATTTGGAACTCTGCCTAATCAAATACCCAGAGAGCGAGATTAACACTAGCAAACGCTATACTTTGTCGTCAACTTAAACAAAGTCAGTGTGAGCCAGGATCTCACAAAAATTGTCTTCTTTAACTTGGAAAACATGGCCGAAAATGGCGGTGCATATCGTTTGTGAACTTTCTAAGCCTTGGCTTTTATTAGAATGAGGATCTCAGGAAGCAATTTAGGTTGTGGATGCATTGAGCTAATTCAGTCTTAAGCAAATACTGAAAATAACGCAAAACTTTTGATGAAAGGGAAAATAAACAAATATTGGTCGAGTAAGTGCTTAGTGGGTGGCGCTTTACTTGTAATCAAGAGCTAAGAAATGTTTTTGGCTGAGTTTTTTTTTTTGTTGCTTATCAATAAGGAGCGAAAGGAGGTTTAAACAGATCAAAACCTAAGCTTTAAACTCATTAAGACTGGAATTAATTTTATCTTAAAGAATTTGCCACCACAGTGGGATAGAATCAAAATATTTTGAAATAGCTCAGCCACAGGGAGTTAAAAAAGATTAATGTTTAAACATTAAAAAAAAAATGCTGTGAAACCAAATAGTGGAAAGTGAATGGTACTCAGCTTTAAAATTTAGAAAACCCTCCGTTGTGCTCATGTCAAATAGTGAATTAATTGTTTTAACCTTTAACAAATTGCTGAGTTATTTCTAAAATATTTTAATTCTGCTCCACTGTGCATTTTACAGACTTAAATAATAGTTATATCGATATGTGATGTTATAGTTTAAATTAAACTAAAAGTCTTTAATCTATAGTTTAATGTATTTGAGGTATCAATATAAAATCAAAATCAACAAAGATAAAACATTAAGGATAAAACACCTGTTCTTATAAAAGCCTGCAATATTTTTTGTGTCTTAGAATGATTATTATTTTCTCACTCAAATACCTTTTAAATTTTATAACACTAAGAGCCATAGTGCTTAATAAAACACATGACAGAATATCTAATTTCACTTACCTGCCTGACAGCACCATGCATTTCACCCGGTACATTAGCTGCGTACATTAAATGTCTGGCAATTAAGGCATAAAAAACGCCAATAATAATCAGCGGTATGGCGTAGTAGACAAGAAAACGTAGCAACACCATTATTCTAGCGTACTCCCAACCCCATTCTTCCGGAAATGGATAACACAGTGAAAACGATTTATTGCTATTAATTTCAACTTTCTAAAGCGTTGACAGAAACAAGAAAAATTTAATAAAAAAATAAAATGAAATGAGTCAAATATTAGACATGTTTTTTTAAGTGGAAATTATTGTAAAATAAAACTTGTTAAGAGTAGATTTACCTTGACGTAGGTACCCATTATGGCAGGCAGACCACATGCAATGGCTAACAACCAAATTGATACAGCAATAGCGATAGTCATGCGTGTCGCATGTTTACCACCTCCTTAAAGAAAAATTTTTACAAAAGATTTATTGTTTTTTTTAAAGAAATTTAATAAACGGTTTTTATATTTTGTTAGTCGCTCACCATGGGCATGGAATTTTCGTAGCGGATCCACGATAGCAAAATAACGATCGGCCGATAGGGCTGTTAGTGTAAAAACAGACACTCCAATAGAGACGTCTTTAAAAAACTCCGATACTGTACAAAGAAAACTACCCCAAGGCCATGAGTCCACTGTGTAAACTGTAGATGTTAGAGGCACAGTCGTCACAATAACTAATAAATCTGCCAGAGCCAAGGAAAATATATAACTGCCAAAGGAAATATCAATAAAAAAATTACTTAAATAAGTTTATTTTAACGCAAATTTTTAAGCTTAAAAGCTTTGAAAGTATAATTCTTTAAAAACTGTCAGCCATGACCACAACGAGGCCTTGCTGCAAGAAACGCGTATCTAACTCAAGGCGAGATAAATGTTTTTAAAAATTTAAATTCTTACGTTTGAATATAATGTTTTTGCTAAGAAAAAGTTTTATGACTACAAAGCAGTTTCGCATGTTCAACTCTGAAATTCAATATTTTGAGTTATGACTGTCTTGTTGCAAAAGCTCGATATGATATTGCTTGCCATGTTGTTAAACCTGTGTGATTGTGTTTGTAAATGTTATTTTAAAAATGAATTTCTTGGACAACAATTTTCAATATTTTAATACTTCTAAAATTATTCATTATCGTTATTTCATCTAAAATATTTTGAAGCCTCTTTTTAATTGAAATAGTCAGGCTGGCAATTGAGACACTTAATTCATAATAGTGAGAATAAGGAGAGTTTACA
The DNA here is from genome assembly GCA_937654795.1 of Cistogaster globosa. NCBI lineage: Eukaryota > Metazoa > Arthropoda > Insecta > Diptera > Tachinidae > Cistogaster > Cistogaster globosa. Next base: position 8,200,872 of record OW569407.1, read on the forward strand.
GATTAGAGTTGATAAATAATAATTAAGTGTGAAAATTTTTTCTTTGTCATTTTACTAACCCTGTAATTGTATATTTTGTTTATTTTTAGATCAGTGTGTAGCGATTTTAGTGCCAAGTAGACATTTTATAATTTTAAACTTAGGGCAGCCAGTCTACGAAAACAAATAAAACGTTTCGTAACGTTCCATGTAAAAAAATAAAAACATAAGCACAAGGAAAACCATAATAACTATTTTTGAATGACAAATAATGCAAACTTAACAATTGGCATAAGTTTGCTTAAAAATAACTGCTTCTCTTGGATTCGTTCTCTACCATAATTAGCAAATCAATCAGCAAACGTTTCCGTAACGTTTTTTTCAAAATTTTTTATTTTTTTTTTGTCGTTTGTCTTTTGGCTCCGTAACATTAATTTAACGTACAGTTTGTGCTTCTAAGTAAAATCATAGCAAATTCTTCTCATTGTTTCTAATTTAGTTTTGTTTTACTCATTACAAAAAAAAAAAAAGGCAAACGTTTCGTTTTGTTTATTTGCGTTCCCTGCTAAATACTGCTTGTGCCGTGTTTTACTTCATAAATTTAAGTTTTGCTTATTTTTCTAAAGGTGTCAGAATAAATCTTATAAATTTTTTTTACGAAATGACTTTTTTTCAGAAAAAAGAAAATTTTATTAAAAAATTCTTCTGCTTATTTTACGAAAAAAATTTTGTTCAAGAAAAAATAAATAAAAAAAGATAAGATGAAATTCTTAAAATTTTGATAAAATTCTTCAGTTTATTAACGTTGTCCATTCCCAGTCTACCTTGTAAAAAAAATAAGTCACGTTTATCCATTCTCGATCTGTCACGTTTTTTTTTTTTTTTTTTTTTTTTTTGTGATAGAGGAAGATATACATATTTGCGTTTCGATGATTGATTCTCCTAAAATTGTCAAGAGCATAGTAATTATATTTATTTTCAGTGGTGGTACCTTATTTTAAATTAAACAAAAGGTACCAGTAAAATAAAAAAGTGCCATTTTCCTATAAAGTCTTCTCAATTCGGTAAAAATCATTAAAATTTAATTAAGCAGTTCTTACTTTGAACGATCAAAAAAAAAGTAACACTGAAATAGAATTCAACTAAAATTTTTTTCCCTTTGTATAAAAAAGTACCAAAAATATAAGGTATAAAAAAGTACAAAAAAGTACCAAAAATATAAAGTATAAAAAGTACCAAAAATACCAACTCTATTTTTTTTTTAAATTTAAGATATATATTCTTTTTAACATGTTTGTTCAATTTCTAGTTTAAGCAGACATAATATAAATTGTTTTCGAATGCATACAAACCTTTTTTTCGCAAAGGTACCAAAATTGATATGCATTTTTCTCGTTAATATCTGCCCAAGGTCATATTCTAGAAATATTAATAATTTTTCTAAAACCAATTATAAATGGATAAATTCGATTTTTAAATTAAAATACAAAAATATTTGTAAAATTAAAGTACATAAATATTTTTGTACCGAAAAAAAGTACCAACATTTACTACAACTTAAATTTTCAAAAAGTTTTTATACATAATAATAACTTATTTGAATAACAAAAAAGTACTATTCCAATAATATTTTTTTTTTTTTGAAGACACAAAAAATAAAGTGTTTTATCATTTTTTTTAGCAAGTATAAAATATCAAAAAGTATTAAATTGCATATCACAAATTATTTGAATTAACTAAGATTTAATTTAAATTTTATTTCCAACTGGCCTGGCAAGCAATGGTACCGATTTTTATTTGTTATTTCCTCGTCTAAAACTTTAGTGTAGATTGATCAACATGATATTTGCTTTCATTAAAGTAGAAAGCCTTTTTTATCTTTTAATAATATTTCATTTAGGATTATAATTTCTTGCAATTACTAAAAAGTTATATTACAATTATTTAAGATCTTAAACATTATTTAATTTTTTAAGCACTTGGTCTTTATAATTTTTTATATAAATATATATCTAATATTTCGCTACTCCATTGTGTAGCATCATCAGGAAAACAAATATTTATTTAAACAACATAAAAACAACAACAAAAGTGTAATAACTTTTTTTCAAACCAACATATCGTTGGTCACAGGATATCAAATCAAAAACCTAATTGGGTTATTTTTTTTAGTGCAAAATAATTTCAATAGCTTTGTTTTCTTTACATCATCCGCTTAGCAGCGGAGTAACAAGGTTTTTTTTTCTTTGTCTTCTGAAAAGTAAAAAAACATGTTTTTTACAAATGCAAAATATAAAATTATTTCTTTTTTTCTAAATGTCTATAAATCTGTGTATTACGAGGGCTGCTCTATATATTTCTGGCCTAATAGTGAAAATGCGAATATTTATAATCAAAAATGGTTTTATTGTTTTTCAAAGTATTCTCCAGCATGATTTACACACTTTTGCATGCGCTCAAACCAGTTGTCGAAGCACTTTTTCCACTCCGATTGAGACACCTCTAAAACATGGTTTTTGAACACTTCAACAGCTTCTTCTTGCGACGAAAATCGTTGACCGAACATTTTTTTCTTGATGTGCGGAAACAAGAAAAAGTCATTAGGTGCCAAGTCAGGGCTGTACGGCGGATGACCCATTAATTCGACGTTTTGGCCGGTCAAAAACGCTCGAGTTTAAGCCGATGTGTGAGAGCTTGCATTGTCATGGTGAACAATGATTCGTCTTTTCTTGTTGGTTTTTCGAATTTCTCACATGACTTCAGGCAAACAAATTGTAGTGTACCACTCAGAAGTGACCGTCCTACGTTGCTCAAGCCGAACAGTCGTCACATGACCAGTTTTGCCGAAGAAACAGGCGACCATTTGCTTCGAAGTGATTCTTCCATGAACAACTTTCGTTGGATTTTGCTCGTCTTTGAAGACCCACACGGTCGATTGTTGTTTCGTTTCGGGCTCATACGGATAGATCCATGATTCGTCACCTGTGACGATCTTATAGGCGTCTTTTGAAGCACCGCAATCGTATTTTTGCAACATTTTTTTGCACCAATCGACACGAGCCTTTTTTTTGAGCGACTTTCAAATTGTGCGGGATCCAACGAGAACAAACCTTTTAACGGCCAGGTGTTCATGCAGTATCGAATGTATGTTGATGGAAGAAATGTCCAAGGATGTCTCTATCCCTCGGTATGTCACATGTCGATCTTGCATTATGAGTTCACGCACGGCATCAATGTTCTCTGACACAACAGCCGTTTTTGAACGACCTTTATGGAATTCGTCTTTGAGCGAGCTTCGGCCACGATTAAATTCATTATACCAATTTTTCATAGTGCTATAGGATGGTTCTTCATCGCCAAACAAAGATTTAAGTTCATCAATGCACTCTTGTCGTGATAATCCACGTCGAAAGTTGTGAAAAATGATGGCACGAAAATGTTCACGAGTTAATTTCATTTTTTTCTATATTAATTTTTTCAAGTCACTGTAAACAACACAAATAATGGTCGTACGTCAAAACGTTTTGAGTGGAAATGTCAGATTGCACTTGGCAGCACTCAGTGTTGCCAGGCCAGAAATATATATAGCAGCCCTCGTAATAACTTTTAACATTTCTAAAATATAACGTCGTTTGAACGTTTTGTAGAAAATTTATTCTGGCCATATTGAAATTTTATTGCTGCATGTTGACACAGCCGACCTTTATTTTGCAGTTCACTGACTAAAATTAATATCAATTGGCAGAAGGCGTGCAGACAAGTGTTAATGTAAATTTAATATTTTGTAAAATACCTAAAATTTATTTACTTTTTTTTTAAGGCCAGACAAAAAAGTATTCGAAATATAAATGCAGCCATATTTCAAATTGACAGCTAGTTTTTTTTTTTTTTTTTTTTTTTTTTTTTTTTTTTGGGGGGGGGGACTTATTTTATAACTTTTCGCTAGGAAGAGTTAGACAAAATCACTGAAGTTTTAATTTTAATTTATTATGAGATTAAGTGCCATAATCAAATCCAGTTGATGTAGTGTGAGTTTTATTTAATTTTAAGTCTTTAACTTTACAGCCCGAAGAAAGGGTAGCAAAATACTGAAGTTCTTTTAAAACTTTATGATTATTCAAGCCAAAATAGGAAATTTAATTTTTATTTGTTTAATCTTATTCTTATTCATTACTTTGTCATGCTTCCCGTCATTTATTTACGTAATTACTTTCCGCTTCCTTGAAAATTAACTGCTTTTTGGTGTTAACGTGACAAGCACGTGTCAGACGCAGAGAGCTTTTAAGCATGATATGAACATAAAAGTTTATTTTTGTAAACTTAAATTTGAAATGTCACATGTTAATATCCATTATATTGTTTTTATATTTTTTTCTTGTCATTAAAAAAAAAAAGGATTTTTTAAGCGTTTATTTTTGCAATTACTTTTTGACTGTATGAATGCTTATACTTGCAGTACTTTTCTTTTCTTATTCGATTTATAAGTAAAGCTGCAAATTTGTTGTTTTATTACAAAACAACATTTTAAAAAACTTTTGTTAATAATGCGTTTAAGAATTTTAATTGCTTTTTCGAAAGTTTTTTTTCTCCGAAATTCCTATAAATGTAAAAATTTTAGTTGTCGTTTTTTGGAATACAAAAAAAAATATATATTCGCTAAAAGCTCCTTTGAGTTCTTAATTAGGAAATTTTCTTATAAACAAATAAATATAAAAGATATTTACGGTCAGTACGAAAATTTTTTGATCGATATTCGTAGTTTTTTTTTGAAAAATTAAAATTTCATATCTTTGAGAAATCGTCAAAAATTTAGTCAGTATTTTTATAAATACAAGAGCAAGAAGAAAGATTTACTTTCAGTTATTAAAGTAGAAATTTGTTTTTATAAAAATATTGGTATACGGTATATTCTTCCGAAAATTATAATAATAAAGTTTTTCAAAAAAAATCTTAAGCCAACAGAAGAAATATTCTGCAAAAAGAACGTTTAAATTAACAATTGTAGTGATAGGCAATAGAAAAATTGTAGTATAAGAGAAATATTGTACAGCAAGTTTTAGTATAGAGAGGATTTTTTATAGAAAATTTTTGTTAAAAAGTTTTCATAAAGAAAATTTCATTATCAAAGAAATTTTTGTATAATAAATTTTAGTATAAGAAACATTTTCTATTAAAAATTGGTGTATAGAAAATTTTCTAATAAAAATTTTTAGAAAAGAAGATGTACAACATAAATAAATTTTAATGGAAAACATTGGTACAAAAGAAATAATTTATAAAAAATTTGAGGATAAGGGAAAATTTTTATAAGTCTTTGAACTGTAAGAGATATATTCTATTGAAAATCGCAGTATAAGGGAAGTTGTCTATAGAAAATTGCAAAATGATTGAAATTTTGTATGGAAAATATCAGTATAAAGGAGATTTTTTATAGAAAATTTTTGAAGAAGAGTTTACATATAGAAAATCAGTATAATAGAAATTTTTTTATAATAAATTAAGTATATGAGACATTTTCTATTTTAAATTGCTGTATATGAAATTCTCTGTTTAAAATCGCAGAATAAATGAAGTATAACATAAATAAACTTTATTTGGAAAATTTTAGTATAAGAGATTTTTTTTATAAAAAATTTTGGTATAAGAATAAACTTTTCTGAACTGCTAGAGACATATTTTATTGAAAATTGCAGTGTAAAAGTTTTTGAATAGAATATTGCAAAAAGAAAGAAACATTGTATTGAAAATTTTAGAGACATTTTCAGTAAAAAATTACAGTATAAGAAAAGTATTATATAAAAACAATTCAATGTAGGATAGATTTTTTTTATATAGAAAATTTTAGTATAGGATATATTTTCTATTGAAAATTGATGTACAAGAGTTTTTCTATGGAAAATTGCACAATAAAAAGACTTTGCACAGAAAATTAAAGTATAATAAAAAATTTCTAAAAAATACAGATAATAAGTTAAATTTTATATAGAAAATTGTAGTATAAGATAAATTTATGTATAAGAGAAATTTTTTACAGAAAAGTCGGTTTCAAAATATTTTCTATAAAGCATTGATATATAAGAGATATTTATTAATGAAAGAATGCTTTTTCTGAAGAAATCATTTACTGTAGAAAAATACAATATAAGAGTTTTTCGGTAGAAAATCGATTTTAAAAAAATTGCATACAATTATTCAAAATAGAAAAGATATTCTATGAAAAATTTGGTATAAGAGTTTATGTATATAAAATTGGAGTATTAGAAGCATTTTACATAGATAATTTTATTATTGGTGACATTTTCTCTTGGAAATTGCTGTATAAGAATTTTCTTATGGAAAATTGCATAGTTTTTTATAGGAAATTCCATAATAATTTTTTTGAAATATTGCAGTATAAAATAAACATTATATGGAAAATTGTATTATAAGATATATTTTGTTTGAAAAATTTTATTATAGGAGACATTTTCTATATATAATTCCGGTATAAGAGTAATTTTCTATAAAGCATTGAAGTATAAGAGATATTTTTTATAATAAATTAGATTAAAATTTTTTTATTATTCAAGAAATATTATATAAAACCTTTCAATCATATTGTTTTTAGAGAAAATTGTAATAAAAAAATTTTTTATACACAAAGCAGTATAAGAGAAATTTTGTAAGTGGCAGAAAACACAATTTTCAATAGAAATTTTGTAGTAAAATGAAGTATGGTAGGAAAATTGCGGAATTAAAGAAATTTTTGTATAGAAAATTGCAGTATAATAGAAATTCTGTATGATATTTAAGTATAAGAGAATTTTTTTTTATTAAAAATTGATACACATATAAACACATTTTTTTTTATTTTAGTAAAAAAGATATTTTCTATGGGACTTAAAATTAAAATTATCTCTTAAAATTTCTAGTGTAAGAGAATTATTTAACCAAGCTGTGTGAGCATGTCGAAATAAATAATGATGATTAAAATTGTATTAATGTCCAGTCAAAGCAACAGAGTAAGAAATAAAAGTACTAGAAAATAAATGAAAAATCATAGCAGACAAAAGTAAGGGTTGACGTGATGGTATTTGCAATTAAAAAAATCACTGCGTTTAAAATTAAAAAAAAGCTAAAAAAAATTATTAGGTGCCACGGAGTAAAGGCTTTCAGGAGCCTCCTAAATCAGATCTACATTTAAATTGTAAGGATACGCTGCATTAAACTATATGACATGCTCATGGAATCAAATTGTAGATTTTATTGTAAAATTATCCTCATTAAAAATTTAATTCAAGGAATAATTATCTCAAAAATTATTTTTTTCAATGACCTTAATTTTTTAAAAAGAGTTTATTTTTCCTATAATTATATGAAACTGTTTTAATGTATTTTTTAGTTCTTATTGGATATTTGTGTAGATTAAAAAACTTTCATTATAAAGTTTTTCTTTTGATTTTCTTTGTACAAACTTTTCCAGCAAATTGTTTTATAATGAAATCTATACTGTCTACTTGGCAATCTTCTTTGAAAATTATTTACTCACATGTTTCATGTGTCACTTAGTTAACGGTGCAATATTAAAGTTTGCTTTGCTGCAACAGCACAATATTCTATAAATTATGCTTAATGTTTGTTTTTTTCTACTTAGTTTCTAAATTGTCTTCTTAGTTGCTCAAGGTCGGCTGTATATTAAGAAAGCGATTTTTTATAAAAATTATTATAAACTTTTTAAATTCTTTAGACGCTTAAAGCATGTTTGTCATTTAATTTTTTATTCTGTTTCATTAGAGCTAAAGACTGTTTAGGAGACAGTCTCTTTCTCTCTCTCTAAATAGCAAATGAAAAAAAAAGTCGCCTTAAAAAATCGCTGGAAAAAACGCCAGAATTTTTATCAACTATTCTATCACAAGTTGTTTTTAAATTCAAAATTAGCAACAAGTTTAAGCTGTAAAAAAACTCAACTTATTTGTATGCAGATCATTTTTTTATTTTTTAAGCCACTTTCTACTACTAGCTACTTCAGTTAGAAATTGTTACATGATTCCATTTTAGCCGAAGCAATGTAGAAACGCATATGTTGCATAAAATGTTCTTACTTTTGGCTTCTCTTTAATTAAATAACAGCAAATTGCAAATAACATCGGTTGCTATATTTCACCTGCATCCTTGGTTATAAATAATAAAGAAGAAAAAGACCTGCATATTTAACATGAAATGAAAAATTGTGGTTTGAAAGTAGATTTACTTAACATCCCTTATTTGTGCAGTTAATAAATTTTGCAAAAATGTTCTATTGTGATTTAAAAATACTTTATAGTGATTCTGTTAATTAATACAAGTAACATGTGACAAAACCAAAATAATAAACAAGGTTATAAATAAAAAGTTGCGTAAAGTTATCCAGGGGACGGGTTGTCTTGAAAATATATGAATTAACAATTGTAAGTTAAAGGAATCTATTTTTCGATACATTTTATTCAGTTTTATTCAAGACTTATATGAAATAAATATTTAAAGAAAAAAAAATTGTTGCAACTTATTGTATTTAGCATGTCAATAAAGATCTGGAAACCTGGGAATTTTCTATAGAAAAAGATTAGGATTAAATTAAATTTTTAAATTAACTTCTCTGGAAGTAATTGGAAAAACCTAAAATGATATTTTTAATTACCCACTGGTCGACATGGTAAAAAAATTTGAAGCTAGCGCCGTCACAAACCAAAGTTTTTGTTCAAATGCCTTTAAAAATCGTTGAATTAAGACGAAAATGAAAGAAAGTAAATTCACTTTACTTCGTCTCTGAAACTTAAGGCTTAATTCCTCTACAGAGATTCTACATGTATGAAAATAAAGGAAACGTTTCGGAAACATCGTACGTAAATGTTTTACGTAAACACTTATCCAATACAAACGTACAATTGTGTTGTTTAGTTCGCAATGAAATTAATTTTCTCACTTTACCGTTAACACGTTCTCAAATGGACAAACAAAACAAATCAATCAGTTAACATCTTCAGAAGGTTTTAATTTTGTTCTTATTATTTTTTTCTGTGGCAGCGTAATTAATTTAATTTACATTATCAGCTCACGAGCATGTTTCTGCTTTGTTTTTATTTACTACGACAAATAAAAGCAAACGTTTCTTTTTGTTTACCTTCATACCCTGGATCATGATATCAAAGTAAACTGAACACTTAAATCGCCCAAAAAATTATCAGAGAGTGAAGAGAAGATTAAGTGACAATTTCTGTTGTCATATCATTTTGGAATGCTAAAGCTTAATGGCTAGCATGTCAGTTTCTCAGCATGTATGTAATTGTTTTGAGGGCCTGGATATGTTGTATCCCAGCCCCTGCCAATTAAATATCTTTTCAATTTTATTGTTATATTTTCACTTTCATTTTTAACCTGGAAATCCTTTCTCGGTATTACGCTACAGTGAAAATAATGCACCTACTTGATGCTAGAGGCTCTGTAATATTTGTATTACTGTTTAAAAAAAACATAATTTGTTATTGCAGGGTTGTCAAAAAAGAAGTACTGTCTTCATAGAGAAAAGTCTTTACACCCGTTAATGACTTTATTTTTTTAAAACTAAAAATGAAACAATTCACTAAACTGATAGAAAAGCATTCTGTGAAGACATACAACAAAATACTTTGATTAATAATAATATCCCAGCAAGAAATGATCCGAAATAATCAGCCAAAATTTTTATTATATTTTTTGTAAAAAAAAAATAACTGGCAACGCTGTTTGCTACCGACATCACAATATACAAGCGTTTACATAATTTTTCCATTAAAAATGTGATAGAATCTTTGTTCCACGAAGTGATGAATATTTCTATTTTCAGTGATTATCATTTGATGAATTAAATTATGGTATTTTATTATTATTTTTATTAAGTTTTAAAACTCTGGTTGTGGTTCGAATTTGTTTCTCTTAAAACCAACTGTGTTGCATTTTTTGTTGCGCTGTAATCTTATAGTGAATAAATGTTAACAAAAATTATTTAACGTGACTAAAATACAAATATTATTTGTTTGCCACAACAATACATTGTTATAAAAAACTTAATATGGTTGTTGTGACAATATCATGTAAAACGATTAATGCAAAAATTATTTAAGAGTTGTTGGACTAAGTTTTTTTTTTAAGCATCTATAAGAAGCATTTTGTTCTTTAAGTAAAAAGTGGAAAAGAGGTTTGTCACGCCGTTTGTAAATTCAACAGTATCCAATTTTCAACCCCATTAAGTATATATATTCTGAGTCCTTATGTATAGCATACTCGATAGAGCGATATCCGTCTGTCCGTTCGTGTTTGTGTTGAAATTAACTTTGCCAAGGCACTGAATGAGCTAGAGAAAATTTTACTATGCCAATCGATCAGACATAGTTTCGAAAATGTTGCTTTTGAAAATCATCAAGATCAGTCTATGTCCTTCGAGGCAGTGGGAAAACACCACTCCTGCCTCTAAATATTCCATATCATTTAAAACAATGAAGTAACTCTAATCAAAAAAACATAAGTGGGGTGAAAGAGAATTAAAAAATAGGAAAAAAAACATCGAGTAAAGAAATCTACGCTCGCTCCTATTTTCCGAGTTACGGGCCTCTGAACTTTTCCTAAAAAAGTTTGATTGCCAATATGGGCATCATTTAAAAGCTTTTAAAGATCTCTTACAGAAAATATTAAAATTATTTAAAAAATCTTAACCCATTAAGAGCCGTTGACATTTTTATGTAAAATTTTTTTTTAATTTTTTAATTCTCTGTCACCCCAATATTTGTTTTTTTATTGGACCTGCTTTACTAAAACAGATACGAGGGCTGCTATATATATTTCTGGCCTGGCAACACTGAGTGCTGCCAAGTGCAATCTGACATTTCCATTGGAAAGCTTGTCATTTTTAAGCATAATCGTACTCAAAACGTTTTGACGTACGACCATTATTTGTGTTGTTTACAGTGACTTAAAAAAATAATATAGAAAAAAATGGAATTAACTCGTGAACATTTTCGTGCCATCATTTTTCACCATTTTCGACGTGGATTATCACGACAAGAGTGCATTGATGAACTTAAATCTTTGTACGGCGATGAAGCACCATCCTATAGCACTGTGAAAAATTGGTATAATGAATTTAATAGTGGCCAAAGCTCGCTCAAAGACGAATTCCGTGAAGGTCGTCCAAAATCGGCTGTTGTGCCAGAGAACAGTGATGCCGTGCGTGAACTCATAATGCAAGATTGACATGCGACATACCGAGAGATAGAGACATCCTTGGACATTTCTTCCACCAGCATACATTCGATACTGCATGAACACCTGGCCGTTTGTTCTCGTTGGATCTCGCACAATTTGAAAGTCGCTCAAAAAAAGGCTCGTGTCGATTGGTGCAAAGAAATGTTGCAAAATTACGATTGCGGTGCTTCAAGAGACGTTTATAAGATCGTCACAGGTGACGAATCATGGATCTATGCGTATGAGCCCGAAACGAAACAACAATCGACCGTGTGGGTCTTCAAAGACGAGCAAAATCCAACGAAAGTTGTTCGTGGAAGAAGCACTTCGAAGCAAATGGTCGCCTGTTTCTTTGGAAAAACTGGTCATGTGGCGACCGTTCTGCTTGAGCAACGTAGCACGATCACTTCTGAGTGGTACACTACAATTTGTTTGCCTGAAGTCATCGGAGAAATTCGAAAAACCAACAAGAGACGACGAATCATTGTTCACCATGACAATGCGAGCTCTCACACATCGGCTCAAACCAGAGCGTTTTTGACCGGCCAAAACGTCGAACTAATGGGTCATCCGCCGTACAGCCCTGACTTGGCATCTAATGACTTCTTCTTGTTTCCGCACATCAAGAAAAAAATGCGTGGTCAACGATTTTCGTCGCAAGAAGAAGCTGTTGAAGTGTTCAAAAACCATGTTTTAGAGGTGTCTCAATCGGAGTGGAAAAAGTGCTTCGACAACTGGTTTGAGCGCATCCAAAAGTGTATAAATCATGCTGAAGAATACTTTGAAAAACAATAAAACCATTTTTGATTATAAATATTCGCATTTTCACTATTAGGCCACAAATATATAGAGCAGCCCTAGTATACATGCAAGGTGAAGTGTATATAAGATTTGACATGATCGAATATAGCACTCTTATATGTTTATTTTAATATTTAAAATATTTTTCGCATGAAAACTTATAAATTCCCAATTTTAAATGAACATTATTTGCAGTTACTTTGCCAATTGAGAGCTTTATTTAAGAACTAAATTATTAGTTTTAAGCCAATCAGTCATATATCGATTATATTTTGTTCTATGGCTGTATGAAAATCTTAAAAAACTTTTAATTTAAAATTATAAATAACATTTGCTTAAATTATATTTTTTCTTCTTAACAATATCTTTTGGTGTTTTTTCAAATAATGCTAATTAATACAAAAGTAAACTTACGTATTTGGTACATTTCGCATTTGTCGCACTGTCAAAAACACAATAATAAGCGTTCCATTGCCCAGTACACCGACAATAAATATTAAAGCAAATAACACTGGTACAATATAAGTTTCGGGACGCATGACATACGGCACATAAGGGGTTTCTGTTGCTGCCATTTCACTATCCAACAAAGAACCATTAATAATGGACATGGAGGTGTTGGTGTTGGTGAGATTTAGAAAATTTTCAAAAATATTCGTAATGTCTGGCATGTTGGCAGCATTACCACTACCATTACCCTCATTGTAGTCTATTCTGGTGGTAGCTTCTGTTGCTGGCATATTATGCTGACTGGGATTAATATTAATATGTGCTGCACTTGTTTTTATGTTTGTGGGTTGTGTGTTATCCAGCCAGGCATTGCTAGAGGCTATTAATGCTGCAGCAGTATTTTCTAGCTGTAACCATGTATCATTTATTAATGTTGTTGCAATAGTGGCAATTGTCCGGGCTGTTGGCTTAAAGGTGTTGTAGTTTTTCATTGGATTTAATGTTTCTATTGTTCTGTTATTGCTGTTGCTGCTGCTGATGTTTGTAAGAGCATGTGTTATTAAAGAGGACATTTTTGTTAAATGTCATGTAATTGTAGAGAGTCGTTGGTTAAGTTGTATTTAACATTCAACTTGCCCCTTTTACCTTTTGTTATTTCAAAAACAGTTTTTAATCTGTTGTGTAGTTAAGGAAACCATTATAAAAATGTCACTGTTGGTATTTTTTTCTGTTGATTCAAATTTTCGTTTTTTTCTTTTTTTTCTTTTGCGAAACGTTGTAAATTTTACGTGACCTTTGTTTACTCCTTTCTTTTCTTCTAAAAAACAAGTCAAGAGGGATGATATTTTCTTTTATTCAGGCTCTTATATTTCTTTAAGGTTCAAATCTATAAAAAAAAGTAACAATAAAAAATAAGTAACTTTTATTATTTGGCGGATGAAAAAGAACATTAACTAAACATGAAAATGTAAGAAAAAGAAAATAAAATCCTTTAACATAAATTCAATAAAAGTTTTTGGAAGTGATAAGTCATTTTAATTTTAGCACTAAGAAATGAATAATAAAAAAAAACTTTTATAGAAAATTATTTAATTTGAGATGCACCACTATTTTTACTGATTTAAGATATAAATTAATTTTATAATTATTAATTTTTTCCCCAACTGGGACTTGAACCGTGGATATTATAAATGAAATTAAATTTTACTTTTTCGGCTTAATTTCTAAATTTAAAAATAAATAAAAAAATTTTAACAATAACAAAGAACTGATGAATTTTTAGTATTTCTTAAAAAAATTTTATTTTTAGGCGGAATTTTTATTTTTTAGAGTTCCATACACCGTTTGCCCCTGTCTTACTAACCTCTATCTCTGGCATTGTAAGAGCTAGACACGTGAAATTTTTACAGATGTTGTATTATTATTTATAGCACCTAAATTTATATTAAAAGTAAGAGGGTGTCGTCAAGAAATTTGATTTTAATTTTTTTTGGCCTTAGCGTTATTAGAAACATTTGAAATGTACATAGAAATTTACATAGAGCCTGTAGTTCTGTGACCTCATGTAAAAATATAAATTTGAAAAATTAAAGGGTGCCCCATTAAAGACGTGAGCAAAGCTCTGAAATTTACATAGACTGTGCGTCAGCTTTAATAAAGAGTATAACGAAAAAGGATAAAAAGACTTAAAAATACGTATGGGTGTTTCCATAGATGATCTGATTTTAAAGTATCGAGTCGATGCCTTAAATTTTCAATAACTAACAACAAAAAATTAAAGAATAAAAATTTTAAAATTATCGTATTAAAAAATTTTTAACTTTAATTTCGATTCATTTCCTGTATACATTTGAACTAAACCTCAAATTTTTTTAGGAAATTTATAATTTTTTTATTTTTAAACTTCGATCTGTTGCGTAACTTTAGCTTTTTTAATATATTTTTTTTTGTGAAGATTTATTTTATTTTAAGTGAAATAATATTATTTATAAAAAACATTTTTTGGTGAGTCTTTAAAAACGCATTTTTATAGCATAATTCTAATTATTGGACATTCGTTAAATGTCATGACGGAAATACGGTACTATAACAAACATCGATTGTTAACAATTTTATTTCTTTTAATTTTTGAGTTCTGGTTTTTAATTCTTTTTGATTTAAATATTAATGTTTACCAAATTATTTTTTACAAAGTATATGAAAAATTGACTTAATGAGATTTTAGTTTTCTGTTTTTTGTTTTTTTTTTTTTTTGCAGTTGCTAAATAAAATGCGCCAAAACTTATTTTCTTTCAGGTCACTTAAATAAATGGCTTATTTATGCGAAATATTTCCATACTACTCGCATTCGCCATTTTGATTTATAGACGAGTTAAAACGTCTGTGTTATTTTATTATGGAAAGATCTGGCAACTTGTTTTTATTGTATCTTTTAATTCAATATTCTTATACGTGTTTGTATGAAATTTTTATCACGGACATTTTAGCATAATTTTTGTGTTATTGTAAAACCTTATATAGTATTCTGCGTGGGTATTTAATCTTATTTCGTAACATTGTACATTAACATTGAAGAACATTTTTTGGTAAATTTTCTATTTGACTACGACTTCAATTTTTTCTTTTGTTGTTTTTTTTTATTCAAATAGATTTTTTAGAAATAAAAACTAGATTGTAATTTAATATTCTTTTATTATCCATTGAGTTTTAATTAACAATTAATATTATTGAAACTTCAGTTTTTTTTTCTTCTTAAATTTCCTTGTAAAAGTATAAATTTAATGTACTGTCTGCTCTGTTATTAATGTACTGTCTGTTTTGTAATATTTTCTTTGAAATTTTTATCTTTTTGATGTTATTCTCCACCCAAGAAGTTTCTTCATTTGCGCTCCTTAGTAAGAAGAAACTTAAAGACAAGAATTAAATTCTAAAATTTTGAGGTAAAAGATACCCAGGTAATTAATTAAACATAAGGATGAAATTATGAAATAATATTTTACTGTCTTCTAAAATAAGGAACGTGAACGAATAAGACACATTGCATATAGAAACCCTTTAAATAGTAATATGTTAGGAACTGAAAATCGTTTAAGTGGGTACTTTGCGTGGACTTGCCAAATAACGCTCAGCTAAGTCGTGCAACTATAGGAGACATAAAGTGCATTTTAATTTGCAAAGGTACTTTGTATGTATAGAATATAAAAAAAGTCCTGTTGTTCGGAAAATTTGGTAAAATGAGTGGAACGAGCTATTGGTTTTTAGTTCAGTGTGAGATTTATTAGTTTTACATCAAGTGTTTAAAATTTTTTTAATATTTTTTTTTGCAACATTATTTACTAAAATCCTTTTTGAACATATTTTTACCAAAAAATTGAAAACATGCCCTAAAGCCTGAATTTAAACAAAACTAAACTTCAAAATATCTACAAAATTTAGCAAATCTAAGTTTAATAAAGAATTAGAATTTCATCGAAATGTAACATTTCTCAGTAAAACAAAATAAAAAAGATTGAAAAATCGCCAAAAATACTAAAAGCAGTAATAAACTAAAACAAAAAATAAATCCTTAAAAAAAAAAACAAATAATAAACAAAGCAAACAAAATTAGAAACTTCACAAAAAACTAAATTTGGAGAACTAAGTTTTTAATAGAAATATCAGCAAAAATCAAAATTTCTCTAAAGAATTTTGATTTTGCAAAAAAATTATTGTTTTACCTCACACAAAAATGTATCATTAAAACATTTAAAAATTAAATTATACCAAAAAAAAAAAAAAAAAAACAAATGAGGCTTAAGAATAATAATTTACAGTGGCATGTCATAGTGTCTAAGGACATAATGTCCATGGACTTTAGTCACATTCAAAAGTGTCACTTATCGAAGTTTCACAATGCCCTCACTTTAAACAACATCGGCTTCGGTTACCAAAAATTTTCTACAAAACTGCTCTTCGGCCTGGCATAAAGATTTTCCTATCTGTGGTAACATCGGCTTCTCTTACGAAAGATATCTGCAAGTCAGTTTATAAAAATGTAGCATCCTTTTTACATAAAAATTATACCCTTAAATATATAGACGTTATGACTTTTCGTTACTAAACATTATGTCCTTGGACGCTATGACATCCACCAAAATTTACAACTTTAAACTCAAGTTCACGAAGTTTTTTTTTAACCGAAATTCGAAAGTATATTAAAAAATAGTAATTTTTAAAGAAATCATAATTTCCTAAAAATTGTAATATTAAGAATAATCGGGACTTACTAGGAAATTAAATTTTATCAAAAACTTGTATCTGTCCTTTGGTTTCATTTTTAGAAAATTTTACATAAAATTGTAGCTTTCTGTAGAGAGTATCAAAACATCAACATTAATCTAGAATTCGCCACGTGATTAATTAAATAAACACAATTAGTACAAGATATTTCAAAAACATACTGATAGCAATTAAAAACGAAATTTGAATTATTGGGCGCAATTTTACTAAACAACGAAATCGCAAAGAACAGAAGAAACACTTAATCGCTGTTCGAGTCAACAAATTTTTATTTAGTTATTTTTTTTTTTTTTTTTTGTGAGTTAAAGTTGTTTCATTTTAGCAAGGCACAGTGCACAGTGGGGCAGAATCGAAATATTTTGGAAATAATTCAGCCATTTGTAAAGGGCTTGGCCGATTTTTATTCAAATAAATTAACTAAAAATTTAATGCAGTATTTTCAAAAAATCTAAAATTTTAAATTTTAAATGCTTATAACTCCATAATTTTTGAACATAAACATACAGATTAAAGCATCATTTTGTTGGTATTGATGAGCCCTTTATGACAATATATAATTTTTAAACCAAAAATTGAAGAAATGCCAAGTGAAAGAAAAATTTTCAATTGCGAGGTACCTAATTTTGGGCCCACATAGCGCCATCCCTGGAAAGCGGATGGTACCCAGACTCAAAAATAAAGCTCGTGTATTTATTTGCTATGCTCATGTCAAATTTTGGATAAATCATCCAAGCCCTTTACAAATGCCTGAATTATTAACAAAATATTTTGATTCTGCCCCCTGTGCAGTGTGAGATCTTCTGTCTGATGAAGTAAAAATTCAAAAATCCACAATTCACTGTCTAAAATCCTTTTTATCCCCCAAAAATTCATTTTAGTGGTCTAATAGCCTTTTTTGTCATAAATCTGAAGGATTTTAAGACAAACAAATTTCCGGTTAAATAATTTAAATTCATCGAAATTGATTTTTAAAGGTAAAAGCACGTCTCTGTATCAAATTGACTAAATTGGAAAAGCAAAATTAAAAGTTAAAGAAAAAAATCAAATTCTTATTAAAAAAAAAAAAAAAACAATAACCAGCGTATTATTCTTTCCCTTTTTTCGTTTTGTTTGACCGAAACAAAGTCAGACTAATTTTTTTCTTTTTTAATTAAATAAAATCTTGTAACTGAACCAACGTCATAATTGTTAAAAACTTAAATAAATTTTATTTAATAAATTTTATTGGAAGCCCCCTTTAAATCACTTTAATAAAAATTTATGTCACTTCCCTTTGTCATGAAGTGGTTATACAACTGGTTTTGCATTCACGCTGTAGATATTTGTTTCTCCCCTTTAACGAAGTATTCGCAATTAAATTTATTTCTTTACATTGAAAACATTCCCTCACGGTTGTCGTTAGATTAACTGCTCTTATTTATTGAACACATAAATCATCTTTATCATCTCCTTTGTTTTATATTTCTGTGTTTTTTTTTTCTTTTTTGTTTCCTGTATCTCCTTTAGTTCCGTGACTAATCGTTAAAATTAATTGTTATTGTTTGGAAATTTTTGAAATAACAATTTTTTGATTATGACGTTTCATTTTATTTCCTTTTTTGTGTGATTTTTGTGTGGCAACACTTTAAAGAGTTTAGGAAAATAAATTTACTGAGTGACATCTTTATTATCAGTAATTTTTTTATTATTTTAAGGAAAGTTTTTTAAAATGTTCTTGTTTAAAAAATATGGTGTTTTTAATTGAAATTATTGTACAATTTTATTGCATTTTTGCTTTAAATTTCAGGAAATTTTATTACTGTTTTTACACGTACACATATTTAAGGGTGATTCTTAAATAATTCTGAATTTTGAGTTGCATGTCGAAAGATTTTTTAAGTTGTATTTATACGCCTTAAGATTTTGTTTAGAAAAAAGCAAACTAAAGTTGAGAAAAAAAAAATTACGATTTAAAAAGTTTTTTTTATCGATCAGACATATTTTCGAAGATTTTGCTATTGAAAATCAGTAAGATCGGTCCCTTTCCCTCGAGGCAGTTGGCCTTAACACCACACCTGCCTCTAATTTTTCCATATCAGTTGGAACAATGAAGTAACTCCAATCAAAAACAAAAAAAAAAAAAAAGACAAATATAAAGGACAACTAAAAAATAAGAAAAAACAGCAGGTGAAAAAAATGGAGCTCGCCTATATTTTCCGAGCTATGGGCCTCTGAACTTTACATAGAAAAGTAGGATTTTGCACCATATTTTTAAGTCATCAATATGCGTATCATTTAAAAGCTCTTGAAGAGATCTTTCAAGAAATGCAAAAATTAACCCATTAAGAGCCGGTGACATTTTTATGTATAGTTTTTTATAGTACTTAAGTTTTGTTTAAGTATTTAATTCTCTGTCACAATATTTGTTTTTTGATTGGAGTTACTTCACTAAACTAGATTTACAATCATGGCGAAGGCATAGCCGAAAATAGCACTCATACTTGTTTTTGTTGGCATAAGTTATAAAAGTTAATTACTTTTCTTTTTTAAGTTTCATTTTATAACAAAAATCTTGTGATTTAAAAAATAAAATTTAATTACAATTAAAAAAATAATCAAACGAACTCACGCAAAAACTTTTCAATTAGTTGCAAGAATAAAAGAAATAACTAGTTTCGTTATAACTTGCAGCACAATTTTTTAAAGGTCAATTTTAACAGAATGCTAAATAGAGTTTAAAATTCTTTTATTTAAACGGCTGGCAGTTTTGTTTTAGTTTTAAAAGAAATTTAAAATTGTAGTTGCGCTGAAAATTTCTAATCAATTCGAAATAATTTGAAATAAGTAAAAATTGATATTTCTTAACAATAATTATTTTTTAAATCACTTTATTTAACTTTAAACTTTTAAAATATGGCGCTGATTATCCCGATTAATTTATTAAATCACCAATATTGACTATTATTTACTTTGTTGTTCGGAAAAAAAAAAAATCCTTGCTTTAATAAAAGCATTTGTGAGAAGTTTCCTGAAGAGCTAAGTGAGCGGTAGCGAAATGGCCACAGAAACGTGCTTTAACCCTCAATAGTCAATATCGGTGATTTTAATATAATAATTCGGTAGGAATAATCAGCATGATATTTTAAAGTTCAAAGTTATGTTTTTTTTTGTTGAATAATTATAAATCATTTTATTTGGAAAAAATAGAATAAGTAAAATAAATTAATAAGTTCAGCCTTTTTTATTTTTTAATAGATTTTCTTCGAAAGAGACCATTAAGAAGGTTGCACTTTTATAAAACAGAAACATTAAGAAAAAACCAACTAATCAAATGATAAAATTTTGAATAACTTTTAGGAATGTTATAATAAGTATCTAGTTTAATAACCAGTAATCATCTATATAAAAAACTAAGGATATGATCATTATGAAAGCATTCTTTTTCCTAAGTGCTCGTATAAGAAAATGAGTCGTGTGTATTTGCTTAGTGGTCACGCATTTGTGTCAAACAAAAAGTTCCAATGACTATAATTTTAATTTATAATTCAATTTTTAAATTTAATTACATTTAATAATTATAGTGCACAACCAGAAAAATGTTTCCAAAAAGGTATGATGGCAAATTATTTTTTTGAAATAAAAATAAAAAAATTATAAAAAAGTAACAAAAATTAAAATAAATAAAATAATTAATTTGGCTAAAACTCTTTTCTATTTTTATTTAAATTAAACCACGGAAATTTTAAAATAAATTAATTATTTTTCTTAAATATCGTGCATTAATTTTTATTTTAATTTCAAAACTTTTTTTGAAAAAGTAAAAACAATTACAAATTTTAACTATAAAATTAGTTGGTTTAAAAACAGTGCTGATGACGAATTTGGCGATTCAAAAAAAGCAGGTATCTAATTTTACCCGCCTTCTTTTGAAAACATCAGCAAACATTTAAAAGTAATTTTTTCTTTATAAAAAAAAAATAAGGAGAAATTTAAATAAAAATGAATTTAAACTGAATTAATTAATTTATTTATAAAGATTTTAATTTGTTAAAGACTTTAAGATTAACGATAAACTTTATAGTTTCTAATAATATCTTCACTTTTTTTTGGGAAAAGGTTTATTAATAAAAAACCCTTTAAAAATAAAAACTCCCAAAAATGTGTTAAAAATTCAAAAAAAAGAAATTTTTTAGGTTGTGTTATTCATTTATTTTTTTACTTTTTTTTATTATTATTAAGATTTTTTTTTTGTTAATAAATTTTGGAGCTTCTTATGATATTCTGAGTGTTTTGAGGAAAAATACTCAGGACAAAAACAAAGAACATAAAAAAATAAATTGAAAGGGATTAGGGTGCTCAATATTCCTTTGTCTGCATTAAACATTTCATTTTTGTTCAACTCAGTAAGAGCAGAAAGGAACAAAGACCTAAAAAAATTTAAGGTTCTTATGCCCTGTAAAGATCTAAGGCATTTGCAAAGTCCCAGAAACTCAATCTGGCAACTTTAAAAATCATTCCAATTAAAATACGGACTCAGAAAAAAGATATTTTAGCTATGAAAGGATATAGAAAGATATTCAAAATATTTTTCGCTAAAAGAAACAAACAAAACAAAAACAAGAAAAAGTTAAAGATAAATAACTCATTAATTTATTTTTAAAGATATTAATTCAAATAAATATGAACCAAATAGTTATAATAACTAAAATAATTAAATTAAAAAAAATTCTTAGAAATTACGAAATTTCATTAAAACTGGATTTAAGAATTTTTATATTATTTTTTTGTATTTTATTTTACAACATTTGCTTCTAGGTCGATATTTTCATAAAACACTATTCTTTATTTCAACAAAAAAAAATTTATTTATTGAAGAGTTAATCTATTCCAACACAGACGAAAACAATAAAACTCATTCTTAGTTTGAAATTTATTACATTAAAAAAATAAGTTATTTTTACATTTATTATCATCATTTTTTTTTTCAAATTTTCAAATTTACTACATTTAATAAATGTTTTTTTCCTCCTTTTTACTTAAATCTAAAAATTTTTATCTTAAAGTTACTTTGCTTAGCAGATATTAAAATTAAATAAAAAGAAATCAACTAAACATGGATACTTTTTATCTATACAACTACCCGTTGAAACAATATAAACATCAAATTTCATTCCCCCTACTAAAAGCAATAAAAAAAGAATCAGTAAAAAAAACCATAAATAAACAAAGAAAACAAAGTGTGAAAGTATTTAGTAAAGAAGGACGGAAATCAAAAAGGAATTTATCACTTGATTAAGTTGAAGACCATTTAACGACATTAATGTGATTTCTGTTGTTAAAAGAGTCTAAAGAAGCCAGTCACACCTCCCAACCCTGAATGAGTGTGCTTCAGACAGCGATTAAGAGTTTAATCAAACGAAACAAATTCACCCCATTACATTCAAATCATCATCAATTTTGTATCGAATAAAAAACAAACACAGAAACTTAAAGAACAAAATCGCTGCAAAAGTTATCGTCTGTGTGATGAAAAGTGAATGAAGGATTCACTAACGATTTAAGTTGACTATAAAAAAATTTTTTGCGTGTTATTTTTTTTCCAAGTGATTTATGTTTTATTCACTTACTGGTGTCAAGATCAACAGTACAAAATATTTTTTTCTGCTAAGAAGTGTTGCCAATCTAAAGCTAGTTTTATACGATATGTTTTTTATATCGGACTTGTCATGTTGCTTGTGACCCATATTCGTTTTGAAATTTCTGTCAAAATTGACGACTATAATTTCTGCTTTGAGGTCTATTTTAATAATTACATCTGACATTATTTGTGAGTGTTCACAATAATTAATGTCAGTTGCTTTGTCTGATCAAAATACTACTAGCGATGGAAAGGGAACATATATAATTTTGTTAATCTGTTGTATTTTCTACAACATTCATTTTCGACCCCATTAAGTATTAAGATTCTTGGTCCTTTTTCATACGGGCGTTGATTTGGTCATATCAGTCCGTCTATCTGTAAGCTGCAGAGAATGTATAACTCATATACTCAGAGATAGTTTCAAAGAGGGTGCTTTTGTATTTATCAATGTCGGTCCATAAATAATAAAGAAATTTAAAAAGAAGATCAGTGCCTCTATGTATTTTTTTTGATTTCGATGTGTTTTAAATCTTAAAATAAAAACTTAAAAAATGCTTGTACCAGTTTTTAAAGTTTTATACTCCAAACTAAAAATAACAGTTAAACTTTCTATCAATCACTACTCTATCACTTTTTAAAGATGATATTTTTTCGTAAGTGGCATTTTTGCCTGAGGGTTACTTCTTAAAAACAAATTATAAAATGGTGTTAAATATGCATAACATCCAATTTAAGCTAAAGACCCTGTGATAAAGCTTTTAGTAAATTAAAAAGATTCTTTTAACTTTCTTATATTCCAAATAGCTTAAATAATTTAATTGTAATAACTCAAAGAATCTTGCACCTCTGACTTTTACTCATTTCAATCCTTCTGTAGAAGTAGAATATCACACAAAAGTAAACTGAAAGTTTTTTTTAAGCGATGAACAAACCAACTCAAAATTAATATTTTTTTACAGGATTAGTCTTGTTGATCAACCAGATCGTGTGAAGCAAAATCGTGTTGAGAAGTGTATAATATTTGAAATTCCTAAGTTTTATTTTAGCAACTCTCCATGTAGGCAATAATTATTTTAAAACAAACACTTGCTTCCAACTCTCGATTGTAGAAACCGATGCCTTGTAAACGCTTAAGTTGTTTAAAATTATTTTGTCGTTTTTCTACCGATCTACAATCGATAGGTTTTTCCTTACAGTAATTTTACTGTAGTGAGTGCCATTCCCATTTTATATTAATACCCTGGAGCAAATGGCTACGTACTAAAAAGAAGAATCAAACAATATAGTTAAGTAAGATTGTCAAATTACGGCTGTTATCGAAAAATTCTTCTATATAAAAGAAAATGCGTTCTGTTGTCTTATATTTTGCAGCTCTGTAGAAGACGTTAATGCTTTAACTCTTACTCAGCAGCCCAGTTTCTTGTTGCTTGATAGGTAAGTTCAGTCCTCTCCTAATTGCCTGCGTTGTGCATCTTGATGTTCAAATTTCTATTTTTTTAAGGAAAGTCAACTGCAGTACAATGGTCAAATCACCAAGACTGTCTAGAGCACAAAGCATTAATAAAAATAAAGAAATAATTTAGTCACAGTAAATTTATTCAACCAAAAAGATCATCCAAAAAAGGTCAAACTGGGTTCAAGCGTTGACTGGTTTCCGCAACATCAAATCAAAGCTCATAGATTTTTTGGGTTTGAACTAATTTTTCTTAATCATAGAAAATTTTTCTGTGGTTTGGTCGAAGAATTTTCTTAATGCATGTATTCTTAATCCATGATTATTTTTCAGACTGTCATAAACGGACATAAGAATATTGCATTAAGAAAATCATAAAACTTAGTTTGCTTCAATTTTACAGCGAAAGGCTTGTTAGTTTTATTATAGAAATTGGAAGTCAATCGATCAAGTGTGATCTAGATTTACGTCAGTACCTGCCATTATGGCCTAAACCGACAGTGGTCTTATCACTGAGTAAAATACGCAGCGCAAAATAGCGTCCTCTAGTGGCGTAGCGAACAGAGTTGAAATTCTATAAACATGGCAATCAAAATCATGAACTACCAATTCTTTGAGAGATTGGAGACCACTTAACTCCGCCTGCTGAGAGTGCAACAGCACACCGACCTTGGAGAGACCTCAACAACAACCGGCTACCAAAAAGTGCGGCTCTTTGCATGAGCGGCTTTGTAGACCGATTTTCGTGACACCAGTCAATGAGGACACTGATCGCACCTTCGTCAAGCATTCTGTTATCTCTCTAGATTTTAGCGCCTGCACACCGGGGGTTGTTAACATGATTTAATGTTTAGTTTACCTAATTTTTTTTTATTACACGTAAATTTTATAAATCATTTTTTTTTTTAATGATAGTCAAAATAAGATTTATAGACACTAAATAAAAAGCCAAATGAATAATAATGAGATGATGAAAAGGACATTAATCTAAAAACTTAATAAAAACAGAAATTTTTTATAATGGCCGTTACATTTATAAACATTATCAAAAACTGTAAAATATCAGAAAATAAACAATTATTTATTTTAATGTTTATTGACTTAAAGCTAAACTCCAGTAGTTATTTGTGGAAAAGCAATAACAACGTTTTTTATTTGATTTTTGGTTTTTAATTTTGCAACAATGCTAAAGTAAAAATTACTGGAAAAGACTTGATTTTATAAAATAGAAACCTAAATTATCGACCTCAACATTGATATTCATATTTTAGTCAGTGGTTTCTCTCCCACAACTAAAATTTTACTTTAAACGAATTTTACTTAAAACTTAAATAATAGATAAATGATAAAAGTATTAATATTAGTATTACTTAGGCATTGCATTTCTAAGCATATTTTTTCATTTCATTAAAAACATTGAAATAATTGAAATTAGAAAAAAAATAATTTCCGCAAAAAAAAACCAAAACAAAAAATATTTTTTCTTAAGTTTCTGTCTGCAACTGTCTTCACGTTGTGCACCAAAATGAAAGAAAGTATGAAAGTCTACATTTTATGTTTTGAAATTTTAAAAAGCTCCAAGACATTGAATGGCAGACGTAAAATTATTTCTATTTCCTCAGGCTATGCTTAAGTTTTGAACGATTCCAGTCCTCTTCCCAAAAAAAAAAAAAAAAAATAAATAAATAAAAAAAAAAAAAATAAAATTATGTACACTAAATAATAATTCGTATTTATTTATATATATTTCTGATTATAATTTCATTTGGATCAGTTTAACGGTTAACCCTGGATTGGGCAACAAACATGCAAAGTCTTATATTTTAGTAGTGAGTAATGCCCAACTGTTAACAACTCGTTTAATTTATGGGTTAATATATTAATTCAATAAAAAATGCTTAATGTGTTTTTTATATGTGTATATATTACAAAAAATTTTAATTGAATTTTCTTTTTCTTGCAAAATTTATAAAGTGTTTTTTGTTTCAGAATTTTAAAGATTTTCAATCTTATTAGCAATATTTTTACTTTGATGGTTTTTGCACTATTTGACTCAATTGCATTTTCTTTCCTCATATGTGTTTGTTCTAGAATGTTTGTAACTACAAGAATTTAAGGATTTTAGATACCTTCGGCAAAAATTGAAAGCCGTTTAAATACCCTTAATAAAATTCATTGCAGCCTGGCTTAAAGTAATTAGAATAATTTTTCCTGAAAGATACTACGCTCGCAATGTTCGATCTTTTGGAACCATTCGTAAAAATCGAATGATTTTCATCTTAAGTTATTTAAAAAAAAGATAATATTAAACTGTTTGGCATTTATGTAAAATAAATTTTAAAATAAACACTTCTAATCTTGCAAACAAAACAACAAAAATATAAAAAAAATTAAATACCTGCCACAATTGAAAATAGCAAATTTTCAATATTTCATTAAATGTTTAAGACTTAAATTCAATAACCTAAAGGTTGTCAATAAGCTAAATAAAATATTATCTTTATTGTTATGCAATAACAGAATCTTGAATTTGTTGTTTTTTTTTTTGTGTGTAAATTAACAATATTTGTTAATATTTGATTTTGATTTGTTATGTTTAGAATTATTAAATAATCAATAAACTTGAAAAAACAAACACAAAACGATTCAATCTTTAATGTACCATACGTCTGAGCAATATTTAATTATATAACAAATAACAAATAAACCATACGTACTGACTGATTAAATGAAAATGTAATATTAATTAATTTTAATTAGAAAGGGGTTTAAAGAAATTAGAGAAATACATGTATGCATGCTAACAAGTACGTTCCGAATCCCTTAAGTAGTAGGAAAGCAAATAATCCCTTTCAAGAATTTAGAAACAAATGAAAATCTTTCAGACTTTCAGACTTTGAAATATAGGAAGATTATTTTTCCCTGTTTAAAAATAATAATACAAAACAAACAATGTTATTAGCAACAATTTTTTGCGTCTACTTTTGAAAACTTTTCATAGTTAGGCTCAAAGTCGCACAGCTATTGATTTTTTTATATGTAGCGTTTAATCAATACAGGCTAAAATAGTTTCAGGTTGCATAAAGAATGTTATAAAAAAAATGAAGAAATCGCACACAAGGGAATGATAGGGGGCCATATAACAATAATACTTAAAAACGAAATATTACAATAGCAAAAACATAACTAAAAATTATATTTATATTTAAATACTAATTTATTTACTTGTTTTAGTTACTATTAAATAAACATAAATCAATCATTAAAGTGAAATAACTTTTTTTACTTAAGCACTTCCTAACTAAAACCAAACTTTGTCTTATTTTCCTTATATGTTCGTCTATTGCAGGGTTTGTCGCGTCTGGCGAATTTTGACCTATGTCATGATTGTGTGCATTTTCACATGCACAAAGATGTTTTATTCTTGAATATTCACAAAAACTAATTCGTCTTTAATTTTTGCCTTTTTGAATTGGGCCATGTACAAAGATCACAAAAAGTGAGTAAAGCAAATCAGAGCATTTTCTTACTTTTTTGCTCGTATCCTTGTCATCTCTAATATAATAATTTTAGTATATGAACAAAAGTTCAAATAATCGAGTTTTCATATTAACGAGACTTCAAAATATCAAAAAAAAAAAAAAAAAAAAAAAATCAAATTAACAAGAGCTTATAGAGCTGGCATGGAAACTAAAGAAAACGGTTTAAGAACTACAAATTATAAAATGTTGGCAGACAAGATGTCATTTTGTTGCACATCACAAAAAACAAAAATAAATGATTGTTTTATTTAAAAAATTATTGAGGGGACCAAATTACATGAATTTATTCAATATATTGAGTGTTTTTTAAGGGACCTGGAAAACAGTTCAAATTGTCGAGAGATTCCAATTAAAAAGTTTCAAATTATCAAAAGTCAACTTTAATGAATATTATGATTTAATAATTGTGTCAAGCGAATTGTTTATTTATGTAATTTAAATTTTCGTAGGAGGTCACCAGAAATCTGTTGTGTAACATTATTATATACTTTTTAATGATTTTTCAACAGGCGTGCCACTTGCTACACAAAATAAAATTTTGTTGAATCATGTAGCTTGGAAACTGTAGTATCAAAGCCGTTAAATTTTGTACAGGTAACCTCTTGTCAATACTCATGGTTGGCAAATAACTGATTGCATCGGAAGAGTGAGCGTGTTTTATCTCATAAAAAATTTAAAGTTATTTTTATTGTTATTATTAACTCAAGGTAATATTAGCTAAATATCATTTAATTTTATTTAAAAAGTTGGAGGGGAAGTAATGCTGTTTTTTATACAAATTGATAAAGTATGAGGTAGCGAAGAGCACCGGGCATAGCAGTAGTTTAAAAAATTTATTTTTATAACATGATTTAAATTTGTTTTTAATTTG
Organism: Cistogaster globosa; assembly: GCA_937654795.1. NCBI lineage: Eukaryota > Metazoa > Arthropoda > Insecta > Diptera > Tachinidae > Cistogaster > Cistogaster globosa. The sequence continues at coordinate 8,229,101 of OW569407.1, forward strand.
TTAGTTTAACAAGGACTGTAAAAATAAAAGCTTTGCCGCTTTAAGAATAAGACATTTCTAGGCTAACTTCCGTTACAGACAAAGGGTTCTGTAATATGTATGGGCCACCCTTTAATTTTTATTTTACCTTTTTATTATTTTTTTTAACTCACTGTAGTTTGATAGTGTAATGCAATATAAGCCTAATTAGATCTTTAACAGGGACACCCTTGAACTTTTAATTTTGTTATGTATACTTTTTGCTGCAGAAGATGTAATAATGCGTACCATGTGCCAATTTGGCCACCTGCAACAATATCAGACTTTCTGTGAGAACTTCCTTTATATATTTATTTTAAATTTTATACATGTTATGATTCGGATACATCTTTAGGCTCTGCGTGTTAGAGCTCAGAAGATAACCTAACATGCATTCCAGTAAAATTTTTTATGGGCTGCCCTTTTATTTTTATACTTCATATTTTAATATTTATGTTTGAAGCTGCGATAGAACTACTTAATCCTTGTAAATATCAGGTATCTGCCTATAATGTCTTAAAAGACAGACCATGAACGTAAAATTCACTGATCATAGAGAAAACTTTTTTGCTTTTAATTTATCTTCATTATTTGACTACTGCCCACGAATTTATTCGGAAATTGTTTGTAATTTTCTAAAAATTTAGAGAAATGTATTTTTAAACATTTATTGTTGAGTTCCGTAAACAGTGTTAAAAATTTTCCATCCCCAAAAATTAAACGTACTGGAAACTATTCTTTTACTATTCTACTGGTAAAATTGAGTGCTTTCACATTTGTATCTTTAGTTTCTCTATAAAATGACACATTTTTATAACATAAAATGTGTTCTATATTTAAACCAGGGTTCTAAGGGACTTCTTCACAAAATCATATTCAAATACATTTAGCAGTTTGTGTGTGATGCGAACCCAGACAGACAGAAATACAAAAATTCCAAAAATAGATGTTTTGTATTCCAAATCAATTGTTATCTACACCAACATCAAAATTTTCAAAAAATATTTCATAAACATGTTTTATTATATGAATGGATATATTGTTGTTGTAAAATAAAATTTAAAACACTGGTAAAACACTTCACATAAAATTATTTAATTACAGACATTAAAGACATATTTTCAGGAAATTAAATAAAAATCTTTATTTCTGCTTTTTTTTAAATTTAAAACATTTTTTGAAATAAAACATTTCTGTGAATTTGCTTCTTGGTTTTTAAATTCTATTTGAATTTAAACAATATAACTAATAATAAAAACAATAATCATAATTTTGTGTCATTCTTTATGGTCTCCATTTCAAAAAGCAAGTGAAAAGGATTACAAATTGCTATCGTGTCAAGTGCATTGATGAAATGACAAAATTAAAAAGTAGAAACACCATGACATTCATATTTTCAATAATGGAGAGAAAATTAAAATAAAACTACGTCTGCAAGTAAAATATTCATCAGAACTGTTATTGTGACTTATTAATTGTGATGGAAAAAGATGAAAAAAAATTATTTGTAATTCTAATCAAAAATGTTTTGTGTTTCAATTTCTATCATTATTTGATTTATACTCTTCTGATGGCAGAAAAATTGAAAATTTTTTTAAATTCATGATATAGTTCATCAGGTTAAAATTATTATTAAGATTATGAAGTTTATGACTACAGCTGTAAATGAATCATACTTTTTATACTCTTCACCATAGGTGGCAAAGGGGAGGATGAAAGTTTTTCATTCCGTTTGTAGTTTCTACAACATCCATTTCCAACCCCATAAAGTTTATTTATATATTCTGATTACTTATGCGTAGCGAAGTCAATTGAGCTATGTCCGTCTGTCTGCCGGTATTAGTGTTAAAATAAACTTTGCAAAGGCACTAGATGAGCTGGACAAAATTTAAAAGCGCCAATCGATCATTTATAGTTTCGAATATGTTGCTATTGAAAATCCATGTCCCTCAAGGCAACTCCAATCAACAAAAAAAAAAAAAAAAAAAAACAAATATACGGGACGATAGAGATTAAAAAAAATAAGAAAAAATAACAAGCGGAAAAATTGGCGCTCCCTATTTTTTTCGGAGTTATGAGCCTTTTTAAACTTTTCATAGAAAAGTATGATTTCGCACCATATTTTTTAAGACATCAATATGGGTGTCATTTAATTGCTTTCAGGAAATGCTAATTTTTTTAAAAATCTCTGCCAGCTAGGCTTACATTTTACTTTAAATTTTTAAAATGTTTGTATTTTTTTACCTTGACTAAAATATTTTTGAAAGCAACTAAAATTTGTTTACGGCTACTGAGCATTGTTACAGTGAACATAATATGATTCTGGTAAGCATCATGTTTTTTTTCTGTGTTCTCGACCAAAACTTTTTAGCAGTTGTAGCTTCATCTTCCCTATAAGTTCTGTATTCCCTATCGACTATTCCCCACAAGCACTATATTGTGCATTAAAGAGTGTTCCAAAAATTATAGTCAAAAAATATTTTTATTTATTTAACTGTGGAAGGTTGACATGTAAAATTTGCACAGTTAAAATAAAACTTTGAAACAAGTATAAAAAATAAAATTTTAATTTAAAGGGTGTTACAAAAATAATTTGATTATCACGTATGTGGTCCTGATTTTAAATCGCAATAGGCAGACTCTATAAGTAATTTTATGTCCGCAAAAAAAAATAAATAAATAAATAAATAAAAAGGGTGGACCTACAGTTACTTGATTTTGACTTATGAGTTTTTTAGTTTTTAAATATAGTAGGCTGACATTTAATATTTATAAAACATAAGTGTGAATGAAAGAATTTAAAAATGAAAGGGTGTTTCCTTGGAAGTAGTGACTTTAACAAATATGACCTTCTGTTTCAAAACTTTAAAGGCAGGCATTTGATATTTGTACGGAGTTTTATGAACTGATATGTCTGCTATTAGAACAAGAATAAAAAATAAATGAAATAAAACAAAATAAAGAGTACCCCGACAGTAACATGAATTTTAAACTTATAGCTTTATTTTTTAAACTGTAATAGGCTGAGACTCTAAATTTATGCAGAATATGTATCGCAAATACAACAAAGTTTAATTTAAAAGGTGCCCCATAAGTGATATTATTATTACAAGACTTTATTTTAATTTCCTCCAAATATATAATACTAATTCGCTTAGTACGAAACCCTTCTGGTGTTTATCCAACTCACACTTGGTGAATTTTTTTATATTAATTCCTCCTTAAATTTTAAACGTGTCAACTTATTGTAAAATAAATCAAATTTTTGCTATAACAATAAGATTTTATTTAATATTAGCTTTTTTTTCTAGACAATAAATTCTGCCATGAATTATGAAGCCTTTAGAATAAAATTAAATCAAATAAGTTGAAAATTTTTAGAGCATTTAATTTATTGTCTTTTGTTTTGTCTTTAATAAATATTCAATGAAGTCGAAAAGTCATGAGATTTTTAATAATACAAAAAAAAAAAAAAAAAAAAAAAAAAAATAGAAAAAAAAATAAATAAAAATAAAAAAATACCTTAGGAAAAAAATAAAGCTGACATTACTTTAAACAAAATAAAAATTTTTTCTTCTATATTTAAATAACATAGAAATTATACAGCAAAAAAACTCTATTAAGGCATCAAGCTTTTTCGTTTAAAAAATATAAACATGTGTTGGGAACCTTCAAGAACTTGTTTAAATTCCTGTCAAAACATACTTTGTAAATAATTATATAAAAACATAGAAAAAACAGAACGTCTTGTAAAATGAATAATATATTTCTTTATCAAGTAATTTTCTTTCCATATTTTAAATAAACTTCTACATTTTGTATTAAACTTTGAATAAAATTAAAAGATAACTTTTTTTAGAAGGACAATTGAATTTGTTTTTCACATGTATTTTATTTAATAAAAATACAAACACAGCTTAAAATCAACAAACATGCATTATATATCAACCACAACAACAACAACAAGTAAGAGTTCTATATTCGCCTAAGCCGAATCTTGTAATCCCTTCTCGATGTATGAGAGTCTGGTTTAGTGAAGTAAGTCCAATCAAAAAAACAGATATTAGAGTGACAAAGAATTTAAAAAATTTTTTATGTACTAAATATAGAAATATCATCGGCTCTTAATGGATTAAGCATTTTATTTTTTAAGTTTCATTATTTTCTGAAAGACTGATGTCTTAAAAAATATGGTGCAAAATCGCACTTTTCTATAAAAAATTCAGAAACCCATAACCCGGAAAATAGGAGCGAGCGCCAATTTTACCACTTGATTTTTTTTTTCTTACTCTTTATTTCTCTATCGTCCGATATATATTTTTTTTTATTATAGTTACTTCATTGTTCCAAATGATATGGAAAAATTAGAGTCAAATGCCTCGAAGGACATAAACCGATCTTGCTGATTTTCTATAGTAAAATTTTAGAAACTATGCCCGATTGATTGGCGTATTTAATAATATAATTGTAAAAGAATAAGGATCAATAAAGCTTCAAACCGTCTTAAAGGTGGAAGTAGAAACATTTTCACGAAAAAAGATAAAGCAGATTAACCTCAAACCAGAAGTGAAATTCTACAGTTAAAACCCTACTAACGGTAAGTGTGATAAAGTAACGCTTTTTATGAGCAAACTTTTATAAATCAATCAATCAATCAAAGCTAGAAAGGTACTTAATTAGGGTTTTAAAAGCCTTAAGCTATAAACACATTTACCACAGCAGGCTACGCGAACACACGACAACAAATGCTTCTAGCTACATTTGCTGCCATATAGCCAGCTGCACAATTGTTTTGAAAGCAGCAGCTACATACAAAAAATGATTTTATTGTATTTCAGTAATGGCACTTCATTATTTTTTTTTAAATTTTTTAAAGCGGCAGTTCTGGTTTATGTTTTATTAAATATTTAAATTATTGTGTAAGAGGCTAATAGAAGACTAAACAAATATTTTTTAAGAGAAAATCGATTTTTCGTTTGGATTGCCTTTAAAATTAAAAATATATTGAAGTATTTCTCAGAAGCAATAAATAGTACTGTTTCTCCAAAAAAAAAACGAAGTTGCTTATCCACTGCCATAACAAAATACTAAAAACAGCAAAATGTTGATATCTAACACATCAAATCATTCACATATGCAAACATGTACGAGGGCTGCTCTATATATTTCTGGCCTAATAGTGAAAATGCGAATATTTATAATAAAATGGTTTTATTGTTTTTCAAAGTATTCTCCGGCATGATTTATACACTTTTGCATGCACTCAAACCAGGCGTCGAAGCACTTTTTCCACTCCGATTGAGACACCTCTAAAGCATGGTTTTTGAACACTTCAACAGCTTCTTCTGACGACGAAAATCGTTGACCACGCATTTTTTTCTTGATGTGCGGAAACAAGAAGAAGTCATTAGGTGCCAAGTCAGGGCTGTACGGCCGCTGACTCATTAATTCGACGTTTTGGCCGGTCAAAACGCCCTGGTTTGAGCCGATATGTGAGAGCTCGCATTGTCATGGTAAACAATGATTCGTCTTCTCTTGTTGGTTTTTCGAATTTCTCCGATGACTTCAGGCAAACAAATTGTAGTGTACCACTCAGAAGTGACCGTCCTACGTTGCTCAAGCGGAACATTCGCCACATGCTTCTTCCACGAACAACTTTCGTTGGAATTTGCTCGTCTTTGAAGACGATTGTCGATTGTTGTTTCGTTTCGGGCTCATACGCATAGATCCATGATTCGTCACCTGTGATGATCTTACAAACGTCTTTTGAAGCACCGGAATCGTATTTTTGCAACACTTCTTTGCAGCAATCGACACGAGCCTTGTTTTGAGCAATTTTCAAATTGTGCGGGATCCAAAGAGAACAAATCTCTTTTTCGGCCAGGTGTTCATGCAGTATCGAATGTATGCTGGTGGAAGAAATGTCCAAGGATGTCTCTATCTCTCGGTATGTCGCATGTCAATCTTGCATTATGAGTTCACGCACGGCATCACTGTTCTCTGGCACAACAGCCGATTTTGGACGACCTTCACGGAATTCGTCCTTGAGCGAGCTTCGGCCACGATCAAATTCATTATACCAATTTTTCATAGTGCTATAGGATGGTGCTTCATCGCCATACAAAGATTTAAGTTTGTCAATGCACTCTCGTCGTGATAATCCACGTCGAAAGTTGTAAAAAATGATGGCACGAAAATGTTCACGAGTTAATTACATTTTTTTCTATATTAATTTTTTCAAGTCACTGTAAACAACACAAATAATGGTCGTACGTCAAAACGTTTTGAGTACGATTATGTTTAAAACTGACAAACTTTCCAATGGAAATGTCAGATTGCACTTGGCAGCACTCAGTGTTGCCAGGCCAGAAATATATATAGCAGCCCTCGTATTCTGTTTTTAAAATTTTGCAATCGGTAGTTGCTTTGGTGAATGTGTTTACAACTGTAAGAAGAATAAAGATCATTTGCAATAAGAAATCAGTTTCCTTAATTTCATTTAAATAAATTAAAAATTAAATCTGTTGTTTTTTATTCAAGTGGTTTGCGGTGTATAAATAAAATATGTTTCAAAAAAACTATAAACTTTTTTTTTTTACTTCTGTAGTAAATGGTAGTTTTGTAGCCTTTTTTTGAAGTCTTGTTGGAGCCTCGAGTTTTATGCATTTACGCAAATATAAGTATTTATCTTTATATTTAACTTTATGCCAGCAGTTGTACAAGAGAAAGGCAAAAAACAAAAAAAAAAAAAAAAAAGAAATCAGTAAATTGAAAACAAGTAAAAAATAAAACAAATAATGTAACAAACGTTTATTATTATTTATTTTCGTTTGTTAAAAAAGGAAACCTTTATTAAAAATTAAGAAAATGTGCAAATAAATATTTATAACAATCAAACCATTTTTCAGACTTTTATCACAACTCGTAGAATAAAATAGAAATAAAATAAAAGTTGTTCAAATATTTAAATTCTTAATGAGGTACTGAGAACGCACAAGAGCGTAATGGCTCCTTTGGACGTGATCACAATTTTGTTATATTTTATTTTAAGACATACAATTTTGTACGAGTATCTATTTTATAAAAGTAATTTCAAATAACTAAATGTAGGAGATATTGAGAATATGGCAACCTCAGACAATGTGTACGTTGTTATATTTTAAGTTGTTAGTTTGAATTTTTGAGCAGAGAAGATTATTCTCATTTCTGTATTCATAGAGTTAAGACGTTAAAAACTTTCATTAATAAATAATTATATTTTAAGCACTGAATTTAAATAAAGTAAACTTAAAACCAATTTCTAACAGGTTATGGGCCCAGATCCCTATGTTTAAAAATATAATTCTTAAAAGTGCGTTTTTAAAATAGTGTGTTTTTTTAAAAGTCAATTAACAATGAGTGCTCCAATGGTACAAATTGAAAAGTTGGACGATAACAACTACGATAGTTGGTCCATACAAATGAGAAGCGTGCTCATCCACGGTGGCTTCTGGAAAATTGTGAGTGGAGTATTGAAAATTAGTGCTGGAAGTTCAGAAAAAGAGAAATGGGAATCCGATGATGAAAAGGCACTTGCGTCCATCTATCTAGCAGTTAAACCAACACAGTTGGGCTACATAAAAAACTGTAAGACTTCACACGAAGCCTGGACAAAGTTGGAGCAAGTATACAAACCTAAAGGGCCTTTACAAAAGGTAGCGTTGTATAAAAGGTTAGCAAACTTGGCTATGCCCGTTGGCGGAAATGTTATTAAACATTTAAATGAATTTGTGGAGGTGTCAGAAAAATTAGCTGAGAGTGGAATTCAAATTCAGGAGGAGCTCTTAGTTATAATGCTACTTTCAATTTTGCCACCAGAATTTGAAAACTTTGTGGTAGCAATGGAAACAAGGGATGAATTGCCGAATTTTGCTACATTAAAGCAAAAAATTCTTGAAGAGGGAAAAAGAAGGGAAGATAGGGATGATAACGGGAAAAAACCATCAACTATACACCAGCAGGCATTTACAGCTAAACACACAAGCAAAGAGAAAAAATGCAACAACAAAAAATTCAAAGGCAAGTGTTATTTATGTGGCTTGGCTGGTCATTATGCTAGTAAATGCGAGAGAAGACAAAATTGCAACAACAACACTCAGGCAATGACAATGCTGTCTGTAACGGACGCAGACAAATTAAATAAAAACAGTTGGTACATCGACAGCGGCGCCACATCACACATGTGTAACAACAAAAACATATTCGTTCGTTTTAATGATCATAATGAGGTTATTGCGTTGGCAGGCAACAAATACATAAATGCCACAGGAAAAGGTGATGTACTAATGCGTAGTAAAAATTTTGAAATCTTACTGCAAAACGTTTTGTTTTCCTCTGAATTGCAGGCAAATTTTATTTCGGTGAATAAGGCAGTTGACTACGGGTTATCAGTCGTGTTCGATGCAAATAAGGCTGTGATCAAGAGAGCAAATGGTGCTGTAGTACTCAAAGCTGAACGCAGAGACAACATGTTCGTAGCAGAAAATGAGAAAGCAATTGAGAAAGTGTATGCTGCAAACAACACAAACACAATTTGGCACAACAGATACGGTCATCTCAATTTTAAAAGTCTTCAAGATTTGGTTGACAAACGTATGGTAAAGGGGTTGAATGTAAACAATATGAAAGATGTTAAATGTAAAACATGCATGTTAAGTAAAATACATGTATTATCGTTTCCAAAGGAAAGTATTACAAAAACAAACCACTTGTTAGAAGTTGTACATTCAGACGTTTGTGGTCCCTTTAAAGTAAAGTCTCTTGGTGGTGCCAGTTACTTCGTTACATTTATTGACGATATGTCCAGACGGATTTTTGTTTATTTTATCAAACATAAGAGCGAAGTGTTCGAGAAATTTCAATTATACAAAACTCATGTAGAAAAGCAGACAGGCTGTAAAATAAAGACATTACGAACAGACAACGGCGGTGAATACATAAACTCACAGTTCGATACATTTCTGTTATCAGAAGGTATTAGTAGACAACTAACGGTGCCATACACTCCGCAGCAGAACGGTGTGGCAGAGAGAGCCAACCGTACACTTATTGAAATGGCAAGATCTATGATGGTGCACGCTGGCGTAAAGGAATATTTATGGGCAGAGGCTGTAAACACAGCAGTGTACATAAGAAATAGATGTCCAACAAAATGCTTAGAAAATAAAACACCGTATGAAGTATGGTTCGGTCGTAAGCCGAGTGTGCAGCATTTTCGAACATTTGGCGCGTATGCTGTAAGTCTTAATAAATCTGCAAATTGTTCGAAGTTTGAAGCTAAAGGCTTTCCATATATAATGGTTGGATATTCAATGACGTCAAAAGCGTATCGCCTTTTTGAAAAAACAACACGCAAAATCATTGAGCAACGCGATGTTCTTTTCGATGAAGACTTGTTTGATGTACAGGCTGAAGACAGAAACCACAAAGATAAGTCTGATTATTTAACATTATATTTTGAAAAACCCAACAATAGTGCAGATGCAGTTGACAATGAATGCCAACCTTCTGTACAGGTAGAAAATAATGACGAACATTTCGACACTGCTGATGATGATTCTGAAAATGCAAGTGAAGAGCAACAAACAATTATTGGACGTGGAAGGCCAAAAATTATTCGTGATGGTAGTCGCGGCAGGCCGAAAAAACAATATAATATTGTTCGACCACCAAACAATGAGTTATGCATTGCAGTAAATGTAAATGTGCCACAATCTGTTGAGGAAGCTTTTTCAAGTAAAAATAAACATTTTTGGGAGAAAGCCATGGAAGATGAAATATGTGCTCTAAAAAGAAATAAAACGTGGACTTTAACGGATTTACCTAAGGGTCGCAAGGCAATATCATGCAGATGGGTTTTTGCTTTAAAGCGCAATGCAAATGGAGAAATTGAGCGGTACAAAGCACGACTAGTTGCTAAGGGTTGCAACCAACGATATGGCATCGATTTTAAAGACACGTTTTCTCCAGTTGCACGGTATTCAACGATTCGTTTAATGTTGGCGTTGGCTGTTAAAAACAAGATGCACTTACATCAAATGGATGTAAATACAGCGTACTTAAATGGTGAACTGCATGATGAGATCTATATGCAACAACCCGAGCATTTTGTCGATGGTAGATCACCAGAAAAGGTATTGCGTTTAAATAAAGCAATATATGGTTTAAAACAAAGCGGTAAAGAGTGGAATATTAAACTGGATGGTGTTTTACGTGAAATGGACTTTAAACCATGTGACAACGAACCTTGCCTGTATAAGTCAATTAAAAATGACGATTTAGTGTTGATTGCTGTATACGTAGATGATTTAGTGATCGGTTGCAGTAACATAGAAGTTGTTTACAGCATTAAGAAACAAATTGCTGAAAAGTTTGATGTCGAAGACAAGGGAGTTTTAAATCATTTTCTTGGCATGGAAGTAGAACGTGAAGGTGACACTGGAGTGATAAAATTAAGCCAGAGTCAGTATATTTTAGACGTTTTGAAACAATACGGCATGGAACAATGCAAGCCAGTTTCAGTGCCATTAGAAGTTGGTTATCAGGCAAATTGCAATGATAAATGTGAAAGATTTGATCAACATGATTACCAATCACTTATTGGTACACTTATGTATTTAGCGATATCTACAAGGCCAGATATTTTGCATTCGATCTCCAAAATGGCTCAATATAATTCCGATCCGCACATTGAACACATGACGAAATTAAAGCGCATATTACGATATTTATCTGGGACAAGAGATTTTAAACTGGTGTATAAATCTGATGGCAGTGGCTTGGAAGGATATGTGGATGCTGACTGGGCAGGGAATGCAGTTGATAGAAAATCGTATACGGGCTTTGTATTTTTCTTTAATGGATGTCTAATCTCCTGGGAATCAAGAAAGCAATCTTCGGTCGCGCTCAGCAGCACAGAGGCTGAGTACATGGCAGCTTCAGAGGCAGCTAAAGAAGCTATTTACTTAAAACGTCTGCTTAATGAAATCAACGAGTGTAAAAATGATCCTGTTAAATTAAATATAGATAATCAAGGCGCTAAAAAATTAGCTGAAAACCCTATTTTCCACAAACGCAGCAAACACATTGATATACGGTTTCATCATATTAGAGAGCTAGTTAACAAGAAGCAAATAAAACTTGAATATTGCCCAACGCAGAATATGGTCGCTGATATTTTGACCAAAAATCTACCTGGGATTAAACATTGTAATTTTGTAAGACTATTGAAACTGAATTAAATGACATATATTTGTAAAACAACATCCACATTGAGGAGGAGTATTGAGAATATGGCAACCTCAGACAATGTGTACGTTGTTATATTTTAAGTTGTTAGTTTGAATTTTTGAGCAGAGAAGATTATTCTCATTTCTGTATTCATAGAGTTAAGACGTTAAAAACTTTCATTAATAAATAATTATATTTTAAGCACTGAATTTAAATAAAGTAAACTTAAAACCAATTTCTAACAGGAGAGATTGAGAAAATTTAATAACATTTTAGTTGATATGCAAAAGACTTCTTTCTAAACGATGGCCCAAAACTTATAAAAGTTGTAATTAAAATAAATAAGTTCTTTAAAAAAACAGCCCTACGGTGGGTAGTTAAAGAAAAAGTGAGTTTTGAAAATTTGAATTTTGGCCGCTTAAATTGGACAAATACCCTTCTGTGAGCCGGTAAGAAAAAGTTTTGCTTCGAATAACTTTATAAAAAATCAATTCAATGCCGCGTAAAGTCACACAATCTATGAGCCAATTCTAATTGCTACAGTAAAGTTGAGACTGCAAACGGGATTTGGCTAAGGCTGCAAATAAATTCACAAGCTGTTTAGCACGCGGCATAGTTTCGAAAGAGTATAGTCCACTAATTAATATGGCCTAACACTAAGGAAAAACACATTGTAGAAATGTTTGCGATTCAAAAATTGGAGTTGGATTCTGTGAAGTATAAATGTAGCATTTTTTCCAATACGTAAAATTATTTAAGTACTTTTTGGTGTTGGACGTTTTTGCTTTTAAAATCAATCTTCAAACTTTCATTATTTGAAAATATTGTGCAACAATAAAAACATACTGCTTTTTGTGTGCTATAAAAAGCTCATTTGAAAAAGGCAATAAATATCTCTTAGTTGTTGCTGTAGCATTCTTTTGATTGTCTTTTGCTAACACGTGCATAAAGAAACAAATAGAATAATAGAGTAAGCTGCCAGATCTTTCCAAAATAGAGCAATCTAGGTGACATAACTCGCCTAAAAACAGTATTCGAAATTTTGTGTGTTAGAGATGTTTTAAGAAATACGTCAGGTAGGATCTTTACACCTTTAGTGTCGTTTAGTATTGGAAAAGCATGGCTACTTTTCGGTTATTGGTTATCTGCAAAAAATTTCTAATCTGCCTCTCATAACTTTTAAAATCTATAACTTTAATTATTTTTAATTAAAAAATAATATTATTACTTCTTTAATACTTTAAAAACAGATTAATTAATTATAAAAATAGGAACTACTACAAGTTTAAATGGTCACTAGTATCTTTTTAGATGACTGACTGTTCTTGTCACTCTATAGTTAATTTCTCATAAAAATTTTGCGATGTGAGCCAATAAAAATTTAAAGTATAATGAAGTTGTACGTGTAAAGGATGTACATGTTTTAATACTCTTCATAAAATTTTACTGTTTTTATACTGATACAAGAATATTCGCTCAAAACTTGATTTTATTTTTATGCATTTTTTATATTTTTTGCTGAAGATTGAATAACTATTTCCTGATAAGAACTAAAGTTTATTGTGAAATGATTAAATATATACAAACTTTTTAATACAATGCAACAAGTGGAAATGCAATTGTATCAAATTTAAATATGAAAGGGTTTAATTCGGATTAATATTAAAAAATTATTGTTCATTCAAGAAAAAAATTTTTTTTCTTTGAAAAAAATAAAAATCCGCAAACATTTGTAGATAGTTTTTCTTTTTTTAACAAAACAAAACATTAGAAATTAAAATAGAAGTTAACTTAAGCCGAATTAAGTACAGTGAGATCTCAATGATTAATAATAGTCGAGGCCAAGAGCATTTTAGATGATCAATTTCCCCGGTTAATTAAGTTTCACTACACAAAGTCTTCTCAAAGGCTGTTTTATATATTTATAACTTAACTATTGAGGGATTTAATATAAATGTATTTTTTTGTTGTATTTAGTATTTAACTACACATTACTCTTCGTTTTTTAGCCGGTTTATAAAAAGAAGGAGGTTGTCAATTCGTCTGATTGTTGCTTTTTATGTTTATGCACGCAAAACTCAGTCATTTCTAAACCGATTTTGAAATTTTTTTTCTTTATTTGAAGGGTTATGCATACAGATTTATTATCATTTTTAATCATAATTTTTTAAATTAAAGGGTGTCCCTATACAATTATTGTTCACTTTAGCTCCCAATAGTAAGAAGAAATGCAAAAAAATCAAAAGGTTAAAGAGTGGCCTCATTGGTGAGGTAAATTGATCTATATCGGCCTACATTTTGACTCGTTCTAGACAAACTCTTTAAAATTGGACTGTTATAATAATTGATATTATAAATTAAAGGGTGCTCCAATAGTAATGTATATAGCCATACTTTTAAAGAGCTTTACACAGTCAGATAAAACTTACAAAGAACCTGTATTGTTAAGTCCCCTACAATAAGAAGAAATTTTGAAATAAGAAATTAAAGGGCGTCCAAATAGTAAATAAATGATTTTAAATTTGTCTATTTTAAAGTTGTTTTTGTTTTTGCCATAAATATTTCATTTTCGTTTTGTATTCATCATGTTGGATTGTTCAGAAGCAATTGAAAAAAATTTTATTAGAAAGCCAGATGAAAAAGATACTCACAGTATAATAATTTAATTAAATTAATTTAAATAAAAATTTCTTTTTCCGGATACTCGGCTCCACCCTTTAATTTAATCACAAATAATGCAGGTTTCATTATTATCCATTTGTTATAGTTTATTGATTTTCGCAAATTATTATCAAATTGATTATTGTGATAGGCTTACATTTTCTCTGATTCTTCCAATTTAATTTTAAACTGTTTTTACAAAATTTTATTGAAATTTAAAATTCATGTAAATTTTATAACTAAATGAGAATTAAAAAAAAATCCAATTCGGTGGAAAAAAGGCCATATTTTTAGGCTCACCTTAAATATTTGAAATAGCTTATAAGCCGTAATTAATAACTAATTTAATAATTTTTATTGTTATAAACTTTGTAAATTATAAGTAAAAAAACTCAATATAATTTTATGTTTCCGAGAGTTTTATTAATTATCAATATTAGTTATTAATTTATGCAATTTCATTTTGCATGTTGTACTCCTTCCTGTGGAAAATGAAAATAAAGTTATCAAAATAAAATGTAAAGTAAATTAAAACAAAAGATACGATATTAATTAAGAAATTCAATATTCTTTTTAATTTAATCCTTTTGTTATATTAAATTTTCAAAAGTGTTTTCATTTATTTACGCAAATTATAAAATAACATTAACATCCCTAAGGTATGCTTCAGGTTTAACAAACGCGTGTCAAGGAATGAGTAACGCAAATATTATTTGGGGTGGCTGGCAAAATCCTCACGATTAATTATTTTACCATTAAAGTGCCATTAATAGAAATAAATTAACTAATTAATTTAATGTTTCATTAGCTTTGTATTGTAAATTCTTGTTTGTATACCTTCCACCAAAGGTGGAAAAGGTTTATAACTAAGTTTGTCCTTCAGTTTGTAATTTCTACAATGTCAATTTTCGACCGCATAAAGTATGTAGATTCTGAGTCCTAATGCACAGTAAGGACGATTAAGCGATGTCTGTCTATCTAACCGTATTCGTGTTGCCAAGGCACTAGATGAGCTAGGGAAATTTAATACGCCAATCGATTAGACATAGTTTCGAAAATTTTGCTTTTAATAGTGAGCATGATCGGTTTATATCCTTCAAGGTAGGGGGCAAAACACTATACCTGCCTCTAATTTTTCCAAATATTTTTTTATATATCATTTGTATTTCTGCAGGTATTTACCTTTTATTTTTAAACTTGGTATCACTTACGAAGCTGTTTTCAATTTTTTTTGTATTTTTTAGTAAAAGAATTTTTTTTGATCAATTTTTTATTTTTTCAAAAAGAATAATAATTAATTAGATGGCTGCTATATATACTTCAGTTAATAAAAAGCAGCAGTTTTTTAATGCACTTCAATTATTCTGTACCGACGAATTGTCTGCAAAGTAAATAAAAATTGTGTGTATCAACAACATTAAATTAATGCATCTATTTAACATTCAATTCATTTAAATGCTGTTCTTCAAATTAACAAAATGTACATGCAGGTTATTGAGGAAAGGAAATGAAATGCTTAGTCCTCGCACCACCTTTCAAATCAATTCTATCTTTTTTCTATAAAAGGTGGCCTAAATTTTTAGTAGGTATTATTTACATGAGAGTGGGTTTTTTTTTTTTTTTTTTGAAAAATTATTTGAAATTATTTTTATAAAAAGATTAGTTTAAAGCAAAAACTGAAAATTTTAAAATTATTTAATTATTTTCCAGCTCAATTGCGTATATTTTTTAAGCCAAAAACTTGAACATTTTTCTTTATTTTTCTTTATGAAAGTTTGTTTTCTTCCATTATAATTAAACATTTTAATTTCTTTTACGTTCATGCTCATTTTGACATATTTTTGAAAAGAATTTTAATTCATGAAAGTTTTCTAATCTGCTCCCTTGAAATTTCAAGTTGGTTGTGTGGTCACATAATCGTGCTACATGATATGGATTTTATACACTTAAAGTTATTTCAATGTTTTTTTTTCTCTTTTTTCTTATTTATTTATTGCAATTATTGTTATTAAATGTGTGTTATTTGTAAAACAAATACAAGTTTCTTATGTTCGTGCTCTTAGTTAAACGTTATTTTGCCTTGAATGCACTTTTTGGTTCAAAATATTAAAACTTTCAATGGAATATTCTGGGAATTTTATCTTATCAACTGCTATTGTAAATTGTTTAAATTGCAATTTCTTATATACAGTTATTTATTGTGAATACACACTATAACTTATGGGTAAATATAAAGATTAACAAGGCCTTCTTGAAGATCTTAATTAGCAGACACCAATCGATATGGATCTATTTAAATAATCACAAACTTGTGTTGCTGACCATGAACTTGAACTTTTCGTTCTTCTTTCCACACTTCTTCAGGCCAGATTAAACAGATTTAATTCAAAGTAAAGCGTTTCTGGCCTTGGTAAATAGAGGAACAAAACACTTCAAAGTAACTATTTTTAGATTTCAGTATAGGTGTCCCTCTATCGCAGGGGTTCTCATCAAATTCCTGCTCACGGACCCCTAGTAAACTAATAATTTTTTTCGCGGACCCCTCTGAAACCCAAGTTCAAAATAAAACTTTAATTATTGTTGAAAACACTATTGTTTTGGTTCTTCATGCGGACCCCTTGGATGGTTGCTACGGACCCCCTTTTGAGAACCGTTGCTCTATCGTCACTTATTTTTGCAGTAGTGATGAATTGTTTTATGGACAAACTGTGCAGAATGAAAGGGGGTTTTCCGTGGAGTTTTTAGAGGCATTCGGTAGATTTTGAAAACTTTCGAAAATAGAAAATAAAACAAACGATCTTGTTAAGTCAGCTAGAAGAATTCGCTTAGAAATTAATTTAAAAAAGACGATGCCAAGCGCCCACATAATAGCAGCAATATTTATATCACCATTAACAATCACCGAATAGAATACGCAGTCAAGTTCTGAGACTAAGGAAGCAAAATGTCGTCAAGCGGTAACATTAATAATCATATCGCAAATAGGCGCAATAAAGCAAGAAGTGCATTTGGTAGACTGATAAATATGTAGTAGACACCACAAAACACAAAAAACAACAACAACAACAACACATATTTACTATGCATGCGTCAAGGCAACCCTAATACACGAAAGTGAAACATGGCTGCCCAGTGAATGTATAAAGCAGCCGTTACAAGTTTTTTTTTTAATAAAAGCTTTCGTATTTTAAGTGACCCAATTACTAACGGGCCCAGATACATAAAATGCAGAAAATAGAAATGGATAGGACACACCTTAAGATAGCCCGTACAAAATGTAAAAAGGTCGAAAAGACAAAAAAACCTAGCGTTAGTCTGTAAGGCGAGAACTAGCTGACATTAATAAATCAAGGAATGAGAAAAAAATTATTTCGAACAAAACATTAACGTGAAGATATCTTCTTGAAGCCATGTATTACTTATGGGAATAAATTAAAGAAACTAAATATATAATTGGTTTAATTAACTATTAAACTAGAAAATTTTTATTAATTTTTTAATTAAATATAAAATTGAGACAATTAAAAATTTAATTAAATTTCAGTCTGAAATCAAAGAAAACTTTATTTGTTTTTTCTTTTATCTGTTTTTTTCTTTTTTAATTTAGTTAAATAATTTTTAATTGGTGTTTTGCATAAAATATGTTATTACATTTCATTATGAATATTTATTTCATTATTATAAAAATAAAATTTATTGCAATGATTTGAACAAACATTAAATAAATGTATTGTGCTCCACTGTATCATACAAAAATCCTTGTGCCGAATTTGAATTTGAAGATTTTCAAAATTAGTTTTTTTTCCTTTTTTAACATTTTATGATTGTTTTTTGTAAAGAAGAAATTGTAACTCAAAAGGTCTTTTTTTCCTTGTAGAAATTCTAATAAGGCTTTCATTAAGGCCTGTTTAAAAAATCAATGCTGTTTTTTTGCCACTGGGTGCTTTAACTCGCTTGTATGAGATAAAATACATATTTGTTTAGGAATGCAGTAAAGTTATATTCGAACATTTTGGCAGTGAAAGCAAAAATGTAATGA
This sequence comes from Cistogaster globosa, assembly GCA_937654795.1. NCBI lineage: Eukaryota > Metazoa > Arthropoda > Insecta > Diptera > Tachinidae > Cistogaster > Cistogaster globosa. Next base: position 8,247,087 of record OW569407.1, read on the forward strand.
TGATGTAATTATAATTTAAAGGGCGTAACAATAGTTGATTTAATTTGACATGTTCATATATATATACGGGGCCAAACTGTTGTACAGTGCTGTACAGACGGTTGAAATTTACAATTGCGAAGTCCAGTATAACAACAAAAGTAAAATTTGGTTTTTGAAATTAAAGAGTGCTCCAGTTGTTTTCGCAATTTGTATTGTAGACAGACAGCTATTAGAATCTTAGAAGTCAGTTTTTCTTTTGCCAGAATTATTATACATTAAATTTAAAAATTTATTGTACGTAACACATACACTTTTAAAAATTTTCCATATATAAATTTCACATGCGTATTATTTATTTTAATTATTTAATATTATTCATACTTCGTATGAATTTTTAAAACAACTTTTAAACATCCAGAAAAATAAAGTTTCTTGTTTATATTCAAAAAATTAAAAAAGGAAATGCATTTTAATTAATGCTAAAATAAATATGAATAATTAAAATATAGTTTATCAAACATAATAAAATAATAGAAATAAGAAAATAAATTTTGGTAGCATAACATTTTGTCTTCTTTTGTTGTTGTAGCTGTTGCAATAAATTAACCTAGGAAATTATCATACTGCAGAAAACATCGTTAGAAATTTATTTAGAATATTAATGTTAATAAAAGAAATTATATTAGAAATAATTACAGATTTAATATCACTTTTGTATGCAGAATAAAAATAAGATATCTATCGAAAATAACAAACACAAACTTGTTAATCTAGTAACAGCAGTATTGTAATTAATAACCTTAACATTCATTAGAAAAGAAAAGAATATAAACATAGACATCGATATATATTTTATGGTGTAGACGTGATTGGCATGTTCTAGACATAGAATAACTTATACTAGATATTGGCTAGGCATAGACCAAACATGGGCTAGACATATTCTAAGCATTCACATGTACAGACATAAACAAAACACATCGACATATAAAGGGTCATCCAAATGTGACGCCTAGATGTCAGTACTTTATAATTTTTACACGTGACATCTTTCCAAATGACATAAGCCATTTTGTTTTATTAGAAGGCAGTACAGTTTTAACCATGGACAGGTAAACGTCGTAATTTCGCTAGTTGGATTATTGAACAACGAACAACAGATCCATTGTTTTCAAGCAAAATTTCGTTTAGTGACGAAGCTCATTTCAGAATGGATGGATTCGTCAATAAGCGAAATTGTCGTATCTGGGGTGATGAAAATCCTCGTGTTATTCATGAAAAATCTCTACACCCACAAAAGGTTACTGTTTGGTGTGCATTTTGGGCAAATGAAATCATTGGGCCATTTTTCTTCGAAGATGATGCTGGAAATGCTGTTACTGTGAATGCTGAGCGATACCAATCAATGTTGAGAGACTTTTTGTGGACACAGTTGAATCATATTAATGTGTCTGACGTCTATTTCCAGAAATACAGTGCTACATGTCACACAACTAGAGAAAACATTACGCTTTTGCGATCAAAATTTCCTCAACGTGTAATTTCACGAAATGCAGATTTCAATTGGCCTCCAAGGTCATGTGATCTAACACCATTAGATTTTTTTTGTGGGGTTTTTTGAAAAGTCGAGTGTATGCTAACAAGCCACAAACAATTAATGATCTAAAGAACAACATTCAAGTTGCAATTCGTGAAATAACACCAGCAACATATCGGAAAGTCATTGAAAATTTCGATATTCGGATTGATGTCTGCAGACGCAGTCATGGTGGACATTTGAATGATATTCTATTCCACTTATAATTGTAATGGATCATACTTTTAATAAAAAATTGCAAAAAGTTTGTGTTTTATTTCAAAGAAACATGTAGGCGCGTTTTTTGGATGATCCTTTATATGCAGTAGACTTGACTAGATATGCAATAGATATTGACTAGATATTGGCCTAGGTATAGGTAGACATGTATTAAGCATGGACTAGTCATATACTTACTACAGAATTTATGGGTGAAGACCATATGCGTACATGATATTCGAACAGACATAGACGGAGACGAAAACGCTGATATAAACAAGGTCTTGATATATTTAATACACAGACTAGACATAGAATCGATATAAGGAAGAAATATAAACATTCTGGAACATATTGAAAATACTACGAGATCTAAAATTCAAAGAATCATTAATTTTATAAAATGTTTCAATACAAAATAAAGTGCTTTCATTAAAAAACCCCACGAGTATATAATAACAAAAAGGAAAGAATTTGTTCTATTATTAGAATTTTCTTGGCTGAGTAAGAACGCTAGTAATAGCGGCAATAATCTGATAGGTAGGCAGGATGAGAAACACAACACGTGGCTCTAAAAAAAATATGGCCAACAAACATAATTATACAATTTAAGTGTGATTTATTTATGATTGAAAGCACAATTATTCAAATTTTTTATAACATAAAAAAATTTTTTGTAAATCATAATTTCTTTTCCTGTTGAATTTTTTCTTCTACATTTGACTTTATTACATTTTAGTTATCGCTAGTGATCTAAGGCGTTAACTTTATTTTCCATAACTAATCTACAAAAAAATAATTCAGAATGAAACGAAACTAAATTCTTGATTAGAAAATAAAAAAGTAAAACTGTCATATTCGGCCATGCCGAATCTTATATACTCTTCACCATTTATGTAAATCTAGTTTAGTGAAGTAACTCCAATAAAAGAAAAACAAATATTGGGATAACTGAGAATAGAAAAAATATTAAAATAAATTATACATAAATCGGCTCTTAATGGGTTAAGCATTTAGAAAAAATTATTCTTTCCTGAAATACTCTTTAAAAGCTTTTAAATGATACCCATACTGACAATCGAACTTTTTATGGAAATTTTAGGGGTCCATAAAAATATGGGCGAGCGTCAATTTTTCCACTTGATGTTTTTTCTTATTTTTTAGTTCTCTATCGCTCCATATATTTACTTTTTGATTGAAGTTACTTTATTGTCCCAAATGATATGGAAAAATTAGAAGCAGTCGTGGTGTTTTGCCCACTGATGTCTGCTCGATCAATCGATTTCGCTATACATAAGGACAAAGAATATAGAAGTTAGAAATTACAAACGGAATGACGAACTGAGATAATATCCTTTTTCCACTTTTTGTGGTGAAGGGTATAAAAAGAATAAAAGACTTAATTAAGGTTGTAGCAGGACACACAATTAACTAAATGAAAGATTCACATGCAATCATAAAATATACAATTACTACTTGAAGTAATTAATGTTTCAGTTTTATGTTGCGGACCCATGTCAAATTATTTGTGAAACGAAATGAAGAAGTAAACACCTCAATAAATAGCTTTTTGTCCGTACTCTATTCAAACAGTTGAAAATTGTTTAGCAATTTAACTTATTTCTTAAAAAAACTGAAAATAAGTTCGTGGAGCCAAAAAAAATTATCCTTGTTTGCCCTTAAGTTTGCTGCGTTGTTAAATTTTGCATAAGTGCAGGTTAAATTTTTTTCGAACTTAAAAAAATGTTGCCACTAACATGTTGATGTATAAAAACATGTTGCTAGCAACATTTCGCAACATTCTACAAAAAGAATTATAACCTGTTCTTCAGTGGGTTCTTCTATTACTTTGTTATATAAATGAATATTAGTTTCGAGAATGCATTGTTGCGTTGGTGAAAATCTTTACACCTTGTTGCTATAGGTATCCTTCTGCAAAGAACTCCAGGAAAAGAAATACAGTGGAAATTCCATGATTTAGAGGATAATTTCTTATCATCAATTCAAATTATGAGACGATGAAAATATTTCGTGCTTTACAGCATGAGGCAGTGTCTTTTTCAAGCCTCAAGGCAAGTTGAAATAAAGTTCTGATGGCTTTCAGAAAAAATTACAGCTTGTTTTTAGCTTAAAAATAACAGAAGAAAATTAAATTTTAATCAAACAATTCTTGAAAATACAACACTTGCAATACGATCGTGTAATTTTGGGTGACTTCTTTGAGCATTTCGACAGTGCATTACGATATATTTTTAAACAAGCTCTAAAAATAAAATATTTTACTTCTTTCTATCTTTTTTATAAAACGTTTAAGCTGTTCATGGATTTTATTTTACCTGAAGCCATCGATTAAATATAAAAATCCTGAATCAAAGATTTTTTATATATTTTGGGTTTTATTTACTTTATTAGGGCGAAACAATTGCCAAGTGATAGAGTAGACGAATTCATAAAATTTCGCTGTCATACTTCATGTATAAAAAATCTGTATAAAACTTTTTATACAAAAAGTTTGACAAAAATTTTAACGGCAAAAATAAACGAATTCGTCTACGCTACCATCTGTTAATAAATTCGTTTTCAACACATAATTGTATTCTATTTCTGTGTGCTTTTGTTTTGTCATGACTTATTTACTTTTTGTCAACTTTTAAGGATATTTAAGCAATGTTTATTTAGAGATGTTGTTTACAAAACTTTACCAAACATTCCAAATTTATTGTCATTGTTGTAAAACATAAAGATTTTCTTTCTCTTCATGTTGTCAAAAACTAAAAGTACAAAGTCAAAAAAAGTTTTAGTCATTTGCAATTCAAATAAGGATTTTTTATAGATTTACAATGCTTTTATTAATTAATTAATTATTAACTAAAAATTCAATTTATGAATGTTTATTTAGCCAACTATTAAAATTATGCAAATCTGTTGAAATTTCCTCACTTTTCGTTTAAAATCATTTATGAACTTTTCAAAAAACTATTAAATAAAATTAAGTGTTCTTTTCAAAAGAGTTTTAGAAAAAAATTGTTTTTTGTTTAACAAAAACTAATTTTTGTTGGTGAGATAAATAGAAAAATATCGTTTCTAAATTTTCTACTTAAATAAATATGTTAAATGAAATGTATTTTTTAGCATAAAAAGGAATGTAATGATTGATAGAATAGCACAAAATTGAAATAGAGTTTAAAGTAAAAACTAAATTATAATTTTTTCCAAAACACATGTTATCGTTGTTATTATCTTTTTTTAACAAAAAATTCTTATTATACCCTTCATCACAAAAATTAGAAAAGGGTATATCTAAGTTCGTCAATTCGGTTGTAATTTCTACAATATCCATTTCCGACCATATACGACCCCATAAAGTAAATATATTTTAGTTTTTATGCATAGCGAAGTCGATTCAGCTATGTCCGTCTGTGTGTCCGTGTTAATGTTGAAATCAACATTGCTAAGGCACTAGAAAACTTGATAAAATTTAAATTTGATAATAGATCTGACATAGTTCGAAATAGTTTCGAAAATTTTACTATTGAAAATCAGCAAGATCAGTTCATGACCTTCAAGGCGGCGAGCCAAACACCAATCCCGCCTCTAACTTTTCATATTATTTGGTAAAAATCTAGTTAAGTAAAGTAACTCCAATCAAAACAATTAACTTTGAGCGATAGATAATAAAATTAAGAAAAAAAAACATCAAGTGAAAAAATTGGCCCTCGCCCATATTTTCCAATTAATCAGCCTCTAAACTCTTCATAGAAACGTATGATTTTCGATCATATTTTTTAAATATCAATATGGGTATCATTTAAAACCTTTTAAAGAGATATTTTAGGATATGCTTAACCCATTAAGAGCCCGTGGCATATTTATGCAAAAAAATTTTTTTTTTTCATATTTTTTTTCTGTCACCTCAAAATTTATGTATTTTAATTGGAGTTACTACAGAGTCACTAAACTGGATTTACATATATGGTGATCGTTCGGCATAGCCGAAAAGCTGAATAAGGCACTATTATTATTATTATTATTATTATTATTATTATTATTATTTTTATTTATTTTTATTTATTTATTTATTAATTTTTTTGTTGGAATAAAAATCATTTTGTAAATTGTGCGTTAATTTCTAAAGACAACTAGTAAAACTAGCTCCTAACCAGGACTTGATGTAGTTTATGTACCAGGTGATAGCAGTAGTAAATTTATTAATTTTCACCGGTACTAAAAATGTCACATTTAATAAAGAAAAAACCAGAAACCGGGAAAATATATAAATTTACCAGTGACACTAGCTGGTGCATAATTTCACCATGATGTAGCCATCACTTACAACTATTTTAAATAACTCTGACACTATAAATAAATTGAGAGTTTTCGACAGATTTTTTATAACCTTCTATAGCTCTGCGTGAATAGTGCATCGCAGCCAAGTCTGGTTAAGCTAGTGGTGGGACTTTTTGCATTCTACATAGTGGCAAGAAAGACATTTATAGAAATTTTTAACGTGTTTAAAGTCCACTGATCAAAAAAGGGATTTGCTTTCAATATTTAACCCAGGTGCTAAAAGGTTGGAAAAGCAAATATTTCAAATATTTGCAAATTTTTTATTCGCTCTTTATACCACCTCGATTATATGAAATATAATATTGGTTACCATATTTCTCGCCTTAAATCAGAGTTTCGCATTTTGCTGCTTCAAGTTTTTTTTAAGCATTTTTCTGCTTTATCGTTTCGTTTATAAACGATTTTAATATTAATTTGCCTTTGCCTTATGAAGAAAGCAAAAGAAATATTGTAGTTTTTGATTCATCTCTTTCCCAGAAGCTTTGTTTTTTTCAGGACATCTCTGTTAGTTTTCTTGGCCAGTAACTTGTAGCCGAAATCACTTTGTGTCTAAGTCGAGGCTTCCCAGATGTAGTGTATTTATTGTGGAATCTATTTATGACATTTAAAGTGGTTGCACATAAATCTGCAACACGCCTACCTACAAGGTCCAAAAAGTCCTTACAAATGCTTATTTCGATTTTTCTCTTTCAGTTACAATTCTATTGTTATTCTAAAATGCACTAAACACGAGCTCTGTTTTGAAATATTTAAAATGTTTTAGAGAAAGAGAAGAAATGGTATTTACGTCTAAAATTGTAAAAACTTTTTCGTCAGCATACTTTATAAGAAATCAACATAATTTTTGAAATTAAAAATTTATTTGATTTGCTTATTTGAAAATTTCATTGCAAGGCCTGTTCAATTAAAATATACAATCTGATTTTTTCTTGCAAACGCCATAAGTCTGGCAACTTCATATGTTAACTGCTTAGTTGCCGCACTGCATAAATCATTGTCGAATTTAAAATTTTTTATTTAAGATTTTCAAACTTTTTTTTGTGTAATATATTTCTGTGGTTTTCCACTTCTATTGGACTACAAATTTATTTTTTAAGGAATTTATTTTGTTTTTCATTGAACACTTAAGTAAAAATTTTGCTTCCAAAAAAGATTAAAAAAAATTGTTTTTTTTTAATTTACTCTAAAATTTCTCTATCATTCTTTAGCTTGTTTCATACTAAAGACTTTTTTAGTTTTGTTAATTATTGTAATGGATTTTGTTGTATCGCTAAATTCAATTGAGGTTTTTGTCCGTTGCACGAAACTGAGACCCACAAATGTTGTATAAATGCAATGTAGCATTTTTCTGTAAAAAAAAAAAATAAATGAAAACTATTCTTCATAAAAAAGTAAAGAGAATTTACCACGATTTTATGGAAACTCACTAATAGTTTTGTAATTAAATTTTATATCCAAAAAAAAAAAAAACAAATTTCTTAAAAGGAATGAATACAAGTACAAATATAAAAAGGCACAAAATTAAATTGTTAGGCAAATGGTAAAAAATGTTATTGTAATATTAATTAAATTTGCCATTTTTGTTACACCAAGAAAACCATTAAAATTACAAACGAACAATTATAATGATATGCATTAGAGTCAGCTTTCTTATGCCAAGTAAAGAAAACAATTAAAAAAAAACTCAGTAGAATTGCAGTTGGTAAAACACATGACAATTTCTGCCAGTCCCACGATATCGCAATCCATCGTTCGTTCGGATAATTACATTCAAAACAAAAACAATTTTTAAGAATTTGTTTTTGTTTTGAATGTAATTGTGCGAACGAACGAACGATTGCGACATCGTGGGACTGGCAGTTTGTGTATTCCCAGCAAAAAAAAATTAGTAAGCGAAACTTGTACATACACAATTTTCTACAAATACATTTGCAAAAATTTTGTACTGAACGGCGTTGCCGTTGTACCGCTTTTGGTGGTAAATTGCAATGGTTTCTTTTTGTTGATTAAATTTAAGTTTTAGCTCATACAAACTTAATCAAAAAAGTTCAAAATGCAGCTCATAAAAAGGTTTTATAATTAAATCTGTTACAAATATTAGGAAAAATTTGCAATTTATTTTTATAAAAAAAAAACTACTGGCAATGCTGTTTGCTACATACATCAAACGTAAATAAATTTGTTTATTTTTTATTAAGAATGTGATAGAAACTTTGTTATACGCACTGATGGATATTTTTATCATCAGTGATTGTCATTTAATGGATCAAATGATGGTCTCTCTTCTTGTTGGGTTTATCATGTTAAAATATACACAAATGCCACAAAATCCAATCGAATTGATTTTAATTCTGTATTAACTTTTCCGATCGAATTTATTTTTCCTTTCTCAGATTCGAATCGATTTTGTATATTGATAAAAATAAATGCTGAACCTCTACTTTACACTTTTAATATGGCAACTTTGGTCTTTTCAAGGCTAATTTAAATAAGGTTAAAAATTAAAAGTAAGTTTAAGGGCCGCAAAAATAAAATTTGATAGAAAAACAATAGCGGTTTCATTTAAAAAATTTTTCTTCTCCTGAAGCCCCAATTTGAGAAGTTGAAAACACCACATTCAATCGGAATTGAGATTTGCGATCTTCCTGTTAATTTTGTTTATGTAACATATACATATATCCTTGATATAAGGAAGACTTTTGGAGTGAACTTGAGTAGTTCATTTATTACTTTCATAAGAGAATTTAGTTAATAGAAGCGCTAATACTTTAATGTCGTAGTACTGTATATATTTTTTTAAACCAATGTTAAGCAACTAACTATTAAATACACGCAATTGCTCTTATTTAAAGCTGTCTTACCGCTCACAGGTGCTTTTTCTATTTATAGGCGAGTTAAAACGTCTAGACTTTTAAAATATGGATAGATCTGGCATCTCTTTAAGTTTTTTTTCTATTTATATACTTTTCCTACATTATTATTTGTTTAAAAGCTTAAAATATTCTGTTTTCAAATTCTAATAGATGTTCCTCAAGGAAATACATAACACAGAAAATTTTGTTTTGTTTCCATAGTTTTATCAACGACATTTAAACATAACCGGTCTGCAGTTGAATTCAAACTTTTTACGTCACATGAACACAAAAAACCGTATTATTATTAGTCTGGCAAATAAATAATAAAAAGAACACTGGCATCAAATTTATAGATTTTATAACAAAAGGGAAAATTCAATGAATACTTGAAAAACAATAAAAAAAAACATATTAATTATAACGAAATGACACAATGCAAAAAACAACTTAATTAAGACACTTTTGCTTACTCAAGGACGAGCTAATATTTCACTTTTAATAATTTACTCCAACACAGAAAAAATATTTTTAAGGCAGCCAGTTACTAGACGTCTCAATCACAGATATTCGCCTTCTTACAAAAAAATTTATTTTATTTATATTAAATTAACATTTATCAAGTCGAAGATGTTAAAAATATTGAAACGTTTATTTCTTTCGCGAAAAAAAATTGAAAAAAACATGAATTTAAGGTTTAAGTTTTTGAAATTATTTCTTTTAATAACAACAGTTTGGGAATTAAAATTTTACATAAAGAAACTGCAGAAAAGTAAAATATAAATTAAATACACAGCTTTTGTAACTTTTTAAGCATTACAGAACTTAGACACCAGTTTGGAAGATGGTTTGGTGTGAGCCCAAGATCGCAATGGTTCGAATTCATAATTCTGAAAATTAAACTTTAAACAATTCAGGCAAATGCCAATGAAGACAGAGGCTCTGCTTGATTAAAATCGAACTACTTTGAGTCGCAAAAGTACCTCAGTACTAGACAACATCCTTTTGATTAAAAAAAAACTCTCGAATCAACTTTTGGTTATATGAGTACAACAATGAGCGACCATCATAACAAAGAAAGCGATATGAAACTGCAGTAGTCACTGCAAGAGGTGACCATGAAAATTTCCTTTATGGTTGTGATTGTTAGCAACATCCCAGCATTTGAACAGCACTAAGCTTTGGATCTAAACAACACGACACTTGGATTCCTGATCGCCGAACTAAAAACAAGTAGTTTTCTGTACTGTTATACCAAGACTATAGGACGAATACGGCGAATATAAAGAAGGGTTGATTACCAATAATAAGAAGAAAAACTCTTCAAGGAATGGCTGAATTAAAAGTTAAAACGCATGATTATGATCGTAATCCCTATTAACAGGTGCCTTAGAAAACGTCCCAGAAAAGACTTTTACTGTAATAAGACAGGAGTTTAACTTCATATTATTAGGATAGGGATGCCCTGTAATTAAAGTTTTTATGTTTCCAAAAATCCTTTTTTAATAAATGCAAACTTTAGTCGATTTATAGTTATTTCTTAAGAGATTGTTGGACTAATTGTTAACCTTGTGTATGATGACCATCTAAGTCTTATAACTAAAAGTTATTTCGATATGACAATATTGGATTTACTTAACAAGTTACATATTAAGATATTAAATTAAGCATCGGTTTACTCGATGAGAGAATATTGAAGGAAACATAAGCATCTTTCACTTCATGATCTGTCGTGTGTAGTTTTACATCTTGCTGCAATTCATGTTTCCTTTTATGCTGCCTGATATATTATGTTTCTCAAAATGGTATTTCCTCGTGTGTAGCGATGGTGACAGTTTTTTTTTTTTTTTAATTTGATATCAGGCCGTCAGTCGTTGGTTTTCATCATATCTAACAATTTTCATAATATTTTTTTCTCTATTCTAATAAAACTTTCATAGCCTTTCCACAAGTTTTCTTTTCAAAAATCCAATTTTTGGTTTTACCTCTTTTTTCAAACATAATTTGGAAAAATTGTAGATATAATTTTTGTACGCTGCTGGTTTTTCCTTTTCTTCCATGTGTGTGTTTAACGCATGGAACTGATGTTCCTTTTAATGTTTCTTGTGTAGTTGCTTCATCTGTATTAAAAAAGGAACTTGCTTAATAAGCCATGTTCTCTTTCATGTTTCCTATTGTGTCTCTAGCATAAAATATATATTTAAGATGATATCCGTCGCTTCGGTTTACTCGGCCCTTAAACTGGTAGATAAGGATTTTCAAAGTGTGATCTCCGGCAAACTATTGTTACAACGGTATACGGTTGCCCACAGGGACTATAGTCTCCGTTTCAGTTTTTAATACGGCTCTTTGTGAAGCAACGTGTTGCTGAGGTTTGAAGCCAAGTTGCGAGAAGGGTGCTTATATAGTAACATTGCAATTGAAGCCTCCAATAGCGGAATTTGAGTCTCAATCTTTTCTACAGCGATTAGTAGGAATATAATCCTGCCAACCAAGATGCAGAAATTTGCCTTGTTTGTACTAAGTATTAAAGTACCACTATTAAATCTGTTTCACATTTAAGGAGATGAGCTTTGCCCTAAAATGTCAACTAAAAACTTTAAATGTTGCTTTAGCTTTTATTGAAACATTTCTTTTACAAATACCTTGACACACGATGTGTAATATTGATTGTGTAAAACTTAAGTATTTAATTTTTTCAAAAATATAAAAAATTTACAAACCTTTAAATGAAAACGTGTTAAAAAATTAAGTTGTTTTGTTGGCCTTTGCAGAAAAGAAAACCAAACAATTGTACAAAAAATATAATAATAAAACAAACATAGTAAATTATATACAAATTAAAAACCTGATAAAATATAAACACTTGTCAGGAAACAATTAATTTTTTATGAGAGAATTAAAACGTGCGTTTAATTTTATTTCATATTTTATTGCGTGACATTAACATTATTTTTTTTTTCTATATTTTTAAAATCCATTTATTTTGTTTACTTAAGCCCATTACCGTAGGCATAAAAAAGCCACCTACGCCACCCACAAGAAAATTTAGGTTACTGCCACCCCTTTAGAATTTGTTCCTTCTTTTACACGTTTTCTCTTCATTGAAAAGTTTGTAGCCCTCTCCAAAAAAATCTACGTTGCAACTACGTGGCAACATTAACACTCTTAAATCAATTAGAATATCTGCACCTTAATTAAAACCATTAATTTTCTCAACTTTTTCTTTATTCCTTATTCGTTTTACATACGTTCATGTGTCCGTCTATTCGCTAGACCTTTTGGGTGAATGAGTTTTAATTTGCTTTTTACATTTCAACCAGAAATTCATTACTAACATTCAATAATTAGGAAAAAAAAAAAGCCTAAAAAGCCAACAAACTGTCAAAGTTTTTCCAAATCATTTACCTGTCACAAAAAGCGTAAAGGAAAAACCAAAGTATTATTAACAGCTTTTGGTTTCGTTTTTCTAATTAAAAAAAGTAAATTTTTACTTCTAAGAAAAACTTGAAATTCATATTGTGGTTGTGTCTTCGCCATCCACCAAAAAACAAAATGCCTAAAAAAGGTGTGGACAACATTAATTAACATCAAATTTTGATACCCATTTATTTTGTTAAAGCATTATTTGAATATTCGCAACAGGAAAGTACTAGAAGTGCAAAAAAAATGTTTTTCTTTTTCGCTGTTTCTTATAATTAACAACAAAAAACTTTTTATATATAAAACAAACTTAAAACGAGACTTAAAAAAGGAAGCGGATATATGGGATGATAGAGAATTAAAAAATAAGAAAATAAACATCAATTAAAATATTCCACGGATCCAATCCTGATTAGGAAAAATTAATTTAAATAAAAAACGCAAGAACAGCGCATATACATTCATACCTTATTCATCAACAGTTAATATGATACTGGAACAGCATCTATAATGTTGTTAGGAAACAAGTATGAATGATTAAAAACAAAAATTGCATTTCGTGGTCATACCGATGGTTTGTTACTAAGCAAAAACAAATGTACAAGACAAGTTGTAGAGAAAACAACCAAGAAATGCTTTATGTAATGTGTGGACTTTGGCCAACTAAACTGATATTGATTAGTTTATTAAATATATGATTTTTACAACGTACACAACTTAAGATAGATAGATGCGAAAAATGATGATGGGGAATTTTGCGGTCCAGAAAAAGCAGCACTTCATTCTGCTGGTGTTTAATTTTTCTTGCTTTCTTTGGAAAACGATTGCATACATTTGTAAATAATTTTTTCTCTAAAAATAAAGCCGAAAAAATAATTTGTAATTCAATTATATTTTAACTTCTAAGAGTGGCAATTACTATAAATTCTATCAATTTTTAAGCACTAAAAGTACTTTTTGCTGATATAGCTCATCAGTGGATTCTACACAAATTTTGTATAGAAAAATTCAATTCATTTGTTTCTATGTCACAAACTAAACTGACCAAATGAGAATTATATTCAACACATAAACAAACAAAAAATACAGTTAAATAAAAAAAATATATTAAAACCTACTTTAATCAGTTTGAAAAAAATTGAAAATCTTTAGTATTTTTTTTTAAGTTTCTAATATTTTAAAAAACCTTTTACATTCTATTACCAAGTGCTGAATTAAGTACTTGAAGCCCTTAAGAACTTTTGGTACTCTTAGTGCTACTAGCACTTTGATTATTTAGTATCTAAAGTTCTCCTATTTTTAAGCTCTTGAAAAACTTTCAAATTTAACACTATTTTTTTTATTAGGACCAGCACTTAAGGGATAACCCCTACTTATGCAATTCATTGTGTCAGAACTAGGAAATTTGGGAAGGGGAGTTGAGTGAGTAGTGCTTGTGATTTAAATCCTTTCTTGTTCCACATTCGAACTGTTCGGCTATAAAATGAATTTCTCCTGTAATGCGTAGTGCGATTTATTGACTAATCAACCATAAAAGGATGGGCTCTTGATGCAGAGCGCATTGCGTGTATAAAATTACGGTTTTCCGGCACAAGTTTCCTAATTTTATAAGAACACATTTCGTTGTAGTAACAATACAACAGTGAAACACACCCAACTTTGCGACGATGCTCCAGTGAAGCAGTAGAGCTGAACACCCTACTGTCCCCGATGAGCTGCTTCACTCTCTCCTGTACGCGGTGAAGTAACTGCAAAATAGTCTTCAGAGAATTGGATTCCACTTCTCGTATTACATGAAGGCACTTTCATCATTTGTTAGTATTTAGTGGTAGAAGTACTTTTAGCACGAATTAACAACTTTTAGTACTTAACATAACTTTTAGAAATTTAAAGTACTTTTAGCTCCTTTTTAAAATACTTTTTATACTCTTAAATACTTTAAGAACTGTAAAGGGCTTCTTAAATTTTTATCCTTAAAAAATTATTTTAGCCTTTTAGAATTGTACGCCCTAAAATTTTTGTTTTTATACCCTTAAAGATCTCTAAAATTGTTAGTACACATTTAACTTTAATGTTTTTAGATATTTAAAAATACCTGTTATAGAATTTTTATATTTGTTATCACAAGTAAAGAATTGAATTAAATAATTTAATTTAATTTTTAAGTACTTTTAGTACTAAAAAGTACTTTAAGATCTTTAAAGTACTTTTAGTACGTTTAAGAGCTCTTAGTAAATTTGTAATAAAAAAAAAATTGTAGCACTATTAATTTTAGAAACTCTAGTGCTGTACTTTTAGCCTTTTTCAAACTTTTCTTTATTTACCTTTTTTCATGGTTTTTTATTTCTTTATTCTTTTTGTGCTTTAAAGTAATATAATGCTTCTGTTGCTAAATCAGGGGAATTTAAAGCTTTAATTTTAATACCTCAAGTATTTTTTTATTTTGTTTTTTGACTTTTTCATAATTTTAGCAATTAATTACTTTAAAATCTTAAAATTTATAACATTAAAAATTGTTCATACAAATTTTGTTCTTAAACATATTTTAATCCGGCTTTATTTCTTTTTCATATCGCCATCAGTATTTAAGTTAATCTAAAAACTTTTTAAGAATCTCTTTTAATTAAAATAAAATTTTACTTTTAATTAGTTCAAACATAAACTAACGTACATTTGTAAACAAAATATCCAGTTGCCCAATACCTAAATAGTTGATCTCAAAATCATAATGACTTTTACTCTTCTTTTTAGCAGTAAGGAATCTACAGATGAAAAGTTCTTTTGTTGTTTCAACAATTATCAAGTTTTTAATACAAAAAAATATGTAAGAAAATGTATATTTTTCTTTCTAATCATTTTGTAATGTTGAAATTATAATTAAATTAAAATGCTCTCATCTCCTCAAATATAAATAATTAGATTAATTATTCACTCTTCGTGCAGTGTTTGATTTTATTAAATTTATTTAAAAGATGGTCGTTAGAATCTTTGTTGCAAATAAAGTTGGAAATTATAAAGGATATAAAAGAACATTTATTTAGTTTTATGACAATTTTTAGCTTGATAATCTTGTTAAAACCACTTAGTTAATGCAATTTTAATGGTTACAAAATTAACCCATCACACCAAAAATATTTTTGTTAAGATTTTTGAAGCACAGCTTTGAATTCGTAGTTTACTTTTAGATTTGTTTGGTAACAATTACTTACGTTTTTTTTTTTTAATTTAACCGAAAGTATTCTTTTGATTATAAATATTTGAACGTCAGTTCTTACTTTGCTAACCGGCAGCAGTTTATTAGGATTAATAAACTACTATTTCTCTTATTCTTACTTACTAAACTTTCGCTTTTAGAAACTTACGTATCCATCCTTTCTACAACACTGTGTCATTCCATCAAGACTCAAACTACCCAAGATCTATTTAGCTGCTTTGGTACTATAATCATACAGCCAATCAAGTCACGCTAGGCCTCGTGCTTCCTGCAAACTCCCACAATTTACGTACATTAATTAACCAAGTCCTTTTTATCAACTCAGCCACCACAACTGCTGTTATTTCCACAGCTAACAAAAGCCCTTTCTTTTATTTGGTTTCCTTTTTTTTTTTTTTTTGTGCTTAACAGTATTTTGGTGCTTTGGTGCCTTTTTATTATCCCTGCTACTGCTCTCTAATTACAAGCTCTTTACGCATCCCATCTGCTGATCTAACATACAGAGACTTGCCTGTCGCAGATTTTCTTTTATTTAGTTTACGCACTCGACTCACATAATTACAAATATTTTTCTTATATTCATGCCATCGATGGGAACTGAACTTATGATCTTATGTGTTAAGAAATAAATGCCGCATATGCTAAATTTTTTTTGCCCAACAAACTTTGTAAGTGGGTCTCTGTTAGTGTTAGTCTTTCTTACATTGTGATTTTCTCGCTTAAAAAAGTGACTTTTTTCCTTCATCTACGAATCGCTGAAATTCCTATGTCCTTTTAAGGAGGGTTGTGATTAAATGCTCTAAAATTTGTAGGCAGCTGTGATTAAACAGCCCACATGCGTCCATTTACTGATCACTATGTGTTAAATTGTTTGTGATTGCGAGAAATAAAAAAATAAATAAAAATTTAATGGGGTAACAAAAAAAAATAAAAATTTTGAGGAAGGTGTTTCTATTTCAGTGTAAATATGGGGCATTGTAATTTAACAAATTACTATCCCGCGTGGGTTGTTACATTGGAACTCACATTGTGCCAAGTACAAATATTAATTTGGAGGCAGGAAAACTTGATTGAAAACGGACGCCCAGTACTTGCGGTCATAAAAAATCTTCTTTATGAATATAACGCTAAAACGCTGTGGATTGATAGTGAAATTCTATTTTTAATTAAGATCCACGATACAGTAAGCCCTTCTCTTTTTCAAATTTGTTACATTATTTTGTACAGCTTTTTTCAAGGTCCTTAAAAAAGGTGTGCAACTTTAATCATTCATATTCACAGGCAACCATATCTATAAAATATAAACTGTAGACAGGCGCAACCGCACGATATCATTTTTTGAAAATTTTATTGTTGTTGAGAGAGGCCAACAAATTCTTTGCCGAATGAAATCCTTTATGCTTCAATTCAAAATCTCTCTTTAAGAATTGTGAAAAGTGTTGGTTTATTCGATAGGAGCTGACAACAGTTTCATACAAAACTGTCGCCATAAGCTTGTTAGCTAACACATCTCAAAACAAAGATTAACATAATAGAGGTTGGCATAATCAATCGAATTGAGCAACATCTTAGCGAGCCTACCCACACAAGAAATATACATTAAACTTGGTAAGAAGTCACAACTTCAATTTAAAATGATTTGTCACACTGTTCTTTGAAACACGCTATGACCCTATACAATCCCGTCATCTATGTCAACCTGATGTTAAGTTTTATTATTCATACTACCGTTATTGATTAACGCATAACAATAACTTGATTGTCGTGAATAAATTATGGCTTAAGACTATAAGATTTTTTTGATCATCAATCATATACTGTCGCAGAGAACATAATATTGTTTTTGTGACCATACCACAACAATGTTTTTATTTCCGCCTACGCTATCTCAAATATTTCAAACTGCAAAACCAAAAAACAATATCTGTTCAGTTTACACATCTTAATTAAAATTTCTTACAAGTCAGTGTAAATGTACACGCACACACATACATACATAAATAATTCAATTAAAATTGAAAACTAATTTAAAATGGCTTCGTTGACAGTAAATTACACCCACTATAAAAGCTGCTGTTACAACATTTTATTTAAATACAAAATACAAGGCGACTATAATTTCATAAGAAACTTGTGACTTAAATATATACAGTTATTTTCTCTTATGTTTCCACCTACATTTTACCTAAAAAGCTAAATAATTTAATGACATCTAATAAATACAAAAGCTTAGAAAAAAATTTGGGTGTTGCTTAAATATACTTAGAGTTTTAAATGCGTCAAAATAATTAAAGTCAATTCTCTTTTTTGTTAATGAAGCAAAAAGTAAATGTTGACATTTTATTTGATACTAAAGTTGTGTAATTGGAATGTAGAGAAGAGTAAATAAATAAAGTAGAAGCAGGTAGAAAAATAATAATAAATTAGAAACACACTTTATTTCCGCTATTTACAAAATGTTTAAATTAAAAGTATAAACACAATTGGTACGAAAAACGAATGTCGCATAGCACTACGGATTCGTTATTAAACAATCTTTGCGTAAATTCGTCGATTGAAACTCAATTAGGACGATTAAATTGCTTATATATTTATTTCAAAATATATATTTTTTTTTACATGTGCCACTTGCTAGAGTGACCATGTATTTCAAAAATAAAACAAACATTTTTAAATAATTATAATTTTTAGAATTCAAAATTAAATATATAAAAAAATTATATTTTTGCTATAAATAAAGAGACCATAAATTAAATTAATTAAAAAGAAATTAAGCACTTTATCAAATAATAAACAGAAAAATAGTTCCTCTACACAAAAATATTTGTATTTCGTCGACATAAAAAATAGAAATAAACCTATCGCAGAGTTCGTTACGCACGACAAATATCATCGAAGCCCTGTTTGTGCGCAGTTTTATATACAAAAATATATTTAATTTTTTTCGAAGAATATTCGCAACAAAAAATTTGTCGTTTGTCCAAATGTATTTACAGCATT
Organism: Cistogaster globosa; assembly: GCA_937654795.1. Lineage (NCBI taxonomy): Eukaryota > Metazoa > Arthropoda > Insecta > Diptera > Tachinidae > Cistogaster > Cistogaster globosa. Next base: position 8,265,700 of record OW569407.1, read on the forward strand.
AAGTCGAATGGATTATAATAATAGAAAAAGACATGCAATACACTTAAAAATTGGAAATATAAAAATATAAAAGCTTCAATAAATTTTTTTAAGTGTACGACTATCAATTTTAGACAATAAGTTCAATTTATATATTTTTTTTCAAAGTGAGGCCGCTAAAGGGAAAAAAATATTTTACGCGGTCGTGCTCTAATGCCTTTTAGTATGGCATTTTTATGCGCGAAAGCTTGGCGCAGCGGTGTTAGAGCAAAGGTGCCTTCCTGATAGTGATTAAAACTAGTGACAGAACCTGATCTGTCCCTAATTTGGACGCTTTCTTTTGTGCATTATAATAAACAAATAATAATTTTAGTAACTTGAATGATGAGAACACAATGCAAGCAATAGCGTTTTTTATGGTGTCATGTCATAACGTCCACGGACATAATGGCCATTAACGAATAGTCATAACGTAGAGTTATAATGTAGAGTTACTTTTAAGGGCGATATGATGAAAATTATGTCCATGGACACAATATCATGTCACTGTTTTGATGTGCCTTGAGACCATTACTCTTTTTTAATAACGACACATGTCTTGCAAAGTTTTTAAGAATCAAAATTCAACGTAGATAAAATTATTTTCTACACTAATAGGTACCAAATAGAAAAGTATCATGCGAGACATTAGTTAAAGTGACTTTTAGTCCCTATCAAAAAAAAAAATTTTTTTTTTTTGGAACTCCTGGGAAGAAATTGTCTCAAAAGTCACTTAAATCATATCATATGCGTCCAATCTAAAATGCAATTTCGTTTTAGAGAATTCGGTACAACAGGCTTCCTAAGTTGAACATTAATTTTAGCGTCAAAAATATCCACTTAAGTACTAAATTAATAAATATAAAATTTATAACTTTTCTTAGTTTTTATTTAAATCTATTAATGGATTTTTAATTACGCACTAATATTTATGGTTTCACAGTGGTATTATATTCGTTGGCGCTTAGAAACAATAAACAAATTTTCCAATAAAAATCATGTACATAAATTAATTAACGAAAAAACAAAATCAATAAAATAAATTTAATTCCGGCCATAAAAACGTCAACAAGACATCATTCACAAATAAAAAAAATTACTTTGAATAATGAAATACAGCATAAAAAATTATATCGCTAATTTATCATAAAATACAGTTTTAAGGGTGGCAAGCAAAATGTAGCAATAGACAAAAATAAAATCTAATAACAAAATTTTAGACATAAAAAGAATTATTATCTATTTCTACAGGAAAACTTATTTCTCTGTTGCTGTTGCTGTAAGAAATTCATAAATCACTGCGTTTAATGCTGTTAAAAAAAACACTTCACAAACAAGAAAGCAACAATTCAGTTAATTTTCTAAATTCATAACAATTAATCAATCATAGAAAAATAGAAACAATAAAGAAATTACGGTTTAATGTTTTGACTTAAAATAATCAATTTTGGTGTTAATTTATAAGTAATATTTAATATAGTAAGTAACATTTAATTAGAAAATGTATTAAAGTGAAGAGTTATGGCTAAAATTTAAGGCAACAATGAAAGTTAATAACTGTGGCTATTTAATTTAAAGAAAGACAGGCTAAAAGTCGCTGCAGCAAATTAGCTCATTTCACGCCAAGAAATATTAAGGTTGGTCTTAGAGTAATATTCGTAGACATATCCACTGATTAAAAAAGAAACAAACAAAAAACAAACAATCTTTAATATAAAGATTTAAATTAAAAAGTCATACACAAAATAGTTAAGCAACATGTTGCTAAGCAAAGTCGCTACCATAAACATGAGCAACAAACATAAAAATATTATTTAATTTAATATTTTTTCGTCTTCTGCTGCTTAAATTCATATCAAAATGTACTGAGATATTTCACCTAAATTATTTCCTAAAACCACTTAACTAAACCATTAGCTTTTAAGCTTCTGCTAATATTTTACAAATAGTTTTAAGTATTTTAACACATTAATGTATATGATTGATGTTTCCCTTATCATTTTAGTGCTTCTGGCATCTGTTTTAGACATATTTTCCATTTCAATTTCGATAACGTCAATTTTTTATTTCACAAATGTTGCCTTTTTATGATGATTTGTTTGTTTAACAGTTTTTTATGTGTAAATATATTTTTAAGTGCTTGGAAAAATATTTAAATTATTGCATACTTTTGGGGGTTTAAATATTAAATGTTTAATAAAATTGATTTTGTTATCTATGATTTTACGTAAATTATTATTATTTATACTCATCACCACAGGTGGATAAAAGGTACATATATCTAAGTTTGTCATTCCGTCGAAGTCGATTGAGCGATGTTCTTCTGTCTATTTTTGTTCCGGTTTAAATCAACTTTGCCAAGGCACTAGATGAGCTAAGAAAATTTAAATAAGCTAGTCGATCAGACTTAATTTCGAAAATTTTTTTATTGAAAATCAGCAAGTTCAGTCCTCGTCCACCTCGTCCACACCAGGCCTGCCCCTAATTTTTCCATATCATTTAAAACAAATCCAGTTTAGTGAAGTTACTCGAATGAAATATATGGGGCGATAAAAAATTTAAGAAACAAGAAAAACACATTAAGTAAAAAATTGGTGCCCGCCCATAATTTGCGATTAATAGTCTGCTGAACTTTTCATAAAAAATAATGATTGTGCACCATATTTTTTTTAAGGATATCAATATGAGTATCATTTAAAAGCGTTTGAAGATATCATTCAGGAAATACTTATTTTTTTAATGCTTAACCCAATAAGAGCCGATGACATTTTTACGTAAAATTATATATTTTTTTTTAATTTTTTAATTTTTTGCTTTTCTAGAGTCTCGAAGGGTAGAAGAAAAATTATATTTAAATTCTTATTTTTTTTTATCTTATTTTTAATTGCCTGTCACCTGAATATTTTCTTATTTGATTAAAGTTACTTCATTAAGCTAAATTTACATATATGGTGAAAAGTCTATAAAACTTGGCATGGCCGAATATAAAACTCTAATTTTTTTTGTTAGAGAAAATATTACAATTTCAAGCTGCTTTTAAAATTATCATTATTTTTCTTTAAAATCCCAATTTATTTTGCAATCATGAACAGCAGTCAATAAGTGTTAAAAAAACTTAAAAAAAGTATTTTTTTATATTTAATTAAATATGAAACAGCTTGACGATAAATATTATAAATTTTGGTTTTGCCGTCTTTTATTGTTTCCATGAAAAACATTTTTATTCCTGGTAGAATCATATTTTCATATTTTTAAACTGTTCAAAAACTCTTTCTAACTCGTTCTGTAAAAAATTCCAGATTTGAAAAATTATAGAAGGGCACCACGCTAACAACTCCCATTGTTTTGCCGTCATTCATTTTTTTCTTTATAAAAATTTTAGTTTGTGTACAAAACACCAAATTTTATTCTTTTAACAGTGCTATGTAATCTTTTTAACAGAGCTCTGTTAAATCAAAAGAACACCTTGCAAACAACTCCTATTTATTTTAATTTTTCCATCTCTCGTTGTTTTCATTAAAATTTTAGTTTGGATACATAAACCGATTTTTATTCCTCTAACAGTGCTATTTAATCTTTTTAACAGAGCTCTGTTAAATCAAGAGATTGTGTTAAAACAAAGAATCTTTTAATTTTTCTTCACACACATGCAGTCATTTAGAAGTAAAAAATTAATTTTTTCCTTTGTAAACTCCTTCCTTCTCTTTTGTTTTATCACTTGCTTGCCTCGAGTTGTAAATGTCCTTATAGAAAACCCCTTGAACGAAATTGTTGATGAAATATTTTAAGTACTTTGTGTGTGATACTTTGAACTATAAAACTTGTTCATGACATTTTTCACACTTCACACTTCTCTTAATAAAAAAATTTAAGTGTCTTTAGTAATTGAGATTTTTTCCTTAATAATATTATTACAAATTTGTATATCTGCAAAGTCTTTTTTGTTTTGCAGTCCCATAATTCAGAAAACTCAAATGAAATGTTTCCTCGCTTTTTAGAAAAAACAAACAAAATTGAAAACTATAAAAAAAATTTTATTTCCCTTGTTTGAAATCCTTTCTTGTTTATTTTTTTCTTGTTTAAATCAGCTTCTGATGCTCTGCCAAGATAAACACAATTTGTTTTACAACTTGTAGTTTTTAGCTTTAAAGTTTTTGTGCTTATTTTTGTAGTTAAATAAATTTAATGCGTTTTAAATGTTGCGTGTGTTTTGATTATATTGGGTTTTTGTGGTTTTGTGAAAATTTTTTAAGATCGCAGCCATTTTATTTATTTATTTTGTTTTTATTTTAACATATTTGCACATAATAAAATTTATTTGCGAGTATGTAAAGTACGCAAACATTTTTGGGGTATTCAATCGATTAAAAATTATTTTATTACCTGTTTAGCTTTTGCTCGAATTACTGTTCGATTAATTGACATAAATTTTTTCTTACAAATTTGGTAATTTAAATTATAAAAAAATATGAAAGTTATTGTTGAAAATTAAGATTTTTTCTTAGAATATTCACTGGTGATATTATAGATATTGGATATATGTATTCAAATCGTGAATTTTTATATGATTTTATATTAAAACAAAAAGATGTTTGTTATCCAATCACGCCTAACTGACCCACCAGATTTTGGTGTTGTTTGAATCGATTTAAAATTTATTAAAAAAAACCTTTTAGTGTTAATTTTAGTTAAGTTATATTATTTTAATATTTAATAAAAATTTTTATTTGTAAAGTACAAGGTGTTCTGTATAGAAATTTTATTTTTTGATCCGGAGGATGCCACCCCATCGTTTAGGAAAATATTATTAATAATTATAAGAATTAAATTTTAAATATCATAGAAAAGACCTTGTGTTTAAAAATGGCAGAATTAATTCGCGAATCATTTGTGCACTGAATTAGCAATTTTTTATTTAACTGCTTTCACAAAAAAAAATTAATTGAAGGAAATTTCAGTCAATTCAAATGAATTTCTTAAAAATTTAATTGTAATTCTTTTCTAATTCAAGTGAATTTGTCAAACTGGCTTTGAATTTATTCCAATAAATTGTAAAAAGCAATAGTCAATTCATTGTCAAGTCATTGATTGAAATTTGAATTGATGTTGTAAGTAAATACGCAGTAAGCATATCCATGTTTTCTTTGACCTTTAATCATTGAATAGTTTTAGTTTAACAGGAGTAATTTCAATTTTTCAATACACCTAAATCTGCTCTTGAGTTCGATTGTTTGCAACTAATTTTAGATTTCATTCATTCTAATTAAAATTCGTTTTTCTAACGCATCTTCATTAATCAAAAATCAATTGAAGTCAAATGAATTGGATATCAGTTGCGATTTACTTTGGCAAAATTATTTGAAAAAAAGAATTGCAATTATTTTTACAAATTTATTTGAATTGGAAACGAATCTGCCTAATTCGTTTGAATTGATTCAAATTTCATTCAATTCTTTTTTGTTGTGAAAAGAATCAATTCAAAATTTATTTAATTCGTAACGAATTAAAATCAAGGAAGAGTGACTCATTTACAGCTCTTAAAAAATGTAATAGAAAACGTTTGACTTTTGGTAGTTACAGAACTTGAAGCATACTCTTAGGCGCCACATATAATTTTAATTTAATTAAATTTAATTTTGTTATAATTACACGGGTTTACAAACTAATACTTTTTATTCCTTAATACTGACTACAAGTTATGAGTTATAGGCTCAGTTAAGTTATATGATCAGTTTCGCATTTTTAGCGATTTCGTTAAACCGTCAGAATCGTATGTTACAGATAAGTTATGCTCTTCCTCAAGTTTACAGACAAAGAATAAGTTATTTCTACAGCGATTTACAATATATAAACGGGCTTGAATAAGAGAGAAAACAAGCTTTCTTTTTATGTTCACATTGTTTTAGGTTGTCTGAGAAATGTTATTAAACAAATTTATTTTTTTCGAACTTAACAACTTAACCGCCGTTTTTGCTTTTTTTCTAAGACTTATATGAAAATATAATATTATATTAATTTACTAAAAAGAGAAATCTTGAACAAATGCTTCAAGATTGAAATTTATCGATAAGTAATCGACTTTGAGGGTGATATCGAAAATTCAGAAAAATGCATTAATTAACTAATCAACAAAGTCTCACAGCCGTTTTAAAAATGTAATAAAAATTATAGTTTTAAAACATTGTGTAAAAAATATATAAATTTTAATATTTTTATGCTCCTGAAAGTATACTTCAGATTATAATTATGACCAGTGAAAAGTAATATATTTTTATAATCAAATCAAAACATTAATATTCTAAATTTACCAAAATCCTTTTAGTCGCTTAGGCGTGACTAAATAACGGACATGTGATTGTTTCATATAATCTTTTCGAAAGAGTACTTTTACTGTGACAGATTTTTTCTTTCTTTATTTGCTTAAAAAATTTATTGAACAGGAATTAAACGTAAGATATTTTTGTTTTTTTATGGAATTGAATCTCAATTATTATCCAAAAAATCTTAAGATGATAACAAAAACTCTTCAATTTTAAAACTCATCGTAATAACAAAGTGAAAAGAAGTGTCTAACGTTTCAATACCCCTTGTAATGTTAGTTTCCATTTGCAAAACGCATACGTATTTTGAACTATTTATGCCTATGGAATTATTTGCTTTACTTTTTGAAATACTTTTCAAAAGGTTCTTACAACATTACAGGGAATTTAAAATAAAATTATAATATATTTCAATTTCTGTAACTTTTTTTTTTAATAAATCAGAATATTTTTGCTTCAAATTTAATTCGGCATAAATAACAACCAACATCAATTATAAATTAAAAATTTAAATGATTTTGTTGTTGCAAATGAAAAAATTTCCTTTCGTTATTGGAATTACTACAACAAAATCATTAGCAACATTCGTCCGGACGAAATGTTTGGTTATGTGAATTTAATAAACATCAACTTAATAAACGACAGCTGCCATCAATAAGTTAGAATAATTAATTACACAACAATACGAAGTAAAATGGAATTATGAATTAAATTTTATGCATTTTATAATTCCCCAAAAGCAAAATTGAAAACAATGGCAAATAATAGTGCTCTTGTCTTTTGCAAAGAGGAAACATATAAAAATACCTCAGTGTGTATGTGTGTGTGCCTAACATGAGAGGCAAAAATATAAAAATTGTTACGAAAAGCATTCAAAAGGCAGAACTACAAATTATAACAATAACACAAAAAATTAACTTGCATTAAAAAAGTTCAATTTATTCGAAAGATTATCATGGTATTATGGTTCGAAAATGATTTCGGGTGCTAAAGCGTCAATTTTTTGCTGGCTTATCAGCATAAGTCGTAAGTCCTTCGAGGCCAATTGAGATTTCATTATTCAAATTTTTATTTCAATAAACTGATGGTTGCGGCTGCCGAAAAGCAAGTTAAGCCATCCTATTGAAACCTCATCTCTTTCGGACCATTTTCATTCACATTATTAAACAGGAAATCATTGATCATGATGCGATAACGATCTACATCGACCGCAAGTCGATCTAAAAAAGTGGATATAAAATTGTAGGAAAACGTATTTTTGTTTGTTTCTATAAGTTTAGATAAATGCAGAATGCCCTAGCACGATTACGCTTTTCTTGAGGACAAGGTATTAAAAACGAGATAAATTAATTTTTTATCTCAAAATATCAGGAGTAGTTTTGAAAAAACCAATTCCTAGAAAGATGGGAAAGCGTCAAATGAAAGACATTATTGCTTTAAAAATGCACAAGCTGCCAGGTTACGTTGGCTACCAAAAACGTTACAGAAATTCGATTAGCAGTGACTCAAACACAATTCGTCCGCAAGAATTTGTTAATAATTTTTCTGTCCTACAAATTTTAAAATTAAAAAAACTCTTTTTAAGCCAAACTATTTAATTCATTTGTTATAATATCAACAAATAGAAAAACTCGTAATAATAATTTAAAATTTAATAACAATTTTTATTTAAATTATTTATTTACTTTTTTTGGAAAAGTTCAAAAGCAAAATAAACCTTCGTTTTGCTTTAATTTTGCTATTTTTTTATGCTTTTACAGCTAAAAAATTAAGTTGCCCACCCATATTTAGTTATTAGAATTAAGAACAACTTTCATTGTGAATAACTTTATTTACATTTCATGAATTTCAACACTCCTTAAAGAGCAAAATTAAGGCTTTTAAACAAAAATTTATAAAGCCTTTCATTGCCTATTTTCTTTTTTCCCTACATAAGCAAAAAATCTCAATTTCATAAAAATATTTTTTTATATTTTATAACAAGTTTTATAAATAGATTTATAAAAATGTGTTTGTAGTAAATTTCCTTGTGGGTATTTGAATTCTTTTTAAAACCTCACTTGCAAAAAAAAAAAACATTGAGTGTAACATTGAAATAGACTTGCTTTTATTTTAATTAAATTGTTAAAGTTGATACAACTGAAGTATCGACTTTGAACGTAGGATTTAAAATTTAAATTATTTTTTTAAATATTATTTATAATATTATTGCAAATTTTTTTTATTATTGTATAATATTGAAATATTTAGATATAAAATTGTATCAAGTTTTAGAGCAATTATACATTTAAAGCAAATAAATAAATTTTTAAATTGTGGCTTTCGAAATGCTTTAATTAAATTTGATTTAAAAAGTAACATTTTATAACATTTAAATAAAAAGACATACAAATAGGCGCATAGACGTAGACATTGATAACAAATTATAACAAAGAAGTGGATTTTTTTGTTAAAGCTTTAGGCAAATAAAGAAAGACATAGATATGGGCTATAAGGCAAATATAGACACTGTCATAGGGAGAGGCAAAGATACTAACCTGCAGCCTTATTCTGTTAAAAATTTTTTTAGCGATTTTTGGAAGCAAATGCTTTTCTGAAACGCTATTTGCTGCATTTATATTAACCTTTTTAGCGATCGAGATTTAGATTTAGCTACAAGAATTAAAGAATAAGACTGTCATAAAGACAGACAAAGTCATAAAAATAGGTGTTAAGGGGCGCACTAAAGGGGGAGAAGACATTGACACTAACACTAATATTAACATTAACATTGTCATTAATATTAATATTAACATTATTATTAATATTAACATTACTGTTACCTTTAATACTAATAATAACATTATTGTAGTAGACAATTTCACGGTAAACGTTATTATAGTCACAATGGCGAAGATACTTTTTTTGACATACTCACTCGTAAACACTCACTCGTAATAATTATTAATATATCTGTAAGACATTAACTTAGACGAAGTCATAAAAATAAATATTACTCATGTTAAGGGAAGCATGAAAGTAGGAGAAGATATAGAAGTAATATTATTAATATTGACATTAACATTGCCATTAATTTTAATTTTAACATTACAATTAATAAAAACATTAATATTAACATTAACCTTTACATTAGTATTAACATTACCAAGTTGCTTAAATTCACAAATGAAAAAACAGACACGCTAACATAGCCAATTTCAATGTATACTGACTTCGAAAATAGGCCAAGCAAACATAATATCTATAGAAATGTACAGGGCTTCTAATACACATTAAAACATGAGATTTCACAAAGATGGTGATATAATTATAAAAAAGGATAGAGAAAAGTTGCCAAGACATAATTTTAAAAATAAATGATAATATTACATATTTATAAGCGCAGAAAAATACTGTAGATGGCATGGACATGAGTATAAACATGGATATTAACATAGGCATGGACATAACAAAAGACCAAAATTATCTAAAACATGACTTTTTGCATTGGAAAAAAAATTGCAATAAATTTAAAGGTCTTTTATGAAAGTTTACCAGAAGTTTAGCGGAATTGATTTATTTAATTCGCACTGTTTTCAGTCTATAAGGCCTGTAAAACGACTTACGCTTGCAGCTTCTGACTTTAAACAGCTTCATTTATACAAGGAGGCTGCTGTAGTCGAAGTGGTAAACACGTTGGCTACAAACCTGGTTGACCAGGGTTCAACCCCTGCGGCAACCAAAAATAAAAAAATGTTTTTTTCTGTTTAATGGTATAAATACATATTCAGAATTAACATTAAACATGCATCCTCCTTCGTCGGTACTTCTTAATAGCATATTCGCGAAGTAAAATAACTAATAAAATGGCTATATCTATCTTTCTCTTTTCACCACCTGTCTTATCTCTCATCTATCCCTTTCCTAAAGAATGTAGCACGGTTACGAAAATAAAATAACTAAATAGGCATTATTGCCTGAAGTGCTACTTCTCTTTAAAAAAAAAAAAAAAAAAAAAAGATAACAAAACTGAAGCAGGATCATTTTAGAACATGAAATATCTTGTAGAAAGTTTTGTAGTTGTAGTAATTATCGATATGGAATTTAAAACACCTATTTTTTTTAATTTTGTCTGTATGTCTGCATGTCTACCAAAAGCTAAAACAATTTAATAAACATTTCAAGTATTTTTAGATGAAAAAAATTAAATATACAAACGCATTCAGTCATTAAATGGATGCTTAGTCTACAAATAAAATGGTTTTAAAAGTTTTTCGTTTAAAAAAATTAACTTTTTCTGTCCACAAACTCAATTTTAAAAGTAACAAAATAAATGCATATTTTTATTAAAATTGTACCGTTCACTAACAATTTTATGGACACAAGAATGTATTTATTTAATTTAAAATATTTTTTATGACAGTATAACACAAGCAGTAAAAACTCAACTTAAAGCTGAGGGTGTTTTAATGGATTCAAATATTTAATAAGAAAACGTAAGAGTCCAATACACTGGATATTTTTATGGTTTTAAATAAACAGAAGACAACCATATGAAACACAAATGAAAAATTCAACTTAAGAACTGACACAATTTTAACAGGTTTTTAAATAAGAACTGCCATGTTATGCTTTTGAAAAGCAAACATTTTTATTATTAAATCTGTTTTTGCGTGTTTTTAGCAGTAATTCGTATGCTATAATAAATGGCTATAGTAAGCAACAAAATTGCCGAGAAAACTCCTTAAGATGTACTGCCTCCTCGCAAAGCAGATTATTGATAACTACAAGCGCTACAGGAATAATAAACCGTGGCATGTGACAATTTCTTTTATTCGCGATTTTTTCTCAATCTTGACGCTTTTATATTATTTTTGCAGCTTTCGCTCTATTTTTCTTATCTGTAACATAATCGCCTTGACTCGTTTAAGTCAATTTTTACTACACAGAATAAATTATAATTATTTTATATTTTAAAAATTATTTTTATTTTTTTTAAGTTAAATTTTATTATTAGTTTAATTGCTTTAATAAAAGTTTTATTTTTGTTTGGTTTTGAGAGTACACTTTTATAAATTATTTAAGAAATTAAATTTTTAAATAATTTAGATTTTTCTACTTCAATTAAATACACATTTGAGTTTATAAATTTCGTAATTAAATACAAGTATTTAACCTTCAATTAAATATCCACTTCACAACAACAATAAAGAGCAATTTAACTAAAAGTTAGTTTATTTAGTGTTTTATTCTATTTCGATATCTTTTGAACATATTTTATTTTAAAAAGTGTTATTTAATTTCCTTCAGTAATAATTTTTGTTATACACAAATATTTCTTGATTTTCTATTTTGTGAAGAAATGAAAAAGGCAACAGACATATTATTTGAAAATATTACAACATAAAACTGAAATTAAAATATTCATATAAACTTTATCACAATAGTAATTAAATTCTTTTTTTTTTTTAAATGAAATTAAGTTGCTGAACTATAATAATTTTTTGGGAATTTTACTATCAACATAAAACTGTTATTATCTGTAAAAATATAAAAAAAAAAAAACTATTAAATGTAACTTTGAATGTAATGATAAGAACATTCATTTATGATGGAATAACCCTACACTACACAAATATACACTTCATGAAATAAGGATGCGATTCACAATTTAACTTATGATATCGTTAAGCATCTTCAAAATAAACCAAATTTATATAATAATTTTCAAACATCAATTCTTGACTTAATACTATTTAGCATTTTAACTAATGGCAAAAAAGTACTTAGAAAAAAATTATTAGTTAAGTCAAAGTCACTAGTTAACTAATGGTTACAAATTTTATCACTAATCTTTATTGTCTATTGTAGAATTTTTCTTATAGAAAGTTAAAAAGCGATGAATTTTTTTTATTGAAACAAAATTATTACTGACTAGCAGTGCACTAATATTCAAAATTAAAAGAATTCGTTTTCAAATATTTATAGCAGAGTTCTGTCCACAGTGTTAAAAATTTTTGATCTACAAAGATAAATGTGCAGACAACTATTTTAGTACCCTTTTACCGGTAAAATTTGATGCTTTCGTAGTTGTATTTCTACTTTCTGTACGAAATGAGTTATTTTTACTAAAACCAAGATTTTAAGAGATCTTTTCCCTAAATTTCATTTGAATTCATCCAGCAGTTTTCACTTGATGCGAAGACAGACGAAAATTAAAAAAATTACTGTTTTGTGTTTCGTATCGACTACTTTCTACAATAAACTGATATTTTCCAAAAAAAAAACTTTCAATTGTTTTTTAATAGAAAAATTATCGATAATTTTCTTAAGAATATTGTCACCATCGATAATGTTCTTTCGTATTATTATCACTACCAATAATTAATAAAAATAAAATTATAACTATTGACAATATTCTTTAGTACAAATATAGCTTCCGATAACATTCTTTCGTAGAACTAATACTATCGATAATTTTCTTTCGTAAAACTGTCTCAATCGATCATTTTCTTTAGTAAACTTACCGCTGTCGATAATTTGCTTTTCTAACAATTTTACTATCTATAATTTCCTTTAGCAACATTACCACTATCAATAATTTTCTTCTTTGAAATTTTCACTTTAGGTAGTTTTCTTTAGTAAACTCAACACTACCGATAAATGCTTTTTCTAAAATTTATACTATTGATTATATTCTTTAGTAAAATACCGCTATCGATAATTTTTTTTAGTAGAATTTCCACTATCGATAATTTGCTTTTCTAAAATTTTTACTTTCGATAATTTTGTTAAATAAAATAATCTCTATCAACAATTTTTTTTCGTAATAGTATTACTAGCGATAACTTTCTTAGAAAAAATGTTCACTATCGATAATTTTCTTTAATCAAATTATCGCTATATATAATCTTTTTTAGTAAAATTATCATTATTAATAACTTTCTTTTCTTAAATTTTCTCTATCGATAATTTTCTACAGTAAAAATACCACTTTCGATCATTTTCGCTTCTAAAAGTTTTACTATTGATAATTTTCTTTTCTAAAATTACCACTATCGATAATTATCCTTTGTCAAATTATCACTATCGATAATATATTTTTTCGTAAAAGTATCACTATCGATAATTTTCGTAAGTAAAATTCTTACTATAAAAAATTTTCTTTGATCAAATTATCGCTATCGATAACTTTTTAACGTAAAATTATTACTATCAAAAATTTTCTTTCGTAAAATTGTAATTATCGTTAACTTTCTTCCAATTTTCTTTAGTATAATAATTGATAATATTTTTAATCACTATCAAGAATTTTTTTTTAGTAAAACTATCACTATCGATAATTTTCTCAAATAAAATTATCAGCATCGGTAAGTTTCTTTAGTAAGATTGCCAACTTTAGTAAAATTATCAACGATTATTTTCTTTAAAAAAATTACTTAAGATAATAATTTTCTTAAAGAAATATTATCACTGATGCTAATATTCCTATAAATAAAAACATCACTTTTTCTTTCAAAAAAGTATCAAAAATATCAAACAGTTTAACTGATAGTTTCAATAAATTTAAATAAATAAGTTTTTTTTTTAATACGATATCAATAATAATAATTTTTTTTTTGTAACTCTTTTATATTGACATCAATTATGTTTCGTATTTTTTATGGCAAAATTAAAATTATATCAATATGACCATTTCAGCCCAAATTTCCTAATTAAATCAGCATTAGACGAATTGCCATATGATGATGATTTCCTTGTCTTAGAAATTGAAGCAACTATTAAAACGACCACTATTAAGCACTTTATTTGCTCCTTTTTGCCTTGAAATTTGATTTTTTAAACTTATTTTGTTTTTTTTTAGAAGCGAATAGAAAGAGAATTCAATCGTATGAAATAAAAAAATATTTTGTTTTTTATCTTTGAACGTTAACATGTTCAACATTATACTTCCTAAATTTACTGAATGGAGGCAAAGCGTTTAGTTTTCTTTTTTACTTAATCTTTAATACAGGAAAAACAAACATTTATCAAAATGTTTATTTAATAAACAGCCAGGAGAACTCAGATATACACTCAAACAGATACAGACGCACCTTAAAATACTTTTATATTTCCCAAGGTGTTTTATAATGTATGCAAAAAGTATTAAAGATACCAAGTCAATCAGTATTATTGACACTTACATGTCACACTTAGAGCTTTTAGGTTTACACCAGAATAATCGTAGAAACAACAGCCATTGAAACAATATACTGAAATTTTTACAACACAAAGACAAAAGCTAGATAACCAGCTTGAGAGATAGAAAAGAACAAGCAGATGATTATTTCATCTTTATTTAAAATAATTCATTTTGATAAATATTTTTAAAATGAAAGACTTGGTTCCAAATAAATATGTATGTGGTTTTATAAAGTTTTAACAAACAAAAGCTTTTTATAATGACATTTAATAAGCATTGTTTTTGTAAATATTATTATTCTTATTATTTGTAAGAGAAGAGGGGAAAGCATTATTCGTTGCTTATCATTTGTTTTAATTTAATATCAAGTTGACAGTTAAGTGAAAGTAACATCACAGGAATTGGAGAAAATAAACTTCAAAATCCCTAGGTGACAGTTTTACTAGAGATATATTTTTTATATTAAAATCTTAAATTTTTGAAAACTTCTTTATTCATCATTAAAGGCTTCCAAATAAAAGCTGCTAAATTTAATGTTTTGTTAATTACAAAGAGCTTTTTTTATTCCAGGAAAACTGCACAAAAAATACTTTATGCATCTGTTAATAGTCTAATGGAAAATTTAAAATTTTATTTAATTGATTCAATTAAATAATTAATTAAAAAATAGGAACAAAATTTTCTTATTATGTAATTTATTAATAAAAATATTAATATATTTTTTAAGAAGAAGAAAACAATTTCCAAATGATAAAAAAATTAATAAAATCAAATAAAAGTTTAATAAGATATCGATCTGACATCAGATTAAAACTTTATTTGGTGTAAAAATCGAGTACTGTTATATTAAAGAAGAAGAACAAAAATATTAAGTATCTAATTTAAAACATATCTGTTTGATCTAAGTTAATATATGCCTTTCCTTGTAGTTTGCATTGTAAACATGGTCATCCTGGTCAGTCGATAAATATAACCAGCTGAAGGCCTAATTCGAATCAATCAAATAACATTCGTGTATCAAAAAGAAAAAGGTTGTTTTGAAATTGGTAAAGATGAGATTGTACGGGAAGGGTTAAGCAACCCTTTCTCCGATATTATGCCTTAAGACCAAAGCCCCCCCTCCCCCTCTTAAATTGTTTATTTTAATGGAATTTTTTACTGAGGAAATAATTTTTCTCTTAGTTAAAGGCTGATTAAAGCTGATCGTTATCGTATCGTTTGAAAAAAACCGGTGGTATTTATGAGAGAGTACAAGATAACATAAGATAATAAACTTCATTTAAGACTTTTAAGATTTAAAAAAAAAATTTTTTTTACATTCGCATATCAACCAATAAAAATACAGTTCAGGTTGTCCAGTTTCTTTGGAAACCATGAAAAGAAAAACTATTTTATATCAAGTCAAATTAGGACATGTACAGTGACCAAAGCTGTTTGCCGATCATCAGTTTTTGTGTTATTTTAGTTATAGTCGTTTTTTGGCCGATGCTGGGTTATCTTGTTTAGACGCTGCTGGTCTTTATTTTCCTTTGGCTTCGCTCTCTGGTCACAGGTACAAAACTCCAGTGACTACAACTTTAATTTAAAAGTTGAGCATAAATATTTCACACGTGTAATGGGAACAAAATTTGTTCATACCAAAAAAATTACAGTCAACGAAATAAATTTTACTTGCTCAAAGAAATCTAAAAAACTTTAAAGTTATACCAGTCTTAGCCTCTAAAGGACTTTCTCTATAAAAAAAATGACTGGTCAAAAGTTCCTATTTAAGGAAGAAGGTCATTTATGTATGTTTTTAAGTCGTTTGGAGGGCTTAAAGAAAGTAACAGCATCGCTGAAAAAAATGCACTGAGAAAAAAAAGAAATATATATTTGAAAAAATAAGTAATTTTAAAGCTGATAGGCTTTCCCTCCTACCAATAATAGATTTTTGATACATTTAATAACCAAAATAGTGACGCAATTCAAAAATCTTCTTCTTTTATAAAGAATATCCTAATAATCTCTTTAATGATGTTAATAAGGCAACAACACATTAAATAAATGATGTTCCATTGGCTTTTCTTTATGGCTGCAATTTATTGAAATTAAATTCTTAAACAACTGATTGTTCGTTATTGCGTGTCTTTGTTTTTGTGTGTGTATTTGTGTGTGTGTGTGTGTGTTTTTTTTCTTAAAAAAAATGAAAATCCGTGAAAGCAGTTGCCATAACGATAAATTCATATATTTAAAGGGACTGACCCATCTGTACTCTCACTACACTAAACTACTTTATTTATATTGAAAACATAAAGCCTCAAGTAAAGACTTTTTAATATTGCAATACACACAAATATTTTGTTGCTATTTTCGGTTTATTATTATTATGATGTGTAAATTAGCAAATTTACATTTGACGTCAAATTACAAGAAGGGATTTTTCGCTTGATTGCTTAGCAAATATTGACCACTTAACCTTTTATCGTAGAGTGTGTTTGAATTTTTACTTAATTTTAATGCCAAATGCCACTTAAAAGGGCTTTTTGAAAACACTTAAGGCCAGTTACACGTGTGTGAATAAAAAAAGTAAAATTTTGATTTATTCTTATGATGCTTTTAAAGGCGAGTACGGTATTAGAAAAATAAAACAGTTTTATTACAAAAATATATTTAAATCGTATTTCATTTTGCTAAACATTAATTTGGGATGTCCCAAAATTTAGGCAAAACTTGAGCGAAAAATTACAGTCTTCTAAATAATTAAATACACAGGACTGGAGAACAATAAATCTAGCAAATGAAGTTCTTAGCTTCATGGTTGTGTTTGCTTTTTCTTATTAATCTTTGACATTAAATTATTTATTATGCAAAAATGTATAAAAATCTAGTTAAGTGAAGTAACTCCAAGCAAAAAAAAAAATAAAAATATTGGGGTGACAGGGAATTTAAAAAAATTAAAAAAATAATATAACAATTTTACATAAAAAAGTCATCAGCTCTTAATAAGTTACACATTTTTTTAATTTTAGTACATTCTGAAAGATCTTCTCAAAAGCTTTTAAATGATACCCATATTGATATCTTAAAAATATGATGCTCAATCGAACTTGTTTATGAAAAGTTCGGAGTCCCATAACTAAATTTGGGCGAGCACTAACTTTTTCACTTGATGTTTTTTTCTTATTTTTTAATTCGGCCCATACATTTATTTTTGTAATTGGAGTTACTTCATTGTTCCAAATGATATGGAAAATAAGAAGCATGTGTTGTGTTTTGTCTGCTGTCTCGAAGGGCTTGGACAGATCTTGCTGATTTTCAATAGCAAAATTTCCGTAACTGTCTGATCTAGTGGCGTATTAAAATTTTGTATAGCTCATCTAGTGGCTTGGCAAAGTTGATTTTAACACTAGCAAGGACGGACATATAGAATTTTATTTGTATTACAAAAGATATCGTGAATATCTTTTCCTTTTCCCCAAATGGCAATCGTGAATATTTCACGTGAACTGCTTTTTGTGTAAACAAAAATTCGTTGTGGAAATTTTTTTTCTCGAAATATTTTTATACATTTTTGTACGTTTTTACTTTATGCAAAATTTTGTCTCATTTTAATTTGATTATTAAAATAATCAACACATTTTAATTAATCAAAGATCAGTTACTTCAGTGCAGAGTGGTTTTATGCTCGGCGGGATGTAAGAAAAGAGATCTATTGCCTGTAAATCCAGAGCGTAGAAAAGAGAGATAAAGAGAGAGAGAGAATGTGTAGCTTTTTGTAAAAAATGGCTTTAAGTGGCAAAATGGAAATATTTTCTTCAGAGTTTGACCAAGAAAACGAATACAAAATCTATTTTTTTATATGGAGCAGTAGTCATGTCTTGAATAACTTCAAGGCGTAAGATGCGACTTGCAAGCCCCGATAATGTTAATTTGTTTCTAAAAATTTTATTTTTTTATTTTAAAACTTCATTTCAACAATTTTCATAGACCTTATTCTTTTTACTTGCATGCAATGTAAACTGATAGCATATTTTGTTTTTAACAGCTGTTTAATGAAGAGAACAAATATTTCACTGGAGATTTATGATATAAATTTTCACTTCGAGAGGAATGAAAGCTTAATGGGAACACAAATTTTAGTTTTCATTCGCGTTTAAAATGAATAATAATTAAGAAAATTAAAAAAAAAATGTTAACAAATCCTTAATTTAAAGTTAAGACAGTTTTGCAACCACTGACAATACATGAGTTTAATATCTTTTATAAATTATTCATTCATTGATTCATTCATTTATTCCTCTAGTTATTTAGTTTCATTTAGAAATATAATAATTTTCTTTAAGTTTGTCAAAATGATATTTACATCAGACTTTGTCTGCCTGCTATTTTATCATTAATTTGACCATCTGTTTTGTTAAAAATCAATTATTATAATCAACAAAGGAAAACTATTTTAAAAATTAATGGTTTTAAATAACACAATATATTTATCCATAAATTAATACTTTTTAAAGCAACTAAAATTTATTGCACTCTTAACAACCATTCAGACAGACAGACATCCTAATATAATTTAAAAAAACTAAATGAAAGGAAACCAAAAACTAAACATAAATAAACAAAATCAATTTATTTACTTAAATAAAACACGAAAAATACAATCAGTTAAACAAAAAGGCAAAAACAAAAAAATTATTACGCGAATAAACACTTGTAGTAAATTTTTGCCGCTTAACTATAAACAAAATAATTAAAAAGGGTTTTCCAATAAGAGCTAGTCATTGTATATCAACTTGTTGGTTGTGTGACACATTGTTTCGTATACAAGAGTGCGAACGACTCTGTCTCTTATATCCGCCTAAATTTTAGTTACAACCTGGATAATAAATTAAACAATCATGGTTGCCAATTTATATCTTTTTAAATCAATACTGTAGAATTTCAATTAAAATGTTCACTGTATACTTTATAACGGCTTTGTGATAAAAATATTATACTAACAATTTATTTTTGCGCATTTAATGCTTGGTTTTTCACATTCGGCATTCAGTCAAAAACGAACCTCATCTGTGCAAATATTGTTCGCGCAACTTGGTTGAGTTCCTCTAATTCAATACGTTTGCTTCATAAACTAGTTCATTTTAGTTTAAAAATCCAAAATAAACTAGTTCAAAATTTTAGTTCAAAAGTTCCTTCTAGTTCAAAGCTCTTTTAGTTTAATTATTCTTCACGAGTTTTGTTAAAATCTAATAAATAAAAAATTACAATTATAGCTCCGGCCAGGACTTTTAATATGAAGGTTATCTGCAGTCAACGGATGTCTGTCATGTTGACAACATCGGTAAAGTGAGCAAGTAGCTCCTTTCAGTTTGTACTCCTTGAACCAAAAATCTCTTAACCATCGCAGTGTTTCTATGGCTGCAAGCATTTTAAGCAGTTCTGTGTACGAACGTGGAATATGTACATCCAGTCTGATAGCTAAAACGGCTGTCCCACCATCAGACTAGAATGCAGTAGACTAAACAATTGCTGATCTGAGATAACATTATAAACGAAACCTTTTATAGCTAAAATAGAGGGCCTATGCTCCGTATAAGGCCAATGGGAACATTCTTTTTAAGCAACAACAGCTGCCACCGAAATCTATTTGTTTATTTGATTATTAAACAAGCAGAACATTCTAATTAATTAATTTTTTTTTTTTTTGTATTATCATTAAAATTTATTTTTTTTCTAAAATATTTGCTTTTTAATTTTCGAAATCATGGCAAATGGCAACTAATTACTATTCCAAATCACGTTTTGTCTGAAACAGTAAACAGCAAAACACATATTTACATGCATTTAAGTTTATCTTCTCTAGTAGTTCAAACACAAAGTATTGTTCATTTAGTTCAATTTATTAAATCCTTCAATGGAACTAGTTCGTTTGTGAACTACTCAAGTCTAAAATTACACAAAAGCAAATTTGATTGTGCTGCTTGTTTATACAGTTTATGATGGTTATTTGGCATCAGTTGATAAAAGAATTTAAGAGAAGCTGCTAAAAGAGCGTAACTATCTCTGAGCTGTTCTAACAGGAAAACTCGATACAAATAAAAGCTTTTTATTAATTATATTTTGTGATGCCAAGAAATCTTTGTACGGCAAAAATATTTTTTTTCTTTTAAGAATTCTTTTAGACTCAGGTGATATTAACGGAAACGAAATATGGTGTCAACATGGCTTACTTTTCCAGTCCTATAGCTGATGCCCTTACGATTGGTATTGTTGTAAATCTTTTTATTTGTTTAGCGATTTTTAAAGATTTTTTACGTTTTTATTTTTAGTTTTTTTTTTTTAATTAAAAAAAAAAATTAATAAAATTAGCGGTTTTTTATCAAATAAACGATTTTGTCAATTGTAGCGATTTTTAGAAACTATCTAAAGTTTAAATTTTCTTTTTTCAGTTTCACTTGAAAGAAGATTTTTAACGAAAATAGAGGATTTTAACTTTTATTTACTTATCCGTAGTTCTTCTGTTATCACTTCCATGATAGTGTCGAAGGTAAACTTGAACTTCCTTATCCAACAGTGTTGCTAACTGATGAAAGCTTTGCAAATAAATAAATTTTCTAGAAGAGTTGCTAAAGAAATTATTTTATCGGAGAAATGAATGAATACAGAAATTCCCAAAAATCCCAATTAACGTTGAAAAGTCATACTCCAAAAGATGTATGAAAAAGAGAAGCTTGTATCCACTGCACGGATTATGAGTGATGCTCTGAAGGTAGGTCGTCTTTTTTCAATACACAAGGCTTAAGAAAGTCAGAGGAAAGCAAAGAAAAAGGTAGTAAAGGCTTTGGAAAACAAACAAAATAAAATCATTGAGGAGATTTTAGATGTTGGAGGATATATGTGTAGTTTTAGTGATAAAAACTCTAGAAATCCAAGCCAAGTCCAACCAAGAAAATGGATAAATCGTAAATTATAGGGAATTTGCCCATATGCCTTAAATAGATGTGCTACTGCCTGGTTGGATAATATTACAACAGACTGCTAATGCAAACTCTAAACAAAAGGGTATTAAAGGTTTCTAATGAAACTAACGCACTCTGAATCTGTTTTAATACGCAGGTGACAATATCACCGCATCATAATAAATATTGGAAAAGTTTATGTGGGATTTTGTGAATTAAAAATTTATTACTATGCAAAGAATTTCATAAAAAAATATTAAATTGAAAATATAAACTTAAGCCTGTCTAAAAAATTTTTATTTCAGGCAGAGTAGTGACGTTATAACTATTTCGAATAGTAAAAATTTTCTTGCATTAATGAAAATATTTTGTTTATGCTTCTTTATTGAGCCAATTTCCAAACATAGATCGACCAAGGATGATACTCCTATCAGAATAAGGTTTACATAATGTTATGCTATCTAAGTAAATAACACTAAGCTCTTAAATACTCTAGAAGTAAAAACAAGAAACTCTACTCCTGCTGTAATTAAAAAAATTATATCCGAATGCAAAATTAGGATTCAGGCCTCAAAGCTTAAGCTTTCACTAGAACTTTGAGCCGAAAAATTTACCGTGTTTTGCGTTAAATAAGAAAAATTTAATAGGAATGAAACCTTTAGGAATCAAATAGGAACTTGCTTAACAGGCGTTTGCAAGGCACATCTTTACTATCAAGTGCTAATTTTTAAATACTTTGCTTCAAGAAATAATAAAAGCAAATTACATGACCCGCAACAAATCAACACAGTGTAAAGAACAATCAAGCTTTACAAAGACTTGATATCTATTTTGTTTAAAATTTATTATTATGAATTTTATATTCTTGTTAATTAACACGAAATTCAAAAATTCGTTTCAAAAGTCTAGTGAACAAGAAAAATCAAAAATCTGATAATTGAGCCTATTAATGTAATCGCTTAAAAATACAGAGAATAATAAAGCAATTTTATTCTATTGTCTTTAAAACTGAATGTATAACAAATAATTTTATTAAATAAATAGAATTGAAAATACGAACTTAAGCCTCACTTAAAATTTTACATTTATTTCTATATATAATTAATCACTTTAATCTCTATTTTTAAGTC
Organism: Cistogaster globosa; assembly: GCA_937654795.1. Lineage (NCBI taxonomy): Eukaryota > Metazoa > Arthropoda > Insecta > Diptera > Tachinidae > Cistogaster > Cistogaster globosa. The sequence continues at coordinate 8,288,270 of OW569407.1, forward strand.
TATTCTCGGTAAACAAAACAAGTCTTAGCCGAAATTTAGAAATTTAGCGAATAGAATTAAAACACACTTAAAGAAAAAAGGATTAAGTGTAAACACACACACAAAGTAATCAAAAAATTTATTTTATTATAATTATTTAACGAAAAGAAATATTATTTATTTAACTGTAAAAAAACAATTTTTATTATTTCTACAATTCAAACCAAAAAGTTCTCAAGTTTCTCATGTTACTTTAAACCTCAACCTTTCAAGGTCATCATATAATAAATGGTTTCTTTAAGTTATTGGTAAGAAAAAATCAATCATACTTCGGTATTACAAATTATGTTGAAATAGCAAACTAAAAAAAAACATGTCCTTACAATTTCATTGACCAAATAAATAAATTTATTATATTCCTTTGCTCATAAATAAAACATTTTTAAAGTAAAGGAAAATTCAAGGAATTTCCAAATGAATATAGTTAAAAGACTAAAGCTTTAATTAACATTCAAATGAAGAGCATAAATAAATATTCTGTTTTTCGAAAAAAACTATTTTCAAAAATTGAATTGAAATACAATTTATTTTTGCCGAAGAAAACATTTGCTATAAATTTTTCCCAATATTATACAATAATAGCTTTTCTATTACTTTCATCCAACTTAACTCAGTTACAAATTGAAAACAACAACAAAAATGCTAACAAGATAAATTGCTTCAATTGATTGGGGTTGTTAATGTAACTTGTGGTGATGACGACCATTAAAGGTAAAAAATTTCAGTTGCAAATATACATTTTTTCATATTATTTCCTGGAAAAATAAAATTTCATTATTTTCATTAAATAAATCAAACAAATATAATGATTTTATTTTATTTAAATTAATATTTTAGGAAACCACACTATGAAAGGGGTAGAAAAATGAAATTAAAAATATTTTAAATTAATTTCAAAAATTTTTAAAGCATTATGGAAACTGTATTAAGCAAATGATAATTATGCCTAAACCTAAAGTAGTCTTATAAGCCTGCATCATATTTAATAAGCCTACTTAGCCAAGTAAATGAGTTGGCTTAAGTCGGCTTAAGTCAGCTTAAGTACAGTCACTAGGAAAATATTTTTTTTTTTAAATAATTTTTCTTTCAATTTTTATATAATTAGGACATAAATTAATTTTATTTCATTAATTTTTCTTACTTTATATACCTTAACTTAAGCCAGTTTAAAATTATTCATTTGGTTAAATCAGTTCAACGAGTAATTTTAAAATTAAAAATAATATTTTATATTTGAAAAAATAACTTTTACATTTTTTTAAAACTATTTATAAATATTTACGGAAATTTTCTAAAGAATAGAGGAAAATTAAGACATCAGCAGAATGTAATGCAGCATTATCTGGGGTACTACATCAGTTATCAGCATTTTTCGCATCTGTCTCTTTTCTTCAGGTTGTGGAGATTGTAAGCAATATTTATTTAACATCATCTTTTTTGTATCAATCAATATTAATTTGATTAGACGAAGTCCGCATACAACCCAATGCATCTTTCGTTGTTCTCCTTATAAATCGTCACATATATTTTTTCTTACTTTTTTAACTGTCCTTTTATTTTTCCTTCATAACATTGTAGGTTCTGTTCCAGTATTGCACTGAAATAAATATGAACGGGCGCCGTGCTTTTATTGTAACATTAATTAATTTTATTTTAAACTTTAATTATACCGACCGCATTATTAAAATCACCGATATTGACTATTAAAGGTGAAAGCACGTTTCGATAGCCATTTCGCTACCGCTTATTTAGCTCTTCAGCTTAAATATTCTTATTAAAGTTTAAAATTAAATAAATAAATATTTCTAAATTAATTTTTTTTTATAATTATTAGTTTCATTTGTGCTTTTAAAATAAATTTACACTAAAATATTATTTTACGATTAAAAAATTAAATCGAACAGAATATCATTCAATATTAATTTTTGTCTTTTAATACCGGATGATATACAATTCAATTAAAAAACGACCAACATTTGGCACCAAAAAAAAGCTTACGCTGCTACAACAACAGAATCTATGACTTCTTCTTATACTGCTAGAATTGCTGTTTCAGTTTAACTGGAACGAATTAAACTTTGGTCTTAACACTGAGACTGCTCAATTATTATTCTTATTTTAAAGATTTCCTAAAAAAAGAATGATATTTGTTGATATTATTGATCTCCCGACCATTCACCATTAAATTCGCATAATTTGACCTGCAATGTCAAGTCTTATTTTAGCCATATCTGACTTGTCCAGAAATAAAAAATTAACTTCATCGTTCTCGATCTCGCTCAGATAATATTTTAAATTACTTCATACTTTCACAAAATGAAATCAAAATTGAGAGATACTTTTGATTTCGTGTGATTTTCCATGTGAAACCGCTAAAAATCATCTAAGTTAATGGAGTAACTTGCAAACCATTGAACAAATCCACGAGTAGTTTTGAATTAATGCCGAGTTTAAGTTCGAACACTAGTTGAAGTTCAGTTCATGTTATTTCTTTAAGTAGCTTCAATTTTGCAAGACCAATTGGATTTAAAACAAAAATTATTTATAAATACGTCATTCAGGTATTTATTTAAGGTGATATTGATTAAGTAGCTTATTGGGAACTGTTAGAGCAAATTTGCACTGTGAACTTTTCAGCACGAAATTTTTGTTCAGTGGTGAAGCAAGAGACGTAAGCAATATGGGATGGCTTGAAGGGAAGTTATTGTTGCTAATGTGTTTTTAAAAATTGCAAGGTATAAACTGAGCTGCAGTCAAAGCTGGTTTCGCTATAGCTACCCCAAGCAGAGTAAAGACATCTAAATCGGCTGGTTAGGTCATGACCATGCTTTTGTGATAAACAATAACAACCACAGGACTAATTTTTAATTTTTAGTGAGCAAATCGGCTAAAGAAATAAAATACGAGAATTTATTGAGAAAAGGAATAATTTTGAATATTCACTTGATCAATAGCAAAAAATTCAACATTCATATTGTTCTGCAAATCTGGCCTCAAGCGACTTTTTCTTATTTAAAACTGAAGTAAATGAAACAAAAGCAAAAACTGAAATATTTTTAAAAATATGTTTTTCATTTCGCATCCAAGTATTTTTTAGCTTTCCTGTCTTATGCCATCTTTTCAGGTTTTATAGGGACCAACTATTAAAAGACGACCAAGTACCCATTTTAATTTTGTACAAAATAAATCGCATGCTGCTTGAATCTGACATGCGATAGATTTCTTTATCATGACTGGGTTTCTTTTAGAAATTTTACTTTTTAATGGTTACGATTTTTGTACAGTAAGAAGTTTCTTGGCCACATTCTGTTATTTGGATAATTTTTCTTGATGAACAAATCTCAAAGCCATTTTGAGCAATGTAAGGTTCTTTTTTAAAATTAAAGATCTGAATTTAGTTTAAAGAAAAAGCGAACAGACATTATAAAAATAAAAATGTGTCAAACTTTATTTGCTTTTAAGTTAATATTTAGCCACAGAGCCAAAAAAGTGGATTTTTAATAAATTCGTCAAGTCCTACGAAGAAAAAAGATATTCCAGCCGAATATTTGCAGCTACAAATTCATGTTCTTGTGGTAAGACCAACAGCATAACAGGGCAGGTTTTCCAAAAATATACGTAAAAGTCTCATTCTTTTATTTCTTATTTAAAAAAGAAATTTTTGCTGTTCATATTAATTTTTTTATTCAAAAATACCAGGCCTGGCTAAATAGATCTAAACAAGCACTTTTTGAGAAAGTGGAAATTTTTACTAAAAGGAAATTGTTTTTAAAGAATTTTTTTAATCTAAAACAATATAAAGAGCTTTTTTTGCAAGCGAATTACACAAGCAAATAAAAGTTTCTTTTAAAGTTACCATAAAATTGAAATTATTTTTTTTTTTTTTTAATTTGCCAAAACAATTGAAAATTAAAACCCAAAAAATTACTGCCACACAGTTTTAATGTTAAATACATATCTTCCAAATTCTATAATTTTGGGAGAAGTAAGTTTAAAGGAGTGTGAAATAAAAATATAATAAAAACAATAAAGCTTAATAAAATTTGTTTCATACTTAACTTTGAAAATCATGACAGGATTAAAATAAATTATTGTAAAGAATTTTAAGCTAAAATAATAAATGATTTGAAAGCGGATTTAAAGCAAAATAAATATTTAACGAATAAATTACTTTAATCTTAAATGAAATACGTTTTTATAAAATCTGTTGTAGTTCTCTCAGTCTGTCTCTCTGCTTTTGTTTATCTTTTTTTCTTCAGTCATGTATTTTTTTTTTCATACAAATGCTTTTTTTAACCGACTTTTAAAAAAGAGGGAGGTTATCAATTCGTTTTATTTTTGTTTTTTATGTTTGTGACCTTAAAATTCAGCCATTTCTAAGCTGATTTTGAAAAAGTTTTTCTTTATTTGAAAGGTTTTGCTTACGGTTTGGTTCTGTTTTAAAAAAAGTTAATAATTTTAAAAATTAAAGGGTGACCCCATAATACTGCGTATCGTTATAGCTCCCAAGAGCAAAAAATAATACAGAAATAAATCGTAAAATTAAAGGGTGTCCCCATAGGTGACGTTAAACCTTTATGGGTTTATCTTTTAGACCGTTATAGAGAAAGGCTAACAAACTCGACAGGATGTCGATTGCTTTGATCGTTGTAGTAGCAAGTATTAATATTCAAAATTACAAAATAAAGGGTACCTCAATATTTCATTTTATTTGATGTATATGGGCATATAATTTTAAATTTTTAGACAAACGGTTGAAACTAACAAAAAGTCTTTTTTGCAAAGTCAGCTATAAAAACAAATATACAATTTGGATTTGTTTATTAAAGGGTATCCCAGTAGTTGGTGTAATTTGATTTAAATGGTCAAGCTAACTAAAATCTGTTTCGATATCGTTTCTTTTTTGTTTTGCAAGAATTATTGTTTTAATTTTTACGTTTTTTTTTCGATTTGTTTTTACTTTTCTGCTTAATTTTTTTTTAATTTTTTTATTTATTTATTTATTTTTTTTTTATTTATTTATATTTTTTTTTCTTAAAGTATTAAAAATTTTTAAAATTATTGATCTTAAATTTAAATACATAGAACAATTATTGATGTAAAATACAGAATAATATGCTGAAACCGTAAGAATGTTGCCAATTTACTTTTTTTATATAAAAAATTGGACTTTTGCTAAGTTTTGCCACCATCGTGACTGCATTAACTATAAAAACACGTTTAAGTTACGACATAAAATAAGAATATTTTCCTAACTTTAGTCTTTATAAATAATAATTAAAAGAAGGTTACCAATGCCGGATTTTTAATGAAATAAAAGTAATGTATCATATTGAAAAAAAAAAAAAACTCTGAAATGTTTCCTTAAAAATGTGACCCACTGTATAACATTATTTACCATAAACAACAACAATAACTTAAACTATTTATAGAAATAATATTTTGCAAATCCACATATAAAAGCATTAAATTATTATCCTGTTTCATATTGAGGGCGAATAATTAATATTTTATTTACATATTTCAAATATCAATCATACGTCGGATGAACTATTTATTGATTGCGTTATGTTTTATGCAAATGTATGCATATTTTCAAAAGAATTTAATTGGAATATATTTCTTTAATCCTATGAAACTATTAAAATTTATCCGATGAAAAAAAGATTTCTAAAAAACAAACCATAATTTACTCAAAAGAATTTAATAAATAAAAATTGTTGGTTTGTTTGTTAGTCACAATTAGATAGAATTAGAAAGGAATTCCTTTTTAGATGAAACACAAACACATATTGTTATAATCAACAACAATTTTTGTTGGATTTTTCTAAATGACTTTAATTTTGCTGCGGCAGTTCATTTATATGTCCAGTATAAGCAATTCTAGGTTTAGATGTCAAAGGTTATTTAAACGCGAGAATGGTTTATAGTTTCAAGCAAATCACAAGCTTCAGAGCCATTACTGCTCATACAGAAAAGAGTAGCAAATGAAGAAATGATTTTAAGCTGCGATTCTACAGTTAAGACAGGATGTGTCTTGGTAAAACCATAAAGTTATAAAAAATCGGTGACATAAAAATGGAAGAAAAATTAATAAAGATTTTTATTAAGGCCGTTAAGACAAATAACTATTTTTCGAATGCACACTTTTGCATCTTAGATGTCAAAAATACTCGAATTGTTATTTGCTGTAACTTGTTCTTTAGCGGCTTAATTTCTGTTATAATTTTCCGTTGGAGGTGGAGGTGAAATGGGTCGTGCAATAAAGAGAATTTGTTAAAATTTAATATAAACTGAATAAAAAATCTTTTTTTTTTGTTTGTTTTCTAAAACTTGTTGTCTTTCTTTTAGTAAGAAATTATTTGTTGCATTATTGCATTATTCCTGAGTTTTAATAGTTGACTCTGTGGTCGCAACTAATTTTATTCGGCAATTAAAGTATGTAAACGAATAAAATTTCACGTTTTTAATTGTGAATATTGAGAACAATAAAAGCAATACAATAAAAGTTATGGTACCTTTTTAATCCCCTTTTTAGTGAAAAATAAAACGCTACATAAATTTTTGTTTTAAGTCTTCTTTAAGAAAATTAATAAAAAAAAATTGAAAAAAAAAAAACAAAGAAAAAAATATTTTGAAACATTTTTTTGGATGACAAAATGAAAGTAACAGAAAATTTATAAAAAATGTATAGTCCCAATTTCATTCAGCTTTTGCGAAGGCTTTAGATTTAATAAGAAAAAACAAATATCCATTGGAAAAATTTGCTTAAGAAAAGAAAAAAGAATTTAATAAAATTAAAAATTAAAATTAAATTTTTTTGTTTAAAACAATGATTGTCTTCCTTTATTAAATAATTATTTATTTTTTTAATTACATTATTTTTATTTCTTTTTTTCTTTAATTCGAATTGATTTTATTCTGCGATAAAGCATGTGAGCAAAGAAATTTTTACAATTTTTTTTTTTTAATCCTTTTTTTGGGAAATTAAAATGCTTCAATAACTTTAGTTGTAAGTTATTTTTAATAATCTAAAATGAAAATTCAAAAAACAAAGAAAAATTATTACAGAAATTTGTTTACAGCTGCATTATGGATGAACGACAAAATGCAAATAGAAAATAAAAAAATTTACGAGGGGAGTTGTAAAGGAAATACAGAAATATAGAACATTTTCTAAATTGCTTATTGGTAGCTTACGAGGTAAATTGGAAAAGCAAGTAAGCTCCAGTATACGTAGTTAATAATCAAGCTCAACCTGGAAGCCATTTAATATTCCTACACAAGGATCAATGGGTCCAGAAGTGTTTGTTGGCTCAAAATATTTAAATATTTCGAAGAACAGCTAACTTTAACTAAGAAATATTTTTATTTTAATTAGACAAGAGCTATAACAATCTTTGCTTTAAAAACAAAAAGAAACCTATTCCATGATAGGTTGTATCACAAACTTATAAGTAGAAAGACGTGGAAATTATAATTATTTTTGTCTGAATTCACAAAAAAATGTTGGCATCTGCCCAACCCATCAGGAGTACCTCAGTAGAACAAAATATTCGCCAATCAGTTAAATTGGCATTTTTGGTATGTTCTAGTTGATCTTAAATATTATTTATTGGGTTTTTAATAAAACTCTCATCCGGTTTTAATATTTGAAAAAAAAATATTTTTGAATTTTCTAAAAATGCAGCAAAAGGTTTCTATAAAATCTGACTTAAGCAACCAATGAATTACATCCCCTTGAGCTCAAAAGTAATAAAGGTAAGTTTTGTTATTAAATTTCATGAGCACAATATTATTAGCATAATATTATTAACAATTTTATATCCATTTTGAAATTACAATATAAAGAAAGTTTATTGCTTTAATTAAATTGCAAACTTACCTTTAAACAAATGATGCTGATTTAAAAATATTTTAAAAATTATTAAATTAACACATCAGAACTTTAATTTTTTTACATTTTATATTTTTTATATCTCTTTATTTATATTTTTATATTTTTTATTTAACAACACATAAAAATATTTAATTTTCAATCAATTACATAATATATTAAAACACATATGCTATATATTTCTTTAAATTGAGGTTTTTTGCTAATATTATTTTAATAATTTTTTAAATTTAATTGAAAGTTACAGTATAAAAATTTTGGATTTTTATTTTTTTATTCAAATTAAATAAATTTTTTTTTTAGTTCTATACGAATTTTTAATTAATTAATTATTTATTTTAATTAATTTTCAAAACACTTTTCAATTCACAAAAAAGCCAGCATTTTTAATAAACCGGAATTAACAGCTAAAAAAAATTTCAATCACTCAACAAAAACTTTAAAGTTACAAATCTCTTCAAATAAAAACACCTACCGAAACTAACAGTTCAAATATTTTACGTAAAATACACTTTATACATTTAAACAACAATGCACTAAAACAAATTGAATTTTACTCATTTATTTATTTTCTTACTTAAAGCGCGTTTAACATTCACAACATGTTTCTTAAACGCACTACGAATGGCAACTGTTTGGCGCCCAATATTTGAAATAAGTACGTAAGAGGACCAAGAAACACAAATCATTACAGTTAGAATGAATAAAATTTAATGATAATAATGAAAGGCTAACAAAGTAATGATTAAGATAATAATGATATTAACATGTGGTTGTTTGTGTATCTGTTTGCATTTGTGTTCATGTGTTTTAAAGGAATGTGTTTGCCAATGTAAACAAAACAGAATATTCTCTGAGAACATCATAACGGTAAGTAACAAGAAAGCAAGCAGTATTGCCAGAATAACGATTTTTTCCACAATTTACACGAATTTTTTTATGAATAATATTTTTTTAAATAAAAATTTTTTAATTCGCTAAAAACTTTTACGAATAAATAAATCTAAAATTAATTTTGGTCAGAGAAGAGTATGAATCGTATGCCAAGTTACATCATTCTGTTAATAATTCTTTATAATTTTAATTCAGATTTATCATTTTTTTTAACTGTAATTTTTTTTTTTTTTTGTTGTTAGAAATTTCTGGCAACACAAAAAAAAATGCCGGCAATCTTAATGCGCAGGTTTACAAAAGCAAAATTCATTCATAATAACTTAAGCATCAGAAAAAACAGTAGTGTATTATTTTTATTGTTAAAGAGACATTTTAACATAAACACAGAAAATATATGTAACAGTACTTCACAGGCGATTGAAATATAAATCCATAAATTTGTTCATATAAAATAAAATTTATTTACACTATTTTTTTTGTCTAAAATTTTTTAAAAATTTTTTTCGGAAAAACAGTAAAAGTCATTTTGTTTCCTGGAAGATCTATTTTCCAATGTAAGTGTTTGTTTTATTTTTGGAGAACTGTGTTATCAAATATTAGTTTTATTAAAAATCCTTAAGAGTGTTTTGATTTTAAAACACACATTAGACTAAAGCACATATAAATAATAACCCTCATCAATAAATACAGAAATATTTTTTATCAATACAAAACATTACCTTTAAGATCTCCCTAAATATTATTTTCCTAAACATCTTCCACTTACCCTCAAAATCATATTTACAATTACTTTAGCTCTCACACTTCTGGTGCTGTATGTCGTAGTGAAGTGCAGTAAACACAAAAACAATCTTGACACTACAAACTCTGTTCCCCCCTCTATCGTTCTTTTTATAAATAGTTTCCTAGTTTAGGTGTCCAGTTTTCAAATTGGGTTGATTTTGCAATTCCCATTATTTATTTATATATAGCAAAAAAAAAATTAAAAAATAGAAAATTAAAAATAAGGAAAAAACATCAAGTAAAGAATTTTGCGCTCATCTGTATTTTCTGAATTATAAACCTCTGAACTTTTTATAGAAAAGTACATATTTGCTCAGCTAAATGTTCCAGCATGAACGCTTGCAGCCAAAATCATGTGCGACACACATATGGTTTGTTCAATGTTCATGCCAAGTTATTGGCTAATGGAGACCGCGTACTCCAACATGCAGAAATATTCATGTTTTAAAATTGCAGATTATACTATTTCGAATTTTCATGACATTTTACATCGTTATTGCCCATTGTTTTTATTTAAAATTTTGGAGTTAAATTGAGTTTTGTTTTATTTCTGTAAAAACAAATTGCTGTATTAAGTTTTTATTAATTATTTTTTTTTTATAAAAATTCACGCACAGTGCTTTTTTTATAGGCAAATTTAGAAAAATAAAACAAGTAAGAAAACCAAATCTTCTATACCCTTCACCATGTACATATATATGTAAATCTAGTTTAGCTCCAATAAAAAAAAAAACAAATATTAGAGGTGACAGAGAATCAAAAAATAATAAGAAATAATTTTACATAAAAATATCATTTGCTCAGAACGGGTAGGGCTTTTTTAGCATTTTCTGAAAGACGCTGAATTCTTTTTTTAATCAGTTTTTCAGTGATTTTACCCCTCTTAATTTAAAATTATTAAAAACCCATAAATATATCTTTAATAAAGTTGTAAACAACAAATTTAATTTAAATTTAATATTTTTTATTAAATATATGTTAACTTTTTAATATTATTTTTGTAAATTACTAATTAAATACTGAAATTTGTCTTTGTAACAATTTCAGCGCCATCTTTGCGTCACCTAACTGTATTGTAATGCTTATTAAACACATCACACAGTATTTTTTACATGTAGATGCCGCGCTGGCAACAAAATGTTAAATGACAGCTGTCAAGTTAGACGTTTTGACAACATCCGTTTTTCCGTCTTTTTCGGCTTGAAGGAGAACTATTGACAAACAGAAAAATGGTTGGTGCCCAAAAAAAATCCATAAATATGCAAAACATCCTAAAATAAATGTTAAAATCTCAAGCAGATTTACATGTCCATATCGTAAAAAAGATGATAGTGGAAAATTATTAAAAAAGTCGAATGCTTAAAGGAAAATCTAAACTTGAGCTGTAAACTTGTTTTGATACTTAACATTAAGTTTTAGGAAATTGTTGCTGTTTAAGAATATTTTTGTATTTAATATATTTCTTTTTTTTAGTCGCTCGTTATTCCAGAAAAGTTCCAACACATTCTCCGTATTATGAATACCAACATAGATGGTAAACGCAAAGTTGGTATTGCCATGACCGCCATTAAAGGTGTGGGACGCCGGTACTCCAACATTGTTTTAAAGAAGGCTGACATTGATTTAACTAAGCGGGCTGGTGAATGTACAGAAGAAGAGGTTAGTTGGATTGTAATTTATATTTAAAAAAAAAGTAATTTTTTGTATTTTTTGCAGGTGGAGAAAATCGTCACCATCATTTCCAACCCTTTACACTACAAAGTACCCAACTGGTTCTTGAATAGACAAAAGGATATTATTGACGGTAAATACAATCAGTTGACATCCTCCAATTTGGATTCCAAATTGCGTGACGATTTGGAACGTTTAAAGAAGATCCGTTCTCATCGTGGTCTTCGTCATTATTGGGGCTTGCGTGTACGTGGTCAACACACTAAAACTACCGGTCGTCGTGGTCGCACTGTCGGTGTATCCAAAAAGAAGTAAATCTTCTTGCACTTTTCTCATCAGTGTTTTGTTTTTTATTTTAATTACTCTAGAATTCACTGTATTTGAATTCGGCTGTAAAAGTTTTTGTATTCTAAAAATCTATAAAAGATGAATTAAAGAATAATTCAGGACTTAAACTTGTGATATGTATGATTTATTTTCGTGAAAGATAGTGCAATAAATAAAACGTAGTTAGCTACCTTCTAAAATACACATCATGGTTCCTAAAATTTGGTGCGTTGGAACTGAGTAGCAGTGAACCTTTACATAATTTAAAACTTCAGCCAGTTTTTTTGGTGTTAACGTCTTAGAGCCTTATAGAATTAATTCGATGCAGTCCATTGTATTTTATAGTAAAAATTCGAAACTTCTCGTCAGCTTTATTCTATCACTGCATTAGTTGTCATGAAAAATGGATCTCCACTATAAGCACTCGGAGTACCCGTTTTTATTCTGCAAATAAGATTACGGCAGTAGACCTGTTGAAACATAGAAAATTGCCAGTGTTTAATTCAATGGCGCTTTAAAGGGAATTAAACGACGAAGCCATACATTAAGCCTGCTGTATAGTTTTATTTATGGGAATCTTCCCCAGATAAAGTTGTTTTCTTTTTCAAAATATCTGAAGAGAGTTTTGAATCTCGTGAAGCTATACTTTGCTCCAATAAAAATTTTGGTATCGAATTTCAACACGCCATCTATAAAATATAATTTTAAAACCAAATCAGATTTGAATAGTTCTGTTCTGAACGATTTGTTTTAAAAGGGTGTGATGAATATTTACTCACTAACCAAAAATTCAGGCCCACTGTATCTGTCATCCTATAAAAGTAATATTTTTTGCTGCCCAATCAAAATTAACATTTCTTAAAAGGTTAAACCCGAAAAACTACTACAACAACAAAATCGCAAGTGTATAAGTCCAGAAAAAGCGCAATAAACAACAAATATCATCATCATACCGATTTAAAGTTAAATCTGACCCTCTACTTTTGACACCGCTAGAGATTTATTTAAGAACGGATGACACTTTTTGATATGCACTGTCTTATCAACAGCATTGGTTTCGATCATTAAAATAATTCATCATGCCCTTTGGCTTAAAGAAACAGTCACAAATCCCTATTAAAATTGTAAATAATTAATTTCATATCATTTAACGAAATTAATTACGAGCACAATTGCACAAGTAATGAGTCAGTTACCTTGTTTGGAATTACAAACAACAAACAAACAAAAAATTCAATTTTCAATAAGTTTCTTTAAAATTTGACACGTTGTCAGCAAAATGTGATAAGAAAAACATTCATTTGAAAACAATCTAAAAATAAGTCATAAATATTTGCAATCTTGAAAGCCACACAGTAGCTGCTCTTTTTAATTTTTGCAGCCCTAAGCACTCAATTTCAATTAGTAATATTTCAACTCATTGGGTTAGTATATAAAAATGTCTTAAAGAAAATCGATTGATTTATCTTAGTTTGTCTGTTTTAGAATTATTATTACAACCAAATTACGAATTAGAGAGTTGTAGTTTGTGATGTTTTTGCGTAAAATTCCTCTCGGACTACGTCGCCATAGGAGTATAGAGACAGAAAATATTAAATTGTTTCTGTTTTAATTGTGATTCTCTCTCTTACTTTCAAGAACAGCTACTAATATATGGTGAGGGATTATGCCGAATTTTATATTCCCTTTACCATAAATGTTAATCTAGTTTAGCGAAATAACTCCAATCAAAAAATAAATACAGCCCAATCATGAATATTTTCACGGAAAAAATTTTCTCGAGAAAAAATTCCTCCAATTATGAATTTCGTGGGAACAAAAATATAAAAATGTTGCATCACCGTAATTTGAAGGAAGCTATTTCGCCTAATTTTTTACCCCGAATTTTTTTCACTTTTCGCAGGCAATAAAAACGGAAACAAATTTATAATAGGAGAAAGGCGAAAAGTGAGAAAACTCGCACGGAAATCTGTTTATAATTGGACTGATAGTGTGGTAAGAGAGAATTAGAAAATAAGAAAAAAAATTTGGGCACTAATTATAATTTCACATTAAAATGATATCGGCTCTTAATGGGTTTAGTATTTTTTTTTTTTTAATTTTAGTTCTCTACAAAAGCCTTTAAATGATATCCATATTGATTTCTTAAAAAATATGGTGCAAAGACGTACTTTTCTATAAAAAGTTCAGAGGCCCATAACTCGGAAAAATATGGGCTAGCGCCAATTTTTTCGCATGTTTTTTTTTTTCTTATTTTTTAATTGTCTATCGACCCATAAACATATTTTTTTATTGGACTTACTTCATTGTTCCAAATGATATGGAAAAATTAGAGGCAGACGTGGTGTTTTGCCGCTGTTTTAAGGACATGCGCCGATCTTGCTGATTTTCAATAGCAAAATTTTCGAAACTATGATTTTTTTGCGTATTTAAATTTTCTCTAGCTCATCTAGCGCCATAACAAAGTTGATTCAACAAAAACACGGACGGACAGATGGACATCACATTTCCAAATCCAAATTCTATGGATTATAGCGGAAGCTGCAATACAGGTTCATTGTAAATTTCAACCGTTTGTCTATATGTAACTGTTCAAAACTATGACCATGCATTTCAAATGAAATGAATTATTAAGGCACCCTTTAATTTATAATTTTTATTATTTAAATAAATGAGTAAATAAAATTTCGGTTGAAAAGATAGGCCCATATAAGTCAATTTACGTCACCTATTGGAACACCCTTTAATTTCTAGATTTGTTTTTGTATTACTTTTGGTTATTGGGAGCTTTATTGATACTGTTTATAGTACTCGTGAAAAATTTGTGTGTCTGGGGACACCCTTTAATTTTTTAAAATTATAAACTGTTTACAATCTGTAAGCGTAGCCTCTTAAATAAAAAAAAATAAAAAATTCAAAATCGGTTTGGAAATGACTCGAGTTCTACGGGCACAAACATAAAAAAGCAACATTCAGACGAATTGATAACCTGCTTTTTTTAAGTCGTTTAAAAATAGGGAATATTATTAATCATTCCAGACTCTATTAAACGAAGTGATTAAGAAACACGAAAAGGTTATTTTCCATCAAGACAATCTTAGGCTTTAAAATTATTTAAAAATGCATGATTTGAATTGTTATCTCATCCACCTTCATCTTTAAATTTAATCCAAAACGATTTTTCATTGTTTTTAAAATTAAAGAGATGGCTCGACAGAAGAAAAAATAAAGAAAAGAATCAACAAAAAAAATTTTTTTAATTTTTATAAGGAATTATTGAACTTCCTTCGTATAGTTATAGGTCAACGTTCTTATCACTTAAAATTAATTTACTTCAAACTTCGACACCATAAACAAATTTAGATACACACACATGTACATATGTATGTAAACGATGTATTTTGTATTAAAATTTCAGTATATGAGGTGATTTGATATTTGTTTATTGCTTTTTAACTACTTGTTGTTTTTAATGGAATTTTGTTTAGAAAGTCTTAATGCTAACAACTTGTCTTTTGCAACGTCGCAGGCTTAAGCGAACTTGTAGTAAAAAAAAACATTTTTGAACTATGAATAATTATTTGGAACAATCAAGTAACTTTAATCAAACAAATAAATATATGAAGCGATAGAGAATTAAAAAATAAGAAAAAAAAATCGAGTAAAAAGATTTGCGCTCGCCCATATTTTCCGAGTTATGGGCTTCTGAAATTTTCATAAAAAAGTTCGATTGTGCACCATATTTTAATGATATCAATATGGGTATCATATCAAAGCTTTTAAAGAGATCTTTCAGAAAATACCAAAAATTTTTTAAAATGCTTAACCCACTAAGAGCCGGAAAATATGTATTTTTTTAATTTTTAAATCTCTCTTACCTCAATACTTGTTTTTTTGATTGGAGTTTTTTCACTAAACTAAATTTACTTGTTTCAATTAAATTTTTTTTATTATGGTTTCAGTATGATTAATCGTTAAAAGAACGAGCTTAAGATATACATGGACTCTATCTAACTAGGAAAGTCAAAATAAAAATCCCGAAATTTTTTAAATTTGATAAATCTAGAAAATTGGGATTCACAAAAATAAATAACGAGTTTCTTCAGGGATTTAAAATTTTTAAAGAAAAAATTGCTTTGCAATAAATAAAAAATAAACAAAAATGTCTTAAATTTTTAAAATTTTCAAGGTCTTTTGGTTTTGGAACCACTGACAAACAGCATCATTATTGTTTCCTTACTTGTGACGATATTGACACTTGTATGTCATAATTTCAGTGCAATAAATTTTAATTGTTTCCTTAAATTGTTAATAAAATATGGTTCGATTGTAAAGCAAACAAATTTGTGGTTTTATTTTAGTTTTAATGAAAAAGCATTCCTACTTTTAATTGAATTGATTTGTTTAGTTAATAAATTTCGCAAATGCACGTGATGGAATAAAAAAGCGATTTTCATTTAATAAATTTTTGAACGTTAACACAATAATTTTTAATTGATATTTATTATTATTTAAACGATAACATTAACTGATCTCAATTAATATAAGTTTTGATATAATAAATTGGAAAAAAATGTTTAGTAAATGTACAGTGCAACAAAAAATTTTTTAGTATTAAATTCAAAAATTTAGGTCAAGGTTGTTGAAATGTAATGTAAAAAAAAATGTTTGAGAAAATTTTGAAATTATCTCACACATTTACGAGGGCTGCTCTATATATTTCTGGCCTAATAGTGAAAATGCGAATATTTATAATCAAAAATGGTTTTATTGTTTTTCAAAGTATTCTCCAGCATGGTTTATATACTTTTCCATGCGCTCAAACCAGTTGTCGAAGCACTTTTTCCACTCCGATTGAGACACCTCTAAAACATGGTTTTTGAACACTTTAACAGCTTCTTCTGGCGACAAAAATCGTTGACCACGCATTTTTTTCTTGATGTGCGGAAGCAAGAAGAAGTCATTAGGTGCCAAGTCAGGGCTGTACGGCGGATGACCCATTAATTCGACGTTTTGGCCGATCAAAAACACTCTGGTTTGAGCCGATGTGTGAGAGCTCGCATTGTCATGGTGAACAATGATTCATCTTCTCTTGTTGGTTTTTCGAATTTCTCCGATGACTTCAGGCAAACAAATTGTAGTGTACCACTCAGAAGTGACCGTCCTACGTTGCTCAAGCGGAACAGTCGCCACATGACCAGTTTTGCCGAAGAAACAGGCGACCATTTGCTTCGAAGCGCTTCTTCCACAAACAACTTTCGTTGGATTTTGCTCGTCTTTGAAGACCCACGCGGTCGATTGTTGTTCCGTTTTGGGCTCATATGCATAGATCCATGACTCATCACCTGTGACGATCTTATAAACGTCTTTTGAAGCACCGCAATCGTATTTTTGCAACATTTCTTTGCACCAATCGACACGAGCCTTTTTTGAGCGACTTTCAAATTGTGCAAGATCCAACGAGAACAAACCTTTTTTACGGCCAGGTGTTCATGCAGTATCGAATGTATGCTGGTGGAAGAAATGTTCAAGGATGTCTCTATCTCTCGGTATATCGCATGTCGATCTTGCATTATGAGTTCACGCACGGCATCACTGTTCTCTGGCACAACAGCCGATTTTGGACGACCTTCACGGAATTCGTCTTTGAGCGAGCTTCGGCCACGATTAAATTCATTATACCAATTTTTCACAGTGCTATAGGATAGTGCTTCATCGCCATACAAAGATATAAGTTTATCAGTGCACTCTTGTCGTGATAATCCACGTCGAAAGTTGTGGAAAATGATGGCACGAAAATGTTTACGAGTTAATTCCATTTTTTTTATATTAATTTTTTCAAGTCACTGTAAACAACACAAATAATGGTCGTACGTCAAAACGTTTTGAGTACGAATATGCTTAAAAATAACAAACTTTCCAATGGAAATGTCAGATTGCACTTGGCAGCACTCAGTGTTGCCTGGCCAGAAATATATATAGCAGCCCTCGTAATTATTAAGTATCCCACAACTTTTGCTGGGAAGAAGATGCTTCCAGCATTAAGTAAGAATTTTATTTATTAATTAGAAAATTTTTTACTAGGTTCGTTAAGCCCTCCCCAGGCTTAAAGAAGTTCCACGAAGTCGATACTTCTAAATGTGGTTATATTAAACCCAAAAATCAATATTAAGAAAAGTGCGGTTAGAATACATAAACACTCATCGCTGAAAGTCTCTCTCTAATATTTTTCTCTCACTCTCTTAATTTACTTATTTAAAAAATGTTGACCCCTAAAAATTAATAAAAAAATCTTATCAGTGTTTATTGATGATGGGTATACAAGTTCAAATGAATTATTAACATACTGAAATGAAAATATTATTAATCGTAAATTGTATACGATGAAAATACGTACACCGAATATGAATTAAATTAAAAAATAAGAAAATTTTCTTTCCTCTGATCAAGAAATCAAATATTTCAAAATATTTCTTCAAAACTAATCAGCAATAAAAAAGAAGGGCCAAATAAGCAAAAATATTTACTGTTACAAAATGCTTAAAACTGCATTAAATTTTATTATAAAAAAATGTTTAAATTTAAAAACTTTACCCAGACACTTGTTATTTTCCTTACCGAGTGTGTTATCAAAAAGAGCTGACTAAATAACATGGCGATATTATAAATGGAATAACTATTAGCCCAGCAGTTTTTTGTTTTTGCTTTGAAAACATAAAAATTTATGTAAATTTTGCGAAAGCTGAGTGGTAAAAAGTGTTTTAAATTTATTTAAAAAAAGTTATTTCACGAATTTGGTTAGTCCACACTGCAACTTTTAATGCATAACTCTTGAGTTTTGGGTGAGAGGGGAAAGACGAATAGAAACGTGTAAACTGTTTTATTTGGTTGAAATTTTCTTTTTGTAATTTGTTGTTTAAAAAAACAATCTTAGCAATCACGACCGAAATCGCACAAACAAAATTTAAATATATGGACGCGAATTCAAATTCAAAAGAGAATTAAAAAAAATCGCAGAAAGAAAAAATTGCAAGTCTGGAAGAGGACTTGCAAATTATTTGCTTAAATTTCTTTTTTCTTTGCATTTTGGACAGCTTAAATAAAACCAAGGCAAATCAATTACCAGGTGGCAGCATATGCGAATTCATACATTTTCATCGTAAACACTACTGTCAAACTCCATATATTCAAAATCTGTATAATGGCGAAATAACACTGGGTGGTCTCGACAGCAAATTCATTAATTTTCGCCGAAACGTTAAGTGTCAAACACTATATAAAAAGGCAAAAACCTGGTAAAATGATTGAGTTCGCCACTGCGACCACCTAGTATTGATTCGCCTTAGTATATATTTTTTATATGTGGAATTTGACAGTAATGATTACCAGCAAAAAATAATGAATTCGACTACTATGTATTCGCCTTGCATGCAGCTTCTTAAATATTCCTTGACTGAAGTATAAAAAAGGTCAACAAAAAATTTGTAATCGAAATTGTTAAATGAATTTTAAATTCCATTTCGAATTCATTTCTTTTAATTTTTGCTGTTTTCACAATACTCATGCTTCGCGTAGATACCGGTGTCTGGGAGTGGCCAAGCCATCTCCAGCGAAAAGTAAGAGTGAAGTAGTGCAACATAAATATGTTTATTATATTATTCACCTGTGAAAGTGAAGTTCGACCAAAAATATTTTTTGAAGCGTAAATTTTTTCTTAAATAATTTTAAACTCGAATAGTTAACCACTCCGAAGGCCAAGCCTATACATGCAAAGCCATACAGACAGGCCATTATTTTCGTAGGCAAAATCGTGCTAGACTCTGTCATGGGTCTTTTGAAGATTTTTTTATACAAAGGCTTTAAATAGTCCTCGAGTGTTACAGCGGATAGAGAACTAACGGAAGAGGAAACTGTTGATAAACTGGCGGAAAAGATGCCAGAGACGAAAAGCCCACATAAGCCGGGATATTGACCTGAAATTTATACAAATTGTGTTAGCAGTATGAAGTAGTGTCTATCTTTTGTCTATTTTTTACAGAGGATCAATCGTAAAGTATGTTTTAAAAAAGTACTTTTCAGAAAAAATATAAGTATTTTTATGAGAAAATTGCTTTTAGAAAGTACTTTTAAAAGAAAAAGGTGTTTTTTTTTAAATAATTAAAAGACCTTGTAAAATTTTTGAACAATTTTTTTATAAATATATTGTTACCAAAAAGTACCTTAAAAGGTAATCATCAAAACAAGTGATTTTGGAATAAGGCACCTGTAAAAATGTACGTTTGTTTTAAAATTGCTTGTTTTGATCAATGAATCAACAAATTATTTTTTAAAAGCCTTTTTTTCTTTAAAAAGTACTTTATCAAAGGTGCCTTTTTAAGATATGTTTTAAGATTATGTTTTTTTTTCTTATAAAAAGTTTTTTCTTATAAAAAACTTTAAAAATTTAGTGTTAAGAAAACTTTAAGAAAAGTACCTTTTGAAAACAGTACGTTTAAAAGGTATTTTCCATACATTTTGTTTTTCAATAAAAAATTTTCCTATGTAATAAGTGAATTAGTGCAATGTAAATATGTTTATTTTATTATTCATCTGTGAAAGTGAAGTTCGACCAAAAATATTTTTTGAAGCGTAAATCTTTTCTTAAATAATTTTAAACTCGAATAATTAACCACTCTAGTAAATATTTTTTTTTTTATTTTTTGTTTTTTCTTCTTTTTTTGTATTTTGATACATAAGTTTTTTTTATTAAATAAAGCTGACACTCAATTTTACAAATATTTTGTTGTAGCATTTAAATATTAAAGCTCACAATACAAGATACATTTTATTAATTTATATTTAAATACAATATTTATTAAAATATTTTGTATATGCATTTAAAGTAAATTATATTTTATGCATTTTTTACTTTTGTTATTTTTTTTTTTTAACAACTACAATTACAATGGAAGACTTTAACGTAATATTTTTTTAAATGTTTATTTTTCCTGCTTAAATTTATACAGTAAAACATATAATTAGTTATTGAAATACAAATACTAATAATTTTAATATTTGATAGGGTTGATAATTATAACGTGTTTGTTTGGACTGAAAATATGTTTTCAGTTTATTTTTTATTCGAGTCATAGGTAACAATTTTAAGTTTAATTTGAATTTTTTTCTAACGAATGGCGAATGAAATTGTTATGGAATAAATCAATTAAATTAAATAGTTAAAAATTAATAATTAAAAAAATTAATTAAATTAAATTTTTCCAAGTCCAAAAAATCTAATATTCGTTTTTGTTAAGCAAGTATTAGAGAAAATTAAAAAAAGTAGTTAATAGCTCAAACAAATCTGATATGAAGTCAATACGAATAGATCTATTATATTGTTTATATGCAAAATTTATTTTATAAAAAAAAAAATACTCCAAGTAGTAATTTTTTTAAAATCAAAAAAAAAAAAATTTGCTAATTTTATAAAAAGTTGTTTATATGAAAACTGTGTATAAAATAAAATGTCCTAATTTAAAAAAAAAATATTTTTTTATAGAAATTAAGGAAGTTCAACCAAAAATTTCATATTTATGCCAATAAAATTCAAATAAAAGTTTCACAATAAAACCTTGAAAAATTTAAATTCCCTAATTAGACAAATTATTTTATGTAGAACAAATTTATATAATTGAGGAAAAAATAATAAAATAATATTAAAAGCGTAAAACATACCCTGATGCTTGACATTGTAGTGTCTGTCTGTCTGCCACAGAATTATTATCTGGAACTGTAATAGTTCGCTTCGTGAAATTTTCTAAAAAGTTGTTTTATTATGGCCGCTACAATAACAAGTACGTAAATAAAATAAAATAATAATAATGACGTTTTTTTATTTTTGTATTTTCACGTATATGAATTGTCTTATCTTTTAATGCGTTCCTTGAAATTTACTAAAAGAATGCAGTACCATATCCGCTATAAGTTAAAAAAAATAATTAAATATTAAAGCGTGTCTCCACAGAGAAGTTATAATCAACAATATGGCCTTATCTTTTAAAGCGTTATAGGCAGACATTTAAAATTTATTCACAGTGTATGGTGACTTCTAAAACAAAACAAGCAAAAAAAAAATTAATTTAAAAATTACAGAGCATTGCTATGGGCAACATGATTTAAATGTATTTATATTGGCTTATTTTTTGACACTTAAAATAATCCACATCCAATACTAAAAACATAAACTATAAAAAAATTAAAAAATTAGCAAATTTGTTATTGTTGTAACTATTAAAAATTTTAATAAAGTAAATACTTTTCCTTTAGTGACATTTTTGGCCCTGCGAGATTTTTTTAAAGAAATAAATAAAAAAAAATTATTTTTCTAGTTTTTTGTTTTCTTTAAGGAATGATAGTACTTTAAAAAGGATAATTTCTGGCTAAAGATCATTTTATAATACTAATACACTTACATATATTTTCTTTGTGTTTGTAAGCAAAATTTGTATAAAAAATGTCCATTTAAGGGAACTTTTTTTTACCATGTGAGAATTTTAGAATTTGCAAACGTTGTGTTGCACGGTGTGTTAATTGAAAAAACAAAAGAAATAAAAATTATATGAAATAAAAAATTAAAATACATCATAAACAAAAAATATAAGTTTGTTCTTTTAAAGTCCACTGTAGAAAATTGTTTTTATTTTACAATATTAAAAATATGCTTAAATTATTATTAAGTTAACAAATAAATTAATATCAGAAAATTTATTTAAATTGTTTTAAATTAAGTAACTTAATTTAAGTAATATTTTTATAATACAACTAAAAAAAATATATTGAGTTAAATATTTGTGTTATCTTAAAATGAGATATTTTAAAACTTAACTTAAAGCCGCCTTTACAAAATGTATTCAAAGTAAACCCATGGAAACAAATATGTAAATTGGAAATTTACTCATAATTAAATGAAAAATAGAATTTTGAAAATAACAATTTAAATTTAAATAGAAGTGTTTTTTTTTAACAAAATACATAAATTAATTTAAATTCTTGTATTATAATTGTTTAATTTATTTAATTCTTCTGAGGCAGTAACGTGTTGTTTTAGTTTGCGCGACAAAATTGGCACAAATAATTCATAGTCGATTTGCTTGCAGGCTATATCCAAATATATTTGTGTATTATCAGCCCAATTCAAGTGCTCGAACAGCAAACTTAAGCAGTAACCAAAGACAAGGGTGATTATGAAACCCAAAACAGAGAACCACATGTACGACAGACGATATAACCAGAAATAGTGTTGCTCTCCAGCTAAACTTTGCTCTGTAGTGGTGAAAGTTGTTTCATTAACAAACTTCTCAACGACTCTTAAAGATTCTGTCACTAATGTTAAATTATTTACGCCACAGCCATCATGGAACAAAGGTAAAGACGATGGTGGAGGCTTAGGCCCTCCAAAACCAATCCAAAATGCAAATGTCAATCCCAGTAACAGACCTACCATTACACCTCTTTGGTTAGCTTTAATAGTGCAAACGCCTAAAGTAAATACGCCCAACAAAGGGCCACCTACAACGCCAAAAATTGTCAGTGATGCTTGAAGTACACCTCCTAATGAACTGGCTCCGAAGGCCAAGCCTATACATGCAAAGCCATACAGACAGGCCATTATTTTCGTTGGCAAAATCGTGCTAGACTCTGTCATGGGTCTTTTGAAGATTTTTTTATACAAAGGCTTTAAGTAGTCCTCGAGTGTTACAGCAGATAGAGAACTAACGGAAGAGGAAACTGTTGATAAACTGGCGGAAAAGATGCCAGAGACGAAAAGCCCACATAAGCCGGGATATTGACCTGAAATTTATACAAATTGTATTAGCAATATGAAGTAGTGTCTTTTTTTGTCTCTCTTTTACAAAACAAGTATGTTTTGAAAAAGTACTTTTTAGAAAAAAATACAAATATTTTATATGAAAAATCCTT
The DNA here is from genome assembly GCA_937654795.1 of Cistogaster globosa. Classification (NCBI taxonomy): domain Eukaryota; kingdom Metazoa; phylum Arthropoda; class Insecta; order Diptera; family Tachinidae; genus Cistogaster; species Cistogaster globosa. Next base: position 8,311,839 of record OW569407.1, read on the forward strand.
TTAGAAAGTACTTTTCAAAGAAAAAGGGATTTTTTTAAAATAATTAAAAGACCTCGTAAAATTTTTTGAACAAGTTTCTTTATTAATATATTGTTATCAAAAAGTACCCAAAAAAGTACCTAAAAAAGTACTCATCAAAAAAAGTGATTTTGAAATAAAGAACCTATAAAAAAGCATAAAATTTCAAAGTTACTGCTTTTCATGGGTAAATCAACAAGTTATTTTTAAAATCCCCTTCTCTGTAAAAAGGACTATCTAAAAGGTACCTTTTAAAATAGTTTTAAAAATTTGTGCTAATTAAGTGCTCAAAAATTTAAAGAAAAGTACCTTTTGAAAACTGTACGTTAAAAAAATTATTTTTTGTAAAATATTTTTCAATTTAAAAAAAGTTCCTGTGTAATGAAAAGTTTAAAAAGTACCTTTTAAGAATATCAGTTTTTTTAAATAAGTTTTAATTATATTTAGATTTTTAAAGTGAGTTGACCTTGTTAAAAGTACTTTTAAAATTACCTTATATGGGAAGACAGAGTAAAATAGTACTTAAAAAAATTCTTAAAAGAACATTTTTAGCAAACAACTATTTTTTAACAACCACGTAACTAAATGAAATTCAGAATTCAAAAAATTTTTTCTCAGTGTACTTACCCATTGTATCAATAGCAAACAAAGGCATTAACTGATCCCTTGACTTGATACGACCATTTAAAACAGGATCACAATTACGATAATAGTGAAAGATTGCTAAGCCCGAGAAGAGTGTACTTAAACTTAAACAACTCAATATGGGCAGAGTCCACCACAACGAGGCTTGAGCACCCTTTAAGTCCTTTACACTCAATAGCCGTTGCACCTGAGTTTGATTTACACCATACAATGAGAGATAAGTAACCATGCCACCAATAATCAAACTCCACCAAGTATGACGTACAGTGGGATCTAAAGTAATTGCCGTCAGATCTAAGCGTCCAGTTTCATGAGCTGCCTGCCAAATGGGCTTAAGTCCGCCAGCCTTAATGGCCGATACAATTATCACAGAATAAATGGCAGCAAACATAAGTAGCGATTGAAATAAATCGGTTATCAGAACAGCCTTCATGCCACCCAGAGTAGAGTAAAATGTACACACTAAGCCAATGGCAAAAATAGCGGTAATATGACTTATGCCCGTTACAGCTTCCAGCGCCAAAGCGGGAGCATAAAGCACAATACCCATATAAAGAGTCATTTGTAATGTGTAGCACAGTGAAGCCACCAAACGCATACTGCGGCCAAAACGTCTCTCCAAATATTCATAAACACTGGTGGTGCGCATGCGATAAAATACCGGCAGAAACCCATATACAGCCAGTGGTGTGCTTAAGATGTAGGCAAGATTTATAGCACAAAACATCACACCAAATTGGTAACTTTCGTTGGAAACACCCAGCAAGGAGATGGCCGACATTAAACTGGCCATTAAACTAAACGATACAGTAAATGTAGACATACTTTGATCAGCCATTAAATACTCTTTGGTGGTTTTTTGTTTTCCGCCCGATAGACGATAGTAAATGCCTATTGCTGCTGATATAACCAGTATGGTGATCAACACCGTATAATCCCAGACATCAAAATTCGACATGCTTCTTGCGTTTTATATTTATTTTTATGAAAAATAAATAATTTAAAATTTTTTTCAAAATGGCGAGGTAGATTTAGGTATTTTCTAAAGACACTTTTACTTGCTTCCAGCACAGGTACGTTTGCTTTTCAAAATTATATTAAGTTACTACAAGATTTTATATTAAGAGAAAACTTAAGATTCAAACTCTGATTTGAAATTGTCAATGGATTTCTTTAAAGTACTTTTTACAGCCTCCATTAGTGCATAAATTAAAAAAAAAAAAGAAAATTCCACCAGAACTTTTCTCTACTATTCTTTAAAATATATCGCTTTGCGAAGAAGGCTCTTTTTGTAAAATTGTTTATTTAAAAAAATCGTGTAAAAATAAATTTTAGAAAATGTGTGAGTCGAAGACAGTGTTTTAAGATTTATTTCCAAAATAAAATCTTCGATTATGTTATTTCTTTCAAAGAAAAATATTTAATGAATTTTTCGTTTATATTTTCGAAACTGTAAAAAAATAAAGATAAACGATAATTACATCTGTTTTTTATAAAATGGTCTGAATTTAATTCCCTTCAGTTGTTTATTAACTCAGAAAATATATAAAAAATTTTTGATAAAACGAAATCATCACAAAAAAATAAAACAACGGAGAGTTTAATCCGAAAATAAAAAATTTATCGAAAAATTTCATTACAAAAAAAAAAAATAATAATAATAAAATAAAAAAAATATTTTCATTCAAAAATCAAATTTCAATAATTTATTTATTTATTTCCAACTTATAAAATCCCTAAACGGCTAAAACCTACAAAAAAAATAATAATAATAAAAATAAATATATAAATAAATATCACTTTTTCAACTGCAAATTTCAATTACAACAAACCATAAACGTGCTCTATTAATTAAACAAAAAATCGAAACTATATACAGAAAATTCATAAAATTTAACAATAACAAAATTAGAGTAAAGCGAAAAATTTTAAATTGAATAAAAAATACCCTGACATTACATTTCTCCAAAACTATTGAGAAGTTACCAAAATAAAATGAAAGTTTGCAAAAACTCCAAATTAAAATTTCATCAAATAATATAAAGGTTTAAGCAAAAAAAAAAAAAACACTAAATCCTAAACCTTAAAAAACTGTTCAGAAAATTCTGAAAAATTACAATCGAATATCAGTATCAAGCATAATTAAAAATAATGCATTATCAACAAATGTTAAAAAAAAATAAAAAAGCAGCAAAACAAACGAACTTTTGACACATGTTTTTAGTTCAACGTTCAAGCTTTCAAAATATTTAAAAGGGGGAAGGTTGGAGCAGGGGTGGAAACTGTGGCGAAAGTACTTTAAACACAGGTTTTAAACGAAAATTCCATTGACAATTAAAAACGCGTTAGAATTTAATAAATTCATGACTGTGCTGTTTAGATTCGCTTTATATTCTTTTTAAATTTATGTAAATTTAAATAAGAATTTTTTAACAAAAAACTGCTTGTTTGTTTATTTTTACAGATTTGTTATACAATTAATAACATTTCGAAATATTTAAAGATTTTAATTTACTTTTAAATTACTTAATCTACTTGTAAATATCGATATTCGTTCGAATGGTCAGTTATTTTATTTTTGTATAAAATAATCTGATGGAACATTTCACATTTATTGACTAATCATTTTTATTAGAACTTTTTTTCTATTATTTACTATTTCCCAAATGCACCTTCACATACATTTAGTTTTTTTTATTTTCTTTTTCAATTTTGTTTGTATATTTTTTTGTTTTACGCAAAATCGCGCGATTGCTCCGAGAGAAAACAATTGTTTTGTGACGTTTTTAAGCACATGAAATATGTTAATTTTGCAACAAATACCGTCACTGCTAATCAACACATTGTGCGGCGAGAGTATATCACAGTACAATTACTACATTGCCGAAATACCGCCAAGTCAACACATTTTTATTAAACAAAAAAGTTTTTTCCTTTTAGGTTTGAAACAGAAAAACAACCACGCCAAAACAAATTATTTTGAAAACTGACCAAAATATGCTCCTCAAGTGGCTATCAAAATAAAGCTTTTCGTTTGCCCTAATGCTAAAGTTAATAAAAGCTTAATGTACACAGTTGCTTAATAAAGTACCTTATTTTTGTTTACGCTAATTATGTTTGTGTGAATGAATAGCTATACACTCAAAGAAATTTCTCTTTAATGCACTGGTAATAACACATGAGTTGCCTTTACTCCTTAATTAAAATTGGTTATAGTGCACAGGCTAGGCCCAGTGCAAACTATTCGGAGCCCTAATGGCGATTGAATTCTACTCAAACTTAAGAGTTTTGCCGATTGCATTTGCGAACATGGTAAAAGTTATAAAAATATAAATAATATAATATATAAATAATATAATAAAATAAATAAATATAAAACAAATGTTTTTATGAAATTAATTTGAAGAGAAGAAAAAATAATTTTATAAAAAAAACTTTTAAAAAGTAAAATATATATTTTTCAATTAATTTTAGAGTAAAATTTTACATCAATTAATTAATTTTGTATGAATTTATTCTTCAGAGGTTTTAATTGATATTATTATTCTATATAGCTTTAAAGCTACTTAGTCACAACATGTTTTTTTTTTGGTCGAACTCTAAATAAAAGCTCTTTCCGGTAAATATATAGAGTCGAAAATGTTCTACGTCAGTTATAGATACATTGAATCTTCGAGTCGAAAATGTTCTACGTCAGTTAATCTTGTCTTAAGTTTTTTGATTCTGGGCAAAAGCAAAATGGTATGGCTTGATGTTTTGGTTCTATACTATTGTTGTTTATTTGTTAAATGAAATAACATAAATACGAATAACAAATTAAAAGTGAAATGTATAAATTCAGATGGCATGAAAAAATTCTTCGTTAAGGGAACCGATGAAACTCACTAACTCCCACTCAATTGACCAAAGATTGTCAACTTAGCAGCAGCTGTACAAACCGAAAGTTTTTTCCTCAGGAAAAAATCTCTCGACAGCAACAGAGCTGTTACAACAACAACTAACAATAATAAAAAAGAAATAAAAATTTGTATAAAAAAATGGTATTTTGTTAAAGAAAATTAAAAATATGTGGAAAGAAAAAATTTGATGTTGTAAATGCGCACTTTATGTAAACTAAACACAGTTACAAATAATTATCGATAAGTAGTTGAACAAACAGCTGTTTCGTTTATTTTATTTGCTGCATTCTAAGAATATTTGATATAAAAAACTTTTAAAAAAGAAGTAAAGAGGCAAAAACTTGGAGGTAAAAACTAAGAAGTACGTAATAAAAGTTAAAATTTGAATAAAAATCCTAAAAGAAGTAAAAAGATTAATAATTAAACAAAAAATATGAGATATACTGTAGTTGAATATTATGGAAAACAAAACGGAAGCAGATGTGGTTACTGTAAAGGCACCAACTCCAGCATTAGCCATGGTGAGTGTATTGGCAGCAAAAAGTTATGAATGATTTAATTGATTTTCACTTTAATACGAATAATATGACGTAGTATGTAATTATTTGCAAACTAAAGATAAAGAGGAAGAAAAGATAATGAGACACCTGTCCTTATAACTTTCTTAGTGACGCAATTGTTTAAACCAAAAGTGTAGAATACTTTATGTCAACCTTACTAAAAAGTTATGAAATTCAGTTCAATCTGTTTCTCTGTAGGTATTTTAATATTATTACTAAATAGATCGGCCAAGTTCGAGTTAGATTCACTCAACATAGAATAGTTTACAGTTCATATAAATTTTTATTTTTTAAAATTCACACTCGGTGTTAATTTTTTTAAATCTTTCTATTAGGCTTGTACCCTTGAGTATCTAACCCTAAAAACTGAGATTTTCTTATAAAAAAATATTGAATCCTTCTTTTTCAAAAGCCAAAAAGCTTATATTTCTTCTAGAATTATTTGAGAAACGTAAGACAACGTAAGTTAATATATACAGTGAGAATATAAACCTTTTTAAAAAGCCAGTAAATTGTCGTTCTGCTCAAAATGCGTAAAATTACTAATTATGCTCATGTAAATAAAAATAAATAATATCCAACAGGCCTCAGTTGTCGTCTGAAAAAGGAGGAGTGTAATGTAAATTATCTTACCCTTCATTGCTGGAATGATTTTACTATGCAACTTATAGATTTTTTCTATTAAAAAATTATAATTAATCGTAGGATAGATTTTCATTAAAATATTAAAAACAATTTTTTTGATTAAGTAAAAAAACAGGCGGGTACATTTCTGCTTAATTGATAATTAAATCTTTTAACTTCTTAAACAGATTGCAGATAAAATTATTATTTGTGCGAATATAAATGTCAGTTGAAATTAAGTTCAAAATAAAGAAAACGGGCTTACATATTCGAATCTATCGACGAATCTAAACTTGTTGCAGGAAACCGCAATTAAATTAAAAATTTATTGTAGTTTTTAGAAATCTTAGTATATTATTATATTTTTATTTTTTTTAAATTTGATATTAACAACATTTTATATTCAGTTTTGTGTTATTTTTACTGATAATTCGAATATAGAAATTTTTCGTTAAGGCTGTTGTAACTGACAACATTAATATGTTTTTTTTAATTCAAATAAATTTAATAAGCGACCTCAAAAAAAGTGTTCCAGGATGCTATAAATTTCGAACTTATTTTCGACGTTAATTTAATTTTTTTTAATGGACAACTGACATAAAATGTAAATATTTTTATGCAAATTAACCAAAAAGCTTTTTGAAGTATGTTCGAATTTTCGAACTTAATTTGGAATTTGAGGATATTATAAATTTTAAAACAAAAATGACTCTAAAATTAACACAAATCTAAGCAAATATTTGTATTGCAGTTCAAAAAAAAAACTTTATCAAAAATTTAAGAAAAACTCACTAAGTGACTCAGTGCATCTGTTCATTTAGAATTACAGTTTTCAAGCAACAAACATACAAACTTTTATGTTTATAATATTATATTATTTATAAAAGTTTTTTTTTAATGACCATTAAATTTTTAGGAATGCATGCCTATAGCATGTCCGCACAAGATTATCAGGACCTGATTGATCGTGGCTGGCGGCGCAGTGGACATTATTGTTATAAGCAGGATAATAAAACAACTTGCTGTCCTTGTTATACCATAAAGTGAGCCTTGAAAATATCTTTACTTAAAAAGTTTTATTACATAATTTCTTTCACTTTCTTTTTCTAACAGATGTGATGCTTTAAAATTTAAATTAACCAAGTCACACAAAAAAATTCTCAAACGTATGAATCGTTTTCTACGCGATGGGAAACGTGATAAAACTGAAGAAGGTCAAGGTTTAAATGCCAATGCCAAGAATAACGACAACGAAGATGGAGGGGATGATGCTGGCGGCGGAGGTATAATGGAAGAAGTACATGGACCTAATGTTCCGCTTAAAGATTTAAATCTAGACTTGATTTCAAAAACAAATGAAAAGAAAGCAAATGACAGTGAGAAAAATAAAGAATGTACTAAATCTCAGCCTCAGGAAATAAAAGCTACGCAAAATTCTAATCAACAGACTTCAGCTGACAGCAAGAAGTGTAAATGTTTTTTAAACTCTACGAAAAATATTTATTAATAATTAATTTCTTTAACAGCATTTGATGGCAATAATCCCCCATGCAAAAAGGCCAAACAAATGCGTTTGGAACGTAAAATGGCCAAACAGGCCGCTAAAGGCTTATCCACTGAACTACCGCCCAAAACGCCCAGAAATCAAGAAAAATCACTTAACGATTTAATAAACGATACTCGGCCAGATGATAAACACAAACTAAAGGTATTTACTGTAGAAAAAAATTGTTTAAAAACCTGCAAATTATTGGTTGTTAAATATGTACGAATTCTTGGAAGAAAACGCAAATTTTGCAACAATTATTGGTTTTTCAATATTTACAGATTGTGTTAGTACCTTCTAACAAAGACATTTACACTGATACGGCATTTGCTTTATACCGTAAATATCAATTAATCATACACAATGATAATCCTGAACGTCTACAACCTAAAAATTTGCAACGTTTCTGTTATAATTCTCCTCTTAAGGTAAATTTCTTTTTTTTAATTTCTTCTTTCTATATTTTTATTTCTTTTTAGTTGGAAGTTATTCATGTAGAAAGTGAAGATTTCCATAAAACTCTGCCACTTACGTATGCTCTTTATAATAAATATCAAACGATTATACATAATGATCCACCAGGCGGTGAAGATGATTATTTGACATTTTTACAACGATCACCATTGCAGGTGGAATTGTTTACACGAAACTAATCGATAGTTTAAGAATAATTAGGTTATAGGATCATTAAGATGTTGTTTTTTTTTTAATCATTTAGATTGTCGTGAAATTATGTGATTTAACGCATGAATATTTAATCCGTTAACAAAAAAAGATTTTTAAGAATATTAAACTTTAAATTAATTTTTAGTTGAGTTTTCTAAGAATATCTTTTTGAATTTGTTGATCTCATTTAGTGAAATTTGTTTGTGAATTTTAAAATACTTTTTAATACTGAAGCAATTAATATATAAGTCTTAGCTTCAGCCCGCAAGCTTCATAGAACAATACCCCAGACGCCTTTACGACATCATTCTGCATCTTCATCCTCATTAAAGACTTCATTACAGAAATGATGGCAAGAATTAAAAAAAAAAACACGAATTTAATTCTTGGTCCTATGGATTACAAGGCTACTGAAATCAACTTAGGCAGAACAGAGAATGGCAGCAGGCGTCGTTTTTTGGTTTAGTTTTTTGAATTAACGTAGTGTGTTGAGGATAAGTATCTAATGGTTTTAAACCGGAATAAGTAAGTCTAGTGGGGGACTAAGCCGATAAGGATGTAATTAATTATGACACATTCAGGCAATGTTTGAGTCAAAGCTGTTAGTAAAGTGCAAAAAAGTTTTTAATTTAGGGAAATAAAGAGGTTTGTGTTACTGTAATGTCGAGGGCGTTAAAATCGATTTAATATTGAGGTTAGGTTCTGGGATGGATAAGTAAAATAGGTTAGCCCTGAATCAATAAACCTTAAGTTTTGGACAGGAATGCTCTAGAGGTCTATGGGTAGACTAAAGCAACGATAAATTTATAGAATAACGAGAATTTCGTTTGTAAAAAACAACACCTGTGGCTGCCTGAGATTTAAAGGCTAAAGACTTGGTCGGTTAGAGAAACGACTCTATGGTTTAATGATATGATTCATTATAAGAATCGGGTGGCTAAATAATGGTGCAGTTTACCTAGATAAATGAACTTTAGAAATAAAAAAAACATCATACGGGTTTTTACAATAGATCTCTAGGTGTCTGAGAGAGAGAATTGTACTTAAAATCGGTGCGGTATAGTAATAACAAATTTAGTTAATTAATTTATTTAATTAATAATATTATTTTCTCTATTTCATTTTTCTAATTTATATTTTTAACTCCAATACTAATAATTTTAATTTATAGCTTTCTAAACCAGATGACGGTCCCCCATCTGGCTATGGCTCGTTTCATCAACAATATTGGCTGGATGATAAATTAATTGCTGTTGCTGTTATTGATATTTTACCTTATTGTGTTAGTTCTGTTTATTTCTTTTATGATCCTGATTATAGTTTTCTCTCGCTGGGCACTTATAGTTCTTTGAGGTAACATTTATTTTAAATTAATTAAAAATAAATTTTATAAATAATATTTATTTTTTAACAGAGAAATTGAATTAGTTCAAATACTTGCCAGCATTGTTCCATCCTTAAAGTATTATTATATGGGTTTCTATATACATTCCTGTCCAAAAATGCGCTACAAAGGTAAATTGTCGCCATCATATTTACTCTGTCCGGAGACTTACACTTGGCATTTATTAACAGATGGTGTGTTTTTCTTTTAAGCATTTAAAACTATAAATTATTTGTTTATTTAATTTTTTGTTTGTTAATATACTAGAAATACGTGAGAAATTGGATGTTTGTAAATATCAACGTCTTAATAATGATCCGCTTGCCAAAGATGCAAACGAATTCAAGGAAAGTGACTTAGACTCAGTATTATTATTAATGAATGCAAAAACATTTGCTAAATATAGTCAATATAAAGCGGTATGTTTCTTTATACTTTTTTTTTATTTATATCAGTTTAATTTTTCATTAAATCTTTAATTATTATTTATTTTAACTTTATAAGGTTTGGCATATTCTGTGGCTCATTTGTTAAGGTGCTAAAAAAAATTTGGTTACTTCTGAAACTGGTTAACAAATTTTTTATTTTTTATTTTTAATAAACTCGTTAGTGCTGGACACTTTGTTATGTTGCAAAATATCTGTAAAGCGCTTTTGTTTTGCTTGCGCCCATAGTTAATAAATTCCAGTTGAAAAAAAAAACAAACAAAACGTTTCTCAAACGTTTCATGCAAAAGGGCCTAAGCGAGTGACTTTTTACTCGTCTACTTGCTTTATTATACAAATAGAACAATTGCGATCAGTAGTTCGCTTAGAAATAAGTATTTATTTTTAACACGCCAATGCATTTTCTACTACAGTCAAATTAATTAGTAAATATTTCCGAAACTTTTTTTCTCAAAACGTTTTAAATTTTTTCTCACTCTTTTTTTTTTAATGCGTACGCTTAATTTAATTTATCCTTTTGTGTTTAATAGCAAAACCAATTTAAAACTAAATGGCACAGTCCTTCCCATTGTTTCTATTTTGTTTTTGTTTTACTACAAATTATTGTTTTACTAACTACACACCAAAGCAAACGTTTCGGTTTGTTAATATCCATACCCTGATAATTATTTACCTAATGATTGCCATTGTAATAATTTTAGTCGGTTCTTTTTGCTTATTTTCAACTAGAACAGAAAGCTTATGTAATTTCCTATAAAATATTTTCACTTTTTAGAGCATTAATTTCAAACTTACCTCGTATTAAACTATATAAAAATATAATTTTATATTTCTTACTGTCAGGCCCACGATGTCGCAATCGTTCGTTCGTTCGCACAAATACATTCAAAACAAAAACAAATTCTAAAAAATTGTTTTTGTTTAAAATGTAATTATGCGAACGAACGAACGATTGCGACATCGTGGGCCTGGCAGTTAATATTTTTAAAATAAAAATTCGTTTTTTTTCTTTTCTTTCTTTGCAGCTTGGCGGCAATGAGAATCGTGATTCAATTATTGAGTACAGCAAACTTGTAGGCAAAACGTTGGCCCATCGTATGCTCTATTTAAATTTTTAAAAGCCCTTTTAGAACATTAATTTATACGTTCTCTCGTTTTGAATTTTATTCCCATATTCAAGCGTTTTGAATGTATTTTTTTCTTAGTTTTTGCTTGTAAAGCTTTAACGTTTTTCCCCATTTCGCTTTGTTAATTTATATTCCGTTAAATGTTAATGGATTAAAAAAAATATATATATTCAAACTCTAGTTGCAAATAAATAATTTAAAAACTTTTTAGTGAAATAAATAAATAAATAGCGAAAAAGCAAAAAATTGTATTTTAAAATATAACTTTTGTTTAATTGATTTTTATAAATTATCCAGATTTGTTATTCGACAATACTTTTCAGCCAAAAGTCAATGTAGACGTCAATGATATTTTAATAAATGTGAAATTTTCATTTATTATAACTGCTGAGATATAAAATAAGCTGAAACAGTTTTTAAGTATTCCTGTAAAGCTTTTTTTATTTTATTTTTTAGCCAAAAATTAAATTTCAATTCTTAAAGGTGCTCTAAAAACAAAACTTGCTTTCAAAGTTTATTAAATAACTCCTTTTAAAAATTGTTTTTGCTAGGCTTTTCAAAAGATAGAAGTCAGGAAAATAAAATAATGAAAAAAATATTCGAGAAAATCAAAATCACTTTGAACCAAAGAACTTTTCAAAATTTTACTGTTTTAACAAAGTTCAAAACTTAATAAATAAAAGGTTTTTAGGCTCGCTAGAACTAACGAAACTTAGCTTATCGACTCGATTTCTTTCAGAAAAACTACTCCCTTTAGTGCGGTTTGCACTATGGTGGCATCATTTGACCTTTTTTTTTTTAATAAATAAAGCCAGAGGTCGCATTGTGGTCGGTTAGATACAGATCGTTACCGCACTGTGATCAATCTACATGCCATACGGCGACTGCAATCATTAACTTAATGGAATTAGTTATAATTAGTTATAAGTTTATAACGAGAAATGGACCTGCCAATTGGATTCTAAGGTCGTGCGATTTAAGACTTCTCGATTGTTTCCTGTGGGGTTCATGTAAAGCCGCTCTTGCTGATACACCAGCAAAAATTAATGCCTTGAAGGCCAACTTTGTATGTTTGTAATCTTGTTCAACTGTTAATGCTATTTATTGCTTTTTGAATAAAAGGCTTTATTTTATTAAAATTTAATTAAAACGTCTGTCGGGCTTTAAAACCTTCTATATTGCCTTTGCACCTAAAAATAATTTTTCAGCACCAATGTCGGAAAGTGAGTTGAGCTTCGTTAAAAATTATTGAGTCTAATTCTTAAATAATGGCATCTCTTTCTTTTTACAATTTCTTGTTCATGTCTAGTAATAAGGCATTTCTCTGCAGCCGCTGCTGTTTTAACACTAGTTTACATCATTATCGGTAGATCTTTACCAATTTACTTACATTTTATAGCGAATTTAAATCGCTAATGCATTCTATTTTCATATAATTTTTTTTTAACTATTTTATTTCCATTTTCTTGTTTACTTTTCGTTCTGTATTATCAACCTGTCTGGCTGTGTGCTTTTTATATTTTATAAATATTTAATAAAAATGTAATTACACTTGATATTTACATATTTAAAATAAATAAGATCATTATAAGTGAAATAGTTGTTAGTGACAATTTTCTAAGATAAAAACTTAAAATCCACATTAATTAACCTGTTAATTGCTTCAAAATGAATTCTATTAAATAAAAATTATTTTTTACTCACCCAGCATCATCTTTATTGATTTAAAATAAATTAGATTCATTGCATGTTTAAAGCTTTTGAATTAAATTTGTTGAGATTTTTCTACCAGGATCCATAGCTAAATAATTTACCAGGTGGTGGCAGTGGCGAATTTATTCATTTTCGCCGTTGCAGAAAATGTCAAACTCCATATATAAAAAATCAGCGAAAATAAAGTTTGACGTATTCGCCACTGCCACCACCTGGCACATGATTTCGCCATGCCAGAATCGTTGAGTTTAAGGCGAAATAATATACGGTAGGAGCGATGGCGAATTTATTGATTTTCGCCGTTGGCCTAAAAATCTGTATACTATATTTTTAATATGTAGTTTGACATTCAGGCTAACGGCAAATATTAACGAATTCGCCATCGCTCCCACCGTATATTTATTCGCCTTGGTTGATTTCGTTCGTTAGTCGCCGAAAATGTGACTTATGCCTCATGGAGGTGATTGTAAAAAATAACAGTGGGGCAGAATCAAAATGTTTTGGAAATAACTCGGCAAGTAACACGGCTCGAATTATCCAAAGTTTTACATGAGCATAAACTAAGAAGTATTTGAGCTTATGTGGGTATTATCCACTTTAGAGAGATGGCGCTATGTGGTCTCAAAACTGGATACCTCTATTGCTTGGCATTGCTTAAAATTTGATCTGCTTTTTAAAAGTTTTACATGATCTAAAAGGCCAAGTCAATACTTAAAAATGATATGGACAGATTTTTAAAATTTTTAAATGCTTTTTTACTCAATCATTTTAAAACACAATATGCAGTTTAAGGTACCATTTTGCAATAGAAAAATTTGCAGCTGCGAGGAAAGGTTTATCTTCGTGGTCGTGTATGAAGAATGGGAGACCTGTCTAAAATAGGTAAAGGAGTCTGTTTTTATAACAAAAACATCAAATGAAACTAACAGCAGCTCATGGAATCTGAGCCCAATTCCAATTAAGGATGGGCTAGTGTATTCGTAAAATTGCAATACAATCTTGCACCCTGAGCATAGGGTCAACCCCTTTGTTCCGCGCTTCACGTAAAGGTTGGATGCCACAAATCTGAAAGACAACTGCCATTTGTATTCAAAGAGTTGTCCTGATAAGGTATGAGACAGCATCGCATATTGCAAGCGAATGTCCAGCTCTGGCCGTCATTAGAGTGAGGACCAAGGGCAGTTACAAAATGCTGTAAGGGACCTCACTCTAAAATAAACGCTGTTAACAGCGAAGCGACAGCTATCGGTCGACAAATAGAAATCTTTAGTCGAAAATTGCTTAAGTAGTATTAATGGCTTATCGCTGAGGATAATACGACATTAACAAGTAACAGTGCTACAATGGAAGTAACTCCAATAAAAAAAAAAAAACTAATATAGGGGTGACAGAGAATTATAAATTAAAAAAACAAAAAAATTGTTCTCATAAAAATGTCATCGGCTCTTAATGGGTTAAAGATAAAAAACTTGTATTTCCTTAAAGATCTCTTCAAAAGCTTTAAAATGATACCCATATTGATATTTAAAAAAAATTGGAAAAGTATAGAGACCCGTAGCTTGGGAAATATCGGCGAGCGCCAGTTTTTTCACTTGATGTTTTTCTTATTTTTAAATTCTCTATCGCCCCATATATATATTTTTTTTTTTTGATTGCAGTTACTTCATTGTGCCAAATGATATAGAAATATTGGAGATAGGCGTGGTGTTTTGCCCACTGCGTTGAAGGACATAAACAGATCTTGCTGATTTCCAATAGCACCTCTTTCGACACTATGTCTGATCGATCGGCGTATTAAAATTTTTTTTAGCTGATCTAGTGCCTCGGCAAACGTGATTTTAACACTAACACGGACGGACATCGCTTCTTATACATAAGAAGTCATAGTATTCGTATATGCTTAATGGGGTCGGAAATGGATATTGTAGAAATTACAAAAGGATCTAAAAATTAATCAGTCTGCTTCAATTGTGTTTCTTTCACAATATAAAGACACAGTGAAAATTTTAAAATAAAAACTTTAGTTTTCTAATTCGCTCTTAAAAAGGACCGTCGAGATATTAGATGTTAGCAAGAAAATATCTAGGTCAATGTACCTAATTTTCTAATCTTTTTTGCAAAACGGATAACAAAAGAAACTAAAAAATATATATTTTTTTTAAATATTAAAATTTAAAGAAACGAACGAAGCTTTTATTAAATTAAACCAAGCAATCGATGATTAAGACTTTTTAATAACCAAGTTTTTTATCGCTAAAATTAGCATTCATTTATTAATTGATAAAAACAAAAAAAAAAAATAGATTTAGACAGAAGTAAATTATTAATTTACGTCTTACAATCTAGTCATTGAAAGACTTTATTGCAGTGGCAAAAGTTTTTAAAATATCCGAAAACTGTACTGTAAAAAATAAATTACACTTCTATTCATTTGAATAGACCCACATAATTTTTTTATGTTCAAATGTCATATTTTCTAAGTCAGTGTTGAGTGGGATAAGAAATATTTTAAAAAATATTACAAATTGAAAGAAAAGATTTTTTTTAGTTTTACAAAGTTATATGAACTTTGATTTGGAACACAAAATATTTTAAAAGAGTTCACCACACTGTTGTCATACCTATCACAGCTAAGTCTTTCTTTAATTAAATGACTTACGTTTAGTTTTAAGCAAATAAATACAATAAAAAAGGCGCAGCTGCTTATATCAAGCATCCAAGCAGATAGTTTTGGTGGTAAATCCTAAAGGTAAGTGTGGAATAAAGTATTAAAATAGAATTCTCTTTTTTCAGAGTAACACATATATTCCACTGCTTCTTTTTTTGGCTCGATAGCTTTTTGTAGAGCAACTGGCTTTTCCTTAAAAAAGCGGCTTCAATTTCGGCAATCACTTGAGAGGTAACATCATTCTTCGTTGTCTGAAACATTCTTTTAAGGCAGATAGTCAAATAAGCCATTAACTACATCCGTGTTTTGAAAAATGCGTTTTTTTTAAAGCCACAAAATGCTTAACTTTTTTGAAATTGTCCCGAGATGTTCAATCTAAAGTTAATTTTAACCAAGTTGCTACGGTTTATCTCAGTACATACCTGCAGTTTTAGGTTGCCAGATTATTAGCGACTAAAATTTACGGAAACCTGTTTTTCCATTTTAAATATTAATTGCCAATTTTAAGCAAAATTCGCTTCAGAGAAGATGAAAGAATGTATATTTTGTGTGAAATTTGTAACAACACAAAATTCGTTTCTTTTTTAAAATTAAAAAAAAATCCCTTATAATTTTTTAAGGCATTGTTGTTATAATTTGACAGTTACATATTCTAAACTTGAAATCTTTTCTAAACCCATCTTGTTTTAATTCCCAAATGCTTTTTAAGTGATTTTTAATGAGCATTAACTTACCCTCGTATTTTTTTATAGTTAATTGTTAAAAATATCAAAAAGTACTTTTTATACACAAAAAATTTCTCCCCGCTCTCATTACCTATATACAGAGTTACAGTTACTCTCTTTATTATTGAATAAACAGTTTCTCAATAACTGTGTTTTTTTTGCAACTGTGTTTATACTTTTGCTTTTCTAGTGGTTTGCAAAAACTAAATAGAATTATGTTGATGTCTTTTTGTTTTGCTTTTGTTTCTAAGCCTTAGCAGATGCTCATGCATTAACGAAAAAAAAAAACAAATTCAAAATAATTTTATCACTGTTATTAAACAATTGTGAGTTGTGAGCATATGTGTGTACGAGTTAAGTTAATCGTGTATTATTATTTTCAACACCATGCAGGTATTAGCCATACACTCGTGTGCTGCTTATAAGTTTGTTTGAGTATTTGTTTTTTTTTTTTTGGTGTGGATCTTGGCCAACATTTTATAACTTTAACGATTTAAATGCTGTTAGCTTTAATCGTTGTTAGACTTTTAACGTGAGCGGTATTAAAAGCTGAGTATTAAAAACAAAATACGTTGCTGATGTTTATTTTTAATTTGTACTTGATATATTTTTTGTTCAAAATAAGTTTTTTAAAAAAAGTGTTAAGCATTTGAAGAAAACTTAATGCTCTAAAGGAGTTTTATGAATTTTTAACAAAAATAATCTTTTGTAAATAAAAGGTAAAAAATAAAAGGAATGTGCATTGTTTTTTAATTAAAAAAAATAAAATTGTGATTAAGAAGTGCTTCAGTTTTTAATCCATTATATTCAAATATAGCGACGTATAAGTTATTTTATATCCTTTCAACACGAATTAAATATTGAACATACGTCACCGTTAAGTATTGTGTTACAAAACTATTTTAAATTTTTATGATTTTAAAAATCAACATATTTACAATTTAAGAAACTTTTTAAATTTAAATTATTTTTTTAAGACGTCTTGAACATGAATAAGATTTCATAATTTTGCAATATTTATTCATGTTGAGGATTTGTATTTTTTCAAGTGTTTCAAACAACATTTTTAGTTTTTATAAAAAAAGGAAAAAAAAAACTTTTGAATAAATATTGTTTAAAAAAAATGACATAATCGAATACTTTTAATTAAATTCGCAGACCTTTTGAGGCTCGCGAAGCCTCATCTGATAATTGACACAAATAATTAAAAAGAAATTTTAAAAGTAAAAAAGGTTATTTTAATCACAATTTCTAATGGAAAGACACTAGTTAAAAAAAAAATACTAAAATTTATAAGAAGTTCAAATTTGAATAAAACCACTACACCTAAAATGGGAGCTAAGAATTTATTTTAATAAATTTCAAAAGGGCAGCCTATAGCTAGCTTTAAAAGTTTATTAAAATATTAGAAAAAAATTTAAATTTGTAGGATGATGAGTTAAACAACTGCAATTTTTAAATTTCGTTTAATGTGTTCGGATAAAGAATTTAAATTTTTCAGATCAAAACAAAAATTCTTAAAAATTTAGAAATACTGCATCGATTAATATCAATAGCAACTTGCCACCTTTTCATGCATCCTTCCGCATTTGGTTAGCTTGTGAGTGCTCAAAAAAATAAGAATTTTAATCTGTTACAAGAATTTAGAAATTAAATTATTATATTCCATCATGTAAATCTACTTTGATAAAAGTCAATTTAAAAATAAAAACAACAAAATCACTTGATATAGTCATGACCACGATTTTTTTTTGGAAGTGAATGCACCGCCTATTTAAAAAAATAGAACAGAAATATATGACGAATAACGTTCAGTATTGTTGACTAACAAGATAATAAAACTAATAAATATATAAAAACCAATCTTGTATTGAAATTTGGGGTATGATCACAAAAAGCATATAATGTTTGCTGTTAACAATATATTGTTGCGCTGAACAAATTATAGTTATTTTAAAAGATATTTTAGTTCCCATAAACAAGTTTTTTGTTAACATTAAAGCAAATAATTTTAAGGTTTCTCTGAAAAAATGTAAAAAAAAAATTTACCTGTAGAAAAAACAACAAAAAAAAAGGGCAACATGAAAAATTTCCTTTGCAAAATGATTTCTGTTGTTGTAGTTTTTGATTATAGTTTCATATTTAATTTTTTTAATACATTTTTTTTTACCAAAAAGTTTTAAAGACATTTTAAAACTTAAAAATAAAAAGAAAATTTATTCTGGGAACACAACTGAGACGAGCAACGATTTTTTTGGCTGCAAATATTTTCTTCAAAAATAAAACAAAAATTCGTCATACGAGGCAAACTTTGTAATAGATTTATTTATATTTCTTACGTCGGTGAACGAGTAACAGATCAGTACAATATGACTATGACCATGTTTGTGGTAGCTTCGAACGAAATTCGTTGTTTTTCCCAGTTGCGTTCCTACAATTAACTATTTTTTTAATACGCATTACTAATTTTTTTTTCCTGAAAGATGTGTAAAATCGTACTTTTCGATGAAAAGTTCAGAGGCCCATTACTCGGAATATATCTATGGGGGAGTGTCATATATCTTTCTGAATCTTCTTAAAATTTTTATAATTTAAAAAATGTTTAAAAGATTTTAGTTTTAATTCCTTTTTGGATTGTTATTTTGTTTTAACTCAGCGTTATGATTAAAGACTTTGTCATAAAAAATAAATCTGTGATTAATAAAATCTGTTTTTTTACTAAACAGTAAAGACAATATGAATCGAAATATATTTGTCTTAATTTTAAAAAGCTGTTTTTTTTTATTCGTGGAATATTATATTTTCAGCCATCTGTAAAAAAAATCAACATTTTTTATCTTTGAAGGTTTGTTAATTAAAGTGCGAAATTTGTTTGATGATAAATCGTTCATTTATGTCACTTGATTTATTATTTTCGTTATTTATTAATTTTGTTGTTTATTAATATTTTTTTTAATATTTTAACAATTAGAACTATAAAATGTTTTGCTGTGACGGTTAAACAAATTCTTGAGTATCTTCATAGCCCATATCATTTTCAGATAAGATAATCCGGCCAAATTAAACGTATTTCTTAAGAAAAACTATCCATTCTCCTATAAAAAAAATAAAAAAGTTCGTAAAATTAATAAAAAAGGAGTCAATTGAATGATCAAGACGACAACAAACTAAACAGATGCAATTAATAGTGATTAAGTTAAAGATTTGCGGCATTTAAAATTTTCTTAGGCTGATATCAAACAATTAACTACAAAGCGACGAGCGGCAGAGCGATGTATTTTAACTGCAAGTTGTTTGCAAGTGAACATAATTTCTAAGCCGATAGTTGTAAAAATGCCATTCTCAAGGGTTGTTTGTTTTACGCTTGTGACCGAAAATCGTGGTTATTTTTATAAAAAGTTAAAGCGATAAGAAAAAAAAATAAATTTTGCTGTTTCTCCTATAAAAATTAATAAGGCTACACAATATTGAATTTATTCATTGATATTAAAATCTACGCAAATTTCAAAAGATATTTTGCCGACAATGCCGTGTATGTGCTTATTCCTTTGATTTGCTTTTGCAAAAAGTTATACTTAAAGCTAAAGGTTATTTAACCTGTGTGGTAGGTTTATTTTAAATAATATTCTTTTGATTTTAATTTGGTTGTTCAGTAATCAACTTAAAATTGGAATAAGTTTTTTCCGCTCAACTTTGCTGCTCAAAAATGCCACACACCCGCTCAGCTTCTCTAAAGTTTTACTTGATGCGGGGAAACTTCAATAGTATTTTAATGTTTAAGTTTTATTGCCGCTTAACGCTTTGCTGTTCATTGTGTTGCCACTTCCTTAAAACACACTTCTTTACCAAAAACTTCCATCTTTCAAGTTAATATTTCTGTGTTAACATAAGAAAAATCGAATTAAAATTTTTTGGATATAAAAATAATCCAGCAAAAGCTTTAGTTTTTCTTTGTATCACAATCTTAGAACAGAAATAATATGAATCCTTTAATATGATACTGAAAAAAGAAACGTGTTGTTGACCCTTCAAAAATCCCGTTTCTCCGAATTAATCAACTGATTTAGCTGAGATGCCAACTGATATTTTAAAGTTGCATTTACCTTTTAGATTGAGAAACAATCGCTAATTTAAGCTTTAAAAAAGCAGACAGAATTTCCTTGCTGGCTCTTAAACTTGTCCCATATAACAGTCAGAATAATTCTTTGTATTTTTAATGACATCATGGTCCTTTCGAATGCAATATTACTTAGGACATCATGGTTCCGTAGCCAGGATTAACCACGCAAAGTTAGAACCATAAGGGTCTCTAAACTTTTTATTAAATGTGTCCAATTTGTTTGCAAAATATTTACTGCCACTTATTCGAAATCAAAAGAATACACAGAACTACTGAACAGATGACACACAAATAAACGTAGTTAAAATGCCTTCGAGGAAAAAAATTGCATAAAAAAATATTTTTTGTCTTTTCTGAAGCATGCAATAATAAAGCTTTGAATTTATATTAAAAAAGCTAATCCAAAAACTATTATGAGTTGTTAGAAGGCTTGTAGAAATTTCGTCTTGTTTTTCTTAAATCCGTACGTTGATTGGTCATACGACTATCAGTGGTCTTTACCTATCGGCTATTTGAAATTCAACGGGAACTTTTGAAGAAAAAATGCGAAAGGTTTTTCAGGACAAGTTTTTTTTGTTTGTTTTGTTTTGCTTACGCAAGGATTTTGGACTTATTGATCTTATCGTCTCTTAGAATACTTTGTGTTCAAAAGTTTTAAGTTTTTAAGTTAAAATTTTGCTTTTATTTATTCACTGTTATTATACCCTTCACCACAGGTGGAAAAGTGGTATATCTAAGTTTGTCATTCCGTTTGTAATTTCTACACAATCCATTTCCAACCCCATTAAGTATATATTCAGAGTCATTATGCATTTCGAAGTCGACTAAGCGATGTGCGCCTGTCTGTCCGTGTTCGTGTTGAAATCAACTTTGCCATGACACTAGATGAGCTAGAGAAAATTCAAAAACGCCAATCGATCAGACATAGTTTCGAATATAGTTGTGCTATTAATAATCAGCAAAATTGGTTTATTTCCTTTAGGGCAGCGGGCTAAACACCACGCCTGCTGCTAATTTTTCCATATCATTTGGAATAAATCTAGTTTAGTGAAGTAGCTCCAATCAGAATAAAACCAAATATGTGGGTCGATAAAAAGTTAAAATATATGAAAAAACCTCGGAAGTGTATCATAGAGAAGTAGGATTTTGCATCATATTTTTTAAACATTAATATGGGTATCTTTCAAGAAATACTAAAGTTTTTTAAGAATGCTCTACCCATCAAGGTACGATGACATTTTTTGATACTTAACTTTTTCTCTTATTTTTCGATTCTCTGTTACCCCAATATTTTTTTCTTATATTTTGATTAGAGTTACTTCGTTAAACTAGATTTACATATATGGTGAAGGGTAGATAAGGTTTGTCATAGCAGAATATATCACTCTTGCTTGTTGTTATTAATTAACTAAAATAATTTTATGTTTTTCCCCTATTCAAGTGCATATATATTTTCTAGGTCTATATATTTTTTAGGTTCTTTTATATCCTTAAATGTTTACTTCATGCTTCTGCCAAGATTTCCACGATTTCTTCGTTATGTAAAATGCGCTCATACAAACTTACACAATCAAACACGCTACAATGCCAATTGACTCCGGCAAGGATCGAATTACTCGATGACTTTTTTAGCAAATAACACACATTAGCTCTGTGGAGCGTCGAACTCACTTTCAATTATTTTATCAACCACGTTTTTTCATATACTAAACTAAAATATTATTCCAGCTTCTAAATCATTTAAAAATTCCTTTTAAAATGTAAAAACTTAAAAAAGTTGTAATAAAAATAGTTCATAAAGCTTTAATAATTTTTAATTAGTTTAAAAAAATTTTAAAAACTTTTACAATTATAAGCCGAAGCTGTTGAAAATAAGATTTCATTCAACACGTGTTTGGCAATTGCTTTTAACAATTTAAGTCATGAGTATTTTATTTCTGTTACAAATGTTCTTCATTAAAAAAAACGTGTTACATTGTTAGAAATATTATTATAATTTTGAAAAAATTATTATGAGTGAAACATTATTACTCATATTGTGTTATATATATAAAGGGTGTCCCAATATTATTTTCTTAAGCCAATATTTGTATTATTATTTTTTTTAAGTTTTTAGGAAATTTTTAGTTATAAACAGTTGTTTTTGAGAAAAACATCGGTCAAATGACCTCCAAGGCTTGCTTGCGTCAATGTGACTAAATTTCATTGATGAAATAATAAAATTTTATTATTCTGTGGCACGTTTGTTTAGAAATTATTAACATAAACGTTTAATTCAAAGAACTTTGTAACAAGAAAACTTAATCAGAGCGGTGAGCGTAACGTTGTCGAACGTTTTTCCTTAACGCTAAATTAATGTACTTAAACATGATCGTCAATGTTTGTCATAAAGAAAAATTCTAAAATAAAAATAAAAATATCAGAAATAAAGAGACGGAAAATCTTTAGTTTAATCTGAGTGAAAAACACAAATAAGAGTGCCGAATGGCTATACTGAATCTTATACACCCTTCACCATATATATAAATCTAGTTTAGTGAAGTAACTTCAATAGAAAATAAAAAAAACATATATTGGGGTTTGACATAAAAATGTCATAGGCTCTTACCGGGTTAAGAATATTTTTTAATTAGTATTTCCTAGAACGTCTCTTTTTAAAATCTTTAAAATGATACCCATATTGATATGTTAAAAAATATTGCAAAAAATCGTACTTTTCTATGAAAAATTGAAAGGCCCATAAATAGGAAAGCATGGGGGAGCGAGAAATTTTTTACTGTTGTCATACCTTTCGGTGAAGACCGTCGTTACTGGCTGTTTATTTAATACGATTGGCGAGCGCTTTCGATGTAAAGACATCATTTTCAAGCCGCGTTTTGATTAGAAATTTTTTACTTGATATTTCTTTTTTCCTATTTTGAATTCTCTGTCACCCCAGTGTTTTTTTTTTTTTTTTTTTTTTTTTTTTTTTTTTTTTTTTTGATTGGAGTTACCTTACTAAACTAGATTTGTTTTAAATGATATGAGGCAGCCGTGGTGTTTTGCCCACTATAATAGAGAACATCGACCAATCTTGGTAATTTTCAATAGGAAAATTTTCGATTGGCGTATTTAAATTTTCTCTAGCTCATCTAGTGCCTCGGCAGAGTTAATTTCAACACTAATACGAACAGACAGACGGACATCGCTCAAGCGACTTTGCTATGCATAAAGACTCAGAAATTCTTTGTGAGTTCGAACATGGATACTGTGGAAATGACAAATGGAATGACAAACTAAGATAAAACCCTTTTTCAACTTTTTGTGTTGAAGGGTATAAGAACCCCTAAAAAAACGTTAAAAGTACCAAAATGACAACGCTGCTGTAAGAATGTGTTGTAGATCTGCCAATAATTTATTGCATAATAAACTATAAATTCTATACCTGCTTAAATTTTAGAACACAATTTATTTGTAAATATCAAATTATTATTTAATTAAAAATCGTAATTTTTTCATTTTAACGCTAGAAAGATTCCCTATTAAATTAAAAAAAAAAAAAAAAAAAAAAAAAAAAAATTTTAAATTCGAAAATGTATAAATAATTATAAAAATATAAAATTTCTTTTAAGTTATTGTTTTTGTAATTTGAAATAGCAGTTAATACTATTGCTTTTGTGTTAATTCAAACGTATCACATGGGCTGTGCAAGTTATAATTCTAGAATTATTTAAAGTTTACAGTTGCTTTCACACGTTTGTGTTATATATTTTAAAATATGATACGTTTTTTTTTTATTTTGAACAACAAAATCACTTAACAGTCAGTAGCTATAAATAATAAATCAATTTATATTTAAATTAAATTCTATTAGTTTAAATTTAAAAATGATAGCTTTATATATTAACAAGTAATAGTACTATATTTGGCTATGCCGAATCTTTTACACCCTCCACCATGAACGTAAATCTAGTTTGGTGAAATAACTCCAATCAAAAAAGCAAATATTGGGGTAAAAGATAATAAAAAAATAAGAAAAAAAAATAATTACGATGTCAGCGGCTCTTAATGGGTTACGCATTTTAAACAAATTTTAATATTTCCTGAAAGATCTCTTTCAAAGCTTTAACATACCCATATTGATTTCTTAAAAAACTATGGTGTAAAATCGTAATTTTAATTAACCGGCTTTTAATGGGTTAAACATATTTAAAAAAACTTTAGCGTTTTCTAGAGGATCTTTTCAAAAGCGTTTAAATGATACCCATATTGTTGTTTCAAAAAATATGTTGCAAAACTTTACTTTTATATGAAAAGTTCAGAGGCCCATAACGCGGAAAATATGGGCGAAAATTGCATAATTTTTCAACTTAATGTTTTTTTCTTAATTATTAATTCTATATCGCCCCATATATTTGTTTTTTAATTGGAGTTACTTCATTGATCGAAATTATGTGGTGGGTTGCTCGCTGCCTCGAAGAAGATGGACCTATCTCGCTGAAGCAAAATTTTCGAAACTAAGTCTGATGGATCGGCGTATTTAAATTATCTCTAGCTTGTCTAGTGCCTTGGCAAAGTTGAGAACCACACTAACACGGACGGATAGACGGACATTGCTCAATCGACTTTGCATTGCATAAGAACTCAGAATATATTTACTTTATGGGGTCGGAAATGGATATTGTAAAAATTACAAACGGAATAGATATCGCACCCTTAATACTAAAGGATCATAACTAAAAATTCTTAAACTTTCAGAAGAGCCAAAAAACTGTTTATTTATTAAAAAATTTAATTTTGGAAAATTTTGAGTTGTGACACTTTAGTATTTAGGAAGCGATATATTATTTTTCTACTTTTTGTGGCGAAGGGTTTAATAATGAATAGATTTGTTAAAGCGGCTTTCACACTATAAGACTGAGTATTAAGATTTGTCTAAAATTCGAAATAATATGAAAAATCTTATAGTGTGAAAGCGATCTTAAGTAAAATCACATAGATTGAGAAGTAAAATTTGACACACCGATGGCTCTCTCTATTTTTTGAAATTTTTCTAAAAGCTGAGACATTTCATATTATCAGAGTTGTTTTTTTGCAACAAAAAATGAAGCCAATTAAACAAACAGCTGCTTTTCAGAGACCGAAGCCAATTGCTGCATAATCATAGCTTATCCGCGGTTGATTTTTGTCTTGCGCCGACTTAAAAATATCAACCAGATTTCTAGAGGTAATTAAGAACTGTAAATGTTTTTCTTATTTTCAAACTAATTTTAACGATGTGCTAATACGAAACATTCAGTGCAGATATGTATGTTAAACAAAAACAATTTCAAGCATATCCATCGATTAATTACAAATTTTCTTATAAGTAACCTAACAATTTCGCTCAGTTTAGGAAAACAAATGAGTTTTTTGCTAAGTGAAAGCTTTAAATATGTAGTGTTTAAATCTTTCTACGGTCTCTACAATTTACTTTTAACTGTCGGTATTGCCAAAAACACACTAAAAATTGTACTTGTATACTAAATAAAATTAATTAATCAGCATGTGTATTGTTATTGAACTTTTTGTTAGTTTATAATACAAATTTGCCTTAAAGCTTTCAACAGCAAAAAAATCAATATTTGCAAAAACGGCTAAAAGAAATAGTATTTTTGATTATTTTCTATACAAATTGTCATATACATACATCATAATTTTGTGCAAAAAAATTTCATAAAAATCGCTGAGTTACAGCTTTTCTATACTTGTTCCCAATCGGCTAGTATCCGCCGGCAGCTTAAAGTTTTTCATAAAGGCATCGTACTTCTCTAATACATATGTCAACAATATTAAAAGGAAGAGTATAAAAAGTTATTGCCAGAAAACAGCTGTTTGCTTACTACAGAGAAATTATAAACTGTTTTAAGTTTGATAGTGTGAAAGCGTTTTGTAATGATACGTTAGATTTTTCGAAATCTAAATCATTCTCATACGAGAAATTTAAATGAAAATCATACGACTCAGTATTATAGTGTAAAAGCGCCTTAAGCTAACTATTGTTTATTTTATTAATGTTTCAGTCTCACTGTAAGTAGAATAATGTTTTACTTAAATCAACAAATTTACCACTAAAAAGTTAAGCTTTAATCATTATTCGCTCTTCGACTTAATCGTGGATAAATTTTTTTTCACTTATTTTATTACAAAAAAAGTGAAAAATTTTGAGCCTTTTAAAATTTATAATTTTGTTTGGAATCATATTGCACAGCTTTCGTTTTGTTTATTAAAAAACAAATAACGAATAAGAAGTACTATTTTCTTTTGAAATTTTATTCTACGCTTAGAAGTTCCGCCTCTATTAATAATAAAGTACTATTACTAATTATTAAAAGTACCTTTCTGGGATTTTTATGAGTCGCCATTTCTTTAAGTATCATTTCTTTCTGATGATATCCCATTTTTTTCTTTATTAATTAAAAAATCATACAGTACCACTGATTTACTCAAAAAGACCCATTTTTTTTTCTTTTATAACTTTCACAATTTAATAGTTCCTCCTTTGGTAGTTACTTCTTGTAATACTTGAAAGCAAATATATATATATATATATATATATATATTTTTTTTTTATAAAGAGAAGTAGCACTTCAGGCATTATTACCTATTTAGTTATTTTGGTAACCGTGCTACATTCTTTAGGAAAGGGATAGATGAGAGATAAGACAGGTGGTGAAAGGAGAGAGATAGAGAGTTAGTTATTTTACTTCGCCGGCGAATATGCTATATGAAATACCGACGAAGGAGACTGCAAGTTTTCATGTTAATTCTGAATCTGTATTTATAAACCATTAAACAGAAAAAAACATATTTTTTTACTTTTTTGGTTGCCGCAGGGGTTGAACCCTGTGACACCAGGTTTTTAGTCAACGTGCTTATCACTTCGACTACAGCAGCCTCATATTTTTGACTTTTTCTTATAGTACTTTTCTTATATTATCTTAAAAACCAATGTGTCTGCATAGGTACCAAAGTTTTTCAGAACGTCCCCTTTTAATACCCATTTATTCTAATGCACTAAATTATTCAGTATCAGGTAAATTTAATGTAACGTAAAGAAACTGCCCTTTTATAAAAATTGTACCATTATATATATAAAGATAAATGGGAGGTGCCACGCCTATTTGAAGTTTCGTTAAAAGGTATACATAGTTTTTAAACTTGAATAATTGCTTTCGGAGACTACGCTGATATTCTTAAATATTCTTTATTTTTTCTCTGTTATAAATAATTATTTCTAATTGAGTCTTCTTTTCCTTTTAGATTGAGTGAATAATTTTCAATTAACAAATAATAAATATTTGCTGTATATATAAAATGCCACGCCCCATTTTACATTTTTTAATATGATAAAAATAGTCTTTGTGCATTCTGATTGCATAAGTTGTTTCGGAGGTTATTTTGAAGTTCGAACGTATAACTACGAGTACAAACAAATATTCCCTATTTATAACACAAGTATTAGTCAAGTATTATGCATAGATAACCGTGAAATATGCCTTTTTACGCCTTTTTTTATTTTAGATTATGCATTTTAAAATTTTTGACACAAACGGTTTACATTTTATTTGCCAACTATTTAAACCTTGCACATGTTGACGTGTTGACAGTGATTTTTTTGTACTGATCAAATAAGGTTTTTTTTTGTTTTGCATTAATTTAATGTTAACACGCGATCAATTTTGATTAATTGAGTAATAAAAACAAAATTTGTGCTTAAGGAAATGTTGACATCGTTAATGCAAGATTAACTTTCAGTCAATGATGTGATAAAGGGTGTTTTATTAAGTATGAAACAACACAAAAATTTTAATCAAAAATTGCTTTTCTTTTCGGGCATATCGCAGCAGATGTCGCCCAATTTTGAGCCACTTTTTCAAGGTTCTGTCAATGTTGGCTTTTAAGAAGTCAATTGCTGCTACTTTATCAGCATAAACCAGTGACTTCACGTTGTCCCACAGAAAATAATCAGAAGGCATCAACCAGCACGACTTTAGAGGCCAATTTACAGCTTTATTTCTCAAAAGCAATCTATCGCTAATTTTTAAATTGCAAACCGCCTAAACAATAAAAATGAAAAATTTTGTGATTAAAAAAATTTAAATCTTCAAAAATAAAGTTTATCAGCGTCTGCGCAGGCAGGCTCCTTTAATTGTATATTGCGGGTTACAAAGCTAAAGTTTGTTGCTGTACAAAATAATCAGGCAATTTAAATTTTAATACGTCCATTTGTTTAAAATAAGTGATTGAATGCGTAACTTGGAAAAATTTTCCGATATTAAAATCCAAAGCGAGTCAGTTACCAGATGATAGTGATGTTTTATTTATTCATTTTCGCCAAAATAAAAAACCTTTATAATAGAATTTTTATGTGGAGTTTGTCATTTAGGGCAACAAAAATTAAGTAATTCTCGATCGCAACTATCTGGTAGTAGATTTGTCTTAAAAAATTTCATTTTTATAGTTAAAATAATGATGGAAAAAAATTAAGGTAATTTTTAAAATTTTTTGGAACATAAAGTTTAACAAAGCAAACTAATCGACAAAAACTATATTTTAATAAACCGAACACTAAAACTTAACCCTGTTTGTATTATTTTTGACAATTCTGTTTTCTATAGAATTATTTACAACATTTGAAATCATTATATTAGATGTTTTTTTTTTTCCATTATGGCAAATCACTCAGTTGGAAATAAATGTCAAATAAAAAACCGATACAAATTGTTTGTACGTTAAGTTTAAGTTAATACTTATTAGTAAATTTAATTAATACTAATTAATAAACGTATTTGGTAGTTCTCACTATATAAGCTGGTAAAGTAAAAACTTAAAATGAATGTAAGTTAATTCTTCTTAATTTAATTTAGTTTTGTAGTCGGCATCAGGTTCATAAATCAACAAACTATTTCGCTATTGATGAGCATATCTAAATATGAATATGAAGAATTTGATTTATATTTTCGATAAATATTCTTTTGAAGCACTGTTACTGTCTGAACCTTGTAATTGATTTCAGTCATTTCAGTCATTTCAGCCATATTTGTCTTCTATACATTTTTCCACATTTATTCCAAGTGTTGTTGGTAGGACTTTTTTTTAAACATTTTTTCTTATCCTCTAGTGTATTTTTCTTGTGGGTTTTTTTCTAAAGTTTTGAATGCCTTAATATGCCCTGAAGGATTATAGGAATAAAGGTTTTGAGTACTATTTTCCCAAAAAAATATCTTATCGGTTATTAAAAATATTTCAATACTTTATAATTATTTTCCAGGTAGACTTTTCGTATCATCAACATATCAAAATTTTTTAGTTACGAACGTGTTATCGCAGTGGTTAAGAAAATATTTCCCTTTGTATGATTATCGAAATATTGTTATCAAACGTTTATAAGAACTTTCTATATTCTCTAAGATCTTTTATTGTGGATATAAAAGTGTGATGTCGATAATTTATCGGAAAAAAAAATTTTAGTCGATATATTCTAAAAAAAGTTCTAATGATATAAATTTTATAAAATCATTATCAATTTCTTTATTTTTATAAGTTATCGAAATATTTTGAAAGCAAATATTATTTATTATAATTTATTGAAACATTTAAAAGATAATTAAAATTAAAGATTTTGAAAATATTTTTCTAACAATTTTTCTTAACTCTCTAGAGAATATTTTATTATTGAAATCATACTGAAAAAATATTTTATCGACTTCAATTAGTTGAAAGAAAATCTGTGATAAAAAAAGGCTTATTTTCTAAGAAAAATTTTGGTTAAAATTATTTTCCAAAATATTTCTTAGTTAATTTTTAATATCTTATTTTTTTAACTTATCGGAAATTTAGTTATTGGGTTTGTGTGAAAGAATGGGAATAATAACTCTAAAGAAATTTTTGAGAAAAAAAATCTTTAATCGATAAATTGTGGGGGTATCAAATAATATAAAGGCAGTTTTATCATCTTAATATGATTAATAATTAAAAAATTTTACTATCGAGAATTTTACTATCGAAAATGTTACTGATAAATTTCCTTTCCGGAAAAAATTGTTGCATTTACTCAAGGCGAATTAATAACAGGTGGCCTTAACAGCCCAGGTTACTTTATGATTTTTCCTTCTTCGAATGTCAAAAGTTATATTCTCCTATTTAACTTCTTTCTTTTTGACAGCCGAAGTTTTTACAAAAACAAAATGTACATATTTCTTTCGCAGTGTTGTATTCATTTTCGCCGTGAGTATACCTGTTATTAATTCGCCTTGCATTTTACTATTAAAACAAATTTATGTGATAGGTAAAAATTAGTTTTTAAAATTTTCTTTTCAACATTTTTTAACAAAAATTGTCATCGATAATGTATCGAAAAAATTTCTTAACTGATAATTTTTAAAAAATTTATAAAAAATATTTTTTTTATATTTAATAGAAATTTCGTATATAAAAATATATGGAGCGATAAATAAGCGGAATTTACTTTTAAAATTTTCTTAACGAAAAACTGGAGTTAGTCTTTGAACAATTTTTTTTTGTCGTAAACTGAATAACTAAAAAATATATATTTTTTGATATCTTCTGTGGAAAAAATTTTTATAATTATTTTAATTTTTTCTCCACTATGCAAAAAGACCAAAAAATGTACATGTATTAATGTTGGTAATTCACAAGTTCCAATTATGCTTATCACGTGAGATACGACATAACAAATATTTAAGAGCTGGCGCATGTATATTTAGCTTTGACTGCTTCATTAAAATTTTAAACGGTGCTTGTAATTTGACCAAAATTGATTAAGTGTTTATTATGTATGTGTGTATGTGTTGCCAACTTGACTTAGATTTATTTTCATTTAAGGAAAATAATATAATAAACTTGTATTTAAAACCAATGAAATACAATAAAATAATTACGCACAAGTTTTTCCTTTTTCGTTTTCCTTACTTTTTTTTTTTGTTCTTGTTGAAATTTTATTTATTTTAAAGTTTTATTTGTGAATTAGATTTTGTCCCTGAAAACTTTAGCAATAAGAAATTAAAGAATAGTTTACAGGTCTGATATAAAGGAAGGCTGGGTTGAAAAAAATATTTTGTCAAATCAACAACAGAGAAGGTCATGTCGTGAAGGAGATTTCTAAGAAAGAAGAAAACATTAAGAGAAATAATACATGCATTTGTTAATGAAAAAAGGCAACTTGTTTTCTTCTTTTCATACCTTTCACCACAGATGGAAAAAGGGTATATCTAAGTTTGTCATTCCGTTTGCAATTTCTACAATACCCATTTCCGACCCCATAAGTTAATATATTCTAAGTCCTTAAGCAAAGCGAAGTCGATTGAGCGATGTCCGTCTGTCCGTCCGTTTTAGTGTTAAACCAACTTTGCCAAGAAACTAGATAAGCTATAGAAAGTTAAGTACGCCAATCGATCAGACATAGTTTTGCTATTGAAAATCATCGAGATCGGTCCATGTCCTTCGAGACAGCGGCAAAACACTACACAACGCCTGCTTCTAAGGATTTTCCATATGATTTGGAAGTAACTCCGGTCAAAAAAACAAAAAAAAAAGAAATAAAAAAGTCAAGTAAAAAAACTTTTGCTCGCCCATATTTTTCCAGTTATGGGTCTCAGAAATTTTCAAAAGAAAGTTCGATTGTCAATAAGGGTACTACGGGAGCTACTTACTAAACTAGATTTACATATATGATGAAGGGTATAAAAGATTCGGCATAGTCGAATATAGCACTTGTACGAGGGCTGCTATATATATTTCTGGCCTGGCAACACTGAGTGCTGCCAAGTGCAATCTGATATTTCCGTTGGAAAGTTTGTAATTTTTAAGCATAATCGTACTCAAGACGTTTTGACGTACGACCATTATTTGTGTTGTTTACAGTGACTTCAAAAAATTAATATAGAAAAAAATGGAATTAACTCGTGAACATTTTCGTGCCATCATTTTTCACAACTTTCGACGTGGATTATCACGACAAGAGTGCATTGATGAATTTAAATCTTTGTATGGCGATGAAGCACCATCCTAAAGCACTGTGAAAAATTGGTATAATGAATTTAATTGAGGCCGAAGCTCGCTCAAAGACGAATTCCGTGAAGGTCGTCCAAAAACGGCTGTTGTGCCAGAGAACATTGATGCTGTGCGTGAACTCATAATGCAAGATCGACATGCGACATACCGAGAGATAGAGACATCCTTGGACATTTCTTCCACCAGCATACATTCGATACTGCATGAACACCTGGCCGTAAAAAAGGTTTGTTCTCGTTGGATCCCGCACAATTTGAAAGTCGCTCTAAAAAAGGCTCGTGTCGATTGGTGCAAAGAAATGTTGCAAAAATACGATTGTGGTGCTTCAAAAGACGTTTATAAGATCGTCACAGGTGACGAATCCTAGATCTATGCGTATGAGCCCGAAACGAAACAACAATCGACCGTGTGGGTCTTCAAAGACGAGCAAAATCCAACGAAAGTTGTTCGTGGAAGAAGCACTTCGAAGCAAATGGTCGCCTGTTTCTTCGGCAAAACTGGTCATGTGGCGACTTTTCCGCTTGAGCAACGTAGGACGGTCACTTCTGAGTGGTACACTACAATTTGTTTGCCTGAAGTCATCGGAGAAATTCGAAAAACAAACAAGAGAAGATGAATCATTGTTCACCATGACAATGCGAGGTTTCACACATCGGCTCAAACCAGAGCGTTTTTGACCGCCCAAATTAATGGGTCATCCGCCGTACAGCTCTGACTTGGCACCCAATGACTTCTTCTTGTTTCCGCACATCAAGAAAAAAATGCGTGGTCAACGATTTTCGTCGCCAGAAGAAGCTGTTGAAGTGTTCAAAAACCATGTTTTAGAGGTGTCTCAATCGGAGTGGAAAAAGTGCTTCGACAACTGGTTTGAGCGCATACAAAAGCGTATAAGTCATGCTGGAGAATACCTTGAAAAAGAATAAACCATTTTTGATTATAAATATTCGCATTTTCACTATTAGGCCAAAAAAAATATATAGAGCAGACCTTGTTTCATTATTAGATGTCAAAATTACTTAATTTTAGGGCTGCTATAAATTAACCTTACCTCTACCTTAGTAATTTTTTAATTTATTTAAATGACCTCTATATATGTTTTACAGTGTGAAAGATAAAGGGTTATATGCTAAAAAACATATCCTGTAAAAACAACTTTAAGTAACTTCTGGTTTTCGCTCATAATCGTTAGGATCCGTTACGTTATCTGCATATAGCTTCCAACTACAATTTTCCTTAATTTTTAATTGGGTGAAATAATGTTTTAATTTGGCGTGATATAAATATAAAATTGAGTTTTTATAACCTTGTGAAAAACTGTTATCTTAGAATATAAAAATTTATGTGTTTTAATACTTATCGATTTGATTTATATGGCCTGTTTCAATTTTAAATTTCTTGCTTAATAATTTATTAAGCGATTTATTTTTATAATTAAAGCTTTTAAATTAAAATTGAACATATTAAAATTTTATAACATTAACTTTGCTAAAAGTTTTTCTTTCTCTTTCTGTGCCTCCCTCTCTGTCTCTCGCGTTTGTTAATGGTACTTGAAATCTCCAATAAAAAATATAAAAATTCGTGATTATTTTGTCAAATTACTAAATTATTTTTGACAAATGTTTAAGTGCTAGAAATCATTTAAAAATTGATTTTAATTTATTTGTGTTGAGCAAATTATAAATTTTGCAAAACAAAAAAAAAAAAAACTAAATTATAAAAAGTATTATTTCTTCCGCGTATGATTTCTTCTCGCACGCAAATTAAACTGCACGTTTGAAAGTAGTCAAGATAAATTTGTTAATTTTTAATCAAAAGCCAAAAATTTTTTAGGTTATCTCATATATTTTATAGTAAACTTGTAAATGTAAAGTTTAATCAGGCTTTTACGTAAAGAATTCATGAAATTTCGAAGGTTTAAATTCACTATCGATAAATATAAAATCAAAAAATGTCTAATTGCAATAAATTATCAGGTGTGTACAGTTCCACAGTTGATTAGTTTTCTTCAACTTTATGTCTGAGATGTCAAACTACACGTGAAAAAAAAATGTTGTACCATGGCAATTCAAAATAACTATGTATTTCAAAAGTAATGAGTTTGTAAAAAAAAACTCAAAAACAACATTTTAATTTAAAAATCAAGAATGTACAAAAATGCAAAATTTCCATTTACTAATTAGAAAATCTACAAAAAACTCACATAAAATCAAAATTCTTCTAAGAATTCAAAAACTCATAACAACTCTAGAAATTAGGCAAATCAAAATTTACTTGAATGTTTAAGAAATTTCAAACTCACAACAAAACGAAATTTTATCTAATAATTTTAATTCCGTCAGAGTTGTAATACTTTTGAAAACAGACATAAATTTAAATTGCTCTGGGAAATCCAAAAGGAACATAAAAACAAAAAATTTCATAGAAAAACATGAATTTTACAAAAACTTAATTTTAAGCAAAATATCGAACTGTTGTAGGGGAAAATATAAAGTTTTACAAATCAATTTAGAGTATTATTTTCAGCTATGTCGAATCTTATATACCCTTCACCATAACTTACACATGTACCATATGTGCAGGTTTTCTATTGAATAATTTAAATAAAAATCGGCATAAAAATTCTTTCCTGCCATAAAGGAAAATTTTAAGTGCTAAGGAATCAGAAACTCTTAATGTTCTTGGCAGTCTGATGTTCCATGGACTAAACACATTTTTCAAGTCTCAAAAGAAGCTTTCAAGAGCCTCAGTTTCCCGGTGTAAAGGAAATCCCACTCTATCTTAAATTCTAAATATTTACACCACCTTCATCCGGCCAAGAATGGAATACAAATCTCATGAATAAGCCAGAACTCAAAAGTCTGTTTTGAAGTTACCCGATCGCGTAGAGGTAAGGGCGAAGAAGCTCATAGGTAACAGTATAATATCCAACTCTATTGACTCTCTTGAACATCGATGCAATGTCAGTGGTGTTCTAACTAGACTAAGGAATTTGTTCCTGATATGCGCTCGGTTTTGCGTGCAACACGCTCTTTATTAAGAGCTCATCTATTCGTAAACCGCACTATGCATTTCAGATAAAATTTGTTTTTTAGTCGAATAGTTCGTATGTGCTATTATCTCCTGCATATGTCTTTGAATGTTGGAAAGTTCGAATCGAATGTCCACAAACAATATTCTCTCTATCCTCCTTCCTATAACTTAATTTCCTGTTTCTGGCACAAAGCACTGCTTGAGTAGGGGTCGTCCACTGAGTACTGGTCCGAGATAAAGAAATTTAGTTCTTCTTAGGGTTGTTGTCACAGCTAAGTAAATATATCAGATCCTTTAATTTTTATCAAAAGCAACTAACTGCATGAATACATATAAACGAAAGTTGGAAAAATTAAAAAACCGATCTTGCTAATTTTTAATTGCAAAATTTTCGAAACTATGTCTGATCGATCGGAGTATTTAAATTTTCTTTAGCTCATCTAGTGGCTTGGCAAAGTTGATTTCAACCATAACATGGACGGACAAATGGACATCGCTCAATCGACTTTGCTTTGCGTAATAACTCAGAATATTTTTAAATACTTTATGGGGTTGGAAAGGGATATTGTAGAATTACAAACGGAATGACAAAATTAGTTATACCCTTTTTCCGCTGCAATATAAATGTAGCAAGAATTTGTAAAATCCCCGAAAAATCAAACAAAAAAATATTTAACATAAATTTTAATTTCATCAGCATATCACTAATTCACCAAATACTTTTTTCAATAACTCGAAAATTCACCCAGAAATATTGAATTAAAAAAAATCATAAGTGACAAAAAATTATCAAAAACATGGAAACTTTCTTTTCCATGTTTCATAAAAAATCAAAAATTCTTACAAAATCAAAAATTTAGAAAAACTAAAATTTTCACTAAAAATTGAATTTGAATTAACTATTCAATTTTCACTTAAATTTTTATTTCTTTTTTTTTTTTTAAATATCTAAAAATTTTTATGTGATAATTAAAGCAAAAATGCTTAAGCTGATTTTCTGGGCGAAAATAAAACGTCTATCATACTTACCGTGTTATAAATAATTTCTGCTGCTCTACTACTGGGCACTGTGGACTGAAGTAATTAATAAACCACTTGAAAAGAAAACTAGACACTAGCAGAAGAAACTGAACCGCTAGAAAATTTTTCGCTACATATATTTTCGCAATAGAATTAAATAAAAGATAGCTTTTTTACACGTTTTTACTTCTAAACGAATTGTACCGATAAACTTATTAATAGAAAAATAACAAAAAAGTAAATTAAATTAATTTAAAAAAAACGAAAGCTCAAATAAATTAAAATAATTTTTTTTTTGTCAAACAAAATATAATGAAATAACACTTCATTAAAAAATATCTAACAAAATTATGAAGACTGTTTCAATTATAAAATGCCAAAATATTTTTTAATAAGAAAGAAACACGTGATATTTTTATTAAATGAGTGTGTAAATTCTTCTAAGACTTTTTAAATCTGCTTTTAAATTTTATGACAATAATTTTTGCTATCATATTTCTCGGCATGTTTAAGTGTTTTACTTTATTAGTAATGTATAAAATATTAAATTTAAAACCATATCACCAATAACTTTATAATATTCATTTATAATTAAAACATATTTTTTTCAATTTTTTTATTTTTTTTGTGTTGTTAGTTTGCAAAATAACAACTTGAACAACTTGTCATGGAATATTTTTCAAAGAAATTTCGTGAAGTTCCAACATTTAAAACACAAACAAAAGACGAAAAAAAAAACAAATATTTTAAAAGAAATGCATTAAACAAAGTATAAAAGAAGAAGAAACTGTGTTAATTTTATGCCAACAAAAAAATAATAATTCAAATGCTACTGGTTTTGGCTCAAAGACAAATTGAAATTTATTTCTTGCGGTGACTATTAAACTTGGCCCCGCAACAAGTGTTTGTTAAAATAAAACACATTGGCCAAGCCCTAGTAATAGAAAATTTAAATATTATAGATCAACACTTAAACCTCGTTGAACCGTTTTACACTGACAGAGAAATAAAAAGGAAAAAGAGAAAACTAGAAAAAAATCAAAGATAATGGACGATAGAGTCGAGAGTTCCGTAGAAGTTAATGGGTACCTAGGATCATTGTAAACTTTTGACTAAAAGACAAAAAATTAATTTAAAAAATGTCAAATATTTTATGTACATATTTTTGCTTAAAGTATTATTTTAATAATTCCCGTTTTATATATTTTTTCACTCTGGTACATTAGGTCTGTTCAGTAACTAAACGAACAACTAGAGAGTAAAACAGAAATTTTCAAAATTAATCTCCTAAATGTAAAAAAGTAAATGAACGCTTT
The DNA here is from genome assembly GCA_937654795.1 of Cistogaster globosa. Lineage (NCBI taxonomy): Eukaryota > Metazoa > Arthropoda > Insecta > Diptera > Tachinidae > Cistogaster > Cistogaster globosa. The sequence goes on from OW569407.1 coordinate 8,349,400, forward strand.
ACTTGCAAAAATTAGTAAAAATAAAATTCTTTGGTTTTGGGAATGATATGTAAGACTTAAAAACTGTATGCTATGACTATTAAATAAAAAATTAAATAATAACACTTTTTATGTAAATGTACTTAAGTGCAAAAATATATTGCTTTTAAATACTTATAATAAAAATAAGATCACAAAATTGCACCAATTTTTTCAATACTCTATCGCAAGGAAACACAAAACAGTTATTTCGCTACTGAAAAAAAAAATATTGAGGCCACAGAAATATTATAAGTAAGAGCAACGGTTTCAGTAGAGGTATCTAATTAATCAAGTAATTATTCAACACGTGAAAAAAATATTATAAAAGTTTGTATGAATTCATGCCTATATAATTAACCATTCCTTGAAAGCTCATGAAATAGTTTCACCTTATAAGCATCCTCAGAAAGATCGAACATCCTCGAAGATATTGGTAAAAAATTAAAAGCTCGCGCCACTCTCACACAAAATGAACGCTCCATTATAGGAGTTAATCTATGAATTTCCAAATGCCTATTTCTAGTGGATCTACAAAACTGAAAGAGATCAACTAAATACCTAGATGTTTGTAACTTACATGATCTATAAAAGTGCAACAATATCCTAAGCTTAACAAATTCCATTAAGAAAAACCACAAAATTTTAAAACGTAGGGTGATGCATGCTGACGTGTTCTAAGCGAGTAAAGATACCACATAACTCAATTGAAAGCTAATCTTACCTTTCTCATTATGTAACCTAATGTACCAGAGTATACCTCTAATGCATATAAAAAAATTAGCATAATTAGTCCATGAACAACTCTTTTTTTAATATGAAAAGTAAATTTAACTCTAGAAATTAAAGAGTTAACATGACTGTCAAAATTCAAGGCTTTGTCAAGAATCACACCAAGACATTTAAGTTTGTCAACAAACTCAATATAGCACTTCTATTCTATTAAATTCAATTAAAAATCTATAACTTTTACATTTACCAAAAAAAACATAACCTTAGTCTTCTCAGTATTGATCAACAGACAATTTTCAGAGACTCGAGTTAAAAGTTAAGTAACAGTGAAATCAATCATGTTTTGCAAAACGTCAGGAAATTCCTCAGTACCACGAAATAAGAGCTGCACGTCATCTGCAAAAGAAAATGGAAGACACATATTACTAGAAACTACAACAAAAAGATCATTCATAAACATTATAAAAAGTAAAAGTCCAAGTACGGATCCTTATTAATTTAAATGACAAATGTTACAAAAATTTCTTTTATCAAACAATTTTTAAGCAAATTTTTATTGCAAACAAAAGTAAAATACAGTTTTTTTAATAATTCTTGGAAGTAAACATTTTATAAGCCAAAACTTGCAACAAATTTTTTCTCTCTCCTTCATTTTTACGCCGTTATTTCAATCTCTCCTTGCAAGTTTTTCAAATGCATAAACATGTTCTAGTAACAATTATTAACAATTTTTAATAACAGAACAGACCTATTTATTTTACAATTGGTTCTATTTAAGGCCAGGATTCACTATCATATAAAATTGTACGATTTAATCACACAAAAATCTGACAGAATTCTGTCCTACCTTAAAAATCTTTTAAAATGGCGTCATACGTGCCACACTATCATACAAAAAAGATACTTTTAATATTTTGTTATTACTTTCTCTTCATCTTCAAAAAAAATCAATTTTGATCGCATAGAAAAATTTTTTACAAATTATTTCAAAAGATTATAAAACCGTAAAGATCTGTCAAAAAGTCTGTAACACTCATTCTTTTTGAGTATGGTAGCCAATCCTTGCCAAGGTACATTTATTTTACTAGGTAGTGCGTCCGCACAGTTGTAGTTGGACATGTCAAAAGTTGTTTATATTTTACAACTTTTGTTTACGTTTTTCAAAAAATACCAACAACAAGCATATGAAGAACAAAGAGAGCTCTCTTATTTCTCTTTCTATTTTTGACATTTCCACTCACAAAGCAACAATAAAATGCCATGTTGTTTTTACAAGTGTTGTATTTGTTGTAGAGCCGCTGTTACCTAGGGAAATAAACGAACCTTGATCCTGGCCTTTAATGAACCTACCGTGCAGTTTTTAAGTCTTACATATTATTCTTTGTAACTTATAAAGCGTTTATTTACTTTTTTACGTTTGGGAAAATATGTTTGAAAATATCTCTTCTACTCTCTTATTGCTAGTTTTGCCAGTAAATTTACTGAACAGACCTATTGTCATAATCAAGGGTTTACTATATCGATTTGTATTTTAAAGGAATAATCAAGAGGTTTAAGCCATGCAACCGATCTTGCTAATCAATTTTGGGGTTTCCAATATCGCATTGTATAATTTTTAAATTTCACTTTCATGTTAAGATTTAAATTATTGCTTTAAGCTTATGGTAACTGCTTGGTTTAAAGCATTAAAAGCAAAATAGTATAAAAATTAAATTATGATATCACATTGTTACTTGAAGAAATATTTATGAGGGGGAGGTTCATGATTATATAATTTCAGGGAAGCGTGGGTTATCTGCATAAAATTGTAAATGGGAAACACTACTTTATCATGCAGCAAAAGCAGTTGGAAGTACAAAATGAAGAAAGTATTGTGTTTATGCCAAATCACTGTCAGTGAAATCAGTTGTTAAATTCTCCATAAGTTTCGCTTCAAGGGGTAACTATGTAATCCAAAAAACGCGCCTACATGTTTCTTTGAAATAAAACACAAACTATTTGCAATTTTTTCAAGCTGTTTTTTTTTATTAAAAGTATGATCCATTACAATTATAAGTGGAATAGAATATCATTCAAATGTCCACCATGACTGCGTCTGCAGACATCAATCCGAATATCAAAATTTTCAATGTCTTTCCAACATGTTGCTGGTGTTATTTCACGAATTGCAACTTGAATGTTGTTCTTTAGATCATTAATTGTTTGTGGCTTGTTAGCATACACTCGACTTTTCAAAAAACCCCACAAAAAAATCTAATGGTGTTAGATCACATGACCTTGGAGGCCAATTGAAATCTGCATTTCGTGAAATTACACGTTGAGGAAATTTTGATCGCAAAAGCGTAATGTTTTCTCGAGTTGTGTGACATGTAGCACCGTCTTGCTGGAAATAGACGTCAGACACATCAATAAGATTCAACTGTGTCTCTCAACATTGATTGGTATCGCTCAGCATTCACAGTAACAGCGTTTCCAGCATCATCTTCAACGAAAAATGGCCCAATGATTCCATTTGCCCAAAATGCACACCAAACAGTAACTTTTTGTGGGTGTAGAGATTTTTCATGAATAACACGAGGATTTTCATCACCCCAGTTACGACAATTTTGCTTATTGACGAACCCATCCATTCTGAAATGAGCTTCGCCACTAAACAAAATTTTGCTTGAAAACAATGGATCTGTTGTTCGTTGTTCAATAATCCAAGTAGCGAAATTACGACGTTGTAAATTGTCTCTTTCTTTCAATTTCTGGGTTAATTGAATTTTATAAGCATGTAAATGCAAATCTTTATGCAATATCCTCCATAAGGAGCCATAAGATATGCCCAATTCTTGCAAACGACGCGAAATTGATGTTGTCGGTTCATTTTCAACACTTTCACCAACAGCAGCAATATTTTCATTTGTGCGTACAGTTTTTGGTCTTCCACTTGTTGGTTTATCAGTAACACAACCAGTTTCTTCGAATGTTTTTTTTAATCTTTGAATTGAAGATTGATTTGGCCGATTATTTACACCAAAAAAATCACGAATTTTGCAATGGGTATTTTTTAAAGAACGCCCATTTTCATAATAACTTTGAATGATGTAAACGCGTTGTTGCAATGTGTACCTGTCCATATGTAAAACTGTACTACCTTCTAATAAAACAAAATGGCTTATGTCATTTGAAAAGATGTCACGTGTAAAAATTATATAGTGCTGACATCTAGGCGTCACATTTGGATGACCCTTTATTTTGGCGCTTTTTTGCTTTTATACATCTTTTAAAAGAAATATTCAACAATGTGCATTTTTTTCTTATTTACTTTTCAACACAATCAATCCTTTCTTTTCCAAAACTTCTTTGAAGTAAGAATGTAAAGAATTTTGAATCAGAATTTGTTGAATAGATGATCTTTTAACTTGATCCGAACGAAGCCTTTTCTAACAATCCTAAACACCTACTTGGAATTATAATCAATCGCAACACCAATGCTTATTAGACACAATACAGCTTATCATTACTAAGAAAAAAATTATTCTGCAGGATGACAACTTTCGTCATTAATTTTAATAATGGAAAGTTAAAAAAACCAGACACTTTTTTATTTGTTACGTTCAATGGCACACTGCTTTAAAAGTTATTGACCTAATAAGCGCGTTAGGCGAGTTAGTGCTGTTTAAATATTATTGTTAATAAATTGAACTTCATATTAAGTATAAATTTCTGTTCATTTCTGTTTTTTCTTATTTTTATTTTTGCATTTCGCAAAACATGCCAAACAATTATTTAAAGTCAAAATTCTTCAATTGTTTTTTTTTTTTGTTTTTGTCTTATTTACTTTATTTTATTTTCATTTAAACAATAAATAAAGTGTGTTTTGTTTTAACTTTATTAATTTTATAAAAAATATTTTAAATTAATGACTTGAATTTTTTTTATATCGCACATCTTTTAACTTGTTTGATTGTTTTTTTTTTCTTAAAAAAAAAATATTGGAAATTTTTTGTCATTAAACGTCCCAGGAAACCATTTAAAATCTGCCAAATAATTTAAACTTTTTGAAATATTTATGTGAAATTATCTTTAATTTGAATTAAGAAAAACAGAGAGAAAATTATAATAAACTTTTTTAATGTGCTTTTATCAAAGGGAGAACAATAGTATCTAATTTATTTATTCCTTTCATAATGGAACAAGTAAGTGCCATTTGCCTTTAAAGAAGAATAAAAACTGTTCGAATTAGTTTTTTGCTACAACAGGAAGTTATATGAAAAACGCTTGACCACTTAAAAAATATATTTGATAAACAACTTTCCTGCTCTGAACAACAAACAACAACTTTCCTGCTCTGAAAACCCAGCTGCCGTAAAATAAACGTAGACATATGGCAACACTTTCTAAATAAAAAATATTGGAAAGAAGATTTTTAAAAATCAGGTTCAAGTAAAATAACAAAACATAGATAATTTACGAAAATAAATCTATTCATATAAAAAGCTCTTAGATTTTAGCCAACGAACCACTTGAATAAGAAATACTTTAACGGAAATTTTTCATTATTATTTAAGCATTAAAAAAAACAGGAAAAACAAATTTCAGCCCTAAAAAGCAACTTTCCGTCAAGGTTATGCTAGAATGCACACTTGGTTAGCTTCATTTGCTCTATTTATTCTCTTCTTTTCACTCCTGGATACTCTTTTCTTGATTCTAAGTTTAAAGAAATGGATTGATGGAAATAGTTTCAGATTGTTTGAGAAATTCTTCTTTACAATTAAAGCCTGTTTGAAGTCTCATTTCGTGGAGGATAAAAGTTGTTACAGAATTGTTGGATTAAATTTATCGAGCTAAGAGAGAATTGGCTAAATGTTGTCCTCTGCTCTGCTATACAATACAAAAACTGTTTTTCTCAATATTCCACGACCATTTTGTTCATCACCACCATTTATTTTTTACTGAGAACATAATATAGTTGCTGCATTTTTCTTCATCCACTTATGTATTATTCTATAAAATAACGTTGCCATATCGAGCACTTGTAGCAGTCATTATTCGGGTTGGTTTATTTTTGAAGAGTTAAGATCTATTAAATCCCTGACTCAAATCTTTGAGAACATTTTATTCTTCTTGTGTAATTTGTAAATCCCAAATCTACCGATTAACCAAGTGAAAATAACTTCCAAGGTTTAGAACGATTTTGCTCGGAAATTCGCATGTGGATGTTCAATAATTATCTATTTAAAAACCTCTCTTTACTGGGAAAGATCACAGGGCTTCCGTTCAATAAAACTTTGAAAGCATGGAAACGCAGGTTTTACTGATAATTCTCTGCAGAGAACTTTTTGTTCATGTCAGGTTCAATATTGACATGACGGCTTTATTTTGACATAAAAAAATATCTTGTTTTTGGGTCTCCAATGAATTAAGTATCAAATGATTAAATCAGAATGCCTAATATTTTTAGAAACTTTTTTTATATTGAAATAAAACGATTTGTGATTTTATGTATTACTTCATTTTTCGAACCGTTACCTGTCAGCTATCCAATTGTCTTTTTTATAGTTTAAATCTTGCGTAAGTTTTGGGACTGCCTTAATGAAACAAATCACGTTTTTGCAAAAGTTCTAACAGGCACGTGATTCGCCATAGTAAACGAATATTTTTTAAAATCAAAAATATAAATACTAAAAGCTACAAGTAAAAACCAAAAAAAAAAAAAATATTTAAATATTCTGATTATTTTTCGAAATTAAAACAAATTCGGCATAAATTTCAATGTCAACAAACTTTTCTGAGAAAAAAAAAAATAAGAATAAATTAAAATTGTATTTACCTCATGAAAAATTATGCATAAATTTTAATTTAAATAATTACACAATGGATTACGACAAAATAAAAATGCAAAAGAATAAAAAAATGCTTTAATAATTATGGTTGCGGCAAGTTTAGACTCTTCAAGAGGCAGCAATGAAAGAAAAATTTACTTGAAAAAATATTCCAACAATTTGTTATTGTTATTTTTTGTTGTGGTTAATAATTCGCACGATAGTAAAATAGGAAAAAAATAAATAAAAAACAGTTATATTTTTAGAGCGGGAAAATGATTTTTATTTAATATATATTTTTTTAGGATTGATTATACGAGGGCTGCTCTATATATTTCTGGCCTTATAGTGAAAATGCGAACATTTATAATCAAAAATGGTTTTATTGTTTTTCAAAGTATTCTCCAGCATGATTTATATACTTTTGCATGCGCTCAAACCAGTTGTCGAAGCACTTTTTCCACTCCGATTGAGACACCTCTAAAACATGGTTTTTGAACACTTCAACAGCTTCTTCTGGCGACAAAAATCGTTGACTACGCATTTTTTTCTTGATGTGCGGAAACAAGAAGAAGTCAGTAGGTGCCAAGTCGAGGCTGTACGGCGGATGACCCATTAATTCGACGTTTTGGCTGGTCAAAAACGCTCTGGTTTGAGCCGATGTGTAAGAGCTCGCATTGTCATGGTGAACAATGATTCGTCTTTTCTTGTTGGTTTTTCGAATTTCTCCGATGACTTCAGGCAAAAAAATTTTAGTGTACCACTCAGAAGTGACCGTCCTACGTTGCTCAAGCGGAACAGTCGCCACATGACCAGTTTTGCCGAAGAAACAGGCGACCATTTGCTTCGAAGTGCTTCTTCCACCAACAACTTTCGTTGGATTTTGCTCGTCTTTGAAGACCCACACGGTCGATTGTTGTTTCGTTTCGGGCTCATACGCAAGATCCACGATTCGTCTCCTGTGACGTCTTTTAAAGCACCGCAATCGTATTTTTGCAACATTTCTTTGCACCAATTGACACAAGCATTTTTTTTGACCGACTTTCAAATTGTGCGGGATCCAACGAGAACAAACCTTTTTAACGGCCAGGTATTCATGCAGTATCGAATGTATTCTGGTAGAAGAAATTTCCAAGGATGTCTCTATCTCTCGGTATGTCGCATGTCGATCTTGCATTATGAGTTCACGCAGCCGTTTTTGGACGACCTTCACGGAATTCGTCTTTGAGCGAGCATAGGCCACGATTCAATTCATTATACCAATTTTTCACAGTGCTATAGGATGGTGCTTCATCGCCATAAAAAGATTTAATGCACACTTGTCGTGATAATCCACGTCGAAAGTTGTGAAAAATGATGGCACGAAAATGTTCACAAGTTAATTCCATTTTTTGCTATATTAATTTCTTCAAGTCACTGTAAACAACACAAATAATGGTCGTACGTCAAAACATTTTGAGTACGATTATGCTTAAAAATGACAAACTTTCCAATGGAAATGTCAGATTGCACTTGGCAGCACTTAGTGTTGCCAGGCCAGAAATATATATAGCAGCCCTCGTATTAAGTCAAATTTAAAAAAAAAAATATTTCCAAGTGTATGACCACTCGTTTTAGTAATTATGACTCACATTAAATTTTATTTTAAAAATAAAATATTTTTTCTAGTAAAATTTATAATTTTTCCTTTAAATAATACCATTTTAGTTTATAATCAATTAAAGAAAGGAACAATTATTACACCCTTCAGTTTTTAAAATTCAATACTTTATCGTTTATTGCTTAACAGTCCGTTGCAACTTAAACTTTTTCAGAATTTTAGGACTTTGAAATGCACAGTGTCAATACTATATTTTGTATGATGTGCCCTATAATTTATATTTTTATATTTTATTATTTTATTTTAAAGTGGCCTTAGCAATACCCAAGCTGCTTGCTTACACAAAAAAAAATTAACTTTTTGTATGGAACACCTAATAACAATTAAACAATTCGAATAAATACAGTATCAAAATATTACCCTTACAAATATGTAAAATAAATAAAAAATTTTAATCACCTTTATTTTTATTTTTAATTTACAGATCTATTACCTGGAAGTCATCTTAAGCCTGTTGCTATGATTGCTTTAATTCAGTAAATTGTCTAATTCGTGTTAAACATCTACTAAACAGAGTTCTTAATCAGCTTATATTTTAATCAATAAAAAATTTCCTAAAAACAGCTGTCACAAAATGGCGTTTCTAAAAGTACCACTTTGTAAGTATAAACTTTTTTTAAATAATTTCCTCTCAAAAACATATTTTTTGTGAATAATAAATTTGGAATGACTGAAATGAAAAATTATTAAAAAAACAGTTTTAATTATTTTCTAAAACAGCACTTCTTTAACTCTGCTTTGTTTTGATACAATTAAGTTTTTTATTACACAAGAAAATTTGTAAAAATTATAGTTTGAAAATTTAACAGATTTCAGCACTAAAACAGCTGCGAATAAAATTTATTGTATAAAAAAAACATCTTCATACAGTGTAGAGTATAAGTGAGTCAGCCTTATTATTTTTTCCTTATAAATCAAGCAAAAAAATAGAAGACCAAAACTAATATATCTTAGATATGCTGAATCTTATATACTCTTCACCATGTATGTAAATTTACAAATATTGGGGTGACATAGAATTAAAAAACAAGACACAAATATATCATTTTACATTAAATGGGTTAAGAATTTTTTTTTAAATTTTAATATTTTTAAAAGATCTCTCAAAAGCTTTTGAAGGGTACTCTTATTGATGTCCTAAAAAATGTGGTGAAAAATCGTTCTTTTTTATAAAAAGTTTAGAGGTTTATAACTCGTAAAATATGGGCGAGCACGAATTTTTTCACTTTTTTTTTTAATTCTCTATCGGCCCATATATTTGCTTTTTTAGTGGAGTTACTTCTTTGTACGAAATAATTTTGAAACATTAGAGACAGGCCTCTAACGCCTTGCAAAATTAATTTAAACACTAACACGAACGGACAGGCGGACAGATGAAATTCGCTAAATCGTCTTTGCTCTGCATAAGAACTCAGCAATGGGGTCGGAAATGGATATTGTAGAAATTACAAACGGAATGAGAGACTAAGATATACCCTTTTTTCACTTGACTATTTTTTTAAATTTTATTGTTGATGTAGACAGATAGATGTCTGTGTTCACATCACGTAAAAATTTCTGGATGGATTTGAACAAAATTTTGTGAAGAGGTCCCTTAGAACCTTGGTTCATATACAGAATCCTTTTTTTTTTTCGTAAAACTAAGTCATTTCGTAGAGAAAATAGAAATGCAAATGTTAAAGCACCTAATTCTACCGGTATAATCGTATTAAATCAGCTGTCAGTACATTTTATTTATGTAGATGGAATATCGTGTTTTCAGAATTCTACAAAAAATATTTAAAACACATTTTTCTAAATTTGAATTTTAATAAAATTAGAAATGACATGCAGACAAAGTCGTAGACACTGTTAGTACACAGCCGATTTGTAGCAATGTTGCCCTTGTGGCGCTTTTGGTAAAATATTTTCTTACTAAGTACTTTTCAAAAAAAATTTCTTTCCTCTGTTAAAAACTTAAGTTTTCGAAAAAAGAAAGAAAACAAATTTGCTACAGTCAAAATATGCATTCAAGAGCTTCAGTTATTTTTGTCATTTTGTCACTAAAGATGTGATAGGAACTACAATATTTTCGAATATAAATGGTCGTCATGGTGGTGTTATGCCAGCTAGATATTGAATTTTTTAAAGTTATTAAATACTATACGTTCAGAAATTTTGAATAATTTTTATATACTTGTAATAGAGATATTTTAAGTTTACGTGCTAAAGTTTAAATATTTTTAACATGCCACTTTGATTGTTAACTTAAACATATTGTTATTTTAGCTATTATTTAATTATTATTTTATTTTAATGTAATTTGAGAATAAATTTATTTTAAGAAAAACTAATAAATATAGAAATTGGTAGTTTTTGGAATTTGTTTTATATTTCTAAATGTAAATATCAAGGGGAATTAAATATAAGGTGACCGCATAGCTACAGCAATGGCGAAATAATAATATATAAAAAAAATTATACATAATTTTTATATAAAGAGACATTTAAGGTTTTGGAGAAAATTATTGAATTCGCCATTGCGACCGCTTAGTATTGATTTGCCCAGGTTACAGCAATACCTCATATTATATATTTTGGTTTTAAAATTTTGTTTTCTTAAATTCAAATTTTTTATTTTTTTAAATTATTTATTCCTTTTTAATTATTTTAAAATTTTGACAACGACGTTGAACGTAAACAAAAATTAGCTGGGCTCTTAAGACCATTTTTAAATTAATTCGCCATGTCTAAATATATGTTTTTGAAATTGTGTCCTTGGTAGACTTCTTCTAACTAAATTGATATTGATTAATTATGAATACTCCTCGCATTATTATTATTTACAAAATTATTTGGTCTAATAGCTGATGTTTACTATGTATACAGCCTGGCGAATCAATTACCAGGTGGTAGAAGTGGCGAATTCATTAGCTCTTTCCGAAACCCTAAATTTAAAAACCCTATAAAAAAGAGTTATACATATTTTTTATATATTCAATTTAATAGCAAAGATATCGGAAAAAATGAATAAATTTGCAATCGCAACCACCTAGTAATTGATTTGCATTGGTACATAGCCTCAGGTAGATAGATGCGAAGAATGCTGATGATGTATGTAGCAATCCAGATAATACAGCTTTACATTCTTTTTTATTTGGAAAATGTCCCCATTCATTTGTAAATAGTTTTCCTTTCTTAAAATTTTTAGAATTTAATATAAAAATGAACTTTAGTCAAAATAAATTTAAATTTATTTGTTGTAATAATAGTTTTATTATTTTCCATCGAGGATTTGAACCGTAGATATTAAAAATGAATTAACATTTTTAACTTTTCGGCTTAAAGTTAATTTTTTAATTTAATTTCGAAACATTTTCATAAAGAAAAATTATTTGAAATTATTATAATATTCTGGAGTATAACACTGCATCAGTCGAAATAGTGAATGGCTACTGACACCACGAAAGCCGGCAGCCTAAACGAACGACTTTCCTGTTCTAGTTAGTGGTGAGATCAAAACAGTGGGAAAAGCGTTGGCGATACCTTACTCTAATAATAGTGCGTTTCCATTTACGTGATTTCGTCTAAAAAACTTGATTTGCTCAAATCAAGCGTTTTGCTACTTGATTTCCCATATATTTTTCATGCTACCAAAACCACTTAAATCACTTGATTTATTTCAAATCATGTCGAAAATTTATTTTTTCGAACTGATTTTGTCTTTGCAACACTGTGTTGTGTCTGGGATATTCAAGTTTAGCTCCGTGTTATCTATTTAGATTGGATGTTTTTATCGAAAAAGTGACATTTAAATTTAAGTTTTTTAAAAAAAATAAACTTTATGGTACAAAAATTGTGTTTAAAAGAACATATAATTAGGTATATGTAAAATCAAAAACAAACAAAAGCACGCACTCGATTTTTTACAAAAATAAAATAGAGGTTGTTTTTCTTTAACGGAGAAAAGTGTCAGTGTTATGTCACAAATTCGAATATACAAAACAGTTTTGCTCAATGGAAACACTTCGAAGTGTTTTCCTCAAAACTAGTTGATTTTAAGTCAATGGAAACATAGTATAACTTATTTTTATTTAATTTGGTATTTTGTCTTTAAAAAGAAAATTTTTTACAAGTAAAATAAAATGCATGTTTGTTCCACTTACGCAGTTTTCTAAAGAGTTTTTTATGATTTTAAGAAGTTTTTTATGATTCTAAAATTATTTCGAAAACCCAACGACAACGAAGTGCTAGGAGAAGTTTTTTTTTTATTATTTTTAAATAATTTAAAATTGTAATACCGCATTTAGACTATGCAATTTTTCATGAAACTTGCATGAAATTTTTCTTTGTTGGTAAAGCAAGAAGAGTAAGCAATATGGTATTGCTGAAATTTTGAGAAGATGTTACTGTTGCTTATGTTCATTTTTAAATAACGCATATCGCTGCAACTTAAATAAGGAATTGAGAAAAAAATGCCTCTAAAAATTGCATAGTGTAAATCTGGACTAATTGTATAATTACTTTTAAAAAAGCTTGTAAAAGTTTATCTGATATTTTTTTTTTTTTTTGAAAATATATTTAAAATTATTGCGTGTTTTAACGAATAATTGTGAACAAAAACGATTTTATTTCCTGATTATGATTATTTTAGTCTATAATTAATAAAACAACAAATATAAAAGATTTTAATGGGCGATTATGGTTGTTTACATCTGTAATAAATAAAAGTTTTAAAATATAAAACTTAAAAAGAAATTAACTGACTGTCCCACGATGTCAGAAGAGTTTTATTTTTCACACAGTCATATTTAAAACAGTGGGACAGCCAGTAAATATTTCATTAAGCAATCGTGCAATGTTGCCATAGGGACACCAATAATTTGTGGCTTGTTAGCATTTAACTGTTTTTTTTAACAACTCTGTGTAAAATAATTTTTAACAGAATCCATACATTTACAATATTATTGTGCAATAATTCATACTGTACAATAAATCAAGGAAGGAGAAAATGTATTGAATAAAATCAAAAGAGGTTACAATTAATCTTGAGAATCAAAAATATTTTGGATATTTTCGAAATATATATTGTGCAATTTATTGCATAGTGTGGAACAAATTGCAATCAAATAGTCTAATGTTACAATATCACTTGTGAAAAATTTTATTTGTATTAACAGCTACGTGGAACCAAGTACAGACCTATTGTAATCACATCAATAAAAATAATTTTCATGTCTTCAAAGGGATTTTTAAAATTCCACTAGACTACGGAATATAAACGGCCTCGTCTTCTCCTTTAAAATATTTTGAACACGTCGAATACTACTGGTATTGGCTGATACTGAAATTAATCAGCTGACTTGAGTTTATCTGTAATCAAATTTTTTTGTCGTCTTCGCTCTTTTAATCATTGGCAAGTCTTACTAGACGCTACTACTTTCCTAAAGATGCGGTCAGATATGTTATATATTTTACTATTATTTTTGCAAATGTTTATTCTACTTTTCTCTACCCTTATCATGACAAATGACAAATTACAGAATCATATATAAAATAAATGTGATATCTTACCTTTAATAATCAGTAGGATCTAATAATTTTAATAAGTATTTGATAGGGACAAAAATTTCTTTGCGTAATTTAGTGGCTGCGTCTTTTTGGTCAAACAGTTGGCATATTTGAACTTTTCTAAAAATACTTGAAACTTTATTACTAAGGACAATAATCTAAAAAAGCATACATTAGCGATAGATATCTATTGAAATTTTATTCAAATTAAAATGAAAATTGACATTTGGCGCCAAATAAAAATTATAATAAATTTCCTCGTATACCATTTCTTTACCACAGGTGAAAAAAGGGTATATTTAAGTTTGCCAACTTTGTCAAGGCAGCAGAGGAGCTAGAGAAAATTTAGTTACTTCCATCAATCAAACATAGTTTCGAAAATTGTGCTATTGAAAATCAGCAAGATTGATCAATGTTTTTCGAGACAGCGGGCAAAACACCACGCCTGCCTCTAATTTTTCCATATCATTTGAACAATACAAAACTCCAATCAAAAAAAGCGAATATATAGAGCGATAGAGAATTAGAAAATAAGAAAAAAAAACCAAGTAAAGAAATCGGCGCTCGCCCGTATTTTCCGAGTTATGAGCCTCTGAACTTTTCTTAAAAAAGTAGGATTGTGAACCACGTTTTCTAAGATAGTAAAAGGGGTATTATTAACAAGCTTTTAAAAAGATCTTTCAGAAAAAACTAAAATTTTTAAAAATGCTTAACCCATTAAAAGCCTAAAAATTTGTTTTTTTTTTTTTTTTTAATTGGAATTATTTTAGTAAACAAGATTTACTATTACTTGTAAAAGTTATTTTACTTTTACTCTTTTGCAAAAGTTTATATAAAAATAATAATTTGTTTCCTTTTCTTTTAAGTCAACATACCAAAACGTTTCGATATAGCTATGATGCTATTCATGGCCTGTCTTATGAGCTACATGATGCGTGTTAATTTATCCATAAATATTATAGCCATGGTTGGGAAAAGAGATGCAAATTCTACAGATATTATACCAGATGTAAGTTAAAATTCTTATCAACTGCAAGTAACAACTTTTCCGTATTTTTGTTTACCATTTTTGTGTTTATCGTGGGCTATTAAATGTGTTTATACGGGCTACTAACACATTGTTCATGAATTCCATTGTAAATAAATTAGTTGATAAGATTTCTTCTCTTATTAATCGTAATATTATTTTATGACAAAAAAAAAAATGTCATTAAAAATATATTTGGGTGGCCCATATATTAGTTAAAATTTGTATTTTATTTAAAACACTACTTTTAATTAAATATTTTTAAATTGTTTTTTTTTTTTTTTTATTTTATATATAAAAAATTATTAATATTTTTTTTTAAATATATTATTGTTTTAGTATGGTCCCCGTTACAATTGGACTCAGAATGATCAGGCGATGTTATTGGGTGCCTATTTTTATGGTTATATGATCACATCATTACCAGGCGGCGCGCTGGCAGAAAATTTTGGCGGAAAAGCAGTGGCTGGCTACAGTTGTCTTGTTGCTGGCGTTTTAACAGCATTGACCCCTTTGGCAGCGTCTTGGGACAAATGGGCGGTGTGGATATTAAGATTTGCTATAGGTTTCTTTACCGTAAGTATTTAAATATAACAACTAAACTATGAAATAATTTAAACAAAGAATAAAATGAAACCAAACATTTAAACCAAAAAATTTCTCAATGAATTTTAAGGGGGAATTCATTAATTTAAAATTTAAATTTTAACTTGCTGTTGAAAAAGACTTAGCAATCAGGTTCTTTGTAAATTCTAAATGTCTTTTTATAATGTTTCAACAGTTTAACTTTACTCATCAAATTACATCAACTATTGTAACACCCTTTATTTACAATTAAAAATATTTAAACTTCTTTTTATACCCAACAAAGTAGTAGATATTCTGTCCTATTTTTAATAGTTTTTATATAACAGTTCAAAAGATATGGCCGTATAGGTGAAATTACATTAGTATTGGAAACACCCTTTATTTTTTCTAAATTCAAATTGAGTACTTGTTGTTACAGCGGACTTGGCAAAACTGTTCTCTTGTAAGTTTCAGCCGTCTGTTTATAACGGTTCAAAAGTTATATGGCTTAACTTTTATTTTAACTATTGGATCACCCTTTAATTAATTATTTGTTAATTTATAGCAAAGCTAGCAGTTAAACTTTTTGGTAAATTTCAACCGTCTGTCTACAACTGTTTTAAATTATGGCTTTACACATCAAATTGAATGAACAATTGGGGTACCCTTTAATTTAAAATTTTAAATATTATTGCTTGTTTATATAACGCCATTTTGTTCAATTTGTTAGCGTTTGTCTAAAATCGATCAAAAGATAGACTTATATAAATCAATTTACATCACCTACGGGAACACCCTTTATTTTTTAGAAAAAGGGTGAATTACCTCCAACCAAAAAAGCAAATATATGGAGCGATAGAGAATTAAAAAATAAGAAAAAAACATCAAGTGATAAAAATTGGCGCTTGCCCATATTTTCCTGTTATGGGCCTCTGAAATTTTCATAATAAAGTTCGATTGTCAGTATGGTAAATATATAAAAGCTTTTGAAGAGAAATACAATTTTTTTTAATGTTGAATCCATTAAGAGCCGATAATATTTTTATGTAAAATTTTATATCGTACTTAATTTTTCTTATTTCTTTTTTGATTCTCTGTCACCTCAATATTTGTTTTTTTTTTTTTTTGCTTAGAGGTGGGCACCACGGTTCATAAAACACACAAAAAACATGCATGTTGTATAGGAGTATTTAATTAATTAATTATTTAATTTTTTTTAAACGAGAAAATTCTGTAAACATTACCTTTCAAATAAAGAAAAAATCGGTTCACAAATGACAAAGTTCTGCGGGCACAAACATTTAAATAAACAACATTCAGACGAATTGGTAACATAATTTTTTGGAAGTCGGTTGAAATGGCTACTTTTACTTAAACGGCCTATCCACGATCAAAAATACTGGCTCTCAAACTCGTGTGCGTGTGCTGCACGCTTTGATGTACACATGTTGAATGACCAGTAAAAAATTAATTTTAGTTTGATTTTATGCTGTCAACATCGCGCTTTCTCTATTAAGAAAATGGCACTAGCAAAAAAGCATTCGTAAATGCATACATAAAAACACTGCTATTATTTAGGAAACAATAAAATAAAAAGGAGTGAAAAAAGTTTACGCATAAAAGAGTAAAAAATTGTTTTTCCTTCTAAACTCTCTTTTAAGATTTGTGCGCATCACATTTATTTTGTATATTAAATTTTTAAGTTTCCCTCCGGAGTTTGTTTTTTATTTGTATTATTTTATTAAATTACTTTCGTTATAAACTGCATGCATTTCTTTTGCTATTTTAGACAACCGCACAATTTTAAATCTCTTTTAAAATGAAAAATTTGTTCGTGCTTGAAAAACGTACACCATACACACATCAAAGTGTGACATTCAGCATGCCAAAAATCTAATTTTTTGATTTTTCACCCATCATTTTCTGTGTAACATATACTAATTAATTTTCACAAATACTACCATAATGATGGACGAATATTTAGATCGTGAATAGGCCGCTTTAAATATTTATTTAAATTTAAAAGTGAAAACTAAAAAAAATCTCGATTTTTGCCAAATTTTTTTTTTGTTAAAATTAAAACAAATCAATTTAGCACATTTTAAATTTCACAACAAAATGTTAGTTTCACAATAAAACGCTAATTAAACTAATTGCTTTAATAAAAAAAGTATTAATTTCCCCTGAAGTTCTTTAAAAATAAATTTTTTTTTTACTAATTTCACAAAATTTGTTTATTTTATAATTTAACAGTTATGAAATATATTTTTCACAGTTTTATTAAAATACTTTTTGTTTTATTTTTTAGGGTGTTATTTATCCTTGCTGTCATAGTTTAGTTTCCAAATGGTCTCCTCCTGATGAAAAGGGTAAATTTGTGGCATCTTTAATGGGTGGCACCTTTGGTACCATGATTACTTGGCCCATATGTGGTATTATCATTGAAAATATGGGTTGGGATTGGTCCTTTTATGCCGTTGGCATATTTGTGGTGATTGTATGCGGTGCCTGGTTTATATTTGTGGCTGACAGTCCTGCCGCACACAAAACAATTAGCATTAAGGAACGTGAGTTTATTGAAAAAAGTTTGGGTGATACAGTGTCCAGTAAAAAGGTAAAAGTTAATTAAAATTTTTTTAAATTACACGAAACATAAAAAAATTATTTTATTTAGCGCTGGCCACCATACAAGGCGTTATTATTGTCTATGCCTTTTTGGTCTTTAATGTTGTTGCATTACGGCAGCATGTGGGGTTTATTCTTCTTGATAACTGCTACTCCCAAATTCTTAAGTGAAGTGTTGGGCTTTAATTTAGCCTCAGCTGGTTTTCTATCTTCTTTACCTCATTTGGCACGTTTGTTGTGTGCTTTTGGTTTTGGTTCCGTTGCCGATTTGATAAGACGAAAAAACTGGTTGTCAGTCACCAAAATGAGAAAGGTGTTTTGTATTCCTTGTAAGTACGGAATGTCTTTTCTCTTATAATTTAAATGTTAAGATTTTAATAAATTTTTCAGCTCATATTATACCCGGTATATTGTTAATTGTTTTAGCCTTTTTTGGCAAAGATCCTTATGTATGTGTTGCCATTATGACAATATCATTGGGTTTTAATGGTGCCGCCACCGCATCAAATTTGCAAAACTCACAAGACTTGGCCCCGAACTATGCGGGAACTTTATATGGCATAATCAATTGTGTGGGCACAACACCCGGCATTTTTTCACCCATGATAGTGGCCGCCTTTACCAAAGAAAATGTAAATAAATAAATTTATAAATATAGCTATTTTGATTATATTATTTTACACTCTTTATAGAACACTCTAGATCAGTGGCATTATGTTTTTATAATTGGAGCAATTGTTTATATTGTACCAGCGCTACTATTTTGGATATTTGGTTCAGGTAAAATTCAAAAATGGAATGAACTTGATAACACGGCATCGAAAAAGGATATTGTTAATACAAAATTATAGACAAAGCATTGTAATAGTATTTCACAATAAATAATTTGTTTACGTTTATGGTTAAAAAACTTGAATTCTAAAAAGTTTTTCTTCATAACCTCAATTTTAACAAATTATTTAAGGAGTATTTTTGTTGCAAATATTAGTGCTGTGCATAGAAATAATATAATATTAATATTTATTAATATTTTTCAATGTTTTAAAAACCTGCGAATAATTACAAATTTAATAAAAACCTGAATAATTTTACACATTGAAAAAGCAACCCTGTGGTGCTCTCTTTTAAGGTTAAATAATTAGTTGAAAATTTTAATTTATTCATGTGTATTATTTTATTTTAATAGTTACAATTTTTAAGCTAAATAAATATAAGTTTTATATATTATTAAGTACAATGATATTGCTTAAACTATTAAATCGCTATGTATATTATAGTAAATGAATAATATTAATAAACAAAATTTTGTTATAAAATGCTGTTGTTTTGTTTATACTTGAAGGTGCCAACGTTAAATGATTTGATGCGAATAATACTAAAGTGTTAATTAATTGTAAATAAAAGTGACTTCTTTTGAATTTTATTTAATGCTTGTGTTAAAATTGTGTTTATTTTTTATTTTTAAGATTTTTAAAATAAATTCTACAGTTCGTTACCTAGAAAATATATACTTAGGTATTTAACAAAGAACTCGCAATGTTGTTAAACTCCGTTTGTATATTTACGCAAAGAAATTTATTTGGGACACAAATTGTGATAACGGGACTTTCAAAACAATTTTTTTTAATTTTAATGCTCTATAAAATTTCTATTTAACATCTGAAAGAGTCCATTAAGACTTACTGCCATCCCTAAATTAGCGCGTAAAGCGCAAGATAATTGTCAAAATTTCTCATGTACATACAAAATGTATAAAGCATCCCTAAATAGCACTGCGTCAACGCTTAGCAATTGGAAAATCCAATTTTGACAGCGCGTAAGGTAATGCAGTTGCCTGCAAGCTACTGTTGTTTACATTTTTTTTGTAGTATTTAGAAAACAGTAATGACATTTTTGCTTTTTTCGGGCTTATATAGCGTTTTTATCACTGTTTTGCATTTCATTTTATAGGGTTTTATTAAAAGTGATAGGTTAACATTACTGTTCACAACAAAACGTTGCGCTTTTATTTAGGTATGCACCTTCAGCGTAAAAGCCATGCGTTATTTTGCGTCGCGTCTTACGCGCTAATTTAGGGATGGCAGTTAGTAAACTCTTGGAAATTTAGTACGATTTTAATGCTAATTGCTCTCAGGAAGGTATACGATGTATAGAAAGTAACAAGGTAGATTTTTTGCTAGGTAGTAGCGTTTCTACAACAAATACAACATTGCAAAAACAACAAGGCTTTTTATTGTTGCTTTGTGCGCAGGAAATGTCAAAAACAGAATGAGAAATAAAAGATAATTGCTCTAAGAAAAAACAAAATGTACCTTGGAAGTACATTGTAATGCAAAATAGTTCATGGTAACTAGGGTGTCAGACGATCAAGTTTTCATTCAAGTTTTAAAATTTCTCTCATTTTTTAACCAATACACTCACACTTTAAAAACTTGCTGAGAATTTGCTTTCAAATTTTCGTTCAATTGAGTCTTTCAAATTACATTCAAGAAAACAGCTAATTGACGTTTTTCCCTCCAAATTTGTATTAAAAATTCTGCTATCAGTGTTTTCTTGACATCTTGCTTAAAAACTTCCTTTGAAATTGCGTGCAGCCTACGTCACAGCTTTCAATTTTTGTGAATTTTGACAAGCAGTATGTGTAAATTTCTTGAAAGAGAATTGAACAAAAACTTGACCGTGCGACTGCACCGTAAAGTAGGCAGTATAAAGTACTAAAAGCTAAATTATTTGTAACCGAAACTGCAGCATTCATTGAGAAGGTCGCGGTTAAAACTTTATGTCATTCCTAATTTGGGTGACAAAAAAAAAAAACACCTGTAACTGAGTGAGAGTGATACTCGGATATCTATTTATAAAAATAAGTAAAGTTATACACATGGTATTTCTGCTGGTGCTATTATTTAGTAGAGATATAGTTTAGTTCATGTCGGATGATTCGCCCTGCCATTTGAGCTTAAAAACCGGCTGTTACATTTAAGATCTTAAATATTTTACATCTCGACCCATGTTCTGACCGAACAACAATCAGATATTCTTCTTGCATTGTCAAAATTGGCCCGTAACACCCTGAGCTGTTTTGCCCGAAAACCAGCTATATATCTTCCATAACCCTTACATGCCCAAATTAAAATGGACGGAGCAAAACATTTTTAGGGTGTATTTGTGTTAAGTATGACTCAACAATGCGTTGATAAAAATGTCCGAGTCCTAGGTATCATGGTTCGGTATTTACGGAATGTTGCCTATAACATTGGTCAATTGTAGTGAGTTAAAAAAAAACAATGGGCATGAAAGGGTTAAATAATGACTATTAAATAGTCGGTAGATCTAGCAATTATTACCTACACTACTATAACTGTTTCCTGTCGAGCCAAGCATTGCAACCTCATCGTTTTGAATGTTACGGTGGCTCGGCTTTAAGCCGACATGTGTCTTCAAAGCATTGTGCATCTGGCTGTCAATGCATAGAGTGACTTTCTCTTCTTTCGTTGGGTGTTGCGGCAACAGTTCCGTAGTTCTGAAGACCGCCAAGTTGACTAGAAATCATAAACTTAATAAATTCTTAGTTTTAATTATAATATCCCTACACACAATTATGGCCTATTCAGTCCAAGCCTTCAATTTGATGCTACATTCAAATGGAATTTGAATGTAAGTAAATTAGCATGGCGACAGTCAACGAATTCGACTGAAGTTGAGACGCCAATATTATAAAATTGTGAAAGCATAATTATTAAGCTGTGAAAACATCTTGATTCAAATGTTTTCTAGGATTTGAATATGCCTTGTGTGTTAATTACCAATGTGTTGTGCCAATTTTCAAACCGTTATAATTTTGAAAAACAATGAACCGACAAATATAGATTATGCACATCTGCAAAATATAACCTTAAAGTGGTAATCGCTTTGTCTATCAATATAGTTTTCAAAAATCTCAGGGCGTTACAAGTACATCATCCGAGCGTAAGCCAGATGTTTTATTATTATTATTATTATTATTATTATTATTTTTATTATTATTATTATTATTATTATTATTATTATTATTATTATTATTATTAATATTATTATTATTTTTATTATTATTATTATTATTATTATTATTATTATTATTATTATTATTAATATTATTATTATTTTTATTATTATTATTATTATTATTATTATTATTATTATTATTACTAAGATTAATTGAAGCTTTAAGTTTAACGATTAATGACAAAAATTATCACAGAAGTAATACTTCTACTTTGGTACTTCTAGTTTTAATACCTTTCTTTACAACTCTGCCTGTCGGCGAATAAGAAGATAACAAACTAAATAAAATTAAAAACAAAAGAATATACTAGAAAACGCCGGCACAGTAAACACACATAAAAAAAGAAAATTATTTATAAAAATGGTACGTGTGGCTTTACAAATATCAGCGAATTTGGAAAATATCGAGGAACTTAAAACATGCCATCCTGACTATTCCTTCTTTATTAAAGTCACTTGTACAAACTGTGGAGAAACATCCGAGAAGTGGCATGATATAACCGAATCTGAACGTACACAACAAGATTCACGTAATCCAAATGGTTTTAATTTCTATATGAAATGTAAAATGTGCAACCGCGAAAACTCAATAGATATTGTGGAGAAATCGAATGGTTAGTATTTTGTATCTTGAGATGCACTCTTTTTAATAAACGTAAGTGATTTTTTTTAGATGTCTACACTCAGGAGGATAGTGGTAAATTTAAGACCATTGTAGTATTTGATTGCCGTGGTGCCGAACCTGTTGCTTTTTCTCCGCGCAGCGGCTGGATTGTTCGTTCGATAGATAACGGCCAAAAGTTTGAAGATGTTGACCTCTCGGAGGATGATTGGGTGGATTTTGATGACAAGAACAAAAACTCTGTGGGTGTTTATGAATTTGCTTCAAAATTTATTAAATTAAAGAAGTGAAAATGTTATTTTTTAACTGTTTCGTTGTTGTAATTTTCATACTTTTTTGGTTCGTTTCTGTATTGTTCATTTAAATGATATTTTTAAAATCCATTTTTTAATAAATATGTAATATGTACATTAAAAATATTTATACGACCAGAAGTCTATAAAATAATTGCTCTAGGAGATAAAATTATTAAATACAAAACTTGTAGTGGTACCTTAACATTAACGTTTCGTTTATTTTTTCATGATATGCATACGTTTTGCCTTAATATTACGGAATTGTAAAATAAAAAGCATAGAAATGGATTAAAATTATTTGTTAATATTTAGATTAGAAATTTTGTTAAATTCGAAAAAATCTGTCCATCTCTTTTTAAGATTGTTTAAAAATATATCATTGGCTCCACTCATTTTCATCTTGTCGCAGGTATGTTTAGGTTTGTGGCTGTTTTTTTTATAACTTTTTATTAATTACTTACCATTTTGCTCTGTGCATATTTAAAAAAATTTTAAATGAATCTTCTTAAATTTTTGGGACCAAGTTGAGATATTGTGTCTGAAAAGTTTTTATATAGAGTAAAAATAGTAAAAAAGATAAAAAAATTCGAAATGGAATTTAATTGCCGAAACCCGGGATTGAACCGGGGACCTTTAGATCTTCAGTCTAACGCTCTCCCAACTGAGCTATTTCGGCAGATATCAGTACTTGGGAATTTGTAGTACAGGGTATGGAGTCATTGTTATTCCGTGCAATGTTCCTATCAATCTTTTTTGATTTCAATTCATTAGGAATTAGCCAAGTTTTGAATTAATTTTTTTCAACAAAAAAAAAAAAAAAAAAAAAAGAATTGAACTAAATTTAAATCAATTCATTTGAATTTAGCGAACATGAATTGCAATTCATGTCCAATTTAAATGAATTGGGCAAAATTAATTGCAATTCATTTTTTAATTCAAAAGAATTGGTGAAATAAATCGCAATACATTTCTAATTCATTTAAATTGAAATGATTTGGAATTAATTCAAATGAATTACAAATGTAACTTGTAATTCAAATTATCAAATCAAAAATGAATTGCATTCAATTAAAGTAAACTTGGTGTTTGGAGTTTTTTTCTTCAAGTAAATGTAACAAAGAGAATTATTATAAATAAGTAATAAGTGCTTGGATTAAAAGTAATAGACAATGGGTGATTCATTATTAATAGTGGATATATATTCATTATAAAGTACCGAATAGAAGTACTTGGAAAAGGGGTGATGTTTTTGCATTACAGTCTTGTTTTCAGAATCAATTCAAATAAATTGGAAATGTATAACAAATTGATTTTTCGAGTTAATTCAAATGAATTGGTAAAATGAATTGCAATTCACATTTTAACTCATTTGAATTAATTCTAAATCAATTTAAATGAATTGGGAATGAATTGCGATTCATTTTTTCTAACTCATTTATATTAATTCAAAATCAATTAAATTTAAATGAATTGCAATTCATGTTCGCTAAATTCAAATGAATTGATTCAAAATTAAATTCAATTCGATTTTTGGAGAAAAGAATTAATTAAAAATTTTGCATGAATGATTCGCGAATTAATTAAAAAATGAATGATTCGTTTACAACTCTAGTTCCTATAAGCATACCAGGTCGTAAACAGACATAATGCTCGAAAAATCCTCTCCTGGCTGTCCTCAATAATACCACTCCATAATAAGTTTTAAATGTGTAGCATTAAAACCTACGAGGACTAAATAATCAGAGTTCGCATATGTTCAGTACATGCGCTTGAATTTGTGCTAATGTGCAAAAGCATGTGCGAAATTTTCGAATAGAGGAAGCTTACGCCAAAATTTAAATAATAAGACTTTCATCTGTGATCACTTAAAAAATTGATTTTTGACTAAACAATTCAATTTTTGTCCAAAAATTTAATTTTTTATATAAAAAACTTTAAGCCCGTTTATATCGATAACTAGACGTCCTAGAAAAAAGGTGCTTTCATTTATGGTCATCAAAAAAATTTAATTAAAACTTTGTCCTAAAAAATCTTTTTACTTATCGAAAAACTTTAAACCCATTTATATCGATAACTAAGCGCACTATAAGCAGACAGAGAGGCTTTCATCTGTGATAACCTAAAAAATAAAAAAAAATTAATTTTTAAACAAACATTTTTTTTCTCAAATTTTAATTAAATTTTTTCCCTAAAATCTAATTAAATGTTTGTCCCAAAAATTTAATCTTTTCTAATTTTTTTTACATGAACAACTTTAAACTCATCGATCTCGATAACTAAGCGTCCTAGAAGAAAAGGTACTTTCATCTGTGATAGCTAAAAAAATTATATAAAATTTTTGTCCCAAAAATCTATCTCGATAACTAAGCGTCCTGGAAGCAAAATGGCTTTTATCTGTGATAACTTAAAAAATAAATTGACTTTCGATAAAAAAAAAAAAATATTTATTTTTAATGTAAAACTTTAAAGGTTTATTTTATATGAAAAATTTTAAACCCATTCTTCTCATTAATCAAGCGTCCTGGGAGGAAACGCGCTTTCAGCTATAATTGAAAAAATTAAAAAAAAATATTTTTGACCAAAAAGTAAAAATTTTTCTATATAATTTATTTCGATAGCTAAGCCTTCTATAATAAAATTGTATAAAATTTTAAACCATTTTAATTGTTAAATTGTATTAAATCATAGACAGTTTAATATACAAAATAAAACAACTGAAATTTAAGAGTTTCTTTTAATTATTTTTTTTATAATTTAAAATTTTATTATTGTCTTTTTTAAAAAATTTGAATAAATTTTTTGTATTTTCTTTCTTTCTTACAAATCTTTCGATCATATTTAAAATTTACAAAACAAAAATAAAAATAAAATAACTATATAATTTACTCAATTAATAAAATTCTTTTAAGGGTTTTAAATTAATGTAATAAAAATACTTTTTTTTTTAAATAAACAGCATTTACTTTTGATTTAATTATCACATTTATAGGTGTTTGAAAATTAATTTTAAATAATGAAATCTACATAGTAGGCAGACAAAACAAAGAAATTATTCTTCTCAAAACTTTTTTAAATTGTTTTTTGTTTTAGATAAAAAGTTTTCAACAAAATAAATTAAAATACAAAAATTATTAATAAAATAAAATAGTGTTGTTTTATAAAATAAATTAATATAATTGTAGACATACTTATGTATGTACAATATTTTTAAATAATGTTTGTAACAATGAGGTAAATTTTTTATGATTTCCCAGGTATTTTTTTTATTATAAGTTCTAGCACGCCTGGTCTGGTCTCTTTAGTTTTAAGTTATTGTATTGATCTTAAAATAAAACAAACAGAAGTTATTTAGAATTTGAATTAAACCTCAGTTGGGCTAGTTTTAGGGTTTTATTAAAGCAAATACTAACTATCGCTTTTATAAAAAATAAAATAATTGCGAAATGTGTTTTATGACAAATTTTCCATACAAATTTGTCATAACATAAATTTCAAAAATATTTTAATATTTTATAAAATGGCAGTTGCCTTCTAGAACTAAATACAAAATTAATAAAATTTCCCTGGGTTCAATACATATTTTTTTTTAATTATTTAAAAATTAAAAACTAATCTGATTTTTTTGCAGTATATTTTTTAAAATTAATAATCATTCTTTAATTTAAACTTTAAAATTATAATTAATAAATAACTTAAATAGAGCTGTTTTGTTTATTAAAATGTAAAATTTATTTTATTTTTTGCTTAACAGCAAAAGTTGTTTATAACATTTTTCTCTTAATTCTTGATAGAACATGTCTTTTACTAAACAGTTTTTAATTCTTTTATTTTATATTAGTTTTAAAGCTATATTCTTAAAAAAAATGTTAACTTAGCCTTTATTAATGTATGTTTTTGCTTAAAAAATTTAATTAATTTTAAATTAATTACTACTGGGTGGTTGTAATGGCTGTGGGATGTAACCCTGTTACTCTGGCGGGATTAGTTTGATGCTGTGATTCTAAAGTATTTGAGTCTTTAACATCATTATCAGGATTATCCCAGGGTTGACGTTTACCAGAGCCAAACAAATTATAAAATGTAGCAGCAGCAATATAAATTCCAGCTGCGATAAAGAAAACCTTTTGCCATTGTGCAATTGTGGGCTGTTAAGAAAAAAAAGTAAGGTTAGGTTATATTTAAAAGCAAATAAAATTTTATTTAATAAAATCAATTTTACCTGATTATGAATTAAATTGCCAGCAGCAATTGGTGCTAAGAGACCGGCTATATTAGCCGAACAATTTGTTATAGCCATTAAGAAACCGGCAAAACGGGGTGTTAAATCTAAATGATTGATTTTGAAGCCAGAGTAAATACCACCATTAAGACCCACACCAATAGTAAGAATAGCCAAGGTTAAAACACGATCACAGCCAGTATAAGAAGCAGCAATTAAGGCAATACCAGGACCATATTGACCTAAATGAAACAAAAAACAACAAATTTTTTTTTTAATATTTTATTACACTATTTTTAACAAATGAATAATTTTTCAGTTGGGTTTAAGTTTGTTATTATTAAATTGTTTGTTATAATTAATATAATTTCGAATTTTGGATTTGGCGGTACTGAAAATGCAGCTGGCAGGACTGCCAGCGTCCAATTTTTCTTGTTTTCTTTGGAAAACGTCTGCGTACATTTGAAAAATAATTTTTCTTAATAAAAGTGAAATTAAAAATGAACCAAAGCCGAAAAAGTAAAATTTAAATTGATTTATGAAGATCACTGGTTCAACCTCTGGCTGGGAAAAAATAAAAAATAATTTCGAATTTTCTAATAATTTAAAGTATCAAGTTAAAGGCCTAAAGAAATAAATAATACTTTTATTATATTTAAAAAGTCTTTAATTTGAACAAATTTCTTGTGTTCGAAAATTCGAACTTAATTAAGAAATATCGAAAAAAGTAAAATTTAATTTCTCAAGTGTTGGTATAAATGACAAGGTTCAAGTTTAAAGTGTTTTTTGTTTTTGTTTTTGTATTGAAATTATTTAACGCAAAAACTAAATCAAGAATTTAATATAAAATGAAAAATTTTAAATTATAACGAAGTGCTTAAAAAATAGCAAAATGTGTTTTAAGGTAGAACTGATGCGAAAAAGTGAAAGCGTTCATTAAAAAAATAAAAAAAATTTTTTTAGTAAGTTCGAATTTTCGAACTTCCTAAAAGGAGTAGAAATTAATTTAATATTTTATATAAAATCCAAGCACAGACCATAAATTTTAAATTAAAAAAATCTCAGTAAAAATTTTAAAATTTTTAGACAAATTCATTTAATTCGAACAAAAAAATTTTTTTTGCAAAAGTCTAAAATTTTAATTTCTTTATTTAAAAAAAATCAAAAACAACAATTTTATGGTACACATATCACTAAACAATTTTAATATTAAGAAAGAAACAAGTTTTAAAGAATTGTGGGAATTTCGAACTTAGTTCAAAATTCCGAAAAACACATAAAAGGATTTTAAGTTATAATAATGACATAAATAAAGTGTCAAGCACGTTTTAGAATATTTTTCATAAACTTTTTGCATATAGATTAAGTTCGAAATTTCGTAGCTGGAATTAAGCTTCAGAATTTATTTCACCTAAAAAAACTTGAAAAAGAATTTCAAAAAATTTGTAGAAAATCTCGCGAAATAAAGTTATTTTATTTATTCTTGTAACCGAAAAAAGTCACAAAACACTTTTTTTAACTTTGTTCAAGTTTTAACAAAATTATATCTCACATGTTCACAAAAAAAAATTCTTTGAAATGTGTTTTATGGCAAATTTTTTAAACAAACTTATCCTAAAGTACATTTCAAATCCATTTTAATATTCTATAAAACGGCAGTAAAAAAGAAACTTACCAATTGAGTTCATAATTTTTCTTGTTGAAGTATGATTAAAGCGATTTGAAGATATCATCCAATCTGCTACAACTGAAATACCCATTGAGAATATCCACATGGCTAAATAAGGCAAAGACGACAAGAAACCATTCGATTTTAAAGAAAATCTTAAAACTTGTTTCATATACGTAGGCAATTCCGTCATCAGTGTTTCATAACCGTAGTTATGACCCATGTGAGCTAACAAAATGGCATAAAAAGGTAAAGAGGTTGCAATGGCTTTGAAGGGTATGGGAGGAGACTAATATAAAAAATTAAAATTAAAATAACCATTGAGCCCTTAGAAAGTTTTAAATATAAACAAACCTTAATATCATTAGTGCCCCATAGAGAGTGATTAATATATTTTCTTTCACGCTCATCGATAGTAGGATGTGAAGTGGGATCCTCATACACCCAGATCAAGAAAGCTATTGACCATAAGGTACCAACAGCACCAAATACATAGAATATTGAGGGCCAGCCTCCATCGAAACCATACTCAGCCAATAGACCAGACAACGGCATAGAAATGATCGTACCAAATTGTGCACCTGCATAAACTGCAGCACCCATACGTGATCGTTCATTGGGTGGTATCCATTTGGCCAGCAAAGCATGCGTACAGGGCACAATGGGACCCTCACCAAGACCCTGTATAAAACGTACCACACACAAACCCCAGACACCGCCTTGTCGAGCAGAAACAGGTACAAGGAAGGCAAAGACGGAATTAATTAACATACCCCAGCCAAGGAAGTGTAGAGAACCATATTTCTTGGCCAGCATGCCAAAGGGAATCTAAAAGAAAATAAAAAATTAAAAAAAAAGTTTGTAAAATATTTGTGGAAGATTTTCAAAGTCATAAACTAACCTGTGTAATGACGTAGCCATAGAAAAATGATGACAGAATGTAACCTTGTAAAACGGAACTCCAGTTAAAATCACCATCTTGTGCGCGATCCTAAAAGTTAAAAAAATATATAAATTTAACAAGTTTTAGCAGATTACAGGCTAAGTTTAGCTTTCAATAACCTCACTTTTGAAATAACGGATATGGGCGGCCATTTTTATCATTATTTTAGCTTGTGGTTTAAAAATTTTAATTTTTCTTAAAAACTAATTTACACATTTCTTGCCAAATCTTTAGCATTTTTTTTTTTGTTGTACGAATATTAATATTTAAACTCTTAACTTACCACTTCTGTGTAGTTCGTGTCAGGACATTCATCATCCATTACTTCATCTTCATTAATCCCTTTAATGGCTGTATGATTCACCATGGCAACAATAGCCACTGACATGTTGGTGCGCATCACATAGGCATTGGCCATGCCCAAGAAGAGCATAAATGTAACAAAGTAGCGAGTTTGCTTGAGACCTTAAAATACAATAAGAAAATAATTAATTAATTAATTATTAAATATTAAAAATGTTATTAAATATTGAAAGTGTTAAGTAACAATGTTTCAAAATTTTTTTGCAATTGGAGCTCTAGGGCTGCTATTAACACCACTGGCTGTTCGCTGTAATACAATTTATGACTACTGAGGTTCATTGCCTCCCCTAATACGAGGGCTGCTCTATATATTACTGGCCTAATAGTGAAAATGCGAATATTTATAATCAAAAATGGTTTTATTGTTTTTCAAAGTATTCTCCAGCATGCTTTACACACTTCCACTCCGATTGAGACACCTCTTCTTCTGGCGGCGAAAATCGTTGACCACGCATTTTTTTCTTGATGTGCGGAAACAAGAAGAAGTCATTAGGTCCCAAGTCAGGGTTGTACGGCGGATGACCCATTAATTCGACGTTTTGGCTGGTCAAAAACGCTCTGGTTTGAGCCGATGTGTGAGAGCTCGCATTGTCATGGTGAACAATGATTCGTCTTCTCTTGTTGGTTTTTCGAATTTCTCTGATGACTTTAGGCAAACAAATTGTAGTATACCACTCAGAAGTGACCGTCCTACGTTGCTCAAGCGGAATAGTCGCCACATGACCAGTTTTGCCGAAGAAACAGGCGACCATTTGCTTCGAAGTGCTTCTTCCACGAACAACTTTCGTTGGATTTTGCTCGTCTTTGAAGACCCACATGGTCGATTGTTGTTTCGTTTCGGGCTCATACGCATAGATCCATGATTAGTCACCTGTGACGATCTTATAAACGTCTTTTGAAGCACCGCAATCGTAGTTTTGCAACATTTCTTTGCACCAATCGACACGAGCCTTTTTTTGAGCGACTTTCAAATTGTGCGGGATCCAACGAGAACAAACCTTTTTTACGGCCAGGTGTTCATGCAGTATCGAATGTATGCTGGTGGAAGAAATGTCCAAGGATGTCTCTATCTCTCGGTATGTCGCATGTCGATCTTGCATTATGAGTTCACGCACGGCAACAACAGCCGTTTTTGGACGACCTTCACGGAATTGGTCTTTGAGCGAGCTTCGGCCACGATTAAATTCATTATACCAATTTTTCACAGTGCTATAGGATGGTGCTTCATCGCCATACAAAGATTTAAGTTCATCAATGCACTCTTGGCTTGATAATCCACGTCGAAAGATGTGAAAAATGATGGCACGAAAATGTTCACGAGTTAATTCCATTTTTTTTATATTAATTTTTTCAAGTCACTGTAAACAACACAAATAATGGTCGTACGTCAAAACGTTTTGAGTACGATTGTGCTTAAAAATGACAAACTTTCCAATGAAAATGTCAGATTGCACTTGGCAGCACTCAGTGTTGCCAGGCCAGAAATTTATATAGCGGCCCCGTAGTGCTTCACATTTACTGAAGGCAAAGAGAGCAAAATAACCTGAAAAACATGAACTCAATATTGGACTTTTACCAGCGGTGCCTTTACTTCTTGGGCCAATAGAAGAAATAGTTTTTATTAAGTATCTTTTTGTTGTAGAAATAAATAAAAAATATTTTTATAAATAAATTAAAATTAAATATCTACGGTTCAACTCCTGATTTCTTAAAAAAAATTAATTTTTTAATAAAAATATTTTACTAAAAAGCTAAGTTGCATTTGTGATAAACATGAGTCCAAAGAAGCCCTTTCTTCTCTAAAAAGGAATGTAAATGATTCTGAGCTTTTCCACAAATCTCAGATAAATTTATTTATAGTTGAAGAGCTACATTCCGGAAGATTGGACGGGGTTTTTGGCATTAGATTTTCCGCATTTTTAAAATTAGTTTAAAAACTCCCAAAGTTCTGTAGTCACTTATTTTCTTTATTCTTACAGCAGTCATAAATACGAGAGATAAAATATATCTGAGGTATCTAAGGCCCAAAAAAGCTACAAGGTTGAATAAATAATCACATTGAACCATCAGTAGTAAATTATTCCTTATGAAAATTTTATATACATTAATTTATCAGAATGCCGAAAGGTGGCCTATTTTCGAAACCTGAACAAGTCCTGCAGGTTAGAAGAATTTTAAATTAAATTCTCTTGCCTTTTATTGCCAGGCACCGACTATTTACAAAGCTCCTTGATTATAAAGTAAACATCTGATAGACTTTGCTGCAGGTAAAAAGTATTCGGATTTATTCTTGGTATACCCTGTAGTACCTTAACCAGCTGACCGCAAGAGGGTGGTTTACATGATCACAAATGTCTTACCACATGTCAGATTTGTAATGAATTTACAAATTGAGAGCAAATATGCATAGAAATTTGACAAAAGATAATACGCATTATTAGATCAGGGTTGCATTTCTCTGCAAACCTCCCAAAAAACAATCGTGTAAGCGCAAAAAGATCTATCTTAAGATTTTTTGATTTTTACTCTCATTTAAAAAAAGGATAGAATTTTACATTATTTTCTATTGGATTTTAAGTGCGTAAAGTCGTACGTTCTAAACTGCCCTTAAATTAATGAAAATATTTTAAAGCGCCCTAATTCTTATTGATCCAGTCAGTCTAAAGTCCATTAAAAAAAAACAAGATTCTTTTTCCTACTTCAAATTCTGACAGATTCTAACCAGTAAGCACTATCGACCAAAAAATAATTTTCCCAATTTCCTGTAGTAGAAGCAAGCAAAGCCTTGGGTAGCAGTGTAAGTTTCTAGAGATGTTCGACTTGAAATTAGTGTATTAGGAATTTATTTGGAGACGTTTTCAAAAAAGTTTCGAAGACATCATCTGTAGTTTTAAAGTTTCGTTTGAAATTGCTAAATTTCTTTAAAGTAGTTTGACTTGTATTTGAGATTGGCTCCTCATAAGTAATTTTTAAGAACCCTTTTGCCGTTTTTTTTAACACTTTTTTGTTTTAGTTTAAAAAATTCTTACAAACAGTAATTTTCCTAGTTAATACAATGTACCTCGATAATATTTATTAGACAAACTTTTTAGTCAACAACGAAGTAAATTTTTTTTTTTGTTCTGTAGACCAAAGTTCCTATTTTCTTCTTTACTTAAAAAAAAAGAAAATTGCATTTAAACCATTTGTTAATTTTTAAAAATAATAGAATAAGTTTGTTTTTAAATCTAGTAGAACGCCATAGATATTGTGGATCGCTATAACCTTCTAAAGCATTCTTCGTGTCTTATAATTTTAGATAGTAAACTGACAATAAACGTTGCAAACAATTTTTATATAAACAGAAAGAAAATACTTTTTGCAATTACTGAATATTTTTTTAAGATTTAAAATCAATTAAATTGTTATTTGATTCAATTATTTATTCAATAAAAAATGATTTCTTTTATTTTTTAATTGAATATATAATTGATTCTATTAAATTTTTAATTAAAATTCTTTTATTTATTCATTTATTAAAAATATAATTGAGACAATTAAATATTTAATTAATTTCTTATCTAAATAACAATTAAATCTTTAATAGCTGCAACCACTTTTCTTTTGTGTTACTAATAATTTTTAGCAAACAACTATTTCTCTTACTTATTAAGTTCTCGACTTAGTTTCGAGATAATCATTTTTTCCACTCGTTCAAGAGGCAATCTGGAGTAATTTTTTTCTATCTAATTTTAGTCCCAGTTAAAAAAAAAATAAAAAACTATTGCTGGGTGATGTAAAATTTTCCACCTTTAAAAAAAAAAAAAAAATTCATGCACACGGACTTAGGTTGCACAGACATGTATGTGTGTAGTAGTTCAAACAATCTCCCCGATTGTGTGTTATGAATCTTTTTTTTAAATTTTTACAAAATACAAAATTTTTCACTTAATTATCTTAATGCTAAAAGACTATTAAAGAATTTGCTTTTAAAAATATGCTAACTAAGTGTTAAAATTAAATTATACAAAAAGTGAATTGTAAAATAAAATAAAAAAAGTAAATGATACAAAAATAATTTTAATAAAATTCATGACTTCACGTGCTGTAAAAGAGTGTGTTATTTCAGGTTTTTTGAAATGGTGTGGGTGTTGTTGTTTTCTTTTCTCTTTTCTCTTTCTCTTTTGACAGCAACAACATATTATTCAGATTATCTTTATGATGATCTTTATTATTTACATAAAAATATTTAAGTTTAATATATTGAAACAACCGGCAATTTGTTATAGAGTTCATATGCGTATGTGTGTGTGTTTTGTGTACAAATATATTTAAAGATTTTAAACGAAATAATAATATGTTTTCGGAACATGAAATAGTTTAGAAATTATTATTAAAAAAGTTTAAAATATAATATATTGCGTTGCCAACAGAAAATTTGCTTTTTTAAAGTAAAATAATTTTTTTTATTTTTGTGTTAAGGTAAAGTGAGGTTAGGTTAGGTAAAGGTAGCATTTAAGACCTCTAGGCCCTTACTTCAATAGGAGCCTACATAACAAGGGATTTCTTTGAATTACTCATCTGTTTAATTATTTTTTATATTATCTCCTTCTTCCGGGTCTTAAAAATTTTGGCAGAAATCGTTTTAAATAGCCCTTAACCTCATACATACCATTCAGTGAGGCATTTTTATTGAGCCAGTAAGAAACTTTTCCGAAACTTGCCAATCTCTTTGTTAAAATGTACACTTCTCGGATTGCCAACCCAGTTTTAATCTAAATGTGACTATTGTAACTGTGAAAAAATGAATGGTTTTTATGTCGCTTAAGGATATGATACATTAGCCGTTTATTCTGAAAATGGCATAAGTCACTTTGCTTTTAAACTGATGCACATATTTAAGAGTTTGTGTTTTAAAGGTCTTAAAAGTATTGAGGCTAAGTCTCGAGAAAACATACTTGCACTTACAGTAGTTTTCGCTTATAGCCCACAACTACAGTTGCATAATTTTTGTGGACTATAAGCGAATTAGGACTATAACCGAATTTTTTTAAGCCACTTTATGGACTATAACTGAATCCAGATATAATACACATTTTGGACTATATACAAAGTATGCAATTTCTTTAATAAAACCACTTTTTTTTAAACAAAATAAAAGTTTATTAAAAACATTTTTGACATTTGTAAAAGTTGCCAGAATTCTAAATAAAAAAGGTTGCCAGTTTGTTAAAAAAAGTATTAAAAAAACAGGGTGGACTATATAAAAGTTTTTTTCTATACAATATTAGCTATGTATGCAAAGAAAATTTGGCCTTTAAACGAAAATGGACTATAGGCGAAATGGACTTAAGAACAAATAATTTGTATGAAATTCGAAAAAAACTGCAAGTGAATAGGAGTGTTTTGGCTTACATCCGTTTTTGGCCTTTAAGCGGAATGCACTATAAACGAAAAGTACTGTATTATCTCAGGATGCTTATTTTTCTCTAATTAAAATTTCGGTTGGCATAAAATCATAGGTAGCAAATCGTAACATTTATTATTTTTTTTTTCTTTCCATTTTTTTTTTCCTTTGGAAAAGGCGACTTATTCTAATTTTAAATAAACGGCACACATTATGAGATTTAAGTGATAAAACTATTAAAAGTGGCAAGTGTATCTAAGAAGTAGGATAGTGTGTATGTATTAAAATAAAATTTATGACTGATTTTTTGACAAGTCTGTTCGAATTGTTAATCTTTAAAAAAAAATTCATAAAATAGTTTCTTTACAATTTAATTGCATCTTTTTTTTGTGACAATGTGACACCTAAAAGTACTTGTATAAAGGAGCCGAAAAAGTCAGTTTTTAAAAATATTTTCAGTTTTGATTATCGTTGTTTTTTGCCTAAACTTTGGTTTTTTGTCTTTACTTTATTGTTTGTGAGAAGTTTCCTGAAGAGCTAATTAAGCGGTAGCGAAATGGCCATCGACAAGTGCTTTCACCTTCAATAACAAATATCAGTGATTTGAATAATTTTTTCGGTATAAGTAGCACGGTATTTTTAAATAACTCTAGTTTTTGTACATTTTTTTTAGCTCATCGCCCATTGTGCGTCGTTTAAAAAAGCTTTAACGTTCTGGTTTTTTCTCTTTATTTATTTTTAGTTGTAAACGGATTGTTAAATAGATAATGTTTTTTTTTTTTTGCTTAATTATGATAACGTAATTAAAAAGGGAGAGTAGTTTTGATATGTCACATTATCTTTATGTCAACAATTAGCCAACTTAAACATTTCTAGTAACTTTTACTCATAATTTATGGTATTTACAAACCATTTAATAAATTTTAAAAAAATATTTATATTAAAAGGAATCAAGCACGATTAAGTAAATTTATATTTATATAGCAACACAACTAAATCCTGTTTTGCAAAGTCATTTTTTTAGTTAATTTTGGGGTGCTAGAATTCAGAATCTGCACGACATGTTTTTATAACTCATAAGCGGTTTGCAGTAGTTTAGTAAGTAAAAGTTGTGACTAGAAAGAAATTCATAAAAAAACTAAAAAAATTCAAAAGGATGAAATTTTTACTCAGTATTTTTCGAATAATATATTAATTTACATAACTCAGAGGCAACGTTTGTATAAAATTTTTATATATTTGCAATATAAAATTTCAATAATTCTCAAATGGTTTAGTTTTTCATATGTATAAAGGGACAAACAATT
Organism: Cistogaster globosa; assembly: GCA_937654795.1. Lineage (NCBI taxonomy): Eukaryota > Metazoa > Arthropoda > Insecta > Diptera > Tachinidae > Cistogaster > Cistogaster globosa. Next base: position 8,386,235 of record OW569407.1, read on the forward strand.
TTTTTTTTCAATCTATCAATAAACATATTTAATAGAATTGTGCCATATAGTTTTTAGTGATCGCTCTTTTTAGTTTAAAGTTTGAAAATTAACTAGTTCAAAATTTAGTTCAAAAGCTCTCTTTAGTTCAAAATCTCTCCTAGTTCAACTTTCAACTTCTAGTTCAAACGCTTTCTTTAGTTCAAAGCTCTTTTAGTTCAAATGTTCTTTTTAAACTATGATGGCAACAATACTGCCAAAAGGAAAGTTTAATAAAATGCGTGGCAGCACTAATTTCATGTTGGAAATAGTCAACAAGAAAAAAAAGACATGGATTCTAGTTTATCTTGTCTGGTAGTTCAAATACAAAGTATAGTTCAAAAATGAACTAGGTTTACTTAAAATTATGAACTAGTTTACTTAGTTCATTCAATGGAATCGTTTGAATAAACTAGTTCGTTTATGAACTACACAAGTCTAATGTTTAATTTAGTTGTGAAGTGCTGTGTGAACAACAAATGCAAAACGGTTTAGAAACTTGTGATGTAACCATCCATCGATTGAGAGTGCAAGAAAAAACTCTTGAGAAAAAATAGTTCGATTACCCCGGAGAAATATTAGCCACTTAAATTGATTTTTAAAACGCAGCTTCTTAACCACGGTGACTAATTTTAAATTACAAACAAGAAAAAAAACCGTTAGAGTCACCAAAAATGTGATTTTTAATAAGTTTAAACTGTCAACTTTTTTTTCAGCTGAGTAATTGCCAACTGAGTTTAAATGTCTGTCACAAGACTCTGTTTCTTTTATTTCAATAGTATTTTTTTACTTTGTCTTAAGCATTTACAAATATTTTTGTACACGTGATAAATACAATAATTTGCTGATTTATTGAATTTCTTATCTTGCCTTGAAATTTAATATCATTGTTATGACAAACTACACAAATGTTTATTTTATGAAATTTTATTTCAAAGTGCAAAATAAATTAAAAACTTAATTGAAAGAATGCAAACGAATTTTACATAGGGAAATTTATAAGCAAATAATTAAAAATAAAATATGTTTTTTTTCTATAAATAATTGACAAATATTGAAATACAATTTCGTAATTTCTCCTATCAATTTCTATAATCTTTTAGGAGCGGCATTAAGAAATTGTTGAATGTACAAAAAAAAAAACAAATTAAATAACAAATAACAATATTGCTGATTTTTAAAATAAAAATTTATATGCAAAAAATATAAAAAAATTTCCCTGCATCCTCCAATAAACGTTTCAGTTTACTAAACGCAAGTTAAGTTTCCCTGGGCCTGATTTTGTTACAAGAAAAGATAAACAAAAATGAATTTTTCTAATGTCAACAGAGACAAAGAAAATGTAATTCAATTAATAATTTCCGTTTAAATATTAAAAGTATTTATTATATTTGAAACTTGCTTTTCTTTTCTCATTATTCATCTGAAATTCAATACGTAAATTTAAGTAAAAAAACATGAAATGTCATGTTTTCGAAGAACTTAGTTTTTTGAAAAAAAAAAAAACATTTTGCACAAAATATTTTAATTATTATTTTTTAATTTTTGTATTGATCTTTATTTTACTGTCTCCTGAAGCCATCTGATATGAAAATAATATTTTTTGTTACATTATTTATACGAATTATTTATACAAACAATAAAATTAATATGCACATGGACAAGTGTCAATTGAAGTAAAAAATAAATAAACAAATTGTTATTTTTTATATTGTTTTTCAGAAATTATAATTTTTTTTTTTAATTTTTTTTTTGCGACAACTGCTGACGTCTGCAATTTTCTTCGCTAAATAGTAAAAAATAACAAATGGTTTAATTATTTTAATTATTATTTTTAATTTAATTGACTGTTATGGAATTTTATATAATTAAAAAAAATCAAAATAAGTTTATTAAAATGAATTTGATCGAGTTGACAAAACTTAAATCTCAATTAACATTTTTATGTTTAAAAATCGCATAAAAGTGCTTTTTATTCTTATAAATTTCTGGAAATTAACAAAATTGTTGACTAATAAGATTTTATACAACTTTAGGAGTCTCCTTAACAATTAAGATAACAAGTAAGAGTGCTACATTCAGCTCTGCCAACACTGATATTGAGGAGACAAAGAATTAAAAAATTAAAAAAAAAAAATAAATTTTTTAAATAAAACTGTCATCGGCTATTAATGGGTTAAGAATTTTTAAAAAGTTTTAGTATTTCCTCTTTAAAAGATATTACATGAGTATCATGTTGATATCTTAAAAAATATGGTGCATAATCGTACTTTTCTATGAAAAGGTCAGAGGCCCATAGCCCGGAAAATGTGGGCGAGAATCAATCTTTCCACTTAATATTTTTTTCTTATTTTTTAAATTCTCTATTGCGCCATATGTTTATGTTCTTGATTGTAATTACTTCATTGTTCCAAATGATATAAAAAAAATTAGAGACATTCGTGATGTTTTGCCCGCTGCCTCGAAGAATATGAATTAATAGCAAAATTTTCAAAACCATGTCTAATTGGATGGCGTAATAAAATTTTTTTTCGGCTCATCTAGTGGCTTGGCAAAGTTGAATTCAACACAAACATGGATGGACCGACAGATACCGCTCAAATTTTTTCAAAAGGTGGTAACAATGACGAACTCATTAATTTTCAGCTTTATTATGAATCTCAAATTCCACAAAAAAATAAAAAAATATATAAAAAATACAGATTTTTCATATATGAAATTTGGCAGGTTACCGGCCAAAATGAATGAATTTTTCTTTGCTACAACCTGGTTATAGAATCGCATTATTTTGAAGCATTAAATTTATGTAAATTTATTTAAAACCATTAAAAAAAAAAAAAATACATTTTTCTAACCACTGGTGTGAACTAAAGTTAATATTGGCAATTTCCTAATTAAAGAAACAATTTATATAATCACTGCACGAGCTACAAACACTTTTGAGGAATTTGTACCTGCCTGGAAAATAATCTGAACCAATTAACAATAACCGGAACGCTATAAATGGAAATAATTTCTCTATTTTTAAGTTCGAATTTATGTCGATTTTTCGTACAAAATTTACATTTCTTTTTTAAGTTTTGTTTTTATAAACATTTGATTAAATAAATTCATACGGGTTGCAAATATTTTCACCCCACTGTAAATAAAATAAATATAATTTTTGTTGTTTTAAAGCTGTTTATTATTAAAATTGAGGTGTTGCCAACTACTGCTAAGTTTTTATTTAAAAATAATTTTATTTAAAATTCATTAATTCACTTTTTCATATAATATTTCTTGTTTTTGTGTTTGTCTGATAGTCAGTCTATTGCACAATAACAATGTGCGTTAAAAGAAATTAACAAAAAAGCACGTGAAGAAATAATAAAATACAAATATATTTAAAAATATTTAACAAAAATATATTTTAAATAATAAATTTAAATCACCTCTAGGTCGATTTTCTTCGAAAATCTCATTAAAGCTATTTTGATCCCAGACAAGGACATGACCGTTACGTTCACGATTTATTTGTTGTCTTGCAGGAGGCATTTTTATAAAATTATTTTATTTCAATTAAATTAAGAAAAATTAAACTAGAATTTAACAAACTAACACAATGTAGTTTATTTAATTATAAATAAATAAATTAAACGTTTAACAATTTTTGGTTTGAAATTTTTGGACGTTGCTTTTTTTTCTCAAATAAAAAAAAACGCGTTGTCAAGAATTTAACTTAATTGTTGTTAATTAAAAAGTATTAAATACACTTTTTACGCACACGTTTAAACCATTTCATGTTCTACCGTAAAGTTCTTAAAAATTTTAACATTTTTTTAAAATAAATTTAGTTTTTCAAAATGGTGTGCGGTTGAGAATAATTTATTCCCTTTTTCTGTGTGATAGGTATCTTTGAATTTTAATTTACTTCGGCCGCACTCTATCGTTCACCACGTTCACCGCAAATGATTTAATTCAAACTGATTTCAATATTTTCGAAAGTATTTCTAAAATGCTTTAGTTTTAAAAATGAATTGTGCTTTTTTTTAATTTATTTTAAATTCTTGTGTTTTTGCTTAGTATTTGTGTTGTTGCTTTTACGTTCTTATTTATTGTATGCTGTCATTATAGTTGCCAGATTAAATGATTTGCCTTCATAAAAACATTTCACGATTTCTATTTAAATCTAAACGATTTTTTAATTAATTACTAATTTGCAGTGTTCTTCTTTCTTTCATTTAAAAACATCTGAAATACCTTTATCTTTTGATATTAATAAATAAATAATTACAATATATCACAGCCAATCCAAGGAAATCTTTGGTTGGCTTACAACTAATTTTGGAAGGCCTTAAGAAGCCAGTTCTCCTTTAAATTAGCAATACGACGAATAGTTTTTATTGATCCTTAATGTTAGGTATATTTAAGCACTATGAAACTAAGGTATGGTATTCATTTAAACATAATCTGCTAGCCTGTTCATCTAAATTGATTACCTAGTCAATATATACCAAGTTTATAGCTTTTTAGATGGCACAGAATCTTGCACTAAATGATTTTTATTTAAAATTATCTTCTTTGTAACTTGAACTGAAAGGGTTGTTAAAACCTACTTTAAAAATCAGGGCTATCTGTGTTATAATACAAAAATAGCAAAAATCGAAGGCAGAACGTTATAGAGTAGCGTTGTCAAAATATTTAGTAGTAGATACCGAATATTTAAACTTTTATCCGAATACCTAATACTCAAAAGTAGTTACTTGATACTTTTTAAAATAGCATTTTTGATTTTAAGTTCAACGTCACATGTCTCTCAAAAGAAAAATATAAATAAATAAAAAAAATAATAAATAAAAAAAAAATACAAATACCAAGAAAATCGATTGATAAATATATATTCTATTTTTAAATTATACTTTATGTACAAATGTATTTAAATACAAGAATGTTTTAAATTCTGAAAGTTTGTTTAAATTATTACGTAGTCCAAAGTACACAAAAATAGTAAATTTTGACATCAGTGTTATTCAGGACATTTTATTTGAAATATCACGTTTGTTATTGATATCCGCTTTGAATCTTGCAAAAGCATAGAAATCTTCAAGTATATGCAAGCAATTTGCCTTTCCTAACGTTATACTACTGCTTGCTAATATCTGGTTCAATCTTAAGGGTTCAGTTCTCGAATATATTACGAAGAGTAGTTTTATTTGTTTTAAACCAAATAACTTGCAAATTCTAAAATGTTAACAAACTTTTTTAAATGTATAAGAATTTAGAATAGTTCGTTTTTATTAAAAAGGTTTTTGAAAAAAAAAAATAATAATTTCATTAAAATAAACGTTTTTAATAAAAAATGTTTTTTGTTACAATTTATGTATAATCTCAGGAATAAAACTAGAGGCCCATATTCATAGTTATATACTAAAGTCGACTCTTGCTAAAGTATACTCTAAACCAGGAGTTCTTATCAAATACCTGTTCACGAACCCCTAGTAAACTAATTTTTTTTCGCGGACCCCTCTGAAGCCAAAATTCAAAATAAAACTTATTATTTTTGAAAACACTGTTTTTTCGGTTTTCAATGCGGACCCCTTTGGATGGTTGCTACGAACCCCTAGGGGTCCACGGACCCCCATTTGAGAACCGTTGCTCTAAACTAAAAAGCTCTTATTATCTTTTTTGCTTTCATAGTCGAAAATAAAGCATACTTTTAGTCGAATCGACTTTAACTGGGTGTCAACTTAAGTTTGATAAATGTTTTCATACAAATTCACAAACATTAGAAAAAAGTAACCCTGTTGTTAGTTTATTCAATTTGATATAAAAAAACGGATAAAGAGTATTGTGTTTTCAAACCAAATAAAATAATTATGGAAAAATGAGTTAAAAACAGCTTTACCTAGTTTTAAATTTAGAGTTGACTTCAACGCCAAAAGTATATTTTTAATTGTCTATGAATGAGTTAGAGTCGACTCTAAAGTAAAACCGACTTTAGTTCCCTTAAAGTAGACTTTATTTTAACTATGAATATGGGCCAGATTCTTTAAATTGCTCGTATCAAATTTTAATTTTTTTGAACATGATGTAGATAAATATTGAATCATATCTTTTTTAATTAGTAATTCCAAAAAAAAAACAAAGATAGTTTTCAGTGCTTAGTTTAAAATCTTATTAAAAACTTTTATTAAATAATAATAAAATAAAACTTTACACTGTAAACAAACTGTTTTGGCGATTTATAAAATTGTTTTTTATTGTATGTGGCAACCAAGGTTGATTTATTGTCGTTTCCTCTCACTTCCTCTACTGACACATAACACTTCGGTGCAATTGAATAAATATTCCGGAAATACTTTTGAATTGTTGTTGTTGTGTAATTTTTGCTTAATTGCAATTTTTCAAAAACATTATATTTAAGAAATTTTATAATTGCAATTAATTAATTTTTTTTTGTAATTTATTATATTTTTCTTTTTGGCGCATCTTCTATGAAACTACTGATACTTGTCTTTTGATTATGTTAAACTTTTAGTAGTCTGGTGGCTTTTTTGCTGATATTCTTCGTTCACGATGATTTTTTTTGTTTTTTATTAATGAGAGAGTGGGGAATAGTGATAGTGAGTGTATTTGTAATTTTTGTTGGGGTTTCAAGGGGGCCGGTTTCTTTGGTGATTTTGTTTTTTATGCTCTTAATGGTTTTGTTTTTTTTTTTTTTGCAAAAGCTTTTTGTATTGTTTGTGTAAATGTAAGGGGAAGACAATGTGGTTGCTGTATTTTGTTTTATATTAACAATCGTTTTCAAACAAACTGTATTTTTGTAAGGTTATGTTTAGATTTTATTGTTGTTAATATATGTTCATATAAAAATGAGTCGGCAATAAAATGTTGAGTAGAATTTTTAACTTGTACAGTAATTATTAACAATATTTGGATTTAAGAAAATCTTAAGTTAATGGAATAGGCATAAATATAACAAGCTTAAATTAATAACTGTTAAAACAATTTTTAGTGATGGGTAAAAAATGAGATAATAAAAGTGTGAAATTTATATTCATGAAAAAATAAATTTTTTTATCCTCTTTTTTTTTTTTTTTTTTTTTTTTTTTATTAAGGACCAAAAAGTAAGAATTAGAAGTTTCGCGCTGTAATGTTTTTAATTTAAGGGTTCACTGAACCTGTCGACCATGTAAATAGGGGTTTATTATGAACGAATGTTGTTCGATTTTTAAGCTTGCGTTAATATTGACATAAACAAGTGAAATAATTACTGCATAAGCTTTGCTCTTGCAAAGCTGCTGAGATCATTATTTCAAAAGAAGTTTTTTATGTTACAGACATTTGAGGCCTGATATTTCTTTTAAAGCGAATTTAGGATTCACAGAATTTTATTAGCCGTTTTATGACCCTTTTGGGATAACATTTTTAAAAGCATAAACAACTTCTTGGATTTAATTTACATTACAATAATTTGCTTGCTACGCAAGTTGTTCATTCGAGGGATTGTGTACGAGTAGATAGTTGCTATGGCGCGGCAAAAATGTGATTGTGTTTAAATGTCTGCTCAAAGTCACGAGATATTTTTCTTCATTTCTATTCGTTGTATGCTTTACTGTTTAAATTGAAAACAACAAATACATAATACAGTATCATTTATTTTTAGCAAACTCTGAGATGAAAGTCCATTCATTTCTTAAAATTTTTTTTTCGTGATTTTAAAAATTTGTTTTTATATTAAAAAATATTTTAATTAGCATAAATGTGGTGAAAGATTTTTTAATTGAATTTTTATAAACATTTTTAAATTAACTTTTGTTTTTTATAGGTATCAGATGATTTTTATTTATTTATTTATTTATTTTTTATTTAAAAGAAAAACATACCTACTTATATGTGTGTATATATTTTAAAAGTTTCATAGTAAATATCACAAGCTGTAAATCATTTGTCTTTAAAAAACAAACACTTTCAGTAGTTGGAATCATTTAGTCTTTTCTACGTCACCTCTTTTTCAGCTGATTGTATTTGATGGCAGTTTTTTAATGCCACGTGAATCATGATGCCTTTCTTTATTCGCGATCACGTTGTATAAAATGATAATTCTTTACTTGAAAACTTGAATTGGCTTTTATGTGTGTATGTATGTATTTTTGTTTTCTTCATTTGTTTATTTTTTAATTTCATTCATATGTTTTTTTAGCCTAGTTAATATCATTAGTATATTATTCAGACAGAATTAACCGCGCATGTTATTTTTATTTAACGTCAAGACGTATTGAGAAATTTTTGTAGACAACATTATTTAAGTAAAAAAAAAAAAAATATAAAAAATGTCATACACTTAAGAATCTATTACAAATCCATGTATTTAAAAATTATTGTATTTAAAGGGAATTTCGAACGATTTTGGAAACACAAATCCACACTCAAATTCATATCAGGTGGCAGCGCCGCTACAACAATAAAAAAGGCACTTAAGTGTATGGTAAAGTTTAGAACACAATTACTGCACTTTTTTCTGACTCTTTTTAATAACGTTTTTACTAAGACTCGTTTTTTTAATTGATTTAAAACTCTTCTTACAATTCTTTTCTTAAAGAATAATAAAAAATTGTGTAGTATAAAATGATTCACTTTTGACAGCTATTCTACACATTAGAGAATTAAGAAAAAAATTTTCAAATGCCGCAACGATGCCACCTGGTAAAATTAATTCGCCTTGCACAAACCATAAATAAAAATTTTTGAGACGCATAAAAAAATTTTTTTTAAACAAACTTTTTTTAAACAGTACAGTAATTTTTAGATTAAAAATACTTAATTAAGTGAAAAATATTTTTGTATTTTAAGGGTATAATATGGTATAATTTTAATTTAATAAAAAGTCAATTAAAATCAGAACTTATAAGCGGATTAGCAGCAAAAACAAAAAAAAAAAAAAAAAATCCCCACACTCATTAATCTTAAACCAAAATTTCTTTCTTAATTTGAAACTAATTTCTCGTGTGTTTTATTTTATAACTGCAACGATTTTCTCTTATTAAACTTTGTAAAGAAAAGTGCAATAGTACTGACTTTTTCAGCTCTGATTGCTGCCAATGATTTTTCTTGAAGAATGTAGCGTTTAAAACTACTTTTCAGAAAGAGATATCATGTCATCGCTTTGTTCACAGCATTAAAAATTAGAATGATTATTCAGCTGAGTGAGTATAAGACTTTTAAAAATATTTTCTATATTCATTTAAATTTTGAGTTTTCATTAACCACTTAAATTCCTAACTTCTGACTATTGCAGTGTTGCCAAAGAATTTTTCTTCATGACAGTGCCTTTTACATACTTATAGTTTTAGAATAGAGTGATTCATTATGTCAAGAAATGTGTTTTAGAGGGCTAAAAAATTTGTAGCCTTGAATTGTTAAACTCATTCATGCATCCTGTCAATAAATTGAAAAATATTCCTTAAAAATATTACATTGAAGCGGAAATAATGTGCGACCTTTAAATATTGAATTTATTTGATAATTCTAAAAACAGAATACTTAAATTTTTAAGTGTTTTTAACAAATTTTAATTGCTTATTATTTTCTTGTTATAAAACATAAAAATAAAATTATTTTGAATATTTTTTTTTTAAACATTATTGATAAACACTCTTGCTCAGTTAATTAGACGCACATAATGTTACATGTTTTAATTCTTATTAAGAAGCTGGATTAGCTCGTTGGTTAAGTGGGTGAAAAAATATCAAAAAGGACAATTCACTTTACCATAAACGGTTATTTTTTTTTGCGACATCAACAGGGTTGTATTTAAATGTGGTTTATAGAGCTATGTATAATGAATAATTCATTAAATTTCGCAACGAAATACTTGTGTTAACATGATCAGTTAGATCATTGTATATCGGCGGGCGCCTTTGTCAAATCTTGATTGTGATTAAATGAAAAAAATCTCATCTAGGAGAATTTAAAAGGTTCAAAATAAAGAACTTGTATAAACTCACGTCGACAGTGAATACAAATCATGTCAATCAAGCTGTCAAAAACATTAAAGTACAAAATGAGATTGTCTGCCAATTTCACGATATCGAAATCGTTCGTTCGTTCGCACAATTACATTTAAAACAAAAACAAATTATCAAAAATAATTTTTGTTTTAAATTTAATTATGCGAACGAACGAACGATTGCGACATCGTGAAACTGGCAGTATAACTTTTGACATTCGAAGAAGAAAAAATCGCAAGCGCAAGAAATAATCACCTGGACTGTCATATCCAAGGCGAATCAATTACCAGGCGGCAGCGTAGGCGAATTCAGTATTTTTTGCTAGTATACATCACCGTCAAACTTCATATATCACTCAATCTTCAAAAGGTCCTTAAGTGTATGATGCTTTGTAAATTTTTAATTGGGTCTTTAAATATGGCTACACTTCCGTTAACAAGAATATTTACATATGTATATATGTATGTACCTATGTATGTACAAAAAAGGTACTCTGAAAAACCAGAGTTAATAAGATTGTAGTTCTAATAAAAAACTTTTAAACCCTATAAACTGGCAAAAACGCTAAATTTTATTGATGCATTTAACTGACCGGGAGTGTACCTACATATACCTATTTTTATGTATGTACATATGTTAATAAAAATTCAAAAATAAAGTCCTAAAAGAACATACATATGTAAATAAATGAATAAATAAATATTTAAATCATTTGCGTCATACTAAAAAAAATGGCTGAAATGGTTTTAAGCAATTAATTATATTTTTATTACATGATTTTTAGTATGCATAAACCGAAAATCTTTACGTTTCACTTACCTACACGAAAAATTAAAAAAAAGTACAGTTAAACCTTAAAACTAAAAATTTTAAATACCAGTGAAATGAATAAATAACCAACCCGTAATTAAATGGTGAGTTGCCAGTTTTTATTTTATTCCCCCCAGGCCCCAATAAATCTAAATTATATCGGTTGACTAATCACTTCATTATTGTCATTACTCAAAGTCAAAAAGTTCATCTGTCTTCGATGCCACACAAGTTTTCCCCGCAAATATAAATCAATCGTCAAAAGAATTCGCAAACATATTTACACAAATAAAACACATTTTCCCCAAATCACAATACCTATATGAACATTTAACATCAATCATTAGTAATTGTTTTATTAAATTAATTATTTCTTATTTTATTGTGTTGTATTCGTAACCACAATATCAATAAATTAACAATCAAACCAACTCGTGTATGAATGCTTTTGTGGTGAAGATCGTATGCTCACGTGTATATCGCCTGATAGCAAAAGCAAAATTTTAAAATTTATATAAAACAATAACAACAACAACAACAGCCATTAAACACACACACAGTTAAAAACAAGTGTAAAAATAAAATAATCATTGAGTGGGCAAAGAGAATTTTAATCAAACACATTGGAGAAAATAAAGTTACCAGTATGTTTTAAATATAACGGCGCGCAACTGGGATAAACAAAATAGCCAAAAAATCATAACAAGCGATTAATAAAGTAAAATTAATTGATAATTTCAAAAAGCCGACATATACAGTTTTTTTTTTATATTGAATTTTTTACATTGTCTTTTTGAAAGCTCCAATATGAATTTTTGCTCTTGATCATTTTTATAAAAAAAACTTTTGGCAAAAATAGTACCACGTTTGCAAAACGATAACAATCTTAATGAAATTTTTGCGATAAAAAATAGATTCCCTATTAGAACCCTGCAACAAAATGACAAATATTACAATATTTAAATTTTGCGAAGTTAAAGTCGGCTGCTGAAGCATCAGTTATTTTAAAAGGTGCATGAAATTAAATATTATTAACGAAAAGTATCGCTACTAAAAAAATTATTGAAATTATTATCATTAAAAGCCTCTAAAGAAAGCAATTTTTAACTAGAATTAGGTAAGATGCAGACATGTGGAGATTTGATAGTTGGAATTATTGCAGCATTCACCATTTTTTTAATTAAAACTGACTTGGAGCAACAAGATTATCAACTCAAGCGATGTGTTTTGTGTAGACTTCAGGAATACCGCTTATAAAGTTCTTTATTTGCTTGACTTACTTCAACACTCTTGGCCATACTGGTCATAATCATCTGCTTATATTATTTTCTTAGTATTAATAATTTTTTCTTAACTTTCTTATATTGTACCTAAAAAGTATTGCAATTATTATTTTTATATGGCATCACTATATTAATAATTTCACCATGTTATAGAATCATGCGATATATCAATTCAGATAGTTGTCAATTATTTTTATTAATTTGAATTTAAAATGACTTAGTGATTTCATTTATCGTTTGTGTTTTTATTTTTTTTTTGCTAACGTCATTAAATAAATATCTTGTATGTTTCCTTTTTCTTACCCTTACCGCATCTGGCATCCCTATAAAAACTTTTGATTGATTTGTTACTATAATAAATTTATATGGATTTATTTCACATCGCATCTTCACTGCATCAAGGCATCACATTTCACAGTGAATACCTACTAATTAATTTATATTTATTTTGACCTTTCAACAGTTGCTTGACTTTCATTAAGTTCTTATTAAATAATAAAACTCTTATTAAGAAGCTTCATACAACGGAATAATACCGATATTTTTAATTAAATTAATTTGTATCCTCCTGCTGCTCACACGTTTTGCAATTCATCAATATTTTCTGTCAAGTCAGCACAGTTTTTTTACACCTTTGCCCCATTCTCGTGACAACGGTACAAAACTTGTATGAGTATTTCTTTGAAAGTTATTCATCATTTCAGATGAGTAATAATTTTTATTATTGTACTTTTAATTAAAAAAGACTCGTGAGATAACAAAACCGTAAAAAATAAACAAACATTTTTGTCTGAAACGTATTATTCAGTTAAAATTGAAGAAGATGAGAAAAGATAATGATTGTATTATCAAAAGGTACCTATGTACATTTATTTTCTTCTTAGATAGGAAATACATAGATACATTTTTAAAAATAAAAATTAATATCTACCTACGCACATCTTATTCGCAATTAAAAATATTGTGAATAGACAATTACTCACAAAAACAATTCCTAACTTTACTATTTGCAAATAACGTGTATAATGCTGCCATATTTTTTCTGTTTAAGTGTTTTTGCCTATTAGGCCTTATAAAAAATTTTTAAAGTAACATTTTGAGGGACAAATAAAAAAAAAAACAAATATTGTTTCGAAAACAAAAAATTGTTCATAATTAATTTTTTAACATAAAATATTGAGCGAAGAATATTTTGTAGGGTATAAAAATGCTTAAAGGTTTTCTGTCGACATTTTATCAGTTAAATATAAAAGTGCTATCTGGTAAAAAAATCTGGAAGCTTTCTTCAAAAGCTTTTAAATGATCCTATATTGATATCTTAAAAACAATGGTGCACCATGGTACTTCTGAAAATTTAGAGGCCCTTAACTCGAAAAATATGAGCGAGCGCCAATTTCTTTACTTGATGTTTCTTTTTCTTATTTTTTAATTCTCTATTGCCACATTTATATTTGATTTTTTTGATTCAAGTTACTTCACTAAACTAGACTTGTTTCAAATGATATGAAAAAATTGGAGGCAGGCGTGGTGTCTTGCCCCCTGCCTCGAACGACGTGAGCCTATCTTGCTGATTCTTAATAGATTTTCGAAACTATGTTTGATCGATTAAGATGTTTAAATTTTCTCTAGCTCTCTCAACTTTGCTAAGGCACTAACTTAGCAAAGTTGATTGCAACACTAACACGGAGAATCAGACGGACATCCCTTAATCGAATTCACAAAGCATGTATATGGGATCGAAAATTGATATTACAGAAATAACAAACGGAAAGACAAACTAAGGTATACCCGTTTTCCACCTCTGGTTAAGAGTATAAGAATAAAGTTCTGGCCACATCTGGCAACACACAGCAATTTAAAATTGCCGTGAAATAGAACAATACAAAATATAATATTAACAAAACGCCTGGTTTCGTCAAAATGTCACCAAAATGAAAACATAAAAAGGTGTTAAGAATTAAGATAAAATAGTGCAATAAATTTGCTGTTAAAAGTCTAAACGGCAATTAAAAAAACATGCCTCCAAACAATATCAAAACTGTTTTAATAACTTGTTACATTGTAATACACAGATAAAAACCAATTTTTTAATACAATAAATTAATAATACTATTTTGTTTAATTTCTAAGATCATATAAGTTTAATCACTCAAAATTTTAAGGGAACAATTCATTTTTATCAACTAAATGTTAAGATAAATTCAAAACAATGTTATCATTCATTAACAGTAATTGTTTGTTCTTAAATAATTTATTAACAGTACGCGTATAATGTTAGTGAATAATGTACGTTATGTTAGGTTACAGTAAATAAAGTTATTGCTATTCATTATTAAACAGTAACTAAAAAGTAAAGCATGATTTTAGGATGCGAAAAATAAAAGAAATATTTTGATTTGTGTTCATTAATTTTGTTTATAAATTAAACTAAATATATTTGCTAAGAACACAATTTTGATAATATTTTAGAATTTTAATTTAATTTAATTACTTTTTTTTTCAATCTAAGTAATTTATAGTTTTCTCCTTGGCATTGACTTTGATTTGTGTTTTTTTTTAATCATTTATATTTTCGTAACTAAATGTCATTCTAGCATGTTGTTTGTATTTTGTAAATCTGTATGTCATTGAAAAAATTTAATAAATTTTTATTAAAATTTGAATTTTGCAATATTTTCTTTGAGCACATTTGATGTGTTTAATTTATAAAAAAGAAAAAAAAAAATAAATAAATAAAACTTTTAACGCTTAAACTGCCAAAAATTGTATATTTTAAATATTTATTATTTTTAATTTGTTAAGAGGTTGGTGTTGTTATCTGTAATATTAATGATCACAAAACTAATGCAAATAAATAGTTTTAAATGCAATAGTAAAGGAAAATATTAAAATAAAATTAAATTTCATACACTTGTTTTACGCTTGAGTTGACAATTATAAACAAAGTTGTTATATTTAGATGGGAATTTCCGTTTTACTTAGTTTTAGTGTATTGCTGTTTTCATCTGAGTTATTTAAAAAAAATTTGTTTTATTTTTGCTAAATTTCTAGATTAATTGATGACTCACAGTTTTTTTTAAGTTGACAGTGAAAAAATAAAGTGTTATTATTTAGAATTACAGCAAATGCTATTAAAATAATATTAAAAATGTGTTATAGATTTATTATTTATTCCATTTATAAAATTCTGGGTAGAAGCTAATTTTTTTTTTGGAAAAGCTAATTCATTATTTATGATTAATTCATCCTTCTCTTTTACAACAATGTTAACTGCATTCGGATTACGCATTTACTGCAATTAAAAATGGCTTAGGTTCAATAATATCAGACAAAGAAAATCATTAAGACATCACTCGGATATGTTTACATCAAATATTCACAATTTAAAAGTCATAATCTGTTAAGCCTGCGCCTAAGACCAACAAACAACTGATCACAAGAACAAAAATTTATTAGAATCCCTCAAAACAAAATCGTTTTGTTTAATTTTAAGATTTTCTAATGCAGTAAAAATGTAAATCACTTAATTTAATTATTTACATTTAACAGCTTCAGCCAAAAAAATAAAGAATGTAACCAAAAAAGTTTTTACAGTTTAAATTGTAAATAATGCGATCGATGGAAGCAATCCAATAATAATAACGGTACTTTTTAAATTTCTTTTTTTTTGTGAAAAATAAAACGCATGCAATGTGTTAAGTTTTAGGTCATCTTTTATGATACGAGGGCAGGTGTTGAGGAAATATCTAAATAAAATTTTTTTTCTAATACATAAAGCAACTATTTAACGGGGTAAATTGTACAACGATGGTCCATAAAAGCCTGTGTTTATTATACTTCCTTAATATTCAAGTCTGATGTTGAGGCTATTCAGTATTTTTGAAAGTATTTAAGGAATGAAATCAACTTAACTGTCCTGAACTTTCATCAATCTTATAATGTGGGGACCAATTAACGTCAATATTTTGAAAATTATCTAAGATAGCTAAAACTGAGAAATGGTTACATTTAATACCTTAAGC
The DNA here is from genome assembly GCA_937654795.1 of Cistogaster globosa. NCBI lineage: Eukaryota > Metazoa > Arthropoda > Insecta > Diptera > Tachinidae > Cistogaster > Cistogaster globosa. The sequence continues at coordinate 8,402,357 of OW569407.1, forward strand.
AATTGGCAGAAATGTTATTCAACACTGAAAAATACTCATCCTTGCGCTATCTCTTCAAAAATATAATTTTTTAACGGCTTAAAAAATCTTAGAAATTTTTTTTCGTAAATTGTAAAAATAATTTGTTGTTGTTGTTTTTATTTGTTGTATAATTAATAAATAAAGTTGTAAAAAGTTAATTTATTTATAAAAAAACTTTCAGCAAAAGTAAAATTTTCTAAAAAAATATTTACTTCAACACTTTTACAAATTCGTGCATTTCTAATATTTATTTATTAAAAACTTAAAAAGAAAAAATATAATTTTATGAAGTGTCAAGCACTTAAGAACCCACTAGAAGAAACAACAATTAAAAAAAAAATTATTTATATTAAAAGGAACATATTTATAAATCATTATTAATGTCAAAGCCATTTTTGTAAAAGTCACTTCAGACAAAGAACAAAAGTGTTTGATAGAAATTTATTATAAAAAAGTGATAATCGTAAAGAACAAGCAATTAAATAAATAGTTTTTATTTCTAACTCTATAAAATATAATTTTTATTTATATCGCAGAAACTGAAACCATTACTAACGATAAAATTAACAAATTAAAAGTAAAGATTGACAGACCGATCTGAAGCAGCTAAAATTCTCATAAAATCTATTAATGATGGTTGGCAATTATAACGTAAATTAAATTAAAGTTAGTTAACAAGAAACAATTGTTACTAATTCATTAGTCAGACTTAAGTAATTATTATAAAATCCACAAAGAAAATTGTATTGAAATAAATTTTAATCAATTATTTACACTGCCTTTTATTCATTTATATATTAATTTATGCTGGCAACTCTCTTTGATTTTTTTATTTAATAACCAGTGGCTTTAACATATGAAAACAAAACAAGTTTTTTTTTGCTTTTTTAAACACGTGCGTGAAACCTGACTTTGTCTCCATTTAGGTTTGTGTACAATTATGTTGAACTTGCAACTAATTTGTAAAAAAGCAACACAAATTTACAACAAAACTGACAAGCTTCAAAATAAAAAAAATATAAAAATGAAACTAAGTGAAACATGTTTTGGCGCCATAAATTTGGATCAAAGACGTCGTTGTAGAAAATTTGTAATTAAATATTGGCAAACTTGTTTGATAATGTTTGAGCTGATTGCTTTTTTTTGTTTAAAATAATTTATACCGGTTTGAAAATAAGTAACAAATTAAATGTGATTTAAACTGGCAACATCAAAAATTTTACCAAAATTAATTGATTTCCTTACAAAAATTGAACAAAAATTCTGGCTTGAAGCAAAAAATCAAGGTTAGAATTTTTTAAAATAAAATAATTAACAAATAAAATACCATTAAAATATTTAATTATTATTATTATTATTATTATTAATATTATTATTTAAAGAAATAAAAGTTTTAAATACAAATAAATTAAAAAAATAACTTAACGAAACTTTATTCTTAAAATCTTTTTCTTTTTAATATTAATTAAAAAAGAATTTATATATTTAAAACTTTAGACACTTAAACTACTGGGGTCGTAGCCTTCTTTTAAATTCTTAAAAAATTTTTTTTACTTTAAAAAACTTAACGAAACTTTTTTAAAGCTTTAAATTAGCAGGGTTGCTATTATTTTATTATACATTACTTAAAATTTGTAGTTTTAAAATGTTTTAAAATATATGTTAATAAACTTAACGAAAGTTTAAATTTTTAAACAAAAGCTTTATTTATTTATTATTTTAAAAATAATAAAAATAAAATAGATTACAACAATTTTTACATCGCTCACTTGGTATAAATCCCTAAAATTGAGTTATTTAAAATATTTAAAACTTGACGAAATATAATTTAAAGTATTTAATAAATGATATAATGATATTTAGAAATATTTTAAATTAAAATTTAATATTTTTAAATCCAACTTTGTTCAAGTTTCCAACGTTTTCCAAACTTAACGAAACTCAAGTTTTGAAACAAAAAGGTTTAAGCAAGAGTTTTGCTACATTATGTAAATAGCTGCTTAACCTTAATATAGAAGCGTAGAACAAGCTCTTTTTTTTCAGACAACTTAACGAAACTATTTTAAGTGAAAACGTCTTAATATACTTAACATAACATATTTTTTAATAACGTTATCATATTTTATATTTAAGTAAGTCCCTTTAATTTTTTTTTTAAGTTTTGAACATTGGTTAAACTTAACGAAGCCTTATTTTTAAAACAAAAAGCTTTAAAAAAGAATTTTATCTGCTGTGTGTTAAAGCTGTTGAATGTTATTATAGGCCCATATAAATAAGCTTATTTTTAGACATTAAAACAACTTAACGTAACTTTTTATTTTGTAAGCAAAGGTCTTAGAAAACCTAACGAAATGCAGTTTTTATTCAAAGTTATCTCAATGAAATTAAATGTAAAAATAAGACTTTTTTAGACAACAAAACTACTTAACGAAGCCTTTCTCTATAAACAAAGGTCTTAAAAAATCTAACGAAATGCAGTTTTTATTCAAAGTTATATCATTGAAATTAAATGTGGTAATAAAATTATATTTAGATATCAAAACTACTTAACGAAACTTTTTTTTATAAACAAAGCTTTTAAAAAACATAACGAAGGGAGTTTTTAATCAATGTTATTTCATTTAAATTAAAAGTATGGTACCACTTAAATACAAATTAAAAATTGTCTAGATATTTTATATTTTTTAGATTCAGAATATTTAACGAAACTTTTTTTTTAACAAAAATATGTGCAAATACAGATTCTTATACTTTTTTGTATATAGTAGTAATTGTTTACTTCAAAAATTTTCTTTTTTAGTACGTTAAGTCAACTTAACGAAACTTTTTTGAAGTATTGGGGTAAGAAATTTTAATTGAAATAATTATTATTTTAATCAAGAACTCTTCATACTGCCTTTAAGAAATAACACTTTATTGAACACCAATATTACTTCCAAAAAGAATCAGAACTGGTATTTTGAACTTGCGCCTAACTTATAATTGTTTGTTGTATTTAAAACCCTTTCACTTAAAGTATACAGATTTTGATTAATTGAAGTTGATAAAGATATTTAATTTTTGTTCATTTAATAACCTAACGAAGATTAAATTTATTTGTTTAAAAGCTTAAATTACGCTTAATTTTAAGACATATAATTATAATTATTTTTAATAAGTTAATTTAATTAAAATATGAAAAATATCACATTTTTGTGGAACAAATTTTTGATATGCGTGTTTTAATAAATGTTATGAATTTAATTAGATTTATCGGTAACCAGTTCTCATTTGCATAAAATGATAAATTAATTTTGCAAAAAATTTCTTTATAATTTATTAAAAATAAAATAAAATATTCAGGCAATAATACACATAAAGTCTGTTTAAAAAGCTTTAAGCCCGTAATTTCAATTAAAAATATTTGCAAAGAGAAAAATAATAATTCTGTAAATAAATCATGAAAATATTTCAAAATCATTGAACAATTTTATTTGCTGTTTTCAATGGGTTGCGTTTTTATTTTATTATTTTTTATAATTAGCACATTAAAACAAATATTAAATTTCAGTTTTACAAGGAATTTTTCCAGATTTACACAAAAAAAATTAGTTAAAAAAATATTTATTTTTAAAATAATGACATTTTTCTAACAGAAACAGTCAATACACTTTTGAATATTTCTTGAATTTTTTTTTGTAATTTCTATACTTTTTAATAAATTGTTTAAAATGTCTTAATTTATTTATAAATATAAACATATTAACTTAAAGTCTTTAAAATAACAACAATTAAAAAGTTTAAAAAATTTTGATAAAAAAATTTTCGCTTGTCGCCTGTCGCTGCGTCTGTTTCTATTTTCTTTGGTTCTTTAAATGACCTCGAAAACTTAAATCTACACATCTTTGCATTATATTATTTTTTTTATTTACTTAAAATATGTTTTCTGAAACCTTTTTAACATTTATTCTTAAGTTTTGAAGGGATTTTGATCGATTACAACCCTAAAACACAATGCCAGCGCATAGACGCACACGTTTTGTCGATGAAGATTATAAGTCGTAAAGAAGAGCAATGTTAGGAATTTATTTCAAAGTTTTTTATAGCTATAATTTATCTAATAACATAAAACCATTTGTAAGGGTTAGACAAGGTCATGTACATTAAAGAGAACGGGTAATTAATCGTTTCAATCAGTTAGAAACGTTTAGGAAGATTATTCCGGTATCCTATTAATGAGTAACAGCTTAACGATCTTAATTTTACCAAATATATTTTGGGACAATGGTAGTAAAAATATTTGTCAATATTTTTTTCGTTTCTATTGTTTTGTGGAAAACGTAGAAGCGATATTAAAAGATTACTTTTACAGAGACAGATAATTTTCCCCAGGAGATGCCGCTAAAACGGCATATGGAATTTATAAAATTGAAAACTTAACGAACAATAGAAATAAATGCAATGACTGCAGAAAACAGTAAAATAATATAAATTGAAAAGACACAACGTTCAATTTTTAGTTAGTTTTTCACAAAAATTTGTAGCCTGCCGCTTAACGCTTTAATTGTGTTTAAGCATATATTCCTACTAGTTAACAATTTTCAACTTTAATTAAATTAAAGTAAATATTAAAAAACAAAAATATTTTAGCTAATTAAACTTTTAACGTTTAACTTTAAATACGAAAAAATTCAAAGGCTGTAGTAAAGTGCGGTGAACTACAGAAATTACTTATATAAATACTTTGTTTATCAAATCATTTAATTTTGAATTTTAGTTAGAAAAATTTATAATATAAAAAACGTTAACAAGGTTAGGAGTGCGTTACCTGTCCTGCCAAAAATATGTTAAGTGAATATCAATTAAAAAATATTTAGCAAAAATAAAAAAATTTAATTTTTTTGTAGAATTATATGATTTTGCTTATTCACAAACTTGCTAAACTAATTTGTTTATTTACTATCGAACAACTGTAATTTTATTTAATTCGACAGAATTCCTACATTCTCAGCATAACAATTAACTTCCGCTCATTTATAAAATCAACTACTTTTTTATTGAATTGAATTTAATTTAATTCTTTTTATACAAATCAAAAAAAAAAAAAGAAGGTTAATTTTACAGACGTTTTCAATTTAAAAAATACGTTTTTTTTCGCTGTCATCTTCACGTATAAAGAAAACATATTTTGGTCTGTAGTTTAGCTAAAAACACTTGTGAATTATTATTTTAATTTTTGTGCGGTGTAAATGACCTCATTCATTTTGTTAAAAAAAAATTATGAAAAAAAAAAAACAGTAGAATCACAATTATGAGAAAATATTAAATTTGTTTTTATAATAAATTTTTTGTCATAAAAGACTTTTCAATCAGACAGTAGGTGTAGACGAATTTACACATACGGAAACGGACCTTTCGACTTAAAATGGACTAGCGTTAGAGTTACATATTCCACCTGTAACACCGCTTTATTGTGCACTAGCCGCATTCAGACTTTGACATTATTTTTAAAGAATTACAACCCAAAAATCACATGTGGAGTGTCTTAACCCCCAGCTTTGATAATCAATAAGGACTTGAAGGTGATCGTGAGCCACAGTGCATAAAATAACTTATCACAATTGAAATTTGTAAGCTTCTAATAAAAAATCTTTTGTGTTAACTGATCTTTATACGAGGCAACATCAAATGGCACGTGATTCAAAAAACATGTTTCCTTTTTCAGTATAGACGTGGCAACCCCACAGGAAATATTAGTTCTGGGGGACAGAAAGAAAATTAAAATTTGCGACGCACAAGCAATTAAACCAATAATTTTTTTAATGACGAAATATTGCATAACGAACAAGAGAACAAAAAAAAAAGGATTTAATTAATGAACATAAAATGAGCGGAAAGACTACCAAAATTATATGACCTTCACACCACAACTGCTTTCATTTAACACACGAAAAATTATTTAATATCGATACAGATGAAGGACTATCCATGGCATTGGGAAACAACAAATTACGAGTACGATATCTCAGGCAACATGAATTTTTACAAAAAACTTTGCTACACATGAGGAAACAATTTTAAACATGCTCATGTTTCCATCAATGCTTCCTCGTGTGTATCAATTTACGCAGGCAGAGGTTTTTTTTTTCTGCAAAATGCAACTCTTCTGCAAAAAGCCAAATTAATGTTTACGAAATTTTACTAACGCTGCTATGCACTGCTTTGGTGTTTCTTTCTTGGACGTCCAGTATATTTGACAAATCCAATAAACCCCGTTTCCCTGGCTTTTTTATCAACTCTCTTTACAAAAGTTGTGAGCTGTACCAGTTAAACCTTTTTGTTGACTAACAAAGAAACGTTACTATTTCTTTTAGCAATGCATTTTATCTAACCTTAGCTAGCTGGTTTCAGATTCAAACTTCTGTTGGCAAAGCAAATTAAAATCATGTTTAAATTTTTGTACATCTTTTATTGAAACTAAAAAAAAAACTTTATAAAACTTTTTTCAACTAACTGAGAATTATGAGTTTATGTATTAGCCTGAGAGTAACTACCTTAATAATTCATTGTATAATAATAAGCTAGAATACCTTAATGAACTTTCTTAGAATTTTTTTTGTTTGCCATAAAATTTTTTTCTTAAAATTCTTCATAATTTGTATTTTACTGTAATTCTTGCTTGATTTTTCTTTAATTAACACAAAAAACCGGCATCGTTGCAAATAATATAATAAATAAATACAATGTGCTTGTCATACTTTTCATAAAAACGTTTATTATTCAATTTTCATATTTAAAAAGAATGTGAGCTGCATTTATTAATCAAAACTTATGTAAATAAAACACAAAAAAAAAAAAAATAAAATAAAAAATACGAGTACGACTACAACAGTTTTAAATTGTATTCGCAAAAACTTAAACTAATTTTAATGGAAATTAAATTAATTTCCTCAAAAGCTTACTTAATAGGAATGAAACTATGAGATTTTGAATTCGAATATTTAGTTTAACTAACCAGAAGTCAGTTGTCAAGAATCTTTTATACCCTTTAGCTTGATCCATATGAGAATTATTAGGAATTATTTATGTTTTTTTAAAAAATGATTTTGTGGTAGCTGGAGAAAAATTTTCATAAGCAGAATGTCATTAAGGCAAAAGAACAATAAAAGTGTAAAAGAAGTAACAACAACATAAACAAATCTAAGAAAATTTTAAGCAACTATTTGTTTCTAAGTCCATCTTATGAAGGACCATCTTTGCTAGTTTTTTTTTTAATGTCTGCTGGTTATGCGAACCCTGAAAAAATATATTTCAACCTGCAAGTGAACAGACAGATATTTATAAAGTAACTCCCCAACTTTTAGATTTGGGTGCAATAAAAACTTTATTAATTTGTTAAAAACATTTTATAAAATACAAGTAAATTGAAAAACTTGTAAATCGAATTATAAAATTCTGCTATGATGTAAAATTACGCCATTTTGGCTAACAAAAAAAAAAAAAAAAAAAAATGAAAAATAAAATATCTGATAGACCAAACCAGAACATACAGACAGGTGTCTGTATTAAGTAAAAATAATGTAAAAGTTAATGCTGATTTTCTAAAAAGCGTTTTGAGCGACACACCATAAGGGCGTTGTACGTTTATAAAGTATCATTGTCTGTTATGATTTTTTCTGGAAGCATTATTTACCATATTTTTTTTACTGCATCTGACTACGTGCGATGACTGCAACTGGTGCTCCATACTGCGACATGATCTCAGAGTGAATATAGACAGATAAACAATTGATATCGTAGTAAACCTTATTAACCAGGGTACGAAATTCAACAAAACGAAACGTTTGCTTTCGAAAGAAACAAATAAAGTTAAAAAGATTTTGTGGGATTTAGTTTTATTAAAATTAGGCAGCCAGAAGAGTACGTTTGGAGAAAAAACAGTTCGCAAATCTTAATTGATATATTAGAGACTGCGGTAGAGCTTTAAAGGAAATAATTGTTTACTTTTATACCCTTAACTATAGGTGGAAAGGAAATATCTTTGTTTATCATTTCATTTGTAATTTCTAAAAAATTAATTTTCGACCCCAAAAAGTATATGAATTTTGATTTCTTATGGATAGCGAAGTCGATTGAGCGATATCCGTCTGTCCGTCAGTATTCGTGTTGAAATCAAATTTGCCAAGGCATTAAATGAGCTAGAGAAAATTTAAATACGCCAATCAATCGGACATAGTTTCGCTATTAAAAACCATTAAAAACTGTCCATGTTTTTCAAGGCAGTAGGCAAAACACCACTCTTGCCTATAACTTTTCCATATCATTTGGAACAAATTTAGTTTAGTGAAGTAACTTTGTTCAAATGAAATAAATTTATGAAACAATAGAAATTTAAAAAAATAAGAAAAAACCATCAAGGGAAAAAATTGTCGCCCGCCCATATTTTCCGATTCTTGAGACTCTAAACTTTTTATAGAAAAGTAAGATTGTGCAACATATTTTTCCGAAATCAATGAGGGTATCATTTCAAAACTTGTGAAGAAATCTTTTCAAAAATATTAGAAATTTTTTATGTTCTTAGTTTAATAAGAAATAACAGTACTTGCGACTTCGTCTGCGTGTCATTTAGATTTTTTTTTTAAATTCAAATTTAGAATTTTTTTTTTTTAATAAATATTTTAGAGCTCTGTAGACATTGTTAAAAAATTTTCATTTTTCAAAACGAAAGAGCTGACCTGATGGATGTTTTAATACCATTATACCAGGCAAAACTTGATGGTTTTACATTTGTATCTCTATTTGCTCTACGAAATGACTTATTATTAAGAAAAAAAAGTATTGTAAATTTGAATTAGGGTTCTAAAAAACCTCCTCACAAAATTTTATTCAAATCCATTTTGTAGTTTTTACGTGATGCGACCACAAATAGACGGATAAAAGTTCAAAAAAAAATTTTTTTTTCTGTATTCCATATCGATAACTTTCTACACGAACAATAAAGTTTTCAAAAATATTTCATGTACAGAAATGATCCCGTTACAGTTAAATCATATGTGTTGATAATTCTAAATGAAGTTTGGAAAAATTCTGAAATAAACCTTGTTAAAGTTTATGTAGCCCATCACTGGATTTTTTTTTGTTCTCGCGAGTACTTGCTTTATGCTGTAGTCCTGTTCAAAAACGGAAAAACATAATAATGAAAATGAGAATAAATATATATAAATAACAGTAAATAACAATCATATGACAATCTTGAATAACGAATGAAAGGGCTGATCATCGAAAGAAATTCCTTTTACTTATGCCAACTCAGTTTGGCTTAGAAATTAGCAAATAAATTTAATAAAATATTTTAAATATTATTAAAAAAAGAAAACAACTTTAATTAAATAAATATTTTTAATTCCTTACAACTATTTAAACACTTTTTATCATTAAATTGCTTTCTTGATTTGCATACAAATTAAATTAAATATTTTAAAAATTTTGTTTTTAACTTTTAATTAAAACAAACAACATAAACCCAATTTTTAACTTTATTTAATTTTATATTTAAATAAACATAAATAAAATATAAGAAATTACAAAATATTTATTTATTTTTAACAAACATTTTGGAGAAAAACAAAAAAAAATTATAAACGGAAAGTTTATTTTAAAATAAATATTGCGAAAAGTATTATTATTCCTTGAATAAACATGTGAAAACAAGTTCTTTGTTTTATACGAAATACTCGTTTTATTTCAAAGAAAACTGATCTTTAAATAAATATTTAATTTTAAAATGTTTTAATTTTTATGGTTTATTTAACTAATTGGTTGCTTTACTTATGTGCGTCAGATTGTTGCTGCTCAATTAAAACAGTCTACCAAGCGATCGTTTTTTATCTTCGAGGACGAAAAACGATTCCCAAATCAGCTCTTTAGTTTTTTGTCTTCTTTTTTTAAACTGCATTTTTTATTGCTTCTCTGGATATTTAACTTGAGCTGTATTCAATGGAGAATGGAAATTTTTTTATTGCAAACTCCATTAAGCAGCCTTCAGTTTAATTTTTACAGATGAGATTTACTTTACATTATTTTTGTTTGTAAGTTTTAAATTTAAAATATTTCTTAGAATATTTTAAAGCCTTTAAATAACATTATAATTAATTTAAATTTTTTTTTGCTTTGTTTTCTTGCAATTTTTAACTGTATTTTATGGAGATAGTCGGTTTGGCAATTGAAACATTCACATAATACACTTGAATAACTTAGATTGGATAAAATAAAATTTGCCAAGACCTCATAGAGTTTAGTTTTTATGTTTTAATTGGAACTGCATTAATAAAATTTTTTGTAGAAAAACTGGTAGAGGAGCATTATTTTTATTTGCAAACAAGTGAAGTATGAGAAAATAATAAACGTCCAATTGCAATAAATCACATTTCTGTTTTTTTACTGACGAAAATTAATAAGACCTTGAAAACACTCATAAAATTTAAAAAAAAGAAAAATATTTAGTTCTAGATAAGCAGAAAATTCCCCATACACCGAAAAAAATAATTGCCACAAAACAGTACATATGTTCATAATGAAAAAGGCACAATGACTTGTAGCCCAGTGTATTGATTACAAAGAGTCAAAGGAACATTCTTTAAGCTTAAAACGCAATATTATACTTCACACGCTATCATGAAAACTCAAGATCCTCAAGCAGGCCTCAAGCTTTAATAAAGATCTTCCTGTATAATATGGAGCTCTGCATAAGTGAAAGTTTTTACATTCTACAGGGTAATGAAGGGAACCGTACGAGACAAACAATAAAGCTTTGCAACGGCGTCCAAATTATATCTTCAGGACTCACATCGAATGAGAATGCCGTGACGGATCTCTCACCTCTGTAAGGGGAAGTGATAGCAAAAAGTCTTTAAAAAAGTCTTTAAAAGTCTTAAAATTCTCACCTGACAACAGATAATATATTACAAATTAAGAATGATTAAAAGGGAGAACTTCGAAAAATAATTGGCTGCTTCAGTTTACACTTGAATATCCTGCTCATTAAAATTTCTTGCTAAAATTATGGCACTGAGTACTAAAATTTATCTTCTAGCCCGCTATATTTTTACATAAATTTAGCTGGTTGCATTTAAAGCTTTTTAAACTTAATGAGAATTTTTAGAAACAAATACAACTCTGGCAATTATGGTTGATTTTCTTGCTATTCTTTGAGTACTAAAACTAAAAGTTTTATTTGAGAGTAACAAAAAATTCTCATTATTTTTGAATCAATATTTTCTTCATATAACTGCCTTTGAATGGAATCGCATTATCTTGTCCTCTTAGTCCAACTTTCTCCGACACTGAAAGCGGTTTCTGGTTGTACATGTTTCACCATTGGCAATCAATATCAACCTTAAGGATGAAAATTGTTTCTAGATGTTTTTAATGGTTTCAGACTCTTACAGCACCCCTTTAGGAAAAGTTTTAAGGATTCAAACAGCAACTACGATGCATTCATTTTAGAGTTTTAGCGATTAAAGCTGCAGCGTTCACTTATTTATAGACTATTTTCAAGGCGAATTAATTTTACCAGGTGGCATCCGCTCTATTCTTACTTAACCTAAAATATCAGCTGTCAAATTGTTTTTTGCCCTTGCCATTAGATTACTGCACCATCAGCAATGAATTTTAAACTTCCACAAATTTTGAGAAATTCTTTATAATAAAAAATTTAATCAAAATTTCAAATGTTTATTGACATTTTTTTAAAGGAAATTATTTTATTATTATTGCAGTCAAGTTTCAGGGTTCGTAGACTTCATGGTTCGAATACAAAAACGCTTTTAGATAAAAATTTAATGACTGCGTACTTAAAGTCAATAAAATTGAAAAAAGTTCAAATGTGTTTCGAATACCAATATTTCTTTTATTATGAACGTGATTAAAAGGCTTCGTTATGATTTGTTATTTATTTAAGAGAAATTCCAAAAGTTGTATTTTTTAAATTAAATACTCTACATTTTTTAATAATTAAAAACAAGTGGCTGGCGTTCATAGACCCCCTCAGGTTTTTAAACATTCTTTTGTAATATTTATTTGTTAAAGATGTTTAGTTCAACTCTGTAAAATGGGTTTTTAAATTTATTATATAATCACAAAATATTATAACTTCCGCTAAAAGCTGTTTTATTTATTTATATTTTTTAATTTTAAATATTTAATTTTTTATTTGTTTGTTGATATGACAATTGAAGTAATTAAAGGAAAGTTAAAAATTGATTTCACTTTACCGCTGAATACTCCTTAGCCCATGTTAAGTGTTGGTCTTTTTAGTTAAAGCAGTACTAAGACGAGCAAATAAAAAATTATTGCCCGTTGAAAAATAATTCAAGCAAAAGGAGGGGCACAATTAAAATCTTTAATCGAAATATTCCACTGTGTGAAAATCGCATTAAAGTCAGCTGAAAGTATTCGCTTAAGAAGGTTCAAGACAAAGCTCATAAAATTTCCAACATTAAGGTTTATGCTTGTTGGAACATTAACTCCTTGCTTTCATCAACAGCTGTTAATTATTAAAAAAAAGGGCGTGATATAAATTGATGAAAAATTTTAAGAATTTTTTCCTGTCTGTGGCATGATCTGATATCCTAAAATCTGTTATTTATTTTTAAAGCAATTTTGTGCAATAAAAAAATTAAAATTTTTTCTCTGTCGCTTGCCGTTTGCCGCTTACATTCAATTCAGATGATGGGTTATTTGTTTTCTTTATACTTTACGTTTTAAAAATTTATATATTTTTATTAAAGACCATAAAACAAACAACTTAAAGAAATATGTTTAAAAAAGTAATAAAATTTAAAGTTAGAAAAAAAGTACTTGAAAACACATTTTTTGAAAAAAATAATTTTTTTATTAAGTTAAAACATGTGTTTTAATTAAGTAAGATCAACAAATTTATTTTAAGACTTTATTTAATCTCAAAACATTCTTTCTAAATAATAATTGAAATTTTAATTTTTTACCCTGCTATACAGTAGCTTTGGCAGGAATAAAACCCTGACCTTTAGCATGGGCAATCAGGCAAGTTACATCTGCAGCAGTATTTTAATTTGTAAAAGCTTTTGTGAAAACGAAACAAGAAACAGGAAACAAGCTTAACAATCAGCAGGTTTAGAAAATGTAATTTAGAATAATGGGAATAATAATTTTGAATAACTTGATTAAGGAAAAAAATACTCTTTGTAAAGTTTTTAACAAAAAAAAAAAAAAAAAAAAGCAGGAAAAAACGTAATTATTTTCTTGTAGTGGGTATTGCTTTAGACAAATAAAAAAAAATATTAAAAAGAGCTGCCAGATTTTCCCATATTAGTAGAATTTAGACGTTTTAAGTCGTCAAAAAATAGAAATCGCAAACAAAAACTTTGAACAAAAATAAAACTTTGAACAGAGACTTTGCATGTGCATAGTAGTAAGGTGTGTGCATGTTTTATTATATTTAACAAGAATATTATACAGGGCTAGGTAATTTCAAAGAAAATAATTTATGGCCTATTTTAGCTTGCAGTTAATATAATCTGATAAATAAGTATTAAAAAAATTAATTGCGAGATAAGAAAAATTAACAATCAATATTTTAAAATTAATAATATGTTAAAAAGATCGTTAAAAAAAAAAAAAAAAAAAACACAAGGAAATCCTTTAGTGCACCTTAATAAGGATGCAGAACTTTTTTTATAGTTTATTCCATACTTTGTTTATTTAGTAGGAACGAAAATAATATTCAGTTTTCCCTACCGTTTTTTATATTTTTAGAGTTAAAATGTAATTTATTTTGCAATCAATCACACATTTTAAAACCCTTTTTGCTTTATCTTTTCGAACTTTAAAATTTAAATTTACGTTCTCCAAAATGCCATAATTTATGTTATTTTATTATTTTTTATAAATATTCGAAGTATTCAGTGATATTTTGGATATAAGTAAGATTAACGACGAAGTTCGAAATTTCAAACGTGACAAAATTAACTCTTGTAATCAAAATCATAATTCATCTGTAATAAATAGGTATCGAAAATGATTTAAATTTACTTTTTTTTTAATTTTCGAAATTTCGAACATTGCTTTCAAACGTATAAACTTAACTTTTTCAAGTCTTTTTAACACCAATAATGATTTTTTTATGATTCATCAGGTATTTTTGTAAAAAACTGATAAAAAGAATATTAAGAACAAGAAACATTTTAAAAATTTATTTAAATTTTAGATTAAAACAAATACATTTTATATAGGTGTTGAAAATGATTTAAATTGACTTTTTTTTAAATTTTCGAAAATTCGAAGTTAAGTTCGAAATTTCGAACATTGATTTCAAACGTATAAACTTAACTTTTTCAAGCGTCTTCATCATCAAAAATGATTTTTTAATGATTCATCAAGTACTTTTGTAAAAAAAATGATATAAAGAATATTAAGAACAAAAAGCATTTTGATAAATTTGTTTAAATTTTAGATTAAAACAAATACATTTTATTGAAAAGAGGCTTTAAAAAATTATCTGCACAAATGTATTGCAAACCTGACTATGTCACGTTCAAAGATCTAGAGTTTGCAATGTCTTGCTAAAGTATAAAAGAAACCTTGAAACACTTGATTAAAATATTTTATTATCTTTTAGCATATAGTGGTTTAAGTGGCAGTTTGTAAGATTCGAAGGGTAAATAATTATACAAAATAGCAAAATAATATTCGGCGGCAGATAAATTTACTAGACTTTTGTAAAAGTAAATATTAGAAAAACTTAGTGATACATTGTCATTGATGAAAAAAGTAAATATTTCATTTATCTCTTAAAGTAAAGCCGCCATGAAAATTTAATAATTAAAAAAATTTTTTGGCCTACATTTTGCAGTTGTAAGTCAATTATTTTTTAAATGCTACGAATAACGTTAATCGCTTTGTTCAGCAAGTTATTACTTCCACCTATGAAAATTTTCTTCTATGAGTCCGTTTTGAAATCAAAAAAAAAAAAATTCGAAAGTTAATGTGTAGATTTAGATAATGCAGAACTACACCTGTAGGATATGTGTTCGTGGCCTCTTTCTTGGAGACATAAACGTGGCGATAGTTTGTTTCAAATGGATCCCCATTGTAGCATTATCGGATTTAAGAGCGAGACTCTCTCAACATTTTTCCTTATCACACTAAAATTTTACAAAAAAGGAAAGAATACTGATTTTTTTCATTTAGCACTTCCGCATTAAAAATTGTAATATATTTCGCAACTTGAGGTCATTCAAACACAACCATGATAAAACATTGAAGATTGTTAAAAGAAAAAATGATTTTATCAATTGAATTTTCTTCAAATTTTGTTTTCTAATATTTTAACAGATTGTTTTAAATATTTCACTTTACTAACTTAAAAAAAAAACTCCAAGCATAGATAACATACCTGGTGGTTTTTCACAACTCTTTTCCTCATTTGCCATTATTTGCTCCTTGGAAGTCATTTTGCTTAAATTTAAATTAATTTGCTTGTTTAAAATTTAATACTGTTTAAACAGAAAATTTATATAAAAAAATGATGAGGTATTTAAGCGGTAGGTAATTGTATAAAGGTGTTTTAAAATTTGTTGGTTTTTCTTTCTTTTTTTTTTCTTAAACAAATTAAGATTGCAAGATTTGAATTCCGACCGAAAATTGCAATATTTGTCAATAAATTTTTAATGCACGATTTATTGTGGCTTTTTTGTAATTTTCTGTTTCAACATGGTTGCTACAATTTATGCGGTTTCACTGATTTAAGAAAAAATATATATATTTTTTATGTTCTTCTTTACTTTGTTTTTAGCACTTTAATTTTATATTTATTAGTTTTGTTATGTTTTTGCTTAAATTTTTCGCGTATGAGCTGTTTGCCGTAAAACAGTTGAAAACGTTCTGATAAGCCGGAGCCACGTTACTGCGATTTAAATAAAAACTTTAATACAATAGAATCGTTAACCGCTAACGATAAATAAACTGAACCGAAATAAAGGTAAACAAATAAATAAAACAACAATGACAACAACAACTACAAGATACTTTACGACACTTAGTACAACTCAACACAAATCAGACAGGTTGGCTGGCGGGCAAATAGGCAGGCAGGCAAACAGGCGAATGATCTCTGGTTAAGTTGACTCTCAATTTTCGCTGAAAACTTTTATCTTCAAGTTTATATTTCTGCTTTCGTTTTTTTTTTTTGCCTGATGTTGGTTTTATTGTTGTTGCCGTAGTTGTTGATACAAATTGTTTTATTTCATTAAGCCGTTTAAAGTGTTGCTGATGGCGGAGCTTTTTGGTTGGATGTCGTTGGTTGGTATCGTTTGTGTCGTTGCTGTCGTTCCACCCTTATGTTAAAACATCTACGTCGTCTAGTGCTATTCATATCGTAAATTTGTATTGTAAATTAAAAAACATTGTAAAACAATAAATATAAATTAATAAATTAAATAAAGGAAAATTTGTTAATTTGAATAGCTGTGGGCGTTACACTTGCAGAGAAAGGTAAAAGTAGAAGTAATAAAAATAATAAAATATAGCAGCTTTACTAACTCTCCTCTACGAGCCGTCAACCAAGCTAAAAATTTCTAGCTGGGTTCCAAAAGATTTTAAAATTCTTTGTAATACCTGATAATATTGCTTCGAGTACACAATACTATAATGTGAAACCAAGGTCGTCCGAGAGCTTTCCGAAGATATCTGTAGTTCGAAAAGAAAAAATTAATTTTTCTAAATTTATTACACACTCCAATAAAATTACTTTTTACTGAAATTAATCAAAGCGACAATGGTGCAATCGAGTGTAGTCAGACTTTTGGCGAAAGTTCAAAAGAATAAACTAAAATGAAAAAATACAGAATTGAAAAGACGAACACGTATTTATGTCCATTAAGAGTAATGACAGCGACATATACGCCAACCACTAATTTTCTTTACATTTCGCTATTGAAATTCAGAAAAATTCTCATGCGGTCGATTAAGTTTCTGTACTTAAAGAGAAATGTTTCTTGACTTAAGCGGCCAGTTAAGTACGTAGGCACCAGATTTTGTAGTCAGCAAATATAAAACTAGTAAATTTGGTTATGCCGATTTTTATATACCCTTCACCATATATGTAAATCTAGTATAGTGAAATAACTTCAATCAAAAAAAAAAAAAATTGCGGTGACAGAGAGTTAAGAAATGGGAAAAAAATTAAGCATTTTAAACAAATCTTACAGTCCACCCTAAATACGAGCGTAAGACGTTATTTAACTGTCAAAAATTCTCATGCTCATACAAAATGTATGAGACCAACCCAAATAGCGCGACGCTAACGTTGGACAATTGAAAAATCCAATTTTGACTGCGCGTAAAAAGTGAAGTTGGCTGCAAAAGAAGTGTTGTTATTGTTTTTTTTTTTGTGGTATATACAAAAGTATTTCCAGCAGTAATGACATTATAGCTACTTTAAGGTCAATTTCGCGATTATATCTCTCTTAATTATTTTAATTTTGTGGTTTTTAGCAAATAAGATAAGTAAACAATACTGTTCGTTTCGCAACGTTGGCGCTCTTATTTAAGTTACTCATAACAGCGTAAAAACTAGACGCTAAATCACGTCGTGCCTAACGCCCGTATTTAGGGTGGACTGTTAGCGTTTCCTGAAAGATCTCTTCAAAAGCTTTTTAATGATAACCATACTGATATCTAAAAAAAATATGGTGCAAAATAGACTTGTGCCATATAGTTCAATTTAGTGATCGCTCTTTTTAGTTCAAAGTTTGAAAAAGAACTAGTTCAAAATTTAGTTCAAAGGCTCTCTTTAGTTCAAAATCTCTCCTAGTTCAACTTTCAACTTCTAGTTCAAACGTTTCCTTTAGTCCAAAGTTCTTTTAGTTCAAATGTTCTTTTCAAAATATGATGGCAACAATACTGTAGCATTGCCATAACGAATGTTAAATTAAATGCGTGGCAGCACTAATTTCATGTCAGAAATAGTCAACAAGAAAAAAAGGCATGGATTCTAGTTTATCTTGTCTGATAGTTTAAATACAAAGTATAGTTCAAAAATGAAGTAGTTAACTTAAAAGTATGAACTAGTTTACTTAGTTCAGTCGATTGAATCGCTTAAATAAACTAGTTCGCTTATGAACTACACAAGTCTTGTGCAAAATCGTAGTTTTCTATGAAAAGTTCAGTGGCTCATATTTTGGAAAATATAGACGAGCGTCAATTTTTTCACTTGATTTTTTTTCTTCATTTTTTAATTCTCTATCGTCTCATATATATTTATATTTTTGTTGGAGTTACTTCACTAACCTAGATTTGTTTCAAATGATCTGAGAAAATTGAAGGTAGGACTGGTGTTTTGCCCGCTGTCTCGAAGGGCATGGACAGATCTTGCTGATATTCTATAGGAACATTTTCGAAACTATGAATGATCGATTGGATCATTTAAGCTTTCTCTAGGTCAGCTATTTCTATTGCAAAGTGGAATCCAACACGGACGTGAAAACATACACATGGACATGGCTCAATCGACTTCGCTATGCATTAGAACTCAGAATATATGTATTTAAACTTTATGGGATCGAAAATGGATATTGTGGAAATTGTACACGGAATGATAAACTTTTTCCACTTTTTGTGGTGAAGGGTAAAACAAAATGAAAGATAATGAGCTTTTTTACCTTAAACCTAAAAATGGGTTTTCGGAAGGTTTTTTTCTAAGAAAGTTTCTATTAACAGTAGAGCTATACTTTATTAAAAATAAGAATTGTGAACATATGGTGTAATCACAACAAAGAGAGAGAGAGAGATAAAGAGAGCAAGAGAACAGAGTGCTGTTTATGGGTAGTAGTTTTGTTAAAACTTTAATATTCTCTTTAGAGCTTTTAAAAACTCTTATTCAGTTTAAAGAAATTTTACATTAAATAAATAAATTGTATTTTTTTTAAATATTATTTACTATCTTAATTTAGAAATAATGCTTCTTAATTAAAGTTTTTTAACAATGCAATTAGAAAAATGTTGTGTGTAATTATTTTTATTAATCACTGTTGTGCAAAGCATATTATGATATAAATACAAAAATTTATACACTTTTTGATACAGAAAATAATAAATTATAAAGTAAAAATAAGGGACATAAATAAAAATGGCTTATCTAATAATAAAATCGGTGGTCAAATTTATGAAACCGATAAGGTTTAAGAAAAATATTTAATATTATAAAAAAAAATAAACGCAGCTTTTTGGGGTTATACAATGTCAAACAATTATAAAAGAACACATAGACTTCTTGTCCTTCTGCATTAATTGCAAAAAAAAAAAAAAATTGAGCGAACCAGATGTGTTAAATTAACACTGGTTAGATATTTGGGTAATTTTTTTTCTTAAATGTTTCAAAATCTTATTTGAGGATGTATTTTATTCGCAAATATCTCTTTATTTTATGATATGAAAACGTATTACTTAAATTAAAAAATTATATCTGACCTGTTAAGGTATTATGCACAAAAATGTCTAATTGAACTACAAAAAAAAAAAAAAAAACACCGAAATTTCAAAATGGCACAGTAATCAAGAAAACCGGCAATTTAGACAAAAAATCGCCAAAAGCCAATTATTATGTTTGACAAAACTATCTGAGGAAAATAAGCAAAAATGTCACAGAACTAAATTCTAAACAAAAGTGGTTTTATTTCTGGGTACAAGTTCTTCACATAAAAAGAAATAAAAAATTTCTTTGAAATGAAACCACTTTTAAATCGCAAAGTGGAAATTAGTTTGTTTTAAAATTTGCTTTTATTACATGTCCTTACACAGATTTGTCTTCTTGCTTAGTCTGTCGCAGTTAATTTAAAGAATGGAGACTCTATTAATTTTAGAAATAATTGTTTATTTTATTATTTTTTTTCGTTTGAAATCCGAAAATCCATTGAAATATTTTATACGGAGTTAAAATGGAATGTGTGACATGACTGATAAAATTTTTTTGACGATTCTAATTTAAGTAAAAGTAACCATTTTAAATTGTATAATTGCCTCAAGGCTGAAGCAACAAAAGGTCTAAATTTATATTAATAAAAAGTGTAACTGCTCTCCAGCGCATTAAAAATATTTTAAAAAAATATTTTTATTAATTAGATAAGAATAAAAAAATAAAGTTATAAAATAGCAAACAAATGATACAATAATTTATTTGCACAATTAATTTATTTATAAAAAAAAATAAAAAACGTGTATTATGCGTGATGCTTTTAAAACAGTAGAACATTGTTAAAACGAATTTAAATATTTTTTACAGTTTTAATGTTTTTTTAATCAAAAAGCTGGCTGTTATGTAGCAATAAAAACTGTTTTATAACTCATCTATTGGTAAATGGGTAAATTTTTTTAAACTTGTGTTAATTGGGTACTGCTAATTTCAGCGGGTGCGATGTATAAATTTTGAATTAAAAAAGGCAAAAGAGCTTAGGTATCAGCTAGGCTTGTGGTCATCTAAAGGCCCACCAAGGCATGCACGATTTCTTAATTTTCAGTGCTTTATGGCTATTTTAATTCGAATTCGCTAAGACCAAATGGCTTTTTCGTTTTATTTGACTTCTCGATTTAACAGCTGTTATATCACATACGACGTTTAGTTCCTCATAATGAGATATTTTTTTAAGGCAATTATGTCTAAAAATAATTTCTGAAGAAAGAAGAAGAGTGAGAGGCAGAAAGCCGTGAAGCTTACAATTTTGAATTGCACTTTATTAAACAATGCTGCACCGCTTCTAGTGTTAAAAATTCGCGATATCTTTGCGGAGTAAGTTGTACAAACATTTTATTTATTTTGCTAGAAAAATTTATGTTGTTAATAGAGATAGCGGCTGGGATGCGAACTTAGGTAACCAAATTATTCACACACTTATAAGTCATTGTGATACAGTTCTTTCATTGCCATATTGGGCTCAATAGTGATACTGAGTTGACTCCGTGTCATTGTTTTCAGTTAAGTGAGGCAGTTAAGTTTTATGTCACCATTAATCTCGACAAATCACTTTCCACTTTGGTTTCACTGTTAATATTTTTTGCATTATTTTTTATACGTTTATCACTTGAGTTAATAATTTGTTCGAAAATTGCTTAAATTGTCAACCCTAATCTGATTTTAATTCGTGGTAGGCAATTAATTGATTTAATAAATATATTTTTTTTGTCTTGTTTAGTTTCAGAGAAATCAAAAATATTGCGCGAATACTTTTTATTTGTAAAATATATTATCGCTACTAATGTCAATATTTATTTTTTCAATTTTTACTATTCAATCCAAAAGTTTTTTTTTTTTAAATCCTTAGATAATTTACAGGCGGCATCTTAATAAGAAAGAAGGTATCAAGATAATTGTATTTGTTTAGCCAGTAAATATTATATTGTTTTCAATACTGTCGTCAATATTTTTGATTAGTACTAATCAACACGTGGCTTGAAAATTATGTTCTCACATCAAACGCGCTCGCCAAAAGTGCCAAACAAACCGCAAGTGATGAGGGTCTTCACCAAAAGGTATGACCACAGAGACGTCAAGACTTTGTGCAGTAAATTCAAATGAAAAGATTATGATTAAAAAAAAATGGCATCGATTAATCGACTACAGTGAATCGGTCGCAAGTTTTTAAAATATCACATGCTTAGTTTACAAAATATTTTGCTTTAATTTAGCTAAAAGATATAGCCTTTTTGATAAGATGTTTGATGTTTGATAAGATGTGTGATGTTTGATAAGATGATATGTGACTTCGCTCCTGCTATTGAGTTTGCCCAGAATTTAGCGACTTTTGTCGAGAATACCTATATCAGCAGAAAAAATATTCAATTTAAATTACTTTAAATAATAAGAGGACCAATTGTATTTATATAATTTGGCTAATTGTGCAATCTTCAAGACAAAATAAAAGATTTTTTTTTTAAATTTTTTTTTTATTTTTGTTTGTTTTTTGATGAAACAAGCTGTTTTTTATTAAATTTGTTGGTTTTAATAAATATTTTGTGGAAACAATAAATTTTAGAACTGGAAAGTGTAGATTAGATGGTTAGTAGGTTGACTACTTAGCTTGTGATTGGCTTGGTGACCTGGGTTCATATCCCAGCCGTTGAATAAAAACTATATGTATGTTTTTGTTTGTTATATGTTTATTAAGAGTTTTTTAACTGTTATATGTCACAGTGTCTCCTTCAACTGTATTACTCTTCAGCAGTAAATTATCTTTGTTTTATTTAATTCTGAAGAAGGTAATATAATTAATTAACAAGCGTTGTTACTTGTGTGTTATGAGTAAATAGAGCACTTTTCTTGAGGGAGTTACAGACTTTCAACGAAGAGGAATCTGTGCGATGTGTTAAACATTCCATGAGATTTTATTTTAAAACTGTAAAGAACTTTAATGTCTTATTGAAACCAATATAAAGTTTGCAAATCAAGTAGATCCTTTTGCATGGCTACCATAGATTAGATTTACTTCTGCGTTTAGCTAAGAATCCCACTTCTATTCTGTCTGTAAGCTAAGGGAAACAAATTTTGTTTTTAAAAATAATATTTAAGTACTTGTTGTTACGCCTCAGATGGTCAATTTCCATAATCTAAAAAACTAAAGAGAATAGATCGTGTTGGCATATGAAAACATTTTCGGATGATCGGAGATATTTTTTATTTTCATCTGAACCGCTCCTGATATTTCTTTCATACATTCATAGACAACATTCATGCAAAAAAAAAAAACATGTTTGAGGTGACCATAATCTAACAACAAAAGATTTTGAATTATGAATTATTGGGCTGTGTCAAATCATATTATTATTTGAATAATAAAAATATTGTTGTTATTGAAACCATATTATTTTTTAACATAATAACAACATTGTTTACATAACTTTTATTTTGTTTAAAATTTATTATAGTCTGATCATTAAATGTTAAAAGTATAAAAAAAATTTTGAGATAAAATTTTTTTTGTTAATTTTGATTTAAAACTTTCATTTATTTATTTCTTTATTTTTAATTATGTTTCGTTTTAAATTAATATTTAGTATTCTTACACTAAGCGTTTGCCATTGAACCGATTTATTTAATTACTGTTATACTTTTCCTTACCTAAAGCGAATATTTTATCTGCTGTAAATTTTATATTGTTTAAGAAAAGTTATTAAAATCTGCTTGTGATTAGAATTTTACCAACAATTATTTACTTTATATGGAGCCTGTAGTACTTTTTGGGTGTTGAAATTATTAAATGATAAAATTGTAACATATTTTTTTATCATGAATAAAGTATTGTTTAGCACAAACATAATTTGTTTACCACAACGATATATTGTTCCAGCAAACATAATATAGTTGTTGTGATCATATTTTTCTCTGCATATAGTCAGTTAAAAAAATAATTTTTTAAGGTAACAAAAAAAAAAAAAAAAAAAAAATAATAAGAAAAAATAATGAGAGATGCAGAGTTCACAACTGAAAATTAATAGAACACTAGTTTAATCTAATATTTTTTTCTTATCAGCATATTTTGATTTTATTAAATTTTTTTTTTGGAATCAAAACTAAAGCAATTACATTGTTTTGTTAAACAATTTAAACATTTTGCTTTGACAAAAAGCTTCTTAATTAAAAAAAAAGAAAATCATAAAAAACATTATGAAATCTTACTTCAATTGATAAAATTAAATTTATCACTTTTATAAAGGCGACAGACAGTATCAGAGTATGTACTACAATTCTGCCTGATGAAAAAGATTTGTTGTTGTTATTAAGAATTTCATGACACGCTGTAAATTCATAATAAAATATTTTCGTAATTGAAAGCAAGATAAACTCAGTTGTTAATTTCATTGTCATGATGAAGGGAAGAAATATTGTGGGAAATAATAATAAAGTCACAATGCAAACATAATTTAGTTTAAGGTACTTAAATTAATAATAATAAAAAACACTAAAGGTCGCCGCACATCTTGCAAATAAATCTTAATTGAAGGGAAAAATCACGACTTGATTTAAATCAAGTTTGTTTCGGAGAGAGTATTATTAAATTTTTATAGAGAGCGATGAGAGAGAAAATCCATAAATTTCATTGTAGGAACTCAATTTTCTAAACCGTGTTATTGTTTTGGCCGTTTTTTTTATTTTAATTTTTTTTGAGACTGATTTAATTTTTGTTTTCTGTTTGTTTATATTAAAACTTGTTTATTTGGGATACAAAAGAACATTAAAAGGTTATTTACCTGGCAACATTAAAATCAACGTCATTTTTAGCATAAATTAACAAAAAGCTTGATATTTTTTTTTAACAAATTGTTGTTTGTTTAATCTAAAACAAAAAGGTAACAATCAAATAATAAAAACGTCAATGATATAATTATTGCTTGTTATAAATTATTAAAAAGAAATAAATAAAATTAGCTGCTAGGGTTAGTTGCTCTGAATAAAATTTATGAAATCGTTTTGAATAAATTAAAACCCAGTAGTTTTACTATCGCAGTCAGCTAACTTCTTTGAAATTCTTTAAATTTAGTGATTAAGATTTTTGGTGATATGTAATCTTAAAAATGTGAAGGAAAACTTGGGCTAAAACGTTTTAGACTGCTTTACTGTAAAAATGGATCGATAAAAGAAATCTAGAATTTTCGTCGATTTTTGTAGAGTTTTTCGCTTTAACATTTGTAAATGCTCTTTTTGATTAAAATATTGTCGCGAATATTTATCGCAAAAATAAAACGTGATTGTGTATATTGAAATTAACATAATCATGAAGTCGGTCGAAATTCCCTATACGCGGCGGCGAGTTCTGCAATAGAGGTAATTAATTCGACTGAATGTTGCTTTTTTATATATTTGTGCCTTTAGGACACAGTAATTTCTGGATTCGCTTTGAATTTTTTTTTATTTAAAAGGTGATGCTTACGGATTGGTTTCGTTTTAAAAATAGATCTTAATATTTAAAATTAAAGGGTGTGCCCATACAACACGAATGTTTTTGACGTGTTGTATTATGAACCGTATCACTATAGCTCCTAATGGCAAAAGTAATACAAAAATATATTGAAAAAATAAAGAGTGTCCCCCTAGGTGACGTAAAGCAACCTATATGGGCCTATTTTTTGAACCGTTATAGATAAACGCTTGCAAATTGGACACAATTTCGATTGTTATGATCTTTATAGTACCAAGTATAAATATTAAAAATTATAAATTAAAGGGTGCCCCAAGAGTTCATTTAATGTATATGGCCATACTTTTGAACAGTTTTAAACAGACGCTTGAAATTTCCAACGAACTTGTACTGCTAACTCCACTATAACAACAAGTATAAAATTTGCATTTGGAAATTAAAGGGTGTCCCAATAGTTAATGTAGTTTGATTTATGTGGCCAAGCTTTTGAACCGTTATAGACAGAACTATCAAACTTTAAAGGGCTCCGTATTGCTAAGCCCTATATATAAACAATTTTATAAATTGATTTTAGGAATTAAAGGGTGTTTCAAAAATTAATGTTATTTGGTATATATGGCCGTATCTTTTGGTACGTTATATACAAACACTTGAATATTAGATAGAATGTCCGTTACTTTCTTTGGTATAATAAAAGTATAAATATTTTCAACTATAAATAAAAGGGTTTAACAATAGTTGATGTTATCTGATGTATATGGCCTAACTGTTGAAACGTTATAGACAGACGGTTTAAATTTACAAAGAACCTGATTGCTAAATTTACTACAACAGCACATATATAATTTGAATTTATAAATTAAAGGGTGCCCCTATAAATGCTGTAATTTGATGTATAATTCCAAACTGTTGAACAGTTGAACAAGTAAAAAGTTTAAAGATGGAATATAAAGGTGTCCCAGTAGTTAATGTAATTTGATGTATGTGGCCATACTCTAGAGCCGCTATAGACAGAGAGATAAAATCTGTTATAAAGTCGGTTTTTTTAAGAATTATTTTACTTAAACGTTTGATTTACTTTTAATTTATATTTTTATTTTATTATTTTTTTAAGATGTGTTTTTGTTAATAATTCTTTTTTTTTATTATTTTTATATGGCCACTCTATCATATCAGCACAAACAGCAAACAGCTAACAGCTGTATTTTTTCATAGTTATTTCGCTTTATAACGATAAATTAATACAATGAACTTTTGCTAATGAACTCGTCGTTTTCAGAGAAGTTTGTCGTTTTGTACGACGTTGCACACTTCGAGTAATGAGACTGATGACTAAGTATGAGTTAAAAGACATTTGAAGAATTTAAGGTCTCTAAATAATTCTCTTAGCTTTAAACATTTTAAAAAGTCCCCTGTCTTTCTGTTAGCATTAGAAAGGCCAATTTGGGGGAACTAATTTAGTCCCCGCATGACGAGGTTTTTACTCTAATGAAATTTCTTGTAATTGGCATAATTTTCATTTCATCGTTAAAGGGTTAATATATTCTCTAGTTACGCTAATATTCACCTTCAACTTCTATCAAGGAGTTTCTTTAATTTTTTGTTAAAAATCAATATAATCGTTTATAATCGCTTGTAGCATATCATCTGTCATCTGAATAACTAAGAGCCGTCTTACAAATTACATAACACATTTTTTGCACCCTTTCATTACAGACTATGGCGTTTTACAAGAAATTTCAAATCAGTAGCTCCATACCAGCATTGCGTAATTTATTGACAGTCTTATCAAACTGTGGATTAAATCCGTTCATCTGTATATGCTTCCTGACATCGCTTAGAAGTAATAATGACGCAAAGAACTTAAAAAGAATTAAATTAAAAGTGTTCTTAAAAATAAAAAATAAAAAAATCAGTAAACTTTTGGCCAAAAAGTTGTTAAAAAAACAAGTTGAAATTCTATTTATCAAATATTTAAACAGATGATAGATGTGTAGATTGTCAGATAACAAAAATAACATCTCATTCATTTATTAACAAATAAACAATTACGTTTTTAAGAAAAAATGTGAAAACACGACGTAATTAGAAAACAGACAAAATGAAAAATTTTGACTAAAAAAACATTTGAGTTTTAAAAAGAAGTGATTCATTTTTTATTTAAATAATGTTTCTTTTATGTTAAGGTACACCACACCTTTTTTAAATAATAAATCAATTAAAATTATGAAACAAAAGAAAAATTGTTTTTAGCAATTTCTAGAATTCATTTTATAGTTCAACAGTTAAATATAAAATAAATTCCAGTTTGAGTGGCATTTGACTGACTGTTTTATTAAAAGTTACAAATACTTTTTAAATACGAGGTGTGTTTACATATAAGGGAAATTTTATTATTATTTTTTTTTGTTGAAAAATGAACATATCAATTATTTATAAAAAAAGGTGAAAACTTTCTTAAAACTTTATTATTTTTTTTTTTTGCAAGCACTGTACTCGAGGATCGCATGTTATGCCCGATGTAATAAAATGTGAGGGCGGAAAAAGTCTTCTGAAGCGCACATATGATTTGGAAATTATCTAGGAGGGCATATTTATATTCGTCGTCTTTATATTAAATTTATATCACCAGGGCAGCAAAAATAAAATTTTTTTAAATCGCTTCCTAGCCCTGGTACCGTTTTTAACTTTACTAATGACTGTTACTATGTTTCAAATTTGCCTCACAGTGCTACGATATTCAGTTGTTTATTTTCGAATCCCAGTAACGCGTATTCAACGCAGATCAGCTTTTTGTTATTTTTTAAATGACAGTATTGGCTGGTGGTAATTTTTCTTTCCTTTTTTTCAAACAGTAGTCTTCTTCGCTCTAATAAAAACGCCTTCATTTTATTTCTCCAGACCTTGAATAAAAGTTAATTCGCTTCCTGTGATTGCAAATTGAGCATTCTAATTTAAAATTTTGTTTTTGCCACTTTTATTTATTCTTTAATTCTTTATTATCGTTTCATAATGTGTGAATCCTGGATAGATTTTTACCAAAATCTCGTGGTCACGGCGAAACTTAAACTTCTCGATGTCTTGTTCAACAAATGAGCGCCGTTAACCTGCGCAAGCTACAATACGATGTACCTCCAAAGAGATCACTAAATCTCGATTCTCTATTTTTCCAACCAGGTCCTTTTAAACATTTCAGCACTAATTGGCACACTCAGTTTTATGGTTTTTACTTTCCTGCGTTCAGGCTTTTCGTTTACTCGTATGTACGTACGCTATAATTTTTTTTCATTTTTCTGATTTAGAAACATCAGGATGTATATAAACTTTTGAAACAATTTATTCAATGCAGCTAATTAGCAACAATTATTTTTCGCTTGTTATTTGTTATTTTTGGTCAATTAAAATTTTTTTATTGTTTTATTTTAAGCTTGTTGGGCCTAACATTTGCTACGTCAATAAAAATGCAATTTATTATTTAAAATGAAAATTTATTTAAAAATAATAAATCTCCTGAAGCAGTGAACAAAAAATTTACGAAACGTCGGGAGAAATTATGTAATAAAAAGTGCATTTTTATTGACGAATGTTAGGCTCAACAAGCTTAAAATAAGAACAGTAAAAAATAAAAAATTATTTTTCTCTATATTTTTTGTGCTGCTGGGAGTTGAACTTATAATTCGTTATTTTTTGTTTCACAACAAATAGGCACCTCTACTAATGCAAGCATTGCAAAATTCTGTTAGCAGTGAAAATGACTATTTGTTTAGCAGTTCAAGAATAGTTTAACATTTTAATAGTCATGGGATTTCTAATCTTATTCTCCTTTCAATATAAATTTAGTGTTTTGTTGTAAAATATTGTAAAGAATTTTTTGCTTGAAAAGCAATAAGAAATTTACATTTAAAATTAATTTATTACGTTGCATTTTTTCGCTTGTTATTTTTTAATTTTCAAACTAAATAGAGAATATACAACTTTGTGCAATTGAATCACATTTTATTATCTTATTTATAATCTTAATTTAAATTTGTATAATCTTAATTAAAAGAATGAAGACTGACTATCGCATACAAGGGTATGATTTATTTATAAGAAATGGTATTCTTTATTTTTATAAAAAATCTTAAGAAAAACTATATTTAAGTGTCACACTGTACAATAGGAAGATACAACTCAAAATGCGACTCTAATTAAACAGAATGAGAAGATTAGCACATCGGGTAGACCTGTCAAAAGGTTTGTCAAGCATTTTATTTTAATTAATATTATATTTATTTTTAGACACCAGTGCCAATTTTAACAGATCTAACTACATAGTAAATCACGTAGTATATCATGGCCTTATACAGGGTAAATAAGAGATAAAACAAACAAAAAAAAAAAAGAAGCAAAAATTATGTGGCCCAGGGTTGCTTTATTTTGCAATATTCAAATAAAACTTCTTCAAACCAAATGAGAACTTAAAGAACATTTTATAATTTTATATTATAAATTTGCACTTTCTTACTGCACCCGCAATTATGTTTTTCAAATAAAAAAGTTAAGCTTTTGTTGTCCTTTCAATTTTGTTTTATTTTGATCAGTCAGTTTCATTTGTTTTATTCCTTATAGAAAGAAAAATATAAATTGTGTTTCTTCATTGGTGACTCCGACAGTTTTGTTTTTGTGCTGTCTCGGATATGTTTTCAGCAGAAGAAGAATTTTTCTAGCCACCATAACTTTTAAAAATACCCGTGTATTTGTAAGAATTCCACCATTTTGGGAAATAAATCCAAAATACTTATATGGTTTGGCCAAATCGAAAGCCAGTTTTTTAATGCTGGAATTTCTCAAGATGTTTTGAAATATCACATGCTTTTTGGTTCTGTGGATTCTAAAGTTGCTGTAAGTCATGCAATCGCTGACTCTCCTAAAAAAACAGCCATGCTTAATAAATTTAAAGATTCTAAGGCAAAGAATTTGCAGAATTTACTGAATCCACATTGTTACGGGAAATGAGACAATTATAATTCGGCAAAATCTCTGACGACATCCTTAAATTCTTATAATTTCAATTTATACCATCAACTTTTAAAACTGTTCTATCTTTAAGCTTTGATAGTTTGGATCAACTTTTAGTCATGGATAATAAATTTAATGAATAATTTTATTTATATTTTTTAAATAAATTTATATTTAAATTTTCAATTATTCTGGAATTAAATTGAACATTTAGGTGTGACTTAAGTCCCGCACTATAGTTACTCTCACACTGAGATCAATCTCTTTAGAATAAGTAGAAAATAAAATATACTTAAATAGTACATATGAACATGACATCACGTTTGAAATACATTAGCGAAAAGATTAAATTTTAAAACCATTTCAAAGTAATGGGGGGTTTTTTAAAAAAACGCAAATATTTTTTAAAGGGATTTTATTTTGTATATTTTCTTAATATGCAAATTTATATTTATATTTGGCTATGCTGAATATTATATACCCTTCACCATATATATAAATTAAGTTAAGTGAAGTAACTTCAATCAAAAACCAAGTATAAGTGTGGACGAGAATTAAAAAATAAGAGGAAAAAAAAATAAATACGACACATAATTTAACATAAAAATGTCATCGGCATATCTAAAAAATTTTAGCATTTTTTGAAAGGTCTCTTTAAAAGCTTTTTAATGATACCCAATTTGATGTCTTTAAAAATATGGTGCACAATCGCTCATTACTCTAAAAAGTTCAGAGGCCTACAACTCGGAAAATATGGGCGGGCGCCACTTTTTCATAAATGTTTTTTCTCATTTTTTAATTCTCTACTGCCCCGCTTATATTTGTTTTTTTTTTGTTTTTTTGATTGCACTTTACTTCACTAAACTAGATTTTTTACAAATCATATTGAACAATGAGATGCAGGCGTGGTGTTTTGTCCACTGCCTCGAAAGACTTGGAGCGATCTTGCTGATTTTTAATAGCCAAACTTTCGAAACTTTGTCTGATCGGTTGCGGTTTTTAAACTTTCTCTAGCTCTTCTAATGCCCTGACAAAGTTGATTTCACGGACAGACGGACATTGCTTAATCGACTTCGCTATGTATAAGAACTCAGAATATATATATAAACTTTTTAGGATCGGAAATGGATATTTTAGAAATTACAAACCGAATGATAAACTTAGATATACCCTTTTTCCACTTTTTTGTAATGAAGGGTATAAAATTAATTAAACCTGCAATTGCCACGTCAATCAATAGCAGATAATTAACTAACACATTGACACAAGTACTTCTTAACTACAACTAACATAACGATTATAGTCGAGAGATGAAAAATAAGTTTGTTTTAAACAAAAATTAAAAAAAAACGTTAAATTTAATCAGCTTCTGTTGTTTTTAGGATTCCGTACCAAATTGTAAAGATGAAAATCAATTGTTTTCGCTACGATGTGTGTTTATCAGTCTGTAATAGCTAGACTGATGCAATTTACTTAGAAATAGAATTACTATAGCTTTTACACATCAAAAGTAATAAAATTAATTTAAACCTGTTTCCATACAGATGTTATTTTCACATGCTATAGAAATTGTTTTCTATTATTCTCTTTTTCATCTTCATTACATCAACAAAAATAACACTGTTATAAAAAATAAAATTTTTAACGGACTTCTCAAAAGAAAAAAGAATGAAAATGTATATATGCGTTTATTAAGTGCCTCACGTAGACCTTTTTACGGACCTTGGTGAAATTTAAGCAGTCACATTTCACCATAACTCGAAAACGATTTATTCGATTTTGGTAACTGAAACACTGGATGCTGCAGCATAAAGTACTATATTTACTTCCTATATTTACTTACTATTTTTTTTTTTATCAGATAAACAGTTTTTTAATTAAAAAAAATAAATAATTGAAAATGGCAACAATTACACGTTTTTATGAACGTTCTTGAGGCTGGATAAAATATGAATAAAATATGCTGCATTCCATTAAAATTGAAGCACAATACTTAATTTTTTCTCTACTTACGCCTGTGATTATGGGCAACTCATGTAACCAGGGTTGCCAGACATTTTTTCCTGTCCCTTTTAGGCGAACATTAAACACCTGAGATTAAGGTTTTTAAAGTAAAATCACCTGAAAGAAACCCCCAATATATATTTCACTCTGCAAATTTTTCCCAGATGTATCTTACAAAAGGGTTGAAGTCATTGGTGCTGTACACTTATTGTTAACAATATATGGGTTATTAAATAAATATTCTAATACATTGTTTAAGTCAAAATTAAAGGAATTGCCAAAATTTATTCATTTGATGGCTGTAGTAACCAGTGTTGCCACATGTATTTTTTTCAAAGTTAGTTTAATCTTTAGAACAGGCTTAATTATAAAATATTTATAAGCATTTTGATCTCTGCATAATAAACGTATAAGAACATAAGCCAAAAATTAAATTTAGTCTACTAAGAAAAATTTATACCAATTTATTAGAAAGCTCTCTACAGTGGCAACGCGCGCTTGCTAAAAAGCTTAAACCTGTTAGTGCATAATTATGCATATATTAATTTCGGTAATTTATTTAACGCTGGGTAGGTGTATGTCCAAACTATATTTTAAATGGAAAAAATTCCTTTAATCTGAGGAAAAAGCCTCCAATCTGACATTACTGAACTTAACCTATGCTTTCAAAATGATGTCCACATGTTATTAAATATTGTGTTCTCTCTCTCTCTCTCTATCTCTCTCTCTCTGTATTTTTGTCTGTCACACATTTTAATATTCACATTATTGTTGAATAAATCTCAACTAAACAATTAATTGATTAAAATTAATATAAATAAATAAAAACTTTTTTTAATTTTATTTCATGTAATTTACGTTACAGCTTTAAAATAAAATGAATAGAATAATCTCATTATAGTTAATTTTTTTAAGATGATGATTCAGTAAAATTTATTGGGAAATGCAAATCACAATGCATTACAGCTTTATGAAATAAACTTGAACTTGAGATTTTAATAGAATCAACATTGCATTGTTAGCATATTGTATATAAAGAATTATTGTAGTTTTGCAGGTAGTTTTCGCAGGGTTGCATTTACTTTGCTGAAAAAAACTTGGTCAATATTCTTTTTAAACCTTTTTTAATTCGTAAGTATTAGATCCACGCCGAAGCTCATATATTTCAGAAAGTTTATCCAGTATGTGTTTGTCCAAGAAACTGTGACTGCATAGGCCTACTTGCTTGCTTACGTACCAGCTAGTGAATCTCAAATACTGCCATTAACCTGGAAATTTCTTCCTACAAGGCTCATGTTAGCGATCGATCCTATATGACTTTAACTTTTACCTCACAAAAGGTCTGTCTATTAAACAAACAAATGTCTGAACATTCAGTGGTGACGGATGCCGCACAAAAACTATTCGAAGCTGAAGCAGCACTAGAAAACCCATTTGCCTGTTCCTTACTGTAGCGGTCATTACGCGTAGGAACTTAGACTAGCTTAATGTCAGAGAGACGGCTCAGCCACTTTTCGTTGAATTACCGAAATATTAGAGTAAGGGAAATTGAACGACATTTATTTAAAGTTATCATAAAAATAAAAAAAGGTAAAATGGTGGATCAGCAAATCTAAAGATTTTGTGATTTTGTAAACATTTTTCATTGGAGTCTACCTTTCATTCCATAAATTTAAATAAAATTATGAATAAATTTAAGAACACCTTTTAAAAAAACTAAATAAAATTGCTACCTTAGCCACAGCATAAATCCGGCTCAAGTACGATTCAGTTAAATATAGGGTTTGAGAAAAGATGATGAGAAACGGGAAGTTTAAAATCATTAGCAGTTTAAAAAAATACACTGATAATTTTTAAAATATTTTGGGTGTGACATTAAAAAAATTTTTTTAAAATCTCGTTACATGTGAATTCTACTGCATCTGTACATAAAATATTTTTGAAAATTTTGATGTTGTAATTAATATGAAATACAAAACACCTATTTTTAGAATTTTTATCTGTCTGTGTTCGCATCACGTAAGAACTGCTGGGTGGATTTGAATAAAATTTTGTGAGAAGGTTCTTAGAATTTTCGTTTAAATATAGGCTACTATTATTGATAAAAATATGTCATTTTGTAGAGAAACTAGAGATACCAATGTGAAGTCACACAATTTTATCGGTATAATGGTACGTACTAAAACAGCGGTCAGTACATTTAATTTTTGTAGATGGAAAATTTTCAACACTGTTTACAGAACTCTAAAACAAATGTTTAAAAACACATTTTTCTAAGTTTTAATTTAAGATAATTAGAAGAAATAAAACAGAACAAACGGTTACTAATCTGTTTTAAAAGAATTTTGAGTTATTCAAAGCCACTAACATTTGAAACACGAACATGGATAATCTTTATAATGCACTGTTGACAACAAAACTTACCTCAGTGAAAAGTGAAATTTTGCAACGAAAACAAGCAACAATTGATTAATTCACAAAACCCCTTGTATCCGTGTATTGTTCAATTAAAACACAATAGTGTATGCTTGTTGTTGGAAATTTTCATATAAAATTTCAATACACCGATACACTTTTATTTTGCATGTTTTTGAGAAGTTGTATTGGTAATCGTGTTATCAACTACATGTGAATTCCATATCAGATTGAGAAGAAGAAATTAAAAAAAGACATTTGTATTGTTGATGTTAAAAATTTGTTAACAAAATAAAGAACAAATGGATAGCATATCAAAAGTATACTTTTTACAAAAAAAATTTAAAATTTTTCTTTTTTCAGTCCTATTGTTCATTTTACTTCCTGAAAGCCTTCTTCTGAATACTTATTTTCTTCTTATTTGCTTTTTGACGTTTAATATACAAAATAAATTGATATAATAATACACTGCGTGTTCACAAGCATATAAACAGAAAGTGTATTCAATACAAATTACATTTTACAAGATTTTGTGATTTAAGCAAATATGTATAGTGAATTATTAAATGCAGTTTTAATCGTTTATCTCTCGTTATGTAGTACAAATGGTACAAATGTAAATATGTATGTAGGTCTTGTCACCTTAATTGTTTTAAGTTTTATAAATTGTTCAAACTATTATGTAATAGTTATTTTTACTGTTTATGTTTTAATAAAACTATGAATTTTTAATATTTCAAAAATTACTTTTTTCTCGGGAATACCGGGAAATCTCGGGAATGCGATAATTTTTTTCCGTTTTCCGGGAAATAAAAAAACTACTGGGAAATCCCAAACCCTAAATGAAGGGCATAATAAGCCCGTCAAACGAGTTATCACTATTTTTTCCCCACTTCAAAAATGTAAACAAATAAGCATAAAGTGATTAAATAACAAATTACTTGAAATTATTACTTACTTTTGTTTCTTGTACATTGTTTATTTACTGTAAATAAGTGTTCTTGACTTTAATAACACTTGAAAAAAGTTGTTTTTTTTAGCAATAATCGTAATCATTAAATTTTAATTGATATTTTAAAATTTCTATACCTACAAACACTTTTTAAGTGAAATGTCACGTAATAAAATAGTGAAATGTTTCTTTAATTGTTGGCAAAAAAACAATGAAAATTAAGATTAATAAATAAAAGTTTACTTTTTTGTTTAAAAAATGTCGTTTTGTTGTTTAAATTAAATTATAACTCATTGTACTAACTTGTAAAATCATTTTTATTAGTTTTAATTTGTTGGCAAAAAATAAACAGAAAGAGAGAGAGAGCTAGTGAGACCTAACAAGATGCAAACATAAGCAAGGTTGCCAGCTTGTTACATTAGGATTTAAAAGTGATTATTTCCTGAATTAAATAAACTTCTCTCACATAAACTTGAGTACATCTGTACGTAAAGATAAAATTGGATAATAGAATTAGACTTTAGCTCAAGCTTATTTACAAATTTTCAAAAAGTTTCAAACACATACAGTGGTGGTCGTATAATGAAACATTTTTTTCAATATATAAAAAAAAAAACACAAAATAATTTTTTCTTATATTAAATTTTATTTTAGTGGCATCAAAAATAGAAGACTAGTTTTATCATTGTTAAAAAAAATATTTGAAACATTTACCTCTGCTCGATTTATTGTAGTTTACTTTTTGTCAATATCTTTAAACCTACTTTTAGTATATTTTAGGACTAAGAGTGCCCACGACTGCTTCCGCGTATCAATTCTAATTTTCTTAGAGTTAAAAATGTGTTTTATAAACAGTGTTAAAAGTTTTCCATCTACGATAATGAAATGTACTAACAGCGGCACCATTACAATTATGTCGGTAAAATTGGGTGCTTTCACAGTTGTATCTCTAGTTTCTGCACGAAATGATTTATTTTTAAGAAAAAAAAAAATTATTCTTTAATTTTAGTCCCAGCCAGGGGTTGAACCAGTGATCTTCATCAATCAAAGTAAAATTTTAATTGATTTAAAAAAAATATTCTTTATTTGATTTTTACAAAAATTTATTCAAATTCATTTAGAAGTTTTTACGTGATGCGAACACAGACAGACAAAAATTTTAAAAATAGATGTTATCTATTCCATATCGATTACTAAAAACACCAACATCAAAACTTAAAAAAATGCATGTACAGAAATGACGAAGTTACTGTTTTATTATATGTATGTATAGATAACCCTTATTTTTATTACATTAATTAAAGCCAGGATTCACTATCATACACAATCGTGTGATTTAGTCACATAAAAATGTGACGGAATTCTGCCCTACTTTAAAAATCGTTTAAATATGGCGTCATGGGTGCCACACTATTATACGAAAAATATGCAAAATCAGATGCTTTTAATATTTTGTTGTTTTTTTCATCTCAACTTCAAAAAATCTACCCTGATCGCATAGAATACATCATTTTATGAATTATTTTAAAAGATTATAAAATCGTACAGATCTGTCAAAATCCTGTCATACTTTTAAGCCACATTATCATACTTTTTGAGCACACATGCAATTTTTGACAGATCGTACGACTGAGTATGATAGTCAATCCTGGCCT
This sequence comes from Cistogaster globosa, assembly GCA_937654795.1. NCBI lineage: Eukaryota > Metazoa > Arthropoda > Insecta > Diptera > Tachinidae > Cistogaster > Cistogaster globosa. The sequence goes on from OW569407.1 coordinate 8,439,328, forward strand.
TTAGGCACATTTTTAACTAATTACTCCCAAAGTGCAGTGGACATTAAATTTCAAGCCGCTTTAATCTTTTCCACAATTCATTCTAATTCTCAATTGGATTAAGATCAGAATATTAAACTGGACTTTTTAAAACATTGTTTTTGGCGATAAGCAAAGCTTCCCAGTGTGCTTTGGATTAATGTTGAGCATTATATTTTATAACGGCGTTAAATTTTCCTTTGTAACTATTTTTGTATTGTGGTGGTCTATTTGTAAAGAAATTATGGCTATTGCCCCAACTCTGAGCAAAACAACGCACTCTAGGCCAGTACGTTGTTACCAGTTTAACTATTTTTATATTGGCCCTTGTTGATGCTGTTGATTCATGAGACGCAAAACTTGAATTTATCGCTTCAAAGCACATGAAAAAAATAAAAAAAGAAGACGTTTATTTTGCAAAACCAAGACTAGATTTTAAATTCTTTTTTAAACAGATGGTTTTTAGATATGCAATACATCCATGAAAAGAAACTAGACTAAGCGTACGTTCTAATGTTTCAGATGATACTTCATGGCCATGCAATGTTTGCACTTGAGTCTGTATCTGCTCGGGACGTGTAAATGGATAAGATTGGAATATTCTTTTCATAGTTCTGTGTTCCCTAGATAAAAAAGAAACAAAATTGTTAAGGAAAAGCATCGTTTAAATTATTTGGCCACCACTTTATATTAAAAATGATTAACTTCAAATTTTTACAGAAAAGGTGCTAAGATTCAGTCTTACCCGCTTATCATATTAAGCACTAGACTATATAATATTTCGGTCTGATTAGAAAATGTGACAACACTTAAATTCTGTTTTAAACTCATCAATTAAAGTATTTTTTTTTTTTTATAAAAATAAGATTTTTTATATTAATTTTATTAATTAATTTTTTATATTTATGCCAAGAAAATTATCAAGTGTCGAAAAATATTGACAGGATTTGCTTATATAGAAGAAAAAAGAAAAATCGTCAAATATATATAATAATATAATAATAATATTTGGCAATATAATTTGACAACCCTAAATATATTTTATACCAATCACTCTCAATTAAATGCACTGAGGCAGACTGTTAGCAGAGCAACCAAAAACTAATGTTTTTTAAATATAGATAATAAAAAAAATATATCTAAACCAAAATACATAAAAAGTATTACAGTTATTTTTAAAATTATTAATCATAAGTTGCCATTTTTTTTTCAAGTCTTTTTTAAAAATTGCAGCAAATTTCTATCAATGAGTTTATACTATGAAATTTTTGCTGCCTTTATCATTTTTAACCGACTTCAAAAAAGAAGTAAATAAAAAATTTGTCTGATTGTTGATTTTTTTACACATAAAATAATGTACATACATATGTAATTTTATTTCTTTAAATTATTTAACTGTTTTTAATACAAAACCGATTTGTAAGCATAATCTATCGAATAAAGAAAAAATTTCCCAAATCGGTTAAGAGTTACTGATCTCTGCGTGCACAAACATACAAAAAAGCAACATTCAGAGAAATTGATAACCTTTTTCCTTTTTTTTTATTGATTTAGGAGAGAAAGGTGTCTTGGATGATCTATAACTACTTTATATGAACATTTTGTATTGATAATTTTACTTCTCAGACGCATCGCCTGTTTTAGTCATGTGATAAAATTTCAGAACCTATAATAATTCTAGTTTGTTATATTGATTATCTAGATAAAATCAAAACTTTCCTTTGAGTTAAATATTTGTCATTATTTAATTAACAATTACGGGGTGTAATTGCTAGGCACTCCTTTCTTTACATGAGGCTGCTTTTTATTATATTTTTCAAAAGACTTATTTACTCTGAGGTAATTAATTAACACCACTTAGTTATCATCGTCTACCAGGAATTTTAACAACAAACAAACATTATAAACCATTTTTTTGTGAAATATAAAGATTATTTAAATATTTGCTTCACTTAGCTCAGCCCGTGCTCTGTCTTCTAAACATGTGAACGTGTATTTAAGACGAAAGCCACTTGATTAAAACACTAAAACCATATAAATCGTTACGTTCTCATGGCTGCATATTCCCACATAATTCTTTTGGAACTCAATAATATTATTGGAAAAATATTATTCTCACCCCGATGCAGATGTCAATGTTTTGCCGTACACCTGCCCTTAACTCTGAAGGTCTTGTAAAGTTATCAAATTTACTATTTTATCAATAAAGTAATATTACGAAAACTTTATCATCGTACAAGTGCTTAGAATTTAATTTTTTAATTGTTTTTGGCATTTAACTGACGTAATTCATTTAACACATTTGCAAGCAACTATCGCGCGATAACTGTTTGAAAGAAATTGTTTAATTAATTATTTACAAGGCAGTGTGTATTTTAAAGAGCATTATTTTGTAAGATATTTTTATGTACCACGCCGGAAGTAGGGCACATAAAGCCTGCAATTTTGGAACTCTATTTATTTTTGAATCGAAAGCTTAAAATCTGTGAGTGACCTTCTTAAGCTACATTACCTTAAAAACTTAAACGACTGTAAGGGAATATTGTTGGAAATATGACTCTTCTTCATATGATGTTCCCTCGTTTGTAGCAAATCTTTTTGTAAAAATCTATGGATCCTTTCATGTTGCCTGGTGTATCATGTCTTGTAACACGATGTTGTCTCGTTTGTAGAATGCAATTGTGGTGTGAGGGTGGTCTTACGATTTTTTTTTTGCTTTTAATCCATGTTTAATTCGATCTTGCCTCTGTGTAAAAGTTTAGCATTACAATAATTATTTTAGTCAATTGATTATTAAAAAAAATGATTTAAACTTTTAATACTGCGTATGCACATATGTACACCCCATCAATTATACAACCCATCAAATCTAAATTACCTTAAGAAAAAAATAAAATAAAAATTATTTACAGTCTGTGTTAAGTTATATTTTTGTAACCCATTTCTTAATAACTTTTAATTAAGACATCACGTTAATTTCAACCCAGTCACTTTGTCAATATATTAATTACTATAAATTAACATAATATTTAACGTTTTGCAAATGCATTTGTTTAAACAATTTTCATTTCTATGTGAGTGCGTGTGTCTTTTTATTTAATGATAAAATTGCAGAGATGTGAATAATAAATATAAAATGCAGTGCTTCAATCTGTCATGTAAACAGATGTCTCACGTCTTATGTCATCATGTTAAGAAAATGTTTAAATGTAACTAAACTGTGAATAACTGACAGATAGCGGGCAAATTTAATATGTAAGATGCTGACAAAAATTATAATCGTAATTGCAAAAATGAATAAGGTGACCATAACAAAGTATGTAAGTATATTTAAATAAAAATATGGATGTAAAATTTAAATAAAAATATTTATGGCATTATAATTTTATCTTCATATTGGCATAATAAAAAATCTTTGCCAAAGTAAAATATTGATAAAATTGCCATATTACGTTCAAGTTTATGTACCTCTGGTGAACACTAGAGGCGCTACATAACTATATTTATACAAGTAATTCAACAATAAGTTTTAATTCTTATGTTGAATACAAACAAGGCAAAAGTACCTAAGTCAGCTATAGAAATCATGTTTTATTTTTGCAGTGCAGATGTGGCAGCCACACAAGACACATTTAAAGACAAATCAGTACTGTGTGTTTCTGCGTAAACACCATTTGTTTGCATTTTATTTTTAATTTTTTATGCTTCGTGAAACACGAAACAGCCCTCAGACTACAACTGATTACAACCAGATAACAAAAAGAGGCTTTAAAAATCGGTACAGACGAAGAAACATCAAATAGGTTTATGTTTTCTAAGAGTTAATTTTCCCATCTGTTTAAAGCGTAAAAGGACATATCCAAGTCTGTCCGTCCGTGTTGAAAACAGCTTTGCCAAAGCACTAAATGAATTAAAGAAAATTTTAATATGCCAGTCAATCAGACATAGTTTCGAAAATATTGCTATTGTAAATCGGCAAGATCAGTACATGTCCATCGAGGCAGCGGCAAAACAAGACGAATGCCTTTAATTTTTCCATATCACTTGTAACAAATTTAGTTTAGTGAGGAAACTCCAATGACAAAAAACAAATATATGGGGTGATAGAGAATTAAAAAATAAGAAAAAATAATTGAATACATAATTTTCGCTCGCCCATATTTTCCGACTCATGGGCCTCTGAAACTTTGATAGAAAGCACGATTGTGCACCACATTTTTTAAGATATCAATATAGATATCATTAAAAAGCCTTTAAGGAGAACTTTCAGAAAATATAAAAATTAAAAAAAAATCTTAACCCATTCAGAGCCGATGTCATTATTATAAAAATTATATTGAGTACTTAATTTATTTTCTTATTTTTTATTTCTCTGTAACGTCATCAATCTTAACATCATTTTTTTTTTGTAACTCTACTCTGCTTTATATATTTGCATGCAAGTAAACTTATTATTAAATCCCTATTTTGTTGCTCTATCTAGCCACTCTAATGAAATGCTACAATTATCTTATTTAACTTTGTTTCATTTTTTTTCTTATTCGTAAATATTAAAATTGCACGATCATTGTAAATTATTTTCTTATTTAAACAAGAAATATTATGATAATATTTTTTACAACATGATGCATTCAATTTGCAAATGTAAATCTTCTTCGCTGTGTTGCAATAAATGGAGGCACGTGAACTTTTATTTTTTAGATAAAAATCGGTGAAACAATAATTATTGTAGTTTGTTATTGTTGCAATATGATTTAATATTACAATACAAAAATCATTTCTTAGTGTAAATAAAATTTTAGTATAAAAATGTTATAAAATTATTATAAAATATAAATAAATAAATTTCTATTGTTTAAAGCTATATTTTGTAGAAAAAAATTTTAGAAAAAAGATTTTTTACAAACAATTTATCTGTAAAATAATATATTGCCATATTTTCCATTACCTAAGGTGATTTTTGTAAGCGTTTTGGCGAAGTACAAATTATTTATCGAAGGACCAGGTGGCATTTATGTCATATAAGACAGGTAGTCAGAATTTTATATTCCTTTACACATTTAAAAACCTTAAATTGTTTCATAGTTAAAAGTAACTTCTAAAAACAGAATGAGAATTATATAAACTAAATTTTTATTTGATGAGTTCGTACCTCATTCAGTAAACGTTAACTTTCTTTAATCTCTATTTTTATAAAACATATGGGGAATTATTTCAGTTTCATTACATAAATTTTTGCCAAATGCTAAGTAAACTCCACTAATATGTTTTACGTTCTTATAAAAGATAACGAAATTGTATGCTTTTAATAAATTAACAATTTGTAGTAAATACTACGTTTATGTTTTAAAAGTAACAATTCTAGAAAGTAAACTCCGCAACTCTAGTTTTGCCTGGGATTTTCGGGTATTTCTAAGCCTTAGTTTCTTTCAGTGTACAATATATTTGGCTCTTGAAAAGACTGTTTTGTGTTCTTCAAGTTACTCAATTATTGTATTAGAAGTTTATTTAATATCATGCTTGTTTTGGTAATATCTTTAACGACACTATTACATAATACATTGACATTGACTTTTGCAATTATTTTTTTAACTTTGACATTCATTTTTCTCACTCAAGACTTCTTATGGCAGTGGACACTAAATAATAATTTCTTGTTGGGATAAAATAGTCCCAAGTGCAATAGTCAAAGGACTCGGAAATTTCAAAAAGTCTGACGTTAAAACTAACAAAAAAAAAAAAAAAAATAGTAAAATAAAATATAAAAAAATAATAATAATAAAATAAAATGATTAAATAATTTCCGAAAAAATACGGAATTAGTTTTATTTCGACTATTTTTACTAGGACTAATAAGACGACTAGAAGTAAATTACTCTTAAACGTATTCGACTTCGAATTCATTCTATTCAGGACATTTACTGTTATATTTTAAATTTCTCTTGTAAAATAAAATCCAACTCTTTATCGTCGTTCATATTTCTTTCTGGATATGCATCATTCTATAGGACAACATTGGAAAATGACTTTCTTTCTAATATGAGTCCTACTAAAGAAAAACTAGACTTAACAGTCCTAACTTGAGGCATAGTTTTCAATTGTAGAATGTACGAGTGCTTCTGATTTCAAAATATTTTGTCCTAACAGCAGCAAACTTCAAAGACATTCACCATATTCTCTCAATTATCATGGAAATTTCTTACCCTCACATTATGATCCCATATTTTTACCAAATTACTTATTTTACAACTTAAGGCAGAAAATTTTAGTTGAAACGTTAATTTGAAGCTGATATACAATAGCGATAAAGTGCTATAAATAATAGCGTTTAAAAAAGTACGTTGCATAGAAACTGATTCATAGAAAAAAATTGTATTGTTGCTTGGCAGAAGTCAAAAATAAATAGAACAAGTAAGAGTGCTATATTCGGCTATGCCGAATCTAATATACCCTTTAACATTTATGTAAATCTAGTTTAGTGAAGTACTGCAATCAAAAATACTAATCTTAGGGTGACAGAGAATTTAAAGAAATAATAAAAAAATAATAATAAAAAAAATTAAGTACTATAAAAAAGCAACGGCTCTTAATGGGTTAAGATTTTTTTTAAAATTTTATTGTTTACTGAAAGATTTATTCAAAAGCTTATAATTAATACCCTAATTGATATCTTAAAAAATATGGTGCACAATCGTCCTTTTTTATGAAAAGTTCAGAGGCCCATCATTTGAAAAATATGGGCGACCATCAATTTTTTCACTTGATGTTTTTTTCTGATTTTTTACTGCTTTATCGCCCTCTTTGTTTTCACAATCCATGGGTCATCCTTTAATGTATTATTTTCTTTTTAAACTTGTTACAGCGATCATAAAAATACGTTCTTTGAGTATATTTAAAATAAGTTCTTGTGAAATTAACGTTACTATTGAGATACCTTTTAATTTTAGATCAATTTTATATTTGGTTTAAAAGCAAAGTAGCTTAAATTTATAAAGTAATGATTGTTTTAGGTTTCCTTTTCTGCATTTTGGGTTTTTGATGAAGTTTAAATTTTGTAGTAGAAGTTTAGTCCGTCGTTTTGTGCAGCCTCAGTATTTGTCATCACCAACAATTTATAATTCGTAGAGAACTCTAGAAAGGGAAAAAGGCTTCGCTGCAGAATAAATAGGAATAGAAAAATTCTCATATTCTTTCTTAAATATTTCGTAAGTCAAATAAATGGAGGTCAAAAATCAAAAATTTATTTAGAGGTAGCGAATCAGAATTTCGCCTTTTTTTTGGGTAGAGCGCAAATAATTCAATTTTTCTGTGATCTTAAAGCTTTTGTTCAAAGTTAAGTTTATCAAGAAACAAATAACTTCCATAAAGTATGACGTAGAAAAAAAGTTTAGCTAAATTTTATGTTGAAAGTAATTCATCAGGCCGATCCTACTGTTTTAATATCTTTATTTCGCAGCAGTCCGTAACTGGCTGTCAATCAATTAATTTGATATGATTTACCAAATTGAAAAACAATAAAACTAAGTCGATAAAGTTGTCTTGATCGTTATACACGTGTTTTTTTTTTATCTTATCAGTAGTTGGGATTTTAATGTTACAGATAAAGACAGTTACAGTGGCGAGCAAAATTAACACAATTCTATGTATTAAGTTAGTCGGATTTTTTCGCCGATAAATATTATACTGTTGTCATATCTTTCGGTAAAGACCGTATTTAGAGTTTATTTGGTAAACAGCCAGTAAAGACGGTTTTCACTGAAAGATATGACAACAGTACAAATCTATGTGTTTCATTGTTAAACCCTTCACCACAGGTGGAAGAAGGGTATGCCGCAGTTTGTCATTCTGTTTGTAATTTCTAGAATATTAATTTCGACTTCATAAAGTATATATATGCTGAGATCTTATGCATAGCAAAGTCGATTGCGCAATGTCCGTATGTCCGTCTGTAGGTCCCTGTTAGTGTTAAAACCGACTTTGTCAAAGAACTAGATGAGCTAAAGAAAATTTAAATACGCCAATCGATCAGATATAGTTTTGAAAATTTTGCTATTGAAAATAAGCAAGATCGGTCCATATGCCTATAGTTTCTTCATATCATTTGAAACAATTAGTGAATTAAATCCAGTCAAAAGAAACAAATAAATGGGACGATAGAGTATTAAAAACAGAAAAATAAACATCAAGTTAAAAAATTGGCGCTCGCCCATATTTTTCGAGTTATGGGACTCTGAACTTTTCTTACGAAAGTACAACTGTTCACTATATTTTTTTAAAAATATTTTGATTTTGATGGTCTTTGTACGAAAGATTTATTATCGGAGAAAAAAAATAAATTTAATTTTCTGCTCTACAAGGCTTTAGCTCACTGCTGTTATTGTTGACTGTACTAGTGAGTGATTTCCTAGCGGTTCATATTGGAAGTTAATTTTCTACTTTTGATATGCGCTGCACAGACTCATTTCCAATCAAAATATAATCATTTATTTGCGATTTTCGCAACACAAACTGTCTTTCTTCTTAGCAGACCAAATTGCAGTGAAGCAAATAATAAATTAGTTCAAATTGAAGACCTGTTTAAGTTAATGCATAGAACTCCCTTCCTCTAAAAATTTTATTAGTTTAAATACTTCTGTTATCACTTGAATTCTGATTCTTAAAAAAAATTTTCCATTTATTTCCCTTTTAATTTTACGTTGATTTATGTTGTTGCTTTATTTTTTGCTCTCTAAAGGTGGATTCAGCCATTTTGTCCGGACAAGTTTTTTGCTCGAACAAAATTTTTTTTTATATGTAGTTCGACATTTCTCTCAGAGAGTGAGAAGATTGGTTTTGTTCAGCAACTCTCAGCTTGATTTGGTTTTATTTTAATTTGTTTTGCTTGGGTTCATAATAAAGAATAATTTTTCAATAAAATTTTTTTAAAAAATGGAGTGCAATATAGCAGTTGATCTCAAGCTTATTATGGAAATGAAAATGCCGGGAAGAGAATGCTTGTACGAAATTTGTCTAACTAAAAATTTTATCCGGACAAAATGGATGAATCCACCTTAAATACTTTATATTTGTAATTACATAAAAAAAATTTTCATTAAAAATTTATATTCTCGAACGTAGGAAAAACAAGCCAAGATGAAGGATGAGTTGAACTCAAACACAGTTAGAGAACAATGGTATGGTGGAAGTTTTTTTATGCTCGCAACTGTATAAGTTTGTTTACAACTTTGTACGTAATTGCTATAATTATTGATTATAATTGTTTTAATTTTACGCACTAGAGATTTTTTAAATTTATTTATTATTATTAAACTGCAAACCAAAACGTATTTAAAAAGAATGAAAAATAATTTTTAATAATTAATTATTGCTTAAAAAAGTAACTGCTTGAAAAAAGCTTTTATTAAATTATATTTTATTTGGGTTTAATATTAAATATATTGAATTTTTTTATTTAAAATTTACGTGTTAAAATTTAAGTTTATTTTCATTCCCAAAAAAAAAGAAAAAAAAAACACTTTAGAGTCCTACTGTCTAAAATCTTCCAAATTAAAAACAAATTTATTTTGTAATGCTTTAAAACCATTTAATCATTGATTAATGTTAATCATTTGATTTTTTAATTATTTATAAAATAAACGTTTTCATTAAAAAGCATTACCGTTGTTTTCAATAAATAACTGTCAATTAAATCATTGCATTAGCATTATTTATCATTTAATGCTAATGAAATTAAAAATGTATTAGTCTGCTTATTAATTTAGTCTATTTTACCCCTGTTAGAAATCTTCTTGCGGTAATTTTATAAAACCAACCAGTGTTGCCGTTGGAAAATTTTAATTAAATTTTTCTCAGCCTTTAAAACTTATTAACTCTTAAATTTTTTAAAAATATGTATGCTTTTTAATAAACTTAAATTTTCTGATTTATGGTGGTACACAAAAGACTGAAAAATAACAGTTTAATAAAATTTTGTTTTTAATGTTGTTTTGTACTTTTTGCGAACTCTAAATATTTAAGAAATGTTTAATTCACCGAAAATAAACAAATTAAACGGCAAATAATTGCTAAGGATTAAATTTATTCAAACGAAAGAGATCCTATCAAACTTGGTAGAAAAAAAAAACAAAAATGGCAACACTATGATTAATAATAAAAATTATGTTTTGTACTCAAAATTCTTTATGAAGAAACAATTATAATAAACAGGGTATTAAGTGTTTTTAGAAGTGGCTTAGGCTTCTCCAGTCTGGTTCATTTATGCCAATTCGTACAACTCCTTTTCGAAACAACTTTTTTAATTTCGATTTAACATTTCCGGCTAGAAAACTTGTCTCATCAATTTATGAACTTTTAAAATAAATTATTTTTATTTTGTTATTTCCTTCCCTTTAAAAAAACTTATTTGCTTGAAGCAAAGAATGTTATCTTTAAAACTAAAATTTTCAATTTTTTATCATAAAAATTTTCCATTTTATTTATTTTATCAAAAATAAAATTTTTTTTTTTTTAAATTTGTTTAAACAATTCAATTGTTTATAATTTACAATTTCTATTATAAAATAATAAAAAAAATTATACTTTCTTTTTGTTGGTTTTGTTACAAAAATAAATGAATACGTAACGTAAACATTGTTGTTGTATCACATTGTTGACTGTTATTAAAATTACAATAAAATGGTAACTTGGCAATTCATACGCAATTTTAATGGGCGAATAGTAAATATTAAATTGTTACGCAATTACTATTATAAAAATGTTATTAACGTCATATTTAATCATTTATTGTAAGAGTCCATGCCATTTTATATGAGTACATGTTTGAGATGGTGAAGATAAACAGTTGGCAGTCTTAGTATCAATCAAAGAGGAAATTTTTATAATTATTAAGCGGCTATTCAAAAATATTACATGTGAGAGAGCTTCAATAATAAAAAAATTTTGAAATTCATCCAGCGTCGCTAACAAATATGAATATTACCCGATTACACGAGTATGATAACATGTCATCAAACTGTGCTTACATGACAAGTTTGACCGTCTAAAAGCCGCTTTAGAAAATAACCTGTTGTACCCGGTTTTGCTCAGGTCTACTTTTATAGTTTTTATAGGCATTGGTAAAAGGAAAACTCACTTAATTATCTGCTCTATTACAATAATAGCAGTAATAAATTCTATAATTGAAAAAAAGAATCGAAAAAAATCAAAATGTTTTCATTGGGTAAAACTGTTTTATATATTCGAATTTGTTTCGTAAAACTGACACTTTTGCCTGTTAAAGAAAAACAACTTCTATTTTATTTTTGTAAAAAATCGAGTTCGTGCTCTTCTTTACTTTTGCTTTTACACATGTTTAATTAAATGTTTGTCTAAGCACAATTTTAGAACTAAAAAGTTAAATTTTTTAAAAAACTTTAAATTAAATGACACATCTTTGATAAGAACATTCAATCTGAATGGATAACACCGAGCTAAACTTGAATATCCCTGAAACAACACAGTGTTGCAAAGACAAAATCAGTTGGTAAAACACATCTTCGATATGATTTAAAATAAATCAAGTGATTTAAGTGGTTTTGGTAGCTTGAAAAATGTATGGAAAATCAAGCAGCAAAACGCTTGATTTAAACAAATCAAGACAAAATCATGTAAATGAAAACGAACTATTTTTTAATAAACATATATCGCTTTAAATTGGCGATTAAGCTTTGAAGTCCGAAGGAGATGTCGAGCCGCAAAAATACACTGAGACGAACTGATGCAATATAAACTTTAAGGCGAAAATCTTTGACAACATGAAGCGAATTGCGATATAAACACGCCTGTTTTAAAGAATATTTACTACGGCCTATTGCAACCACTGTTAAAAGGCGGTTTACATGGTCACAGAAGTCTCAGGATTTGTCAAAATTTTGTGCAGAATATTACCAGTGGGATCGTCTAAACCATATATGTAATGAATCTGCACAAATTGAGAGCAATTACGGATGAAAATTTTACAGTCGCATGGCTCTCTATGTTTTTTGAAAAATTTCAAAAGACAATTACGAATCATTAGATCAGGGATGCATAATTCTGCAAACCGCCCAAAAACCTGTGTATACCAATTGTGTAAACGCGATAAACAGTCGTAAGATTTTTACTCTCATTTTTTAAAATACGGATGAATTTTTATATTATTTTCTCTTGGATTTTACGAACGTAAAGTCGTACCGTCTTAACTGCCCTTTAAAAATATATCAGCCATTTCGCCGTGATTGATCCATAAGCAAATTTACAAGCCTTAATTTTTATGCCCTTCACCCCAAAAAGTGAAAAAAGGGTATATCTAAGTTTGTAATTCCGTTTGTATTTTCTAAAATATTCACTTCCGATCTCATAAAGTTTATATATTCTGAGTACTTATTCACAGCGAAATCGAGCGATGTCCGATGTTGGAATAAACTTTCCCATGGCATGGGCTAGCGAAAATTTATATACGCCAATCGATCAGACATAGCTTCAAAAGAGTTCCTCTTGAATATCAGCAAGATCGATCCATGTCCCTAGAGGCAGTAGGCTAAGCACCACGCCTGCCTCTAACTTTTCCACACCTATAAGAACAATGAAATATTAAAAAAAAAAAACATATATATATATATATATATGTATATGGAGCTACAGAGAATTATAGAGAAGAAAAACACATCAAATGAAAAAAATTGGCGCCCATACATTCCGAATTATGGGCCTCTGAAATTTTCATAAAAACGTTCGATTGTTAATATGGTCAATATGGGTATCATTTAAAAGCTTTTGAAGAAATCTTTAAGGAAATACTATAATTTTTTAACAATGTTTAACCCATTAAGAGTCGGTGACATTTTTATGTAAAATTATATATCGTACTTAATTTTTATTTCTTACTATTTTTTAATTTTCTTTCACCCCAATATTTGTTTTTTAAATAAAATCTACTTCGCTAAGCTAGATTTACATACATGGTGAAGGGTATATAAGATTCAGTTTAGCCGAATATAGCACTCTTACTTGCTTTAAATTGGTTTTAAAAATCTTTCACTACTTTTTGCAAAAACAAAAAAGTAAAAACGCATTAATAGCAGACTTTATAACGCAATTAAAAAAATTTTAAAAAGCAAAGTCAGCAACCTTAAATTGCAATAGAAAAATTTTAAATATTTTTGATAAAAATATCAAGGTCAGGCGATAAATCAAGATAAAAAAATAAGAAAATAAGTAAAAATTTAAATTTACCACATGTTATAAATATTTCTTGTAGTGCTCACAGCCAAATATTTTTAAAAACTTAAATGTCTGGCTGTTATCTTTACAGTTTTAGCTCTTGTCTAGTGTGATCTTAGGCTTTTCGTTACTATGTTCAGAGAGTTTATTAGCAGTTATCATTATCCACTTTATTGTGAATTTATCGCAATATTCGAATATTTTTTTATAAAATCTTAATTTACTTAAACGAACCTAAAGGTCTTTCTGTAAATAATAAAGAGTACTAATGCCAAGCAAGTTTTGTTAAAAATTTAGTCTCCAACAATTTCATTTTTATTATGGAGCCAGCACTATGGGTATGAATCATATTACCATCATTCAGATCCTTGGAGGTAGCTAATTTCCTTTACAATCACCATGACAAAGGAACTTTTGTTTTCAACAACAGAAGTAAAACAGCCAGGCCATAATTTCTTACTTTGATAAAATTTTTATTAAAGTTGTTTTTTTCTTTGATATCAATCACAAAATGACTTTATTATTCATTTAAACACATGACAATAACAACCAGCAATAGAGAGGTTAATAAAAATTTGAACAATAAATAAAATTTTAAAATGATAAAAATTTTTATAGGAAAAATTGTAGAAAAGCAACAACAAAATTTATAATAAAACGTATCACGCGAGACTCTGCCGATAATGAACGTGATTTTTGTCTCGCCTCATATTAAACGTTTGCAATGAAAATCATACAATCCGTGATATCGTTACTATTTGTTCTCTTCACACACCACCACCTTCAATTATAAACAGATTGTGATTTTATTATCATAAGTTTTTTTTTTATTTAGATATAAAATCACGAGTAAATAATATTGTTGTAAAACTTTCTAAGTCCATGAAAATGGATAAGCAAAAGGGCTGGACTTATCATGTGATACTAATTGTAAGAGTGAGAGTCTTTTACAACGTGAAATATATGAACTTGATAAAAGCAATTTTTTTCTTCAATATTATTATTTCTGAATAATTTTTTTTTATCTCGGACAAGCACTCAGGGGAAGGCCCCTACTTAAGCAATGTTTTGTGCCAAAACTAGAAATTTAGTTTGTAAAGTTACAGTGGCGAATTCATTCATTTACGCCGTGATTTCTTCATGATATAGTAACTTCTTTAAAATTGATATTTTACGTTACTTTTGGGTCACTTGGTGTTATATTCGTTTTTTTAAAAACCTTATCAGTTTACGGACTATTTCAAAAAGTGAAACAATCAACGTCGTCAACCAACTGAAAAATTCGTTAACACCGAAAAGCGTTTAAGGTGAAAGGGGTGTGATTTTAAGTAACAGCTTGTCGATTAATTATTTTTACATTTGTTTTTCAGTAAAAGCAATTACACTACTCACATCCGTTTCATTTTTAATTGGCCTTATTATTTATCACGAACTGGCGATGCAAGCACAAGACTTAATCGTGCTAAATGAGTGTCAATAAATTATTTTTTAAACTTTGGCATACTCACATGCACAGCCATTGCAGAGCGTTAGTAGTTACAATAAATTCGTTGCAAACTTATAGAAAGAGGCATGAATAAGCTTCTAATTAAACAGCATGTGATATTTTTGAAGTCTATTCGAATAAGGCGAATCAATTAATACGTTATAGGAATCGCGACTTTACGTGTTAAAATTTTTTTAATGCAGTTTAATATTCTGATTATCTCAGACGAAATTGCAAATTCAATCATTTATATCGCTAACACAAATTTTAAGCTTTACCCATGGCGTAATCAAAACAAAGTTTGACATTTATAGCAACGGGGAAAATCAATGAATTTGTCACTGCAATCACCTCGTACATGAATCGCTATGACTTAGCCCAAGTGAATCAATTACGAACTTGTAGCAATAACAAATTCACTGGTTTTCGCCGGTAACCTAATTTTCAAACTTCATATAGAAAAAATTTTTAAAATACATTTTTTATGTAGTTTGATATTCGGCCTAACGGCGAATATCAATGAATTCGCACTCGCTAACAAGTCGTAATTGATTCGCCTTGGTCTTCATTTATAAAAATATGTGTACAATTTTTTTGTATGCAGTCATATCAAGGCACATTTAACAAGGTGTATGAAAGGCGAATTTCTCGTTTCGAACAGGACTCTGCTCGTCTAACGAAGCGGGCTGAAATAAAGAGGGCTTCGGCGAAAATTAAAAAATTGCCTACACTACTACATGGTAATCGATTCGCCTTTGTTATAACTGTTATAATTTCGCCGTGACTCATCCTATAAAAAATTGAGTTATTATTTTTTTTATACAGTCAGATATGAGAAAAAAAATAAATTCTATATTGCCAGGGCGAATTAATAAGAGGTGGCCTTAACAGCTTAGATGACTTTGTGATTTTTCCTTTTTCGAATGTCAAAAATTATAATCTCCTTTTGAACTCCTGTATTTTTGACAGCCGAAGACGATTTTTACAAAAACACAATGTGCATATTTCTTTCGCAGTGTTGTATTCATGGCGAATTAATAGTAGGTTGTCTCGATAGCGTATTCATTGATTTTGGCCGAAATGTTAAGTGTTAGACACTCAATTTTTTATGTATGGAGTTTGACATTTCAGGTTTTGCCCAAAATTAATGAATTCGCCATTGCGACCACCTAGTATAGATTCGCCTTGACCGTAAATGCACCTATTATGAATTCACCTTGCTTCATTGCCATCATGGCGAAATAATTTACCAGGTGGCAGCATAGGCGAATTCAGTATTTTTTGCTGGCGTACACCACTGTCAAACTCCATATATAAAAAATATACACAAATTTTTTATATATGGAGTTTGACAGTGGTGTACGCCAGCAAAAAATACTGAATTCGCCTACGCTGCCACCTGATAATCGATTCGCCTTGATTGCCATCAAATGGTTAACAATTCGCCTTGCAAAAGGTATAAGGAACATAGAGCGAAATTGATCACTAGGAATTCTTCCCGGTATTCCATTCACCTTGTTTTTATTATGACATCCATTAATTAAATTACATTGGAAACCCTTTTAAAACTATTCCGTTTTGTATTCAAATTAAAATTAATTTTTAAATAAAAATTTTATTTTATAGAAAATGTCGCTTGTAACGCGTTCTCGTTACCAGCCCGTCGTACGTTTAGGCAATTGGTTCGAAGACATTTGTCTTGAACAAGATAAACTACGGGTATTTAAAGATTTACGCGATCGCGGAGAATTACTAGTTGAAAAGACTCGTAAACTTTATAACAATTTTCATAAAGAGATAACACTTGAAGCACCCAAGGAACACATACGCTTTGGTGCCGTTGTACAGCTTATGCCATATGATATGCGTATCTGTGAATATAATAATTCGGATGTACATGCAGCTCTGTCAGTTATTATCAATGAACATGTTGTGCGTCATAGTCAAAAAATAAGCGATGAATGTGAATTGACTATAGCGCCTTCAGTCAAACCCTGTGTACGCAATTCATTTCGTATTATTAGCAACGATGACAAACCACACACTGACGAATCGCTAAAATATGGTCAACGTTTTCGCTTGGTATGTGTTGAGACAAATGATGATCCTTTGCTGTTGTATAGCGCCCAAAAATCAGCAAATTTAACGACAATTATTCCATCAACTTTTAGTTCGAGAAAATTCGGAGAATTAAATTTGAAAGTTGGATTGTGTTTTAAGAGGGTGAGTTATTTTAAGTTCAAAAATTCTCTATGATCCTTGAAAGTTTACTTAAATTTTATTAAAAAAAAAAGAATCCTGGATGAAGTGTATAGAGGTTTAAGTAGCCTAATGTACAATTAGAACACATTTTTTATTAAGGTTTTTGAAATTTTATGTTTTTTTAGAATTGTGGTCCTGGCAGGGAAATACCATCCGCCTATACAGATTGGTTTTGTCAACATATTGATCCTTGTAAGCGTTTTGAAACCGAGGGTACACCTTTGCCGGTAATTATTATTAAAATATATGTTTTGTTTTTTAATCCTAAATATATTTCTTTAATTTTTAATGTCACATAAAGTCTAACAAGCCTTTGGTTATAACGCATTCAGCCACAAATCGTAATTTGGCAGCCGAAAATGTGGTGATACAAACTTTATTTGGACCGGTAAGTTTTACTAAGCGAAAGTTTTGCTTTTAAATTGAAAAGACAAGTATTTTATTACTTGAAATCGGGGTGAGAAGTAAAAAATTTATACTTCCTTTTTTCTATTAAAATTTCCTTTTGTGATCTCAGAAAGAATTAATCAATATCCAACTCCATTGTATTGTTGTATTATTGTATCGGCGGTATTATTGTGTTAAAATACAATAGCGTAAATTTATTGTTGGTAAATTTTATAAAATTATACAATTTCATTTCATATTTTATGCTCCAAGCCTGGGAGTTACTCATTTCTTTAACTTGCAGAAAATCATAATTGTACAATTCATTACCCTTTGCCAATTGTAAGTTGTATTAAACACAACTAGAGTAGCTATGAACGTGCCATTGTTAAGTTCTAAAAGCTTGAAAGTTTTAAAAATAAAATTTAAATAAAAAATAAAAACGAAATTCAAATTAAATTTTTTTAAAGAGATGGGAAAATTTTTTTTATTCAAATAATTTCATTTTCCTTAAATGATATTCAGTTAATATATAAAATATATAAAAACTGTTGTAAGTTTTTGTATATAAACTGCCAACAACGTTTCTACGAGAGCTGTAGAATCCGACGACAGAAAACATATTTCAAAATAGATTTCATCATGTCATCATCATTATCATCATCAAATTACATTAACTATTAAGAAACCCTTATCTTCCTTTTTCAAGTTTTATGCTTCAACTAATCAACAGTTTGGCAATATATATAAAATTACAGCTACTATAGGGTCACCCTTTAATTTATAAATTTAAATCATTTACATGGTGTTGTAGTAGACTTAGCAATCAGGTTCTTTGTAAATTTAAACCTTCTGTCTATAATGTTTCAACAGTTGGGCCATATAGATCAGATAACATCAACTATTGTAAAACCCTTTAATTTTTAATTTAAAATATTTATACTTCTTATTATATCAAACAAAGTAGTGGACATTCTGTCTGATTTTCAAGTGTTTGTAATATAACAGTTCAAAAGATACCGCCATATAAATTAAATTAATTTTGGGAACACCCTTTAATTTCTAAATTAAAATTGTATACCTCTTATTATAGCGGACTTAGGAATAGAGGTAACTTTTAAGTTTCAGCGTTCTGTCTATATCGCTTTAAAAGTTCGGCCATATACATCAAATTACATTAACTATTGAGACAACCTTTAATTTTCCTATCCAATTTTTTTACATATTGTTATAGCAGAGTTAGCAATACGGGTTCGTTGTAAATAACAAGCGTCTGTCTGCAACTGTTTAAAAGTATGACCGTATACATTAAATTAAATAAGCTCTTGGGGCACCCTTTAATTTGTAATTTTAAGTACTTAATAGTTGTTACTATAACGGTTATAGCAGTCGGTATTCTATCTAGTTTGCAAGCGTTTATTTATAACGGTTCAAAACATAAGCCCATATAGATCAATATGACGTACCTATGGGAACACCCTTTATTTTTAGATTTATTTTTGTATAATTTCTGCCATTGGGAGCTACCTATGGGGTGACCTTTACGGTTCATAATAGACATAAAAACATGTATGTGGTATGGGGGCACCCTTTAATTTTTAAGATTAAAAACTGTTTTTAAAACGGAGCCCATCTGTAAGTATCATTTAAAAAAAAAATAAAATCAATCCCGAAATGAGTTAGTTATGGAGAACCAAATATAAAAAAGCAACATTCAGTCGAATTGATAACCTTCGTTTTTTTGAGTCAGTTAAAATATTTATGTAAAATTAGTAATCACCAGTATAAGAATTTTAATAACCCTAAACCACACGATCAAGTTTTCTTTTCAAGATTTTAACACATACTGCTTGTTAAAATTCATTGAGAGCTGCAAGCAACTTGAAAGCAATTTTTCTGTCAAGATGGCAAAATATTCGTAGAAACAAAAGCGAAGAATAGTTTAAAACAATTATAATCAGCTGTTTTCTTGAACGAAAATTGAAACACTCAACTTAAGAGAAAAATTAAAAGCTAAAAAAGTTTGAATATATTAACATTTAAAAGGAAAACTTGATCGTGTAACCCTCAAATTAAATAAAATATT
Organism: Cistogaster globosa; assembly: GCA_937654795.1. Lineage (NCBI taxonomy): Eukaryota > Metazoa > Arthropoda > Insecta > Diptera > Tachinidae > Cistogaster > Cistogaster globosa. The sequence continues at coordinate 8,458,806 of OW569407.1, forward strand.
CACCCTTATTCTAGTTGTCGACACATATAAACATTGAAATGTGACGACGGATTCGAACAATTATTCTACTTGTCGTTATTGACACTTATCGATTACTGCTAAAAGATTTTTTGTATTCTATAACAAACGTGACGGCGATATTGTATTGACGTGACTCTGTTTTTTGTCGACGCCATTTTGCATAACGACTGGAAGTGATTTAAACCAAACATAACATTAAAAATGGAAAAAAGTAAAAAAGTGAAGGTTACAAATGCAAATCCATTTGAAAAATTAGTGAATTGATTGCAGAAGAAAAATGGGAAGAATTTGAAAAAATTCTAAAGTCTCTTGGTCCACCTGGAAGATTAGCAGATGGATGGCAAAAAAAACCAAAATAATGAATCGAATAGTAATTTATACAAAAGTTTATAAAAATTACTTTTAAAGTATGGCGAGATTTAAAATTCAAAGTGAAAAAAGATGGTTGCTAATAAAGCAGATTGTAAAGCCGCTGGTGGCGAAATGTTTAATAAATTTTCACTCAGTCCGTTAGAAGAAGCTGTGGCAAACCTTTTAAACTTCAAAAACATTTGAGTCCTGAAGGAGCAGTTCAAAGACTTCTAATGGTTCACATGGGAAACGATTCTTATGAAATGGAACTTGCGTTAATCAAAATTGTCGTTGAGAATCAGTGAAAGTCAACCAACAGTTAAGGGAAAATCCTTGCACGTCTAATGCTTCTACCAATGATACCAGTTCTGCTCAGCCTGTTCCGTTAAAAGTAGTTAAACAGAAAGCAAAAAAACCATGCTATAATCAAACTAATTTACTACAGAAGCACAGCCAGAAACAGGCAAAACTACTTTCCGACATTTCAAACTCGATGTCCCCAGTAAAAGGCATCCTTAGAGATGTTGATAAGAGACAAAAACATTATTGGAGGTTGAAAATAAGAAGCTCAAATTATTGACAATGAAAGCAGAGATAGATAGAGCTCCAAACAAAAGAAAAAAAGAGATACACGACAGCAAGTAAAAATTAAGAAAATAAATACAATTAAAAATAAAATAAAAATAAAGGCTTAAAATAATGATAGAAGAAAAGGTACTTGAAATTTTAAATAAAAAAATTCAACAAAAAATCTTAATGATGTGCATTTTCATTTGATAAAAGTCGATAAATCGTCGACGTCGTCACAGAGATGTTATAGAATGAAATTTTTTTTATCAAATTGACGACGACATTGATACGAAGTGATATTGATACTAAAACGATGACGATGACGACGCCGAAAACTAGAATAAGTGTGATTATTTTATGTCATCAATATGTTGTGAGTGCTTAACTTTAAGACAAACTTTGAGTGGAAATAAAAAAAATCGATTTTATAATTTTAGCGCAAAAAATTGGTTAATTTGCTGCTTTGCATTTTTTAAAGTAATTACTACTATCATTCTTCTTTTTAATTGAAAACGAATTGACAAATTTATATTTGATGCAATAAAATTGGCATTTTACAATTGGTTATAACTCCATATACAGGGTTCTAAGGCGTATGTTAGAAATTCTTCCTGATATGATAATAATAATATGATATTTAATCAAAGATGCTTAAGTAATTAAATCGTTTATCGTCTATTAAAATTCACTTTTCAATAATCACAGTTCTGGCTTCAACACAATTTTTCAAAGACCAGAAATGAAATTGAATAATGATATCATATTTTACAATGTTGTATTAAATGTTGATGTATTAAAATACGACAATACAACGGAACTTCAGTTAACAAAATAACGACGATTCTCTGATAGTAAGGCAAAGTCGTGAGTTCTTTTATAAAGCTTTAAAAATATTTTAATATGGGGCTTTCCATATGTAGAGTACAATCTGCGGGTTTCTAGAATTTAAGTATTAAAAAATAATTTCAAATCGAATTCTTTTTTGTTAGAGCATGTTTGTGTACTTTTATATTTTTGTTTTTCTCTTACAGGAGTTTTTGGTCTCTGTCCAAAATTATAAAAATATTTATAGACGTGAAATTTGGAAAAATATTTGGATGATAGGTAATGGCCATCAATTTAAATAAAAACAAAACAAAACAAAATTAATTTGTCGCTTTATGAAATGTATGTATGTTGTCACATTGAATAAATGACCTTATTTTTTGGTAAATATTTACAATTATCACTCAGCATGAGGATATTTAAAAAAAATCATTATTAGCAATTTGACTCTAAGTAACGTAAGTATATCAAAATTAATTGCAGCGTTTGCTTGTTGAAAATAAATCAGGTCAAGAAAATCGTTAATTCTAAAATTCTAACATTGACTTCTTAGGCACCCCATAGACAAACATTGAAATAATTTAATTAAAAGTATGAAAGTAAGTTGCGAATTCGGTGGTATAAAAGAATGTTGTTGTGAAAGCAAAAACCAGTTTATTTTCGAAATTTGTGTTAAAAGTAAAGAAAAAATAACATGTTGCTGTTAATAATTTTAATGCCTCTATTGGGCCACATATCCTTTGCTTCACGTATTATTGGTGGACAATTTGCTACGCCTGGTCAATTTCCTTATCAGGTGTCATTACAACTAAAAGGACGTCATCATTGCGGTGGTTCTATAATATCGGAAGCTTTTGTAATTACTGCTGCTCACTGTACTGTGGGTCTTAATCCCACCCAAATGAAAGTTATTGTAGGCACCACTGATCTACAGGATGGCAAAGGCAAAACTTTAAATGTTGCCCAACTCATAGTTCATCCTCAATATAATCCACAGACTCAAGATTTCGACATGTCTCTGGTAAAACTCAGCCAGCCCTTAACTTTGGGTACGCCAGCTGTCAACAAAATTGAGTTGGCTGGTTCTAAGGAAAATTTTGCCGCCGATACTATTGCCACTATTAGTGGGTTTGGCGCCATTAATGGTAATCTTCAGTTACCCAACAGATTGAAATATGCTCATGTCCAATTGTGGAGTCGTGACTATTGTAATCCCCAAAATATACCCGGTGTTACTGATCGTATGATTTGTGCTGGTCATCCTAGTGGACAAGTGAGTTCCTGCCAAGGCGACAGTGGTGGCCCCTTAACAGTTGATAATAAATTGTTTGGTGTTGTATCTTGGGGCTTTGGTTGCGGTGCTCAGGGCAAACCTGCCATGTATACTTACGTGGGTGCCTTGCGTTCCTGGATTAAAAAACAATCGGGTGTTTAACTTTAAAAAAAAATATATTTTTAAATATTTTAACTTCAGTGAATTTATAACGGTTTATTGGATATAAAAGAAAGGTTTTTGCTGTTGTAGTTGATAAGTTGTAAATTTTAAAATAATATGTAATTAATATTTATTTGCGGTTGGGAAGCTACTGCTGCTATAAAATTGTATACGATGAGAGCTTTGCTATTTGAATATTAAAGTTACAAACCTTTTAGCATTCACAATAATATTAGATGAACGCAATAAACCATATTTTATATGCAGCAATCTTAAATAAAACATGCTTAGACTTGTCTTACAAAATATAAAAATACAAGAAAAGTTTAACCCAACAAAAATTAATGCATTGTAGGAGTATATTTTAATCAGTTATTACTCTCCTTACCACAGGTGGAAAAAGGGTATGTTTAAGTTTGTCATTTCGTTTGTAATTTTTACGAAATCTATTTTCGACCCCATAAAGTATGTCCATTTATATTCTGAATCCTGTTCGTTTGTCAGTCTTTCTGTTTGTCTGTCCTTGTTCGAGTTGAAAGTAACTTTTCAAACGCACTAGAAGATAATTTTCCAAGTTGAATACGCCAATCGACCAGAGATTGTGTCGAAAGAAGTGCTATTGGAAATCAGTAGAATCGGTCCATGCCCTTTGAGGCAGCGGGCAAAACACCACGCCTGCATCCAATTTTTCCAAATCATTTGAAAAAAATCTAGTTAAGTATGTAACTCCGATAAAAAAAAACAAATATATGGGGCGATAGAGAATCAAAAAATATGAAAATAAACCTCAAGTTAAAAAATTGGCGCTTATTTACAAAAAGGTTTTTTCACTAGCAGGTCTTATAAAGCTTTTTCCAAAGTTAATTGATAACAGTAAAATACAAAATTTAGATGAGGAATTTTGGAAACTCTTGAATAAATATTTTGACAATTTTAAAAATGTTACAGTTGAAAAGTTTTTGTACACAATTTTAAATATTTCTAGAGCGGATTGTGAGTTAATGTTTCCAACTTTGTCAAAGTTTGAAATAAATTTGATATGTCTTCGTTGTTCATCTGCAAACGTTGAACGAGTATTTTCAAAAGCAAATTTTAATCAGGCATGTTCTGACACTCGCATGTTTTGCTTGCGATTTGCTTTTTTTCAAACTTATGTTCGAAAAACAAAAACATATGATTTGACGGTGCAAAACATAAAAATCAAAAGAAAATTCAAAAGATGGCAGCAGCCTTCTTGCTTAGTTTAATTTCTTCAAATAAACAATAAATTAATAAAAGAAGAAATTAAAAAACGGACGCCTAAAGATAATTTAAATCTATTAGATATTCCAATCCAATAATTATTTATTAATTTAAAAATTTTTTACAAAGCAAGAAATAATTTGGCGACAAATGAAATTTCTATTAGTGATGTTGCATTTAGCCACTTTGAAAAAAAAGATTACTCAGGTCGTGAGTAATCAGTACTTAAAAATTATTTTTGCTTATTTTGTTAGTTATAACATACACGTTCAAAACGCAGATCGTCCTAAAAATAATTGAGATATATTTATTAACCTACATTAACATTTAAATCGCCCATTTAATAAGCACCGAATATTTTTTTAAGATTTTAAAATGTGAATAACCGCATTTTTATTTGACTACCGACTAAACATTTAACCGCACTAGTAGTAATATATATTCGAACATCAATAAGAACAGCTGTTTTTATGAAATCGCAAGTACTCAAGAAAAAACCAACACAAACAATTGATAAAATAAAGGGCATATTTTAAATTTATTATCTAACACTTTAATTGTGTAAAAATAAAAATAAATTTTGATAAAAATAAAAGAAAACATATTAATTTTTATTTGTGTATAGTTTTATTGTTGTTTTAAAGCTTATTTTAAGTGAAATTTATAACTTCACTTCAGTCTGTGCTTGCGATTTCAAGTCGCCAAATTTCTTGCGATTGTGAACTACAGAACACCTTTCATGTGATTTCAACTCACATCGCAGGTTTTAGGCGATTTGCGATTGTCAGAACATGCCTGAATATAAACGAAATCTGAAATAGATTAGCCAAAGTCAAAGAGGGTATTTATATACCTCATTAAAAGTAACAACACGTAATAAAAAATAAAAAATATTGAAGAACTTTTTTCTAAAATTAAGATTTTTTTTTTACAAAGAACTTTTTTCTGTGCAAATTTCCGGCGCCACTAATTTGGTCATTGTTTCGCTTTGATGAGTATTATCAGAAAAATGTAATTTTGGTGATCCATTACAAAAATGTCGTTGTGCCAAATTTTACATAGATTACAAGATTTGAACGCCTGGAAATTAGGATGGCTTTGTTAAATTTTAATTCATTGACCTCTGAGGCAAAAAAGGGGAAATAAATACTATAGAGCTGATTAAGGGATTGCAATCGAAATAGGAAAATCGTATTTGATGTTTATCAAGCGACATCTACATAGAGACTCAAGTATTACAGCTCATGAACAAAAGTGTATAATTGAACGAATCATACAACTGAAAAAAACGATCTGAACAGTTCACTGCTTTATAGTTCAGCGTTCAAAATCGTTTATGTTTGAAAAATTTTTGAATTTTTTCTCCCTGGTCAGAGTTTTTTAAATATGTTTAATGTTCATGTTGTCACCGCTAGGGCAATGCTATCATTCCTTGTAAATTTTAAATAATTTTAATATTTTTGCATAAAAATTTAAATTTTTCATTTAAAGAGAAAAGAATACAAAATGGAAGAATGAACGATTTAAACGATCGAGCGTACTTTTGATATTTAAGTCAAAATTATCACTCTGATTTGGGATAAGTCTACTTGATATTCTCTTCGGAAGCTAAAGGTTCTTTTTTAGAGTTTTTTTTTTTTGTCTAATTTTAATCAAATTAAGCCAACTTTTTTATATCCATTTCCTTTGCTTTCTTTATTTTAAAGTTAAAATTGTAAATTTTTGCTTTCTTGTTCCTCACTTTTGCTCTTGAAAACTTAATTTTTTAATTTGAATTTAGTTCTAACAAAATGCTTTAAGGTTATTTCTACTGCTTTTTTTTAAGCAATCGAACTTTTCTATAGTAAAAAAGTGGAAAATGAAGTGATTTGAAGTAATCTGAACTTTTATTTAAGTTTTAAATCTAACTCTGATTAAATTCTTAATATCATTTTATTTGATATTTTTAACATAAAAATAAGCATCAATAAACATTTTATGTGTATGTTTTGTTGCTCTTTAATTTGATTTTTAAATCCTTAAATAAAAAAAGAATTTTATGTGAAATATTAAATAAAATAAATAAAGGAAATGCATAAAACATAAATATAATTTTAATTAGTTAACAAAACATTCATTCATATTTATTTAATTGTTTATAAATGTAAATAGACTTTTTGTTGCATACAATTTATAAATTAAAAGCAAAAAAAAATAAAGTTTAATTTAGATAAAAATTATATACAATAAAGAAAGTTAAAACTATAATTATTTACCTTAATTTTTATTTAAAATTTAAATAAATTAATTTTTTAATAAATAAATTGTGAGGGTTATTTATATAATAAAAATGAAGGACAGAAAATTTGTCCATACAAAATTATATTAAAAGCACTAAGAATTTAATATAAGGAAAATTTTTAAATTAAAAAAAAATAGAGAATTTTCGAAAATCGCTTATTGGGTTGATGGAAAATACGCAAATAAAATAAGAAAAATACACCTTCATTTTATAACATTTTTTTCTTAACACTCACCATAGAGCGAAAAAACCTTACAAAACCAGTCGCGTAACTTTAATGTTACATACGAAAATGACAGTACCTTAATGACGATATAAAACTGATTTTCATTTCGCACGAATTTAAAAAAGTATTCTAAGTTTTTCCTACGTAACTATTTAAGCATTTAAGCGGAACATAATTCCATGATTCTCGAATTGAATTATACAAATTTTCCCCAAGTAAATCTGCCGGAAGAAGCAGTGTGTTAAGGCGCCATACTGTCACACAAGAAAGATGCAAGTCAGAATGTAACTCTGATCTATAATTTTATAAAAAAAAATTTTAAAGGTTTAGAAAACCGAAAAGACTTATTAAGAAAACTATTTTTTGCACATTTTTGAAGGATGCAACTTAAACGATGAAATTTTCAATGGAACTAGTTGCATCAAATTTTGTTTGCCGGCAAAAGGTGTAGAAAACGTAAAAAATGGCTTTGCTTAAATTTGGAGGCGATTTTGCATAATTTAAAAAAAAGGCAAACAGTGTGGTAAAGTGAAAACATGTCCAGCTAAAATAATATAAATTTTTTCTAAAGACCACGTGTAGACTATTAAATAAAAAAACAAAATTAAATATTTATTTTTCCAAAAACTCATTTTTATTTTAATTAAATAATTATTTTTTCATAATTTTCTGTAAAATAGTTTATTACAATTTATATATGTATTTTGTTGTTGTTGTTGGTTTGTTAGTAAAAAAATTCATCTTTTTTAACAAATTAATTATAAAATAAATTTTTAGTAAAATTAAATATTAAAAAAAAATATTTAATTTACTTAAAGTTTAATTCATTAAATAAAAAATATAATTAATAAGAGAAATTACAAAATTATTAAATAATTTTTAAATATTTTCTTAAATAAAATATCATGAAAATTACAACTTTTTTAAAATAACACAAACTGTACCCATAAAAGCCTAAAATTAGGCAATATTTTATGTTTTTATTTTAGTAATAAGTTTTACAGTTAAAAATTATTTCATTCAAATAATATTTTTTTTTTATTTCAATAAAAAATTTTATACAAAAACTTTTATCTTTTAATTTTAAATAATTTTCATTATTATTTATTTTTTTAACTTCTATTTGCTTTTAGTTTAACAAATGCTTTTGTATGTATTTGTGTGTTTATTAAATATGTATGGATTTAATATTTACGATATGCCGATTAAAATGATTGTAATAATTATTTTTACAATAAACAAATAAAAGTTGTTGTACAAAAAAAATGTATTTTACAAATATTTACATTAAATTTTAATTTTTTTATTGCAAGTTTTTTTATTTAACATATTTATAGGCTGCTTTTTTTATCATGAACAATTTTATGCTATAATTTTGTTGTTGCTTTATTACAAAAATATTAAAGCCACAAAACAATTCCCATAAACGTGTAATCTAGTTTAGTTGCAGTTGATTTAATTAAAATTTAATAAAGACGCCTGCTGAGTATAAAAGGGTGGTATTGGCACCACCTGTTCTAATAGCTGTTGAAAATTGGCAACATTGTAAACTTTTAATTTAATGTTGGAAAATTCTGTTGTTAAATATTTGATGATTGATAGCAAAAATTAAGGATCAGATTTTAGTTAAGGAAAAATATTTCTGCTATTGTAAAAAAAGGGGAAGGGCAAGAATTTAGTCCGAACAACTAACTCTGTTTAATTAAATTTCAGAATCAAGCAAATTTTGCATTAAAAATTCGCATTATAAGTCTTAAGAAAATTAACTCGGAAAGGTCTTTTTTTAAGTATATTTTACAGCTGTAAAGTCCCAAAAAGAGCTTGATAAAGATATTGCGATCGATTATTATAAGGCGAGATGTGACAATCAAACCTGGTTTTAGTGTGGACTTAGAGCCTTGAAAAAACCACTCCATTTCTTTATGCAGGAACGAGAGAAACTTGAAGGATGTGTTGTGAATATCGAATAACTGATCGACCTTTTAAAGTGCTTAACACTTTCAGAGTTGTATTTTTATAAACTAAATAAATATAATTTTTTTAAACCAAAATTTGTTTAACGCTATAAATTAACATAAACAACATCTGATTGTTGAACCATTACTGTTTTTGGTTTAATGATTCTTGAAATCAAAATTTAGGTAAAATTAACATTAAAAAAAAATTTGAAAAACCAAGTTCCACGACGTAATTGAATATAATTGAAAATTTTCTACAAAATAAAAGCTTTCAAAAAAATTTATGAACCCTTTTGTAAAATTTTTTTTAAAGTGCAGTCAGATTATGCAAATATTTGACCTAAAAAGCGTAACCACAATTTTAAAAAATGTTTATTCACTCTTTCCTTGTTCAATACGTTTTTTTTTAAATTAATCTGACGTACATTTACAGGGGAATTGTATCGTTTAATTAGTAAAAAAAAATAAATAAAAAAAGTCTCAAGAAATTACACAAGTTTGACATACAGCTTGAGAAATAACATTATTAACTTTAATGCAAGATTTTTATTTTTAAACAAAATTTATTCTTTATTTCTAATTTTGGTTTTTATTCAAAAATAAATTTAAGATTTATTTTAGAAATAGTAATTTATATTTATGATACATTATATCGTACAAAAAAGGCACATATTATTTGACTTATTCTAAAGACCATTATTTTAAGATATTAAATAATTTTTCTAAAATTAATCTTAGTGTAATTAAAAAAGTTTGCAATAACTTAATATATTATTTCTAGGTTCAGCCTAAAGGTATGCTAAATATTTTGTTACTTTATATTCAATTTATTACTCCCTCTAGAAAAATCCCGTTTTAAACGTTTAAAAATTTCTAATGAAAGCAACAATTAATAATCGAAATTTGTTGTTGTTTTCAAAATAATTTTCAAAACGTTTCGTATGAACTTTTCTCACAAAATACATTTATAAAATTTTTAGAAGGAGAATGGCTTTTATATTCAATCATTGCTTTTTATACTTGATTCTTATACTAATTTAGCATTTTATTATTTTTGCTTAAATATTGAGAGCGCTATTCAGAGGATTTTGTGTCTACCACCGATAATAAAGCTTGATATAAATTTTTTTTTTTTTTATAAAAAAAGTCAACAATCTTTTACATAATTTCTAATAGAAATTGGTAAAACCAACGTTAGCAAAAAATTCTCTTAAACTGTTCTCATAAAAAATGTTGTCTAAAATAAGTTGTTAATGATTTATTGAAAAAAAATCTATGAAAAAAGTTCACAGTAGACAATAAAACAGTTTTTTAAAAATTAAATTATTTAATAATCGATAGCAAAATGTTCTACGAAAAATGTTGGTTATTACCGATAAAAAACTACTTAGAAAAATATTGCAATTTATCGATAGGAAAACAGTTTCAGTTATAAGATCTTCTGTTTCCAATAAAAACGTATTTCGCAGAAAATCTATTGGTAACAGGAATTTCTATAGAGAACTTAAGTTACAGATAAGAAAAACACAACAAAAAAAAATAATTTTTGGTTAAAAATTTTACTTATCGATTACAGGATGTTGTCTAAAAAATATTTTCAGTTATTGGAAAAGCACTTTTTAATAAAAATTTAAGTTATCATATAATTTTCACCAAGTTTGATAGAACTTTTTTATATTCTTATGTAGGATTTAATAATTAAAAATATTTTTTTTAAGTTTTCTAATGATATCAACTGGAGGTTGGCAAAATATTGAAAAATAAAATATTTTTTACAACAAAGACCTTTTAGCTCAAAAATTAGTTAATCCTACATAATAGCAGTTATCGATAATAAAATTTAGTACAGAACAAATTTTCTTAAAAAATTGTCGCCTGCGATACTAAAAATTTTTAAATAAATTTTTAACTACCGATAAGAAAATTGAAACAAAAAAAATCTTTTTAGTAAAATATTTGTTAATCATCGATAGCATTTGTTTTAAAGAAAAGTCAATAGAGAGCATCGACTGCAATATCGAAATAGTTTATGGTAAATATTGTCAGATATCTACCATAAAAAAGTTGTAAGTTATCGTTAACTAAAGACTGTATTTTTCTTTTTCATTCTCTAAATTTTCAAATCAAATTATGATTCTAAACGTGTTGAATGATGTATTGAAAAAGAATTTATTTTAAATTGGACAAGCAAAAACAACAAAAAATTAAAAGAACATAGCTTTATTCATCGAAGGCGATTTGTAATCGGGATATGTCATTTTAAAGCATTTTTTTTTGCTACACATGTAAGTTATTTTTTATTTATTTAAATATGCCCTCATTAAACTTTTTTTGAATAAAATTAAATGCATATTTTTAAGCGTTTAACAATTATTTTTTTTTTCGCAAATTCCTTTTCCTTTTTAAGTAAAATTAATATTAATGGAATGTTAAATTCTAAAGAAGAACAAGGAGTTGCATACAGGAAATTATTTTCATGGAAAATGCTACTGCATTCATCATCAATTTTTTTTTTTGTGTTTTAATTAAAAATATTTATGATTTTTTTGTGCCTGAACTGATATGTTGCGATCTTAAACTTAACATTTTGATGGAAGTTATTTAATAATTTTGTTTTATAAGTTTTTATATAGACATTTTATATTTTAATTTCTTATAATTTTTGGCAAGTTCTTGTGCTTCCAGTTAAATTTCATAATTTTGGGTTTCTTTAAATTATATCAATAAAATAGGCAAAATAATTTAAAAAAATTATTTTTTATTTTATGCTTTCTTGTCATAATTAAGACTTTTTTTATTCTTTCAAAAACTTATTTAATACAGGAATGCTTACAGGATATCACTAACCTCTTAAATATATGAATACATACTACAAATATTTATTTTTATATTTTTTTAATTTGATATTTTAATTTTATATTAAAGTCTTTTTATATTTTAAATTCCTTTAATTTTAGTTTCTTATTTAATAAGATTTTCTACCCTTGTAGTAATGTAATTTATATACAGTTCTAAGCAATTAAAATACAGACTTTAAATTTCACATAACTGACGATAATTTTTTTTATTAAATATCGATAAATGAAAAAATTTCTGTTATCGATTACTAAAAAACCACAACAAGAATTTTATATAAAAAAATAGTAATACAAAATCTAAAGAAAATAATAAATTCAACAAAGACTGTACCGATAAATGTTCCTTTTTTTATAATATAAAGCGCTAACTAATAAATTTTAATATAAACATTATTGATAAACGATAACATATAAAGTATAAAATATTAAAAAATTATTCTATACAAAATTGTGATAACGGGCAAATAAAATATTTTAAAGATAAAAAACCTTCACAAAAACTTAAAAATACAAAAAAGTATATTTAAGAAAACCCGCAAAAATTCATTAATAAATCAAGAACTGAAAAACTACACTCGAATGTCAATAACCGCGAAAATATTAATTATAAATTTATTGAAAAGTGCTAACTAGAAAATAGTGATTATTAAAGAATATCGACAACTAAAAAAATTTCAAAAATAATGATATTTTAAGTTATTATCGAGAGTTATCGATAACTTAAAAAAATATATTTTTAAATAAAAAATTCATTTACAGAAAATTTTGGTTATATAACAACCCAAAAATAATAAAAATAAAAAGAAAAATCGATATCTCCAAATTTTCTTGTTATCGATAACTTTACTACTTTCTATGTGAACATTAGCTTGATGTAGTTGAAACTATTGGCAATAAAAAATTTGCTCTACAAAAAATTTTGCTATCGATATTACTCACAAATCAATAAATTGTGTTATCGATGAGTGGTATCGATAAGTCATACATTTTTTAAATAAAATCTTTTACTTAAAATATATTTGTAGAAAAATTGATTAAACAATTTTTATAAATTATGTAAAAATCTAATTCAAAAAATTGTAATCGATTGTAATCGAAACATACATTATCGATAGCTGGTAAGAAAGTTTTTCGAATCTTTTTAGTCAAATAAGTGAGCTTTTATAAAGCTATTACTTAAAAAAAACCAATCATTAATACTTTTTCTTTCGATAAAAGCTGCTTTTAAAAATTTTAAATTTTTTTTATCAATATTTCTTAAAATTATCAGATGTGTGATAGAAAATGTTCGACTTAAAAACGATCGTATTTAAAGAGTATGATAAATTAAGCTCAATTTTAAAACAGAAACCAAAAACAAACACTTTTCAGAAAGGATGAACAAAATTAAAAAAAACGATAAAATTTAAAAATCATGTATTTTTAGTCAAACGGTATCTATTACATACCTCCATAAAACATAAAAGGAGCGATAAAAGCGATAAGAAAAATAACAAGTAACACATTTCTTAGCAAAAATTTTAAAGTTATCGATAAACAAAATATTATCGATATCGAAAAATATTTGAAATAATCGATCATACGACTTTTTAAAATTGTATTTAATTTAATGGGTTTTAGTTATTATTACAGTCGTTCCTATAAAATCTTATATTTTTGGTATTTACAGGTTTTAAGAATAAAAAAAATAAAACATTAAAACAAAACAAAAATTTAAACTATTTTAATGTAATGAAAACAGAATTCAAGCCAAAACAAAACATATCTAAAGTATATTTTTGCTTTATGTATGATGCCACAAGATTTAATATTACTAACGCCTTAAAGTATGCTGCAATTAAAAATTTTAAACTGCAATATTCATTATATAACACAATCTTATTTTAATCATTATAATTTTTTGTGCCTTAATTGGTCTTAAAGCTATTAAAGTGATTATTTTAACTTATTTTTATATTTAAGTCCTTAAATTTATAACTTAGAAGTTACAGATGTTTGTATAGAAAAAACTTTTTGTGCCTTAATTTTACATTGTTTTTTTTAGTTTACAACAGTCCTTTACAAATGTCCTTTTAATAGATTTTTTTCTTTTAATTTTTGTTTTAATATTGCACATGTTTTTTTTTTTTGTTTTTGCTTTTTGTGTTTTAAACAGTCAAACTTAAAAGCTATTTTAATTCTAATTTTCATAACTTTTAACTATTCTTTGCTATTTCCAATTCTTGTTGTATGACAATGAGGTTGGTATAAATTGGGTGCCATTCCCAAAAAAATAACCTCACAATTTCGATGGATCATAGTTTTCTAAACGCCATTGTTGTCTCAAACGATTCGGATTACATTCTTCCATTAACACTTTATCGCGTTTTTCACTAATCGCCAAGCATTTGTCGGAGGAACCGTGGCGTATTTGTTTAGTGTCTTCTTTGTACGTCCAAAACTAGAAATGACAAATAAATTTTCTTTCAATAAATTTTACAAAAACAAAAAAAAAATTTAAACAAAATCCTTATAAAACGCGGAAACCTTTCATTCTACACTCTCCATTTTTGTTTCAAAGAGTTTCCGCTTTGAAACCAGTTAAAAGCTTTACATTAATAAAAGCAATAAAAAAATTGTTTTATATTTTAAAATATACGGAAAAGATAAATGTTTTCCTCTGCTTTTAATTTTTTGTAAAAGAATTGTTGTTAAAACTGACGCTCACATGTACAAAACAAAAACTTTGTGTGAAGATCCTTTTAAGTCATTATTATCTTCGGCAACAATTTAAATCCCTTTCAACAAACATTTTTTAACAAAATAACTTTTTGTCTTGTTGGAAGTACAAAAGCAAAAGAAAGTGTTTTGAAAAAGTAAGTATGAGAATGTCTGCTCTATTCTTCTTTATTGGAATTGGTTTTAATTTTTTAAATTGAGCCGTTTATTTTGAAAGTGGCATAAGTCAAATTAAAAAAAAAATAAATTTTAAATGTTAAGAGCTGCTACGATTTTATGTTGACTGAAGTTTTTATTAGGGAAAAATAAGCTTCCTGAGATAATAGGGCCTCTTGGCTATTTGCTTCAATACTTTTAACGCTTTTGAAACACAATCCGTCAAATATGTGTGTTATGGGAGGAAATCACCTCGCTTATGACTTCCACGGGGATATTAAATAAAGAAAAAACAATTCTTATTGAATAATAAGTTTATTGAATTCTGTGGCTTTCTTATATTAAAATTCCTACAAATAATTTAAATTAGGAAGTAATTATTGACATTTTCTTTAATATACTTTATAAAAAATAGATTCCTTTTTGGTATGGAATCCACTAGAGCAGGGGTTCTCATCAAATTCCCGCTCATGGACCCCTAATAAACTGATATTTTTTTCGCGGACCCCTCTGAAGCCAAAATTCAAAATAAAACTTTTATTATTTTTGAAAACACTGTTTTTTCGGTTCTTCATGCGGACCCCTTGGATGGTAGCTACAGACCCCCAGGAGTCCACGGATCCCCATTCGAGAACCGTTGCACTAGAGTTCTTCTCTTGACAGTACTTAATTATATTTTTGAACAAAATTTATGTAAAACGCATTGGATACCAGGTCGAGCCAAAAAATAGTGATGGTCTTAAAAATTTCAAAATGGCGGAAGCTAGCAGCTTAAGTGGTGTTACTCCGAAAAGGCTTAGTTATGACATTTATCATTTTTATTGTACAGTTGAAACTTAATAATTTGAAACTCAAGGGACCAGAGAAAGAGTTCAAATAATCGAGTTTTCATATTAACGACATTTTCAATTATCAAAAGAAAGATAATAAAAAAATTCACAAGAACTTATAGAGCTGGCATAGGAACTAAATAAAATAGTTTAAATTTCCTTTTAAAACGGACAAAATTACATTAGGAGTTCAAATTAAAAGCTGTAAAAAATCCAACTTCAAAATATAAAATATTGGCAGGCAAGATAAGATATAATTTTGTAGCACATCAAAAAACAAAAATAAATGATTGTTTTATTTTTGAAAATTAAAGCAATTCAAATTTTAGAAAGTCGGCAATTAAAATTTCAAAAAAAATTTCTAATTATTGAAGGGACCAAATTACATAGATTCTTTTCAATATTTAAGAGTTTTTCAAGGGACCTTGAAAACAGTTCAAATTGACAAGTTTCAAATTATTAAAAGTCGACTGTATTTTTAAACACGGTTGATTATTTACTGGCTTGCCAGTGGCGGTAACAATGTGTATCAGGTTAAAAGCAAAGTGACTTATGCCACTTTTAAAATAAACGGTTCATTTGTGTCATACAATTAAATTGCATGAAATTGAGACAATTAGAAAAATTGTTTGACAATTAAAAAAATTGTTTGTAATATTTTTCATGTGGCTAGAATTATTCAATGAATCGAAATTGGTTTAATTGTTTATTACGATATTTATACAACTTTCTTTAAAATTACTTTAAAGTAAAACACATACAGTGAGTTTTTTATTGAGAACGACTTTAAGAAACTCGGCAGTTCAACAGCCAATTCAAATTAGTTCGCTTCGCTTATTTAATTTTCTTTTCCTGTTTCAATTACATTATTTGATATTTTTTAATTTTTATTAAAAGTCTTAGGCATTGATTTAATATTGACTTAATGTTTAGTTGTTAATTGATTAGTACGTTTAGTATCACTAATTGATCCAGTCTTTATAAATCATTTAATTACTTTCTTAGAAGTTGGCAATATTGAATCAATATCGCGCTCATAATTCTCATATTTTAGTTCATTTTTGAGATATGTCTAAGACTAAAAAAGAGTTGTACTCTCTTAAAATGTTTTTTTTTTTACTAAGCATCAGCGTAAGATGTGAAACACAGTTGCCACACATTTTTTCTCACCTCTTCTTAAATCGAATATATGCTCCTAAAACCAAGCTTTTTATAGAACAACTCACTGACCCGAAAAACGTCGTACTGCATTAAAAACTCGTAAACTTTATGTGTTCTACAGTACGCAGATCTAGTTTCAAATTTCATTGAAGTCGTTACGTTATTTAGGTGAGGTAAAAATTTTCCCTTGAGATGAGCGATCCTTAATATTTAGGAGTATAAGAAATAGACGTTGATCGATTCTCAAACATTTATTTCTGTCCAACTTGAAGAAAACTACAAAAAACTATATTGATGCAAGTACATAGTTAAAAAAAAAATGGGAGTTAGAGAAGGCGTGGCAAGAAAAAGTATTATATCTATCACAATAGAGTCTAATTATATTTTGTGAAAATTTCAAGGGGATGGGTCTAGCTCTTTGGCCTACCTGAGGCGTGGCGTGGAGCGGTAACAAAAATAGATGTTGACCGATTCTCAGACCTACACGATATGCACACAAAATTTAAAAAAAGAATGTAGGGCAGTATTTGCTTAAATGCTACATCCATCATCAATATTTTGCCTCTATCGATCAATATAATTTATTTTAAAATTTTGTAGGTACAACTTTGATTTTTGTCTTCACTTTTTTTTTGGACAACAATTTTTAGTTTGTTTAAAATATTTGTGAGAAGTTTCCTGAAGACCTAAGTAAGCTGTAGCGAAATGGCCATCGAGACGTGCTTTCACCCTCAATAATCAATATCGATGATTGATTAATATAATCAGGATAAAAAATAGCACGACATACTCGTATTTTTAAATTAATTATAAATACGCCTTGAGCTTATCAAGCTAATCTAAAAATAAATTGTGGTAAAAAAGCAACAACTCAAAAATCCCCGTTATAATAGATAACATTCACCTCCATCTAGGGAAAATTCCTTAATCTGGCAACACTAGTACCAAGTTTCCTTTTTAGAGGTTGCGAACCTTTTCTGGAAAAATAAGGCCTAATCATCTTTCATTATTTTTAATTTAATTTAAAAATAAATTAACTTAACAGTGAACAATAGGCCCGAATCAAAAAATTTTGAAAATATTTCAGCCATTTGCAGCACTTTGCACAGTGGGTCAGAAAGAAAATATTTTGGAAATAACACAGCCGATTTATCAAAAATTCGACATGAGAGTAGTAAAAATATTTCAATAAAACTCCAAAAAATTATTAAAAAATGACACCCAATATTTTTAAAACAACTGGACCAGGTTATCGAAAAATCTAATAATTTTTTTTGCGATAATTTTAAAACATAAACATGTAGCTTAAAGCACATTATTGTACCTAAGTACTAGACCTAGTTTTTTTCTTTTTTAAATCAAAAAACAAAAATTTGAAAAAAAAAATTTAAGTTGCGAGGTGCCCAACTTTGAGACCACTTAGCGCCACCTTTGGAAAGTGGATGATACTGAGCTGCAAAACTGAACCTCATATGCTCCTTTGCTATGCTTATGTCCGATTTTAAATCAATCAGGCTAACCCTTTACAAATGGCTGAGTTATTTCAATTTTTTTTATTCTCCCCCATTGTGCAGTAAAAGACAAGAGTTGTATTTTTATATGTTTAACTATAGAGGCAACCACCTGATTTTATGAAGCCTTTATTATCACAATTTGTATTAAGTTTTAAATGTTCAACTCACTTGAGAAATAAATTCAATAATTCCATGCAAGCGCATTTGCCTCAAAAATGTTTGTTTTCTTTAAAAAAATTTGCTTAGCTATTTTGGTAAAATGAATCTTAAGAGATCCAAGTTCAATTCTATGAAATTTTCATTTTAATTTCTTGATAAAAAAAAATTTTTTCAGGCAGAATTCGAATACAAAAGCGGCAAAGGACAATATGTTTGTACGTGCAACATTACTTTGTACATTTGAGAGTGTGTATGTATGTATGAATGCACACATGTTAATATCTCTTATCGCTTTTAAATTGTTCAGAAAGTCACTTGTCGTGAACAGTAGTAGTCTTGCAATAAATCAAAAGCAGAGAAAAAAATTGCATGTAATAGGAAATATGAAATAAAATTCTGCATGTTTCCTACAAAAAAATCAACTTAAAGTGAATTTGCACAAAAAAAAAAAATACAGATTTATATTTTAGTAAATTATCACAGACAGTTACAAACTTACCTGATTTCCTTTGGAGCCATGGCAAGGATAGAGCATAACATCATGTCCTGCATAATCGAGACAAGCCTCGTCTCTGCGTATTTCACCAGTTTTACTCAGCATCCAGTACTGTCAGATAGATGCATGCAACAGAAGTGGCATCAAAGCAAAGTTAACGATACGTAAATTAATTTTACGGCAAACAGAAAATCACAAGAAGACATTATTATTATAATTATTATTGTTGTTGTTGTTGTTGTTGTTACAATGATATGATGTTATAGACATTCATGTTTTTAATTTTGCAGAAAAAGGAAAATAATTTTAGAAAACATTCATGAACACCAACACACACACACGCAGGCATACAGTTGAACATTATGTTGAAGGTGATGTTTTTAATGTTGTAAATTAGAGCGGTTTGCGGATGTTAAGAAAAAAATTAAGTAGAATAAAATGTAAATTTTATTAATAAAATATTTTTACAATGTCAAAAATTTTTTTATTAAAAAATTTTTTCATGGTGTAGTAACCTTCTATTTTATGCTCTTCTCATTCTAATTAAATGTAATTTTAATCATATAAATGCAAAGTACTTTTTATTGCTTTTTTATAAAGCTTTATTTTTTACACAGATTAAATTTTATGTAAATCTTTTAAGTGGATTATAAAAAGATAGACTGATTAATTATTTAGCGTACATTCGATGTAACCCAGCAAGCAAAAATAGAAATACTAAATTTTAATTATAAAGTAGTGCTGGCAGATACTTGTTTCTACTTTATAATTTTCATTTGGATTTATATAAACGAGAAATCACAAAAATGTATTTGTTGTTAAAAATATATTGATTTCTGTTTTTTTTTTGTTTGGTTTTAATAAAAATTTTTTTTTCGGTAATGGATTGAAAGATGTTTTTTTATTTATTACTAGCAGAGTTCAAGACTTCCAATAAGAGTTATTGTAAATTATCTTAAAATTCAAATTTAGAAAAATACGTTTTTAAATAGTTCTTGCAGAGTTTCTGTAAACAGTGTTAAAAATTTTCTATTCCCAAATATAAAATATGCTGACAACTGTTTTAAAAATTGGGTTCATTCATATTTGTAGCTCTATTTTTTTTTACGAAATTATATATTTTTATTAAAAAAAATTATTCTATATTTCAATCAAGATTCTAAGGGACCTCCTCATAAAATTTTCTTCAAATCTATATATCTATTTTTACGTGATGCGATCACAAACAGACAAAAAAACACACCCCGTTTTAGCTTTATTAAATGTTTAGATTGCATATAAAAAGAGTTGTGTTTTTCACAGAGTTGTATTTGAGATATAACATTTTCAATAGTTTTAGAGTAAAAATACAACCCTTAAGAAATCGAAAAAAATTTTATTCGAAAAATAGGTATTAAAAGACTTACACATAAGCGGTAAGCGATGCCAACTACTGAGTACTTTAGCAGCATTTTTGTTGAGGAAAAAAATATTATACTTGTGTCACATACTATGAAGTCTGATTCATATTGATTACTTTTCTTTTGAATTTGAAAATATGGACGTTAAACATATGTGGTGTCATGTGGACTTAACTGCTGTGCAAAATTTTTCTACAATCTTTTTGGTAAAGCGAGCAATAAAAATATGAACAATAAGAATGTATTGTATTTTCTAAAAATTGAAGCTGTGAAAAATTTTGTAAGCCTGTTACAATTATGGTCACTTTCGAAGTTGGCGTTTTTAGTTTAAACGTTAACTAGAGTAGACTTTTTTTAGCTTAAATGAATCTTAAATTATTTTTGTCATTAATTTTAAACTCTACTGCTGCCTTTGCTATCTGTCTTCGTTCGGTAGGGATGGCGCAAATCAAGCTGATTTTTATACCTTTTTATGCTTTGTGCAATGCAAACGATTGTTGCGTTGCAACTGAACTATTTCGAACAGTTATACGAAATAGTTGAATTGGCAACCCAGCTTTCCATTCAGTTTAAACCGCCCAGCATTGGGTTTGTTTGTTTACCAGGCAATCTATTGATTTTGCCCCTAAAGGCATCTAAGTTTTGGAATTTAGTACATATGATGCAACCTTATATCAATAAAACACGCCACAGACCAAAATTACGAGTGTCGTCCTAGATTCTGTAGATAGAAAAACCTTTTCATTATCTTGGGACCGTTAAATAAATAAATAAAAATACAGAAGGTACTTCTGTAGAATCAAATAATAAAAAATTCCAGAATATTTGCTTATTTCAAGCGATATGGCTGCATCTAGGCAAGCAACAATTCGAATATTTACGCCACATGTGCTGATTGCTGCATCGTTATTATTTATCACAATTTCATCCTACAGCTTGGAGCTTGTTGTCAAAGAAAAATCTATTAGTTACATAATTATTCGTGACCATTTGACTATAAAATTTTAAAATTCTTAATTAGAAAACATTTTTTTAATATCTGACTCTAAACTATTCTTCGTTCCACTTTATTCCTCTAAAAACGGAACTGTTCAGAATTCTTGAAATTATTTCATCGATTGCTTGTAGTAATGGAGACAAAAATTTTCCAACCTGATCTTTAAACGGTTAAAAATTATTTTAGGAACCCTTTCTTATCACTTCAGTCTTAATAGTCCTTGTTCCTAAAAATCATAGATGTGCAACTCGGTTAGTTACAATTAATAACGTCACGCGGAAAAGACTGCTGTGCAAAAATCGCAGATGGAAAAGCTGCTTAACTCTATAAGCTTTTATCGGTGCCAAGTACGCAGAAAGATTCATATACAAAATTTTAGGAAAAAACTTTAATTAATTTTATTTCAAGAAAAAAAAATTCACTAAATAAAACAAATCTAATGTCGTTACCAGGCTAGCGAGGGATGAGGCCAGCCAGGAACTCAATGCTCAGTTCCGATGCCATTAAAATACCATTGAATTGAGAAATAAGAAAAAATAAGTTTAATTATCCAAATCTTGTGTTGGCTTTTTCTTGCACCGAAATGTAAATATAATTTTAGAAAGGGTCTTCAATTATTTTCGCAGTATATGAAATTAATATTAACTGAGTGTTCGATTTCAATTTCATATTTTATTTAAAAAAACAATGTTAATTAAAAATTTAATTTACACTCTTCTAAAAATGCTTGCTGGGTTATAACTAGTTTTTAATTTAATGACGAATAAAATATATGCAAAAAACCGCAGCATATTTTAAGGGTGCAGATTTAAAATAAGCTGTAGAATTATCTAAAGCATTACTACACCATTGTGATATTTGCATTAAATGAATAAATAAATACTAATTAAATATATAAAATAAGTAAACATTTTTATTTTTTTTATATAAATATATGTTTTTAGCCACAAACTCCGTTATAATTGTAAATTTGATTTTTTTTTTTTTTTATTTTTATTTGATTCACAAACCAAAATTATTTAATAAAACAGCGAGCCGCATTTTTTGCAATAATTATCAGTTGGTTAGCAAAAACCAAGAAAAAAAGCAATAATTAAATTAAACAAATAATTTGCATAATAAATAATTATAAATTTCTGTACTAATTACCAACATACCTTCATTAAAAAAAGCATATAAAACTTAAAAAAAAATAAAAATTATAAAAAACCTAAAATGAATTGTTAGGAAATATTTTTAATTTAATATGAAAGATTTATAAAAAAACTAGTTAATGTATTTAGCAAAAAGCTGGTATTTTTTGTGAAGAAATGATTTATAAAAAGGAATATTTTAAATTCTATATTTTTTAAAGACCAAGGAATTCAGTTTTGTGCATTTTTTTAATATCTAGTGCTTAAATTGTAGCTTTTTTCAATTATACTTAGGTATAGATATCGTAACACTTTTTAAAAATTGTTTGAGAAAAACCTGCCCAGTACGAGTTTAGCTCACAGACGAAGGGTTCCGCCTCATAATTTTTTGTATGCAAGAACCCTTTAATTTTTAATGTATTTTCACACTTATTTTTATAGCAGACATATTTCTGCATGTTCTGTGTTAACGTTAAATTTCTGCCTACTGAAAATCTGAAGCCATATTAGTTAACTACATATTACGGGCTAAAATTTATGTCACTATTGGACCACCCTTTAATTTAAAGTTTAATTTTAAATATTTGTTGTTATAGCAGACAGAGTTTTACATACGCTCTGCAAACTTAACGTGTCTGCCTTTCACAGTTCCAAAAACAACAATATGAATATAAAGTAACTTTCGGCACACCCTTTAATTTTTCATAAAGGCTGTAGTAGTAATAGACCTGCTGTGAGAATTAAGATTACTACCTTTCCTAGGATAGAGGGCCTTAACAGACGGTTAAACATTAAGCCGGAGAGGCAGAGATATTTCAGAAAATACGGCTTTTACCCTTTGAATACGGAACCCTAAAAATAAAATAATAAATACTTTAATTGAATAATATTTGTAATCATGCTGATCTCCATAGACTTCCAAGTATTGATGTGTTAAATTACAAAGCTTTTTGTTCTCCAGTATTATTAAACAAATTACTGACGACACTTTGCATTGTGTTTGGAGATTGAAACTTTCGTTAGCGAATTAGGTCGCAAAAAAAAATAACTTCTTCGTCACATTGCTATTTTATAAGTTTTAAGGTTGCCAGACTATTGAATAATTAATTTCTTTTTAATCAACTTCAAAAAAAGAATGTGTTTTTTTTTTTTTAATTTGAAAGGTGATGCACACAGATTAATCCCGTTTTAAAAGCAAATCGTAATATTTCAAATTAAAGGGTGTATGAAGACATACCTGTTTTTTATGTGTATTATGAGCCGTTAAGGGCACCACTTTTAAATTTATAGCTCCTAATAGTAAAAAGTAATACGAACATAACTCCAAACAGTAATGGGCCTATCCTTTGAACCGTTGGAAACAAACGCTTGAAAGTTGGATAGAATGTCGATTACCAAAACCGTTACAGTAAAAGAAATAACATTTAAAATTGTGAATTAATGGGTGTCTCAATAGTTCATTAAAATTAATGTTTATGGCCATACTCTCATACAGTTGTACACAGACGGTTGAAATTTATAAGGAACATGCAATGCAACAACAAGTATACAATTTGAATTAAGAAAT
The DNA here is from genome assembly GCA_937654795.1 of Cistogaster globosa. NCBI lineage: Eukaryota > Metazoa > Arthropoda > Insecta > Diptera > Tachinidae > Cistogaster > Cistogaster globosa. Next base: position 8,482,704 of record OW569407.1, read on the forward strand.
TAAAGTGTATTCCTTTAATTAATGTAATTTGTCTTAAAGAATAATCATTTTAAGTTTGTCCGTTTTGAAGTCAGTTCTTTTGCAAGAATCACTTATTTAAACAGTTGTTTTGATGGCTACAGCCGCTGAACAAAATTTTTTTTTTTAAGTTAATAGAAATTTTTCACTGACACAAAATAGTAAAGTTCTACCAGTTTGCATTGAACTTCTTTTATGTTTTTCTTAAACTTGTAAAATTTTTTGCAACAAAAACTAAATTTAAAGAGAACGAATAATTTGTGTTTTTATATTGGTCAAGCTTTAAGGTCAAATAATGCCTTTAGTGTGATCATACTTGTGGTCTGTGTTCTAAAAAGGTAATTTAGAACAGATTATTTCCATTCGTTTAGTACAGCTTGTTTAATGTCATGTAGAAAAGCTTTAAAAAAATTAACAGAAAAACGGTTTCCGCAAAAAAAATATTTTTTGTCTACGTAAACTTATCGCAGATTTTATTATGCGTGACAAATATCAATGAATATACAAAAGCGTTTCATTTTTGACGATAAATATTCACAAGAAAAAAATTCGTCATACTATGAAGTAAGCTTTAAAAGATTTAAAAAAAATGTATTTTAGAGTTAATAAAAAAATCGAAAAATTTTTTTGACTGCATTCAACCAACATTTTTTATTTTTCACTTTTTTTACTCCAATTTTTTAAAAAATTTTTTTCACTTTAACGTGATTTACGAACGTGTTTAAAATCAAGTTTATTTAAACATTGTTTACAACATCCCCTAAGGTATTTTTTGATTTTTGTTTAATTTATTTAAATTTTAAAATTCATTTAGGGTTTCGAGCAAAATATGCAAAGTTTTTTGCATCATGTTATGGCTACAAAAAGAATTTTTTTTTGGAACATTATGTTCTACTAAGACGAATAATATATACCCTTCAACACCTTGCCAGGAATTTAATTTGAAAAAGTATGCTTAAGGTCACAACTGATAATGTTTCAAAATCGTTCAGTTAATTCCTAAGAAAATCTTAGAAAATCGCAAGAAAAAATTTGTTTAGTTTTCAAATGCAACTCTGATTGTATAGGAACTTTTATTTAAAGAAAAATTTTAAAAGATTATCAATAGACAGATGTAACCACTAAATCTGAAGGTGTTAACATGATGTTCTGATTTTGAATCTGGTTCTGTATTTTTAAATTGTTCTTTTCGTGTAGATGCTGAAATATGAGAACACTTGGACGTATCAGCGACTGACTTAATCACTCCAACTAAAAAAAAAACTGAAGACAATAACTCACATAGATCTTAGAATGGAATGGGTAAAATTTATCAAATGTGTAACAATTAATGAAACTGAAAATTAGGGAAATTCAAAGAAAGGCCCTGATACCTTCCTTAAAAAAAAAAAAAAAAATTTCTCAAGACTTTGGAAAACAAGCCGTGAAATTTGTACATCATTTTTATTTTAAACAGGGTTTTTATGAAATAAAAGTATAATTTTCTTTTTTTGAAAATAAAGTGCATATTTAGCGTAATTTATGGTTTAAAAGATCTAGCAAATGGCGAATTAAATTTAATAACTCCGTGGACTTCAAAAGTGACCTTAAAAAGGGACTGCATGACCCAAGCATGATTATTAATTATTCGAAACCACGTGTTATCTACAAAGAAGAAGGCTCATAGATCTACATTTTTTTTGTTATCTCGGACCAGCATTTTGGGGATGAACCCCAAAGCAACGCTTTGTGAAAGCACTAGGAATTTTGGTTATGGAAAGAAGTATAAAGGGATTAGTGTGTTTTTTGAAATTTAATTTGAATTTTTTTATATTAAAGTGGAATGAAAACACCTCTGCAGGAAGATGATTTCATATACAAACTGTTTGTCAAAAACGCATTCCCTCTGTAATGTGTCATTCACCGGCCAATCGACCACAAATGAATGAAAAAACTTGTTGTATGCAAAAAAATGCGGATATCGAAAACGACTTCCCTTACCTCATTAGAACTCATTCTATTGTAGTATCGATAAAACAGCGAAATGCAACCCACGTAGCGTCGATGATCAACCACACGCCACCTCCTGCATGCAGTAACTTCAAATCTAACTTAAAAGTCCCGGTCGATACATGAAATTTGTATTAAATTTTTAGAGAAAATGAAATATTTCTACACTGTTTCGAAAAGCGAAGAACTTGAAATTTACACAAAACAATTAAAGATTGTGCAAACATTTGTTTTTAGGACTCAAATGTGTGATATTCGAAACTCTAAAGCGTAAAATTTGACGTCTTTCAAGATTAAATAAGTTCAACGTTAAAAAGGCAATTGCTTTAAGAATTAGATTTCACTTTCAACAAATTGTCATTTGTCTTTAAAGACTTGTACCATTTATGTTTGGTAAACATGGCGGGGAATGTGAACATATTCTTTAAAGATTCTTCGCCAATGCTCTCATGTACGGATTCGTGAGCTGTGAACTGTCTATTATTACATCAGGTGTTCATAATTAATGTCCTTTTTTTATAACTTTTTAAAGCTCTAATAACAGTTGAAGACTTTTAGCTAATATTACGGCCATATCAGCCATTGTAATCAGCGAACTCTCTAAAGAAGCTTCATTAGAGCAGAACCAAAAAATAAAAAAAAATAATGCATTAGAAATTTTGAAAAACCCTTAAGAAGTTAAAACAGCAGGGAATATAGTCACCTTAATTTTTGAGTGAACTAAGTTTTCTGACTTCCCTAAAGAAATATAGAAAATAAAATACGCAAAAATTCAAAAAAAATATTTTTCACTTTGGTAAACCCTTTTTAGAAACTGCGATATTGTTGATTAATGTTCGCTTATTTTTAAAGTGCCGATTCACTTTAAAATTATTTAAATATTTCTATTTAAATTTTATCAAAAAAATATTGTAACAAACGGCAGGACGAACGCAATATAAATATTCAGTAACTAGTAGCGGTGTTGAAAATGCCATTTAAACGAATAAATAAATAAAAACATTGCATTAAAGTGTAAATATTTAATATTGTGCACATTTTTTGTATTTTTTGTTATCCAGCTTTAAAATTCCTTTGTTTTTATTTTTCTAACAACTGCAAAATAAAAAAAAAATTATATGCAAAATTTACACATTGAAATCGTTTTGATTTTTACAATAGAAACTAAAGGAATATAAACTTAAATATTTAGTGCAATAGCTCTTGCAAAATATTTTTGAAAAATTGTTAAAATAAAACCAGTTGTTTATTCATTTCAATGACTTTGAAAAGCTTTGTTTTGTTTTATTTGATTTTCAATTGAGAAATACAATTCAATTAAATATTCTGTATATTGTGTGAAAGATATTATTTAAATGCTAAACTAAATTAATCCTGAATGCAAAAAGTTTAAAAATGTAAATTTAAAAATTATAAAGAGCGTTTTTTAAATACTTTGTAATGAAAAATTTTGGGCAGAAGGGGAAAAACTAAGGCGATACTTTAACCTGGAGTTTCTTAAGAAACAGCAAAGGCAGAAGTAACTATAAAACCCAAATTGTAGGTGAATAAAATTTATAACCCATTTGCATATCAAAGAGATCAATTGAAGTGCTTGAAGTATTCGCTTTAGCGAAAATTGTTAAAAATTTTTCTGACCAGTTAATTTAATAAGAGCGGTTGCTGTTCCTCGTTGTAGTCATTAAAACCCCTAAATTAAATAAGAAATATTACAGATACTATTAGAAATAAAGACTGCAAAATACCTTCCCTATCTTGACATTTTAAGAGAAATGAAATATGACTTTTTGCAGACTTGAAAGTGCAGCCAAAGACTTGTAATGTAGAAAATGCTTGGCAAGCAAAGCCGGTGTTGGTCATACCATAGAGAAAAAAATCTTTAACTTAAAAAAGTAGAAGATTATCAATTTGTCTATAATTTTTATGTTTGTGCGAGCAAAAAATTTTTGAGCCGGTTTTTTAAAAAAAAAATTTAATTATTAATTGATGCTCAAGGATTGGTCCCAGTAAAAAAATTTAAAAATTAGAGGGTGTCTTCTCACAACAGATATGAATTTGGCAAATCTATTGATTAAGTGCAGACTTGCACTCAATAACAAAGAGTATTAAAAGAAAATAAAGTAAAAAATGAAAGGGTGTAGCAATAGGTGAAGTAATTTAACTTGTAAAACCCTTTTCTTTTGAATCGTTACATTCAAACACTTTAAAATTATAAAGAATGTCAACTTCTATGCCCGCTACGAGGGCTGCTCTATATATTTCTGGCCTAATAGTGAAAATGCGAATATTTATAATCAAAAATGGTTTTATTGTTTTTCAAAGTATTTTTCAGCATGAATTATACACTTTTGCATGCACTCAAACCAGGCGTCGAAGCACTTTTTCCACTCCGATTGAGACACCTCTAAAACATGGTTTTTGAACACTTCAACAGCTTCTTCTGGCGACAAAAATCGTTGACCACGCATTTTTTTCTTGATGTGCGGAAACAAGAAGAAGTCATTAGGTGCCAAGTCAGGGCTGTACGGCGGATGACCCAATAATTCGACGTTTTGACCGGTCAAAAACGCTCTGGTTTGAGCCAATGTATGAGAGCTCGCATTGTCATGGTGAACAATAATTCGTCTTCTCTTGTTGGTTTTTCAAATTTCTTCGATGACTTCAGGCAAGCAAATTGTAGTGTACCACTCAGAAGTGACCGTCCTACGTTGCTCAAGCGGAACAGTCGCCACATGACCAGTTTTGCCGAAGAAACAGGCGACCATTTGCTTCGAAGTGCTTCTTCCACGAACAACTTTCGTTGGATTTTGCTCGTCTTTGAAGACCCACACGGTCGATTGTTGTTTCGTTTCGTGCTCATACGCATAGATCCATGATTCGTCACCTGTGACGATCTTATAAACGTCTTTTGAAGCACCGCAGTCGTATTTTTGCAACATTTCTTTGCACCAATCGACACGAGCCTTTTTTTGAGCGACTTTCAAATTGTGCCGGATCCAACGAGAACAAACCTTTTTTACGGCCAGGTGTTCATGCAGTATCGAATGTATGCTGGTGGAAGAAATGTCCAAGAATGTATCTATCTCTCGGTATGTCGCATGTTGATCTTGCATTATGAGTTCACGCACGACATCAATGTTCTCTGGCACAACAGCCGTTTTTGGACGACCTTCACGGAATTTGTCTTTGAGCGAGCTTCGGCCACGATTAAATTCATTATACCAATTTTTCACAGTGCTATAGGGTGGTGCTTCATCGCCATACAAAGATTTAAGTTCATCAATGCACTCTTGTCGTGATAATCCACGTCGAAAGTTGTGAAAAATGATGGCACGAAAATGTTCACGAGTTAATTTCATTTTTTTCTATATTAATTTTTTCAAGTCACTGTAAACAACACAAATAATGGTCGTACGTCAAAACGTTTTGAGTACGATTATGCTTAAAAATGGCAAATTTTCCAATGGAAATGTCAGATTGCACTTGGCAGCACTCAGTGTTGCCAGGCCAGAAATATATATAGCCGCCCTCGTATAACATCAAATATAAATATTTAAAGTTAGAAATTAAAGGGTGTACGCACAGATAATGTTATTTGATGTGTTTGGCCTTTGCTTTTGAATCCTCAATTTATTTTTCATATTCGATGACTCTCTACCTGTTTTGAAGTCTTTGTTTTGGCAAGAATTATTTAGATATTGAAAGTACAAATCCATTTTTTAAGTCTTAGAAATAAATTAGTAGTGAAAATTTCTAAAATGAGCAATAACTTTCAAAAGTCAACAAAGAGACTAAAAGGATTTAATATTTTGCTTTTTAGCGATTAGTTTATTGCCGATTTTAATCTATTTTTCTTAAAATTTAATAGACAATTGATGAAATTTCTCTCCATAATTTATTTGGATTTAAGAAAGTTTTTTATTCTCTGCTGATGCCAAACTGGCATTTAAGTCCATCATAAAATTGGTTGGAATTTTTAGCAACGTGAAAAGGAATTGACGGTGTTTTTTGTGATAAAACCAATAATTTAAGAGGTTAAACTGCTTGGAAATATTTCTTTTATTATAATTTATAAAAAAAAGAATTTCTTTATTTTAGAATTTTCGAAACTTTATGAGCCTTCAAAAAATTAAAATTTAAGAAATTCTTCAGAAAAAAGGTTTTCTTCTTTATTTCCAACTGGTTATTTTTCAATTTTAAAAACTGAAAAAAGTAAATTTTTAAAAGTGAAACTTTAGTAGTCGCTCAATGCCATACGATTTTTGAGAGAAAATTGCGTCATCCATTTAAAATTTTAGAAGAAGAAAATACTCTTTCAGTAGGGCTCCTTTTGTTTTAACCTTCTCTTCACTTTTTAATTTAAGTAGCTTAACATTTTCCAGAATTTTTTTTTTTGCTTAACTGGCCTGAAAGTGATGAATGAATAAATTTATTAATTTTAAGTTTTTAAAATTTTGTAGTCGCAAAAACTTTGGTCTGAGAGGAGCCACAATAAAAATCATTCAATTAAATGAAGATGCTATTCGTAAATCGTTATCATACACTAGAGATTCTGTTAAAGAAATATGTTAAAAGCACCGGTAATTTTTGTTAGAGCAGATTACTTAAAAAAGGGTGCTACTTAAGGGAAATAATGTAAAGCGAAAAGCATTGAAAACTTTTAACCAGATAAAGGTACTTTACCCATCCTCGTTCTCTCGTGATAAGAGCTTAATATTTACTGCAATTATAAGATATTTAATTTGATTTCTTATGAAGCACGCACTCTATAATATAAGATAAGATAAGAAGACATTGCTGCAGCAAGGAATTTCCATCAAAATGTACTAAAATAATTACCGAAGGTAGGTACAATCTAGATCAGGTACTTAATGGTGACGAAACTAGTCTACTAAAAAAAAAAAGAAATATGTACTTTTGTAATAAAATCCCTAAGGAGGGGGAGTGATTTTAAGGCAGCAAGAATTGGGACACATTTTTATTTTTCGGCTATGCTTTAAAGGACCGTATGCTAAAATATTCTTGAAACCTTTTTGTCGTACAGATACAGTTTAATCAGTTAAAGATATTGAGTTTAATAAATGACCGGTTTATTGGATGTCGAAAGAAAAAATATGGGTTTCAACTGCCTTTTTCACTAAGTGGTTTAATAAGTGCTTTTTTTACAGAAGCTACGAGAAAGTTCTAAAAGTTCTTCTGTGGACAACTCTCTCGGTTATTTAGATTTGTAGCAAGAAATTTTAAGGGTTTTGTACGTGCCAACCAATATGACATCTCTAATTCAAACACTTGGCCAAGGAACTATTGCGATATTTAAAATATACTAAATCCTAAGACATTTTTTGCTTAAATATTCCTAAGAATTTACTAAAATTTATTTATTTTCTAAAACGCCTGCACTTATGCTTCAAATCTTGCTAATAAGATTGTCAAATGTTTTTCAACTTGCAATAGTTGCATCATAAATTTTTCCTCCCCTTATAATATGTTTTTCTTATTTTAATCTAATCTTTGATTTCATTTTTTATGAAATGAGGAGTTGAACTTTGGATATTATAAATGATTCTTAGAAAGATTTTTTTACAATTAATTTTCTTTCTAAAAAATATTTGAAGATTTAAAAAAATGGACTTAAGTCAAAATAAATTAATATTTCAATTTCATTTCGGTTCACATCACAGTTCAACTCCAAATTTTGTTTATTTTTTATTGTATTATCTTGTTGTTTAATAACAATTTTCTTTCTCTCCTAAAAGTATGCTAATTAAAAATATAAAAAAAAACACTTGCACCTCCTAACAGTTCAACCAAAGCTATCAAAGTTTTATGAGATTCTTGCATTAGAAACCAAAAAAGAGCCAACAATGAATAAAATTTAAATAAACATTAGTTTCAAAGCATAAACAGAGTTAATATGTGGTTTTGAGGAGTGAATTTTTAATTTAATTAAAATAAATAAACGCACACCACCAACCAAATAAAAATACACTAAAAGCATTTAAAGCATTAAAACAAATTAAATTGCAAAAAAAGCAAACAAACAAACCAGAACAACAAAATTTTGATGAAATAAATGACTGAAATTAAAAAGAAAAAAAATACCTGATTTCCACCCTGACCGTGACATTTATAAGGATCAACGGCGCCTTGCATGTCGTCCGGTTTGGCGGCCGAATCTAGACACATATCGGTTTCTATATTAGCAATCTGTAATTGTTGTTGTTGTTTTTTACGAATTTTACACAAAAAATATTTTATTTAATATAAATAAAAAGAAAAAAAGAAGAAGAAAAGAAAGACTTAATAAATAATAAAATAAAAAAACTATAAGGAAAACTAAAAGTAGAGACACATAAAAGTTAAGAGCATGCCAGAGGCGGGAATAGGAGATTAACCAAAATTAATTGCTAAAATGCGGTAGCTGATGAGGTAGGGAACCCATAACCTTTTAATTTCTATAATTGTTTTTTATTTTTTTTATTTAATAAATCAATTTTGATGTTTTTTTGTAAATGTTTTTAAACGGAGCTTGTGGCGGTCGCTTTTTGTTGTTGTTGTTGTTGTTGTTGTTGTTGTTTTATTTTCTTTGTTTTACAAACCTGATTGCCTCCTTGATTGTGACAGGCATACAAGCCCACGCTCTTTTTCAAATCTTTTTTACGTGCCGGTGAATCCAAACATGTGCGACCGCCAGCACCCAAATTTCTTATCTGTGAATGTGTTTGTTTTTTGTTGGCATAAAAAAAATTCATGAAAATAATTCGGTTAAAAAAGGTTAGTTTTAAATGGTTTAATCAATATTAAGCAGGATTTTAAACCAATTATTTGTTTCGTTTTTGTTTTGGCTGTCAGTTTAAGTTTTTGAATTTCAGCGTGAAACAGTGTTTAGTAGTGGGTAGGAAGGTCAGTTGAGTGGTTAGCTTTAGCTTGTTAAAGCAATATAATATTTTATTTTTTGTTTTTAGCTTAACATTTACTTAATATTTTTTTAAATAAATTTGTAAATAAATACTTACCTCGCCATAGGCAACAGATTCTCCTGGTATAAAAAGTTCTGGATAGATATTGTCTAAATACCATTTAAAACTTTTGCAACCCAAACGCTGACTAAACGAGAAGAAGAAGAAAACAATAAGATTTTTAAAGATATAAATAATTTATAAAAATAGAAAATTTTCAAAAACAGAAACACATCAACAAAAATAACTTTTAACATTTTAATAAAAATTTTAATAAAAAAAAAAAATTAATTTTTATAGGAAAATTTAAAACAATTTAAACTTCTTTAGCAAGCTTTATAATATATAAATAGTTAGAAAGGAAATTAATTTATTTATATATTTTAACATAAACATAATTTTACGGACACGTTTTACTTTTAAAATAAATTAAAAAAACAGCTTTCGCACTTATGTTGCAAAATGTACGTAAGTCTAAGTTTTAACTTTACTGGGCGTGAAATTCCTAAAAATATACACACTATATCTTAATCTATATTACGACTTATCTGCGGTTCAAATTTCATTACAATCGGTTTACTCGTTTTAGTGCAATTGAGTAACAAACATCCGTAAACTTAAAATTTTAAAAATCCCAAATTTAAATTTTTTATATTTATGTATGATATTCGTACGGTTATAAGAAATTAAATAAATAAAATTATATATTGTGTAGACAGTACAAAAAGTAATTTTACACTACGTAAAAATTACACATAGAAATAATAAGAAAAAAAATTCTTTTAAGATATTTATGAGAAACTTTGATGCCCCGTAAAATTAACAAAGAAATTTTAGACAGTATAATTATAACGTTGTAGCTTATATACTTTTTTAATCCCGTACAAATGAAAAACTTCTTAAAGTTTTTAAAAGCTGAGTATCTGTTAACGTCGTGTAGATAATAAAGTTACGCATATTACTTCATGTAAAATACGCAGTTAAATATTTTTGTATTAATGATTCATAAGAATTTATTTTTAGACCATGTAAAATTATATTTGGTTTAAGTTATTTAATTACTCACTATTGTGTATAAACAAAATAGATAAATTACATCAATTTACATAATTTACATCAATTTACATCCATGTAAATAATGAATAATATAATTAAACTCCCTATAAATAACATCAATGGACATTTTGTGTGAAAATATTTTATTTACTTCTATTACTTATGACTAAGAAAATTTAATCTTTATATTTACACCACGTAAACTACTACGTTTTTCCTTCTACATAAAAAACTATTTTTATAAAAAAAAAAAAATAATTATGAAATTATCAACGTCTGTGGAAAAGTAAACGAGCATCTTACTTCTGCCCAAAATATGTTACAATAGTTTTTACAAAATGTAAACAATATCAAAAGTTATTTTACTCTTTTTTTAGTATTCAAATATAAAATTTCTTAACATAAAGCTGACACCGTTAATTAAAGACAAAGGTGGAGTCTTTATAAGGTCTATACCAGGGGGCAAATTACGGCATTCGATATCGATCGAAATTTCTATAAAATTTAAATATAAATTTTGATCATAATCGAATGCCGTAATTTGCCCCCAGGTCAGAAAATAATTTATAATGTGCAAATTGGGTAAAAAAAATTTGCATATACATACATTTTACACAGTGTAAATTATATAAAAAATATATATATAATTTACAATCATGTAAATAATAGATAATATATTTAACGGTCGCAAAAATAAAGTCAATGGCTATTTTGTATGAAAAATTTATATTTAACTTCCGCTAGTAATGACTAAGGTAATTTTGTTGTTATATTTACACCACGTAAATAAGCTACTACATGTTGTCCCCTTTACATAAAATAGACCAAAAAAAAAAATTATTTTACAAAAATAAAATAAAATTATGAACGTCTGTACACAACTAAACGAACACATTACGAGCACCAAAATTATGTTACAATAGTTTTTACATGGTGTAATAAATGACAAAAATTATTTTACATCATTTTTATTATTCAAATTTTAAATTTCTCAACATAAAACTGATAGCCTACATTAAAAACAAGGTTGTAGTCTTTAAACAGTATTTACAAGATGAGCAATTGCTTTACATAGTGTAAATTGGGTACTAAAGTTTTATATACATATTTTTTACACAGTGTAAATTATGTAAAAACACATTAGTTTTTGTTCAGAATTAATTTGAAGCCAAATTACGCTGTTCTACTATCGTCGTGTTACTTTTATGTTAATAATTTTACACAATGTTTTCGAAATTTTCATTAAGTTACCAGGGAGATAATAATTTGTGTAAAAGAGTGTGCAAGGGCTGTTGTTGGCAAATTATAAAATAAATATTTTTACTTCATCAAAAATCGTATGCCAACATGAGCGTCTTGTCAAAAATGTTAACAATAAGTACAGCGATATTTTTTTATAATTTTAAATGAAAGATTTCATTACATCATGTACAGCACACGTTTGAATTAATTAAATTATATTTTAAAGAATTAAAAATAAATCATGGTAAATACGTTCAAGAATTTACTTTATCATTTTTAAAATTATTAATAAAAATTCTAATTATGGAAAAAAGTTTAAAAGTAACTTTTTATATCCTTAAATATTTTACGGTATATATATTTTACTTAGTGTAGAATAACTTTTAAAATTGTTTACGCTGCAAAATATGCAATAAAAAGTGTATTAAAAGTAAAACAACAATTTATATAATCTTACCGCAATTTCTTACGCTCACTAACATCGCCATAATCTCCTTTGTCGTTGCCAATGCGTTGATAATAATATTTGGAATAGTCATCCAACCAAACTTCAGCCAAACGTACAGAATTCTTTTTTAAAACATTTACGCCTGTACGCCACTACAAATACAAAATGAAAAGAAAAATAAAACAAAGAACATGAGATTTAACGAAAAAGTTGCAAAAATAAGAAAAATAAATATTTTTTTATATTAAAATAAAATTGCCGAAAATGTAAGAACGTGCAATGAGAATTCTCAATATTTTTTCATCTTTCACAATACACACACACACACACATAAACACTTAAAGAGAAATGTGTTTTAATATCATGATGTTTAAGTGTACGAATGGCATACATGCATGCATGTGTGCATGGGTAAGTGCAGCTATAGCTGCTATAGAAATGATGAAAATTAACCCAGTTGCACATTCATACATCTTTAATTTCAACACACTTATATACATATGCCTATGTATGTATGTAACTACATTCACAGTTTCATACATAAATAAATGCTTTAATTTTTTACGGTTTATAAAACCTAAAGTAGAAAAAAATTTTGTTGCTTAAATTGAGTCACTAATTATAAAGAGAAGAAAAAAAAAAACAACAAACTGTTTGTTTAATGTCTCTCTTTTCACATAAAAATAACGGCAATTTTTATTACTCACACAAGCCAGAGGTAGTAGGGAAAGTAAGAGGAACTAGAGAATATAAAAGCCATGCAATTACAAAAATAATATTAAAATATTTAATGAAAAAATAAGAAACTCATCAGACAAGAGTGTATTAAACAGAGCAGTAAAAAATTTGTGTTGTTAATTGCGCCAACAACAAAAAAAAGTGAACTGTTTTTTCTTTTAGGTCCTGGGAAGACAAATATAATTCTCTTTTAGTTCTGTTGCAAAAAATATTATTAATTATTGCATAGGAGGTGGAAAGTGAAGCACAACATTGTTGTTTTCTCAGTTTTGAAATTCTCTTTAATTCTAGTGGAAGTCTTTGAGTGTTTAGCGGAAACCCCTTTGCCAAGTATTTATAAAATGTCACCATATTTTGAGGTGTTCAATTGGTTGTAAAAATCAGTATAGTCACCCTATAAAAGGGCAAATTACCCACTTAAGTGATGAAGGGTAGTGTCGGGACTTTTTACTCTATTTAGTACGGGAGGTCCAGTGTTCTTAGGGAAATAAAATCGGCTGAGCAATTGATTGGTATATAACACGCATGCGGAAAGTGTTAAACGTGTCGTTCTGTTCCGTCTCTAGAGTGATTTCCAAAAATGAAGTTTTTTTGAATTGACTTCAGAAAAAGAAGGAGGTTATTAATTCGTCTGTATTTTGCTTTATAATGTTTGTACCCACAGAACTCAGTCTTTCTTACTTACAGGTTGGTCTTGTTCAATAAACATTTCATAATTTTAAAAACTAAAGGGTATCCCCATACAACCTGTAAGTTTTTAAAGTGTAATATGAACCGTAACGGCAACAACCTTAAAACTAAAAAACCGCTTATCTTTATAGCTCCCAATGGCAATAAGTAATACAAAACTATATCTAAAAATTAAAGGGTGTCTCTTTGGTGACGCAAATTAACCTATACCAGCCTATCTTTTGAATCGTTATAGACAAACGCTGGAAAATTAGAAAGAATTTCGATTGCTATGACAGTTATAGTAACAAGTAATAATGTTCAAATTTATAAATTAAAGGGTGACTCAATAGTTCATTAAATTTCATGTATATGGCCATACTTTTAAACAGTTTTAGACAAAAGGTTGAAATTTACAAAGAACCTGTATTGCCAACTTTGCTATTATAAAATATATAAAATTACAATTAAGAAATTAAAAGGTGTTCCAATAGTTGATGTAATTTGTTCTATACGAACGTATCGTATCGAACCGTTTAATATAAGCACTTGGAAATTAAACAGATGTAATCAAAATTTGAGTTAGTACCTAGGCGTGAGACCCTAACCTGACTGTGGTCTTACTACTGAATGAGATACAAGGCGTCGACTAGCGCCTTTTAAGAACATAGCTTGCAGGACCAAATTCTTTGCCTTGTTTGAGGGTTGGAGAATTTCCAACCCCGTCTGTTGAGAATGCAACAGCACACTTGTTCAGCACCGACAGCACCTTCCCTGCGGAAATCGTACCTTAACCGACAGCCAACACGTGTACCCCGAAGGGATCTCACCAATTACCGGCTACAAAGATGGGCGGCTCCCTGTACGAGCCACTAGTTTCCGTAGTTCCAGTATAACGACAAGTACCCGAAGTGCCTATCCAGATTTAGTGCCTGCATACCGGGGGACTGGTGACCCCTATACTCCGAAAGTGCTTCGTGTGTGCCAAGGTTAGATATCAGCCCGACTTTTAGCCCCCTCGGAGGGGCTTGAAAATTAGATAGAATGTCTACTACTTTGTTTGGTATCTTTTAACAAGTTTTAAATAAAAGGGTGTTACAATAGTTGGTGTAATTTGATGTACATCGCCAAACTGTTGAAAGATTATAGAAAAACATTTGAAATTTACAAAGAACCTGATTGCTAAGTCTACTACAACAGCAAGTATAAAATTTGAATTTAGAAATTAAAGGGTGCCCTATAGTTGATGCAATTAAGCGCATACTGCCAAACTGTTGAACAGCTGTAGACAGACGGTTAAAGGTACCGGACAGGTGTAGCAGTACCGTATTATGCCTCCAGACTCTTATAAGAATTCTGACAATTAAATTGAACCGAAGAGAAATGAGTTCCTATAAAAAAATTAATGGGACATCATAATACAAAGAATAAAAAGAGAGGAATTTGTCATTAGTATGCGAATTTCGCATATCCGTTAACCGCCAGTTTCAATGAAAATTTATCTGGGAAATGAACAGTTTCTCTGTAACGGTTAATTGTTTACAAGATAAACTATGAGGCTTCTTAAGGGGAATAAAATTTGACTTGTTGTAGCTCCTTTAAAAAAGGCTATGTATGTTAATGATATGGAAGAAGCTGACTTAGCGAGCAACGAGGTTTCACTGTGTCAACTGTCGAAATAAAAAAGCAGTGAAATGGCTGTAAGTTTTAATACATAGTGAAACCAGGTAGTGATACAGAATGGGGGTGAATATTTAAACGTCAAAGTCTATAAGCCCGAAAAGATGAAAGGGGTTATGATTAAGGTCCAACAGTAATGCAACATAGATACCACCTGAATCCCTATAATTTTTTTGTGTGTTTTAAAATCAGCTAAAAACAATGTTTTCATATTTAAAATATGTTTTTAAAAAAATCTACTGAAATGTTATATTATTCTTCTTTTTTTACATCAAGAAATTTTATTCACCAAACGAGAATTTTGGGAAAAAAATTCTTAATTTTTTTGACTTACACTAATACCACAAATCAACTGTATTATTTTTATAAAATTTCATTTTACTCTTTGTTTTGTTTATCATTCTGTCCCACTGTACCTAACTCACACAACACGTTACTCTGAAACCATGTGTATGTAGGCCTGAATGAATATTTGTAGTCTTTTGTTTTTAACATGTTCAGTGTACATTAATTGTTAAAACATGGCCAGTGGTTACAAAATTTTCACGACCCCAGTATTTGCAGTTGTTGCTGTTGTTGTTTGAGATTTCACTTAAATAACAACAGGAATAACAGAAAATAACTTGTTTCTCTATTAAAGTGGACACATGTGATATTTGTGTACAAAATTAAGTACGTGTGTGTGAGTAAATAATGTCCACTTTGTTTTTTTTTGTTAATACAGCTTAAGTTACGACTCCCTAAAGTATGCAATGGAAATAAACAAGGACATGTGCCTATTAAAGATCAGAAATTTTTACAGCACAAAAAAAAAAAACAAAGGAAACCAATTGTGCAAATTTAGAATTGTGTAGAAGGGGCCAAGCATAAATATTTTCATACATTTGAGAGTTTGTTGACAATGATGAGGATGATGAGTCTTAATTTATGAAATTTTGTGAGGATATTGATAGCATGATTTATAAATTAAGTTACGAGCACAAACGTTTAGTTTACTTAAGAAGATTTTCTATTATAAGCACTTTACCAGCGAATAAAAAATAATTGTACATAAAGTTTTGTTTACATTAGGTAAAGTTTGCTTTAATATGATTGAAGTTGGTTTTTTTTTTTTTTTTTTTTTTTTTTTTTTTGAGTAACATAAAATATGCGAAGAGATTTGTCTCATATCATTTGTGTTACAAAAGTTTTTTTTTTTAAATTTCACATCACGGAAAATATATTAGAAAAAGAAAAGAGTTATGAAAATTATTTTTACATATTATACAGATATTTTTACATAGCGTAAGATTTTTAAGAAATTAATATTTCTGTACAGATAAAAATATATAGTACCAAATTTGGATCATGTAAATTACTTTCGCCAAGTTGGAAGATGTTTGATTTATATAATTAACTCACTCGTCTGATAGTAAAAAGATCTATGACAATTTTATGATCATTGAAAAAATTGAATAAAATTGTTAAATGTTGCATCGAACATCTTACATCATATACAATTTTAAATATAAATTTTTACACCTTTTTCAATGCAATAATGAATTTTTTTATGTTATTTAATTTCTTGAAAATGACGTAAGCTTTTGTTTTAATTTAAAAACACTGGCCCATATTCATAGTTAAAATTAAGTCTACTTTTAGGGAGCTAAAGTCGGTTTTACTTTAGAGTCGACTCTTACTCACTCATAGACAAAATAAAATATATTTTTAGCGTTGAAGTCAACTCTAAATTTTAAAATAGCTAAAGCTGTTTTTAACTTATTTTTTCATATTTATTTTATTTGGTTTAAGAACACAATACTCTTTATCTGATTTTGATACCAAAGTGAACAAAATAACAACAGGGTTACTTTTTTCTAATGCTTGATTAGAAATAGTATGAAAACATTTATCAAACTTAAGTTGACACCCAGTTTAAGTCTATTCAACTTAAAGTATGCTTCATTTTCGACTATGAAAGCAAAAAAGATATTAAGATCTTTTTAGTTTAGAGTATACTTTAGCAAGAGTCGACTTTAGTATATGACTATGAATATGTGCCACTAACTTTACTATAAATAAATAAAAACTCTAATTATTACCACTTTTTAAATATTTCATTACATTAGGTAAATAATTCAAAAAATTAAATTTTGCAAACTATAAACTTTAGTATAGAAGTAATAAAATAAAAAAGATTTACTATTGAATCTTTTACATGAACATATTTTTTCTTTCGAAATTTCTCAAACGTTAAAAATTTTAACTTCACAAAAAAGTATTAATAAAAAATTATTGCCATCAAATAATAATCAAGCAAGGTTCGCTTAGATCACCAAATTTCTTAAGGAATGGCCGTAAGATGGTAAACAAACTTTGCTCAAGAATTGACTTCATTGCGTAAAATATAATGAAACATTATTTACATTATGTTAATTCTACTATAGATTCATTAGGACTATTTTAATTGCATCACAAAATATATTTACATAGTTTAAACTAAGGTACTAAATTGTTTACATCATTAAAAATTACAAACAAATTTTATTAAATTTGTTATAGAATTGTCTACATAATGTAAAATTTACCGTACAGTTGTGACTTTATCTTGTATATTGTAATTAATTCGTTACAAATTTATTAAAGAATTATTTTTATGATATTTTATTTGCCGAATATTTTCTTACATTATGTAAAATTTGATAAAGTACTCAATAATTTTGTTAAATTTTGTAAATTAAGATGTAAAAGTTAATGGAAGTGACAGCATCGGAGAAAGAATAAGAATTGTTGACAGCTCTTAAATTCTTAAATTCATTTTGTGGGAAAAAGAGTATATTCTGCTGCATATAGAGTTGTATCAACATATAATTAGCTCTGCCTTTTTAGGCCCTAATATTTTACTGACACTGGTTATAAACAGAAAAATTGTTTACTTCTATTAAAGGTTTTGTTTGTTTTCAAATTGAAATTTGATAAAGTTTTTAATTGATTCTATTATTTATTTAATTAGAGAACTCTTTTTTATATTAAATATATAATTGATTTAATTAATTATTTTATTAGATTTTTTTTATTTATTACTCCAGTAATTATATTAATAATTTAATTAAATTTTAATTGGACAACAAATAACATTTTGAAGCGAGAGCAATTTTTTTTCTATATTTTTTGTTGGCTGTTTCTGTTAACAGCTAAAGGACCAACGCCGTTTATTTTTAAATGTCCATCACTGGCTGGCATTAGACTTATGATGTTAGGGAAGTGAATATTAAATGTTGCGGCTGCCTACTAAAAATAGGTAACAGAATCTATCGAAAAAAAATCAGAGTGTAGGAAAGCATTTCAAAACACTAGTGACCTGCTTTAGTTTTCCCACACTTTACCGTTGTTATTTTATTATAAGAATTATTCTTGATTTGCTTTTAGCATGCTCATTTTAACATAGAATTGTTGGCCACATTTAGAGTTTATTATCATGTTGCTTTAATTTCATAAATAATTTAATAAATTATTATTTACATCAATAAAAAAAAAAGATGTAAAATTTTCGTAGAACTTTATTGTTGCAGAAAATAAACATAAATTTTTTAAATTTCATTAAGTTAATATTTTTATAATAATAAATAACAAGAACGCTATATGAAACATTATTATTTTTTTCTAAATTTTTTTTAGCAAATATTAAATTAAAAAATCTTGTGAAAGTTTACTCTCACTTTTTAAGATTTCCTTAAAAAAAAATCCATAATATTTATTAAAATATTATTTTCACATTATTTTAAATAAAAATACAAAAAAAAATTATAAATTCACCGTCACACGACTGTATTTTTAAGGGCAGAAGTCACAATCAAATCTTATACACACAATTTCCTCTTTTTTATTAAACTAGACTTGTCACAATTTTTGTCAGTTGTAACCCGCTTGGTATGCAGGCATAACAATTATATTTTATGAAGACAAAAATATCAAAATATTCCCCCTGTAATGGCAAAGGACTATTATTTCCGCAAAATATTAATAACAACGTGGATTGTGCATGTGAAACAACCAAAATTTCATGTTTTTTTTTGGCAAAAGAAACACGAAACAGAAGACCACAAAAAAATGGTTAAAACAAACAGAATAAACTATTTCTTTATGGGGACAATTTGGGAATACGAAATTCAGTGAAATGAAAAAATTCTTCCATGCAATTAAGGTAAAGCAGTCGGAGAACAATTTCGTTGCGTAAATTTTATTGAAAAAATATATATTTTTTTTAGTTGAATGGTTTGTGTTTCCATAAAAGTGGAAACAAGTAACTGAATTTTGAAATTATTTATTTCTTTTTTGTTGACTATGGTTTTTTTATTTGATTTATGGATTTTTGTAAATTTTCTATAAATTTACAAGTACTTCAATGTTAAATTGTTAACATCATGTAACATTTAATCATACAAAAAAAATGTTGCAATATTATTGTAAAAAGCTGCAAATTTGTTTTAACTTAAAAAAATGTTTTTGTTGACATGTAAATTTTTTAATAGTATTTTTTACATCAAGTATAAATTCCAGAAAATTATTTACACCAAGTAGAATATTTTTTTATTGATTTAAAATTATATAAAAGTATAAAATTATTAATTAGTAACAGCAGGTAGAATATAAATTAATATTTTGTAAAACTATTTTGATGATGTTAAATTTGCTTAAAATTTTTTATGTAAATTTTATGTCGGGACTTAAAAATTAATTGTGGTAATATCGTGTAAAAATCGTACCAAAAATTTTTTTTTATAAAATTTTCTGAAGATTTGTTTACCTCATAAGAGGTAAAGAAACAAATTTAATAGAATTATTTTTTTTTTAACATTAAAAAAATTACTTAGCAGTTTAACAAGGATGTAAACAAAAATTCTTCAAATCTTTTTTAATTAAAAAATGAAATAAATAAATATTACCATTGTAAATAAGTAATAAATTTTGTTATTGAGGATTTGTTGACATATTTTAAGACTGTCCTGAAGACTCTTAACAGTTAACAATCTTAAAATATAAATAAATTTACATCGTGTAAAATTACTAAATATTTATCATAATATTTTTTTCCCATTTCCATAATTTTCTTGTTATTGTTTACGTTAGGTGAAAATAAAATTATTCAAATTTGATTTTTGAACCATCTGCTTAGACACGTTAAAGTTAACAAAAATCTAAAATTATTTTTTTAAAAATTGGGTAAAGAATTTCAAGCAAAGCAAATTAATAAAAAACTTCACATACATTTTTTAAATTAAATTAAAATCCTTGATAACAACAATCGTAAGATATAAAAAACCATGTTTACATCGTGTTGAATAAAGTAAAATGAAAACTAATAATAACTTTACAAAATGACAAGCTTCTTAAAGATTTTTTGAAATCATTTAAAATTATATCACGAGTTCTTGATAACTAACAATCCTAAATTATAAATAAATCACAATTTACATCGTGTAAAATTTTGCAAAATATGTTATCATAATATTCTTTACCTATTACATAATTTGTTGCAATTCTCTACTTTAGGTAAAACTAAAATTATTGAAAATTTATCTTCGAATAGTCCGCTTCATACACGTTAGAATTTTTAAAAAACGAAATCTAAAATTCTTATTTAAAAATTAAGTAAAGAATTGAAAGCAACGTAAATTATATATTGTTAATAATACCTTCTCACACTGTCAAGCTTATTAAAGATTTAAAGAAAAATTTTTTAATTAACTTTAGACTCCTTGAAAATCAGCAACCGTAAGATATAAAAATCATGTTTACACCGTGTAAAATTAAGTAAAATATAACTAATAATAACTTTACATACTGTCAAGCCTTTGATGGTTTATAGACATTTTTAAAAATAAATTATATAATTCTTGATAATTTAAAAAAATAAGTTTTCACATCGTGTAAAATATATTAAAATTAAAAAAAGACTTTTTGAGATTTTTTTTGGTTGATGTTAAATTTAAATTAAATTAAATAAATGTAAAATAAAATTATTAAAAATTAACTTTTAAGTTTTCGTCATAGAAGTTTGATAGAACATTGACTCTATATCAAATAAATTGATTTCTCAAAGAATTACTTTACTAGAAATATTTTCACCTTTTATACGTTCAAAAATGCTATAATGAACTAATTTTCAACATGTAATATTTACCTTAGTTTACTTTACAATGTGTACAATCTTCCAAGGAGTTTTTGTTTTTTATAAATTAATGTAATGTTGAGTCTGTCGTATCATTTTTTCATTATTATATTTAAACTTTTATAGATTTTTGTTTTCAAACTTTCTTTAATTTTGTTTTGAATATAAACTTACCTTATATGGCGATCTCTTTCTAAATATATGACCCACATGAGAGCATGGAACTATTTCTAATGTGCCATTACACATCCAAGTCTTAAATGACAATTCAAGATTTTCACCACCCCAAATATCGAAACCCGAGTCGTAAGTACCCAATAGTTCAAAGAATTTACGATCTATCGAGAATAAGCCACCTGCCATTGTGGGTGAATAGACAGGTTCTGCGGAATTCTATAATAAAAAGAACAGAAAGGAATTGATCAATTAATATAATAATCAATATAATAAAATAAAAATATTATTATTGAAAAAACTTAACTGTAGAAATATTTTGTTTTATTAAAATTGTTTAAAAAATATTCAAGTAAATAAAATATTTGGATATAAAAATTTTGTATTTTTTTTTTTAAGATCGATAGGACCTTGAATTGTAAAAAGTAACGCAAAAAATTATATTTAATACAAAAACTCTTTTAATTGAAAGCGCAATACATGGCATTGATATTTAAAAATTATTATGAACATGTGGCCATCGCAACTGATCTTGGTGAAGATCATTATGGGTTACCAGTTTAGGGCTAGTTTTTCGAACAAAGCTGCCACCGTATGCCACGAATTACAACAACAGTATTGACATTTAAGGCAATTTTTTTCGCCACAAGCAATGACGTCACGTGGCTCCAATTTTAACAATCAAAATATGTATGTCAAATCTCACGACCTTGAAGGCCAATGGACGGGTCATTTTCGCAAAATTCAATTATGGCCAAATATTGATATTAATTAGTTGATGGTTATGGTTTCCGTGTGATATACAGTGGCCTCAAATTAAAAAAAAAATTATTCATCATGGTGCGCTAACAATCTCCAACAATCGTAAGGCGAGTTTCGGCTTCATTTTGAATAAAAGAAGTTTCAATGATGCCAACAACTTGTAAACTGCACCACAAAATGTACATTTCTGAATATAATGGAGTCTACAGGGTCCCTTGTTGATTGGTTTTACTTCGTATGCGAAAATTGAGACCAATCTCTGAACGAAATTAAGCGATAAATTGATAAATAAAATTGATGACTGATTTTTTAAGTTTCGACAGTTTCGTAGCGTTAATGTAATTGTTATGACTTGCCACAGTTTACACATCATATTTTTATAGATATTTTATCTACGTCTTGGTTTTTAAGTGGAAAAAAGGTTTCCATATCATAAATTAATATTTCATCGAATTTTTTACATTTAGTGTTACGTAGCTTGAGCAAAGCTACTACGTAAATTTTTTTGGAAAAAATATTGGTCCTTGTATGAAATTTTGTTGTTCAATGGATCACCACCTATGAGAACCCCTTTTCTGAGAGCCATAATAAAAATTTTCTAATGAAGCGATAATTATTTCAAAATAATAAGACGGGGTGGGGTGATACTGAGGCTCGGCATTTTAAAAGAATCAGCTTTTATCACTCTAGAAAAGGCAGTGTATAGGATAACACTAGAATAAAGTAAATTAATCTGTTGTTTATTAAGACTTCATAAATCTTTTTATCATTTAAGCTGCTGCGTAAAAAATGAAACCAATTAGACTTATAAAAAGGTTTTTTAAACCTAATGAGAATTATCAAAAAAATGATTTATACGTATTAAAGACTGAATGAGCATTTTTCAAAAAAAAGTGTTAAGAATATTGCTCTAATAATGATAATGTCGTAGTAATTAGCTGTCGAGGAAGTTATCAAGTATTTCTAGAATAAACCAGACATCCTCAAAACATTTATTTAATTTCTACACAATTATTTTAATGTAAGAAAAATTTTCTTTAAAATGTTTTCACTTTATTTCTGCGTAATTCCAGTAACATTTCCTTTTAGCACTTTTTTTCCTAGTTCCATTTAGAAACAACATATATTTTTCTCTCCATTAATCCTTTAGAAAACAATAAGCAAAACCAACTTAAAACAGCAACAAGAAAACAATAAAAAGTTTTCTTAATGCTTTTCGGCACGAGTATTTAATTTACACTTGTTAAATTATTGTGCACGTAACAATTTGAAAACAATATCAGGTTTCGTGGAATATTTCAGTTAAATTGAATGACAAACAACTAAAATGTTTATGAAAGCTTAAGGGCCATTTAATTTAATAGAATTCTAAAGGATTAAATAGTGAATTATTAAAACTGCCAAAAGGATACAAGAAAGTAAACTTTACAGTTAATAGTGGTTGCGGGAAAATTGTTGTAATGTAAATTTAATTGCTCGGTGATAGAATATGTTTTGAAAAGTGTTTTGTGTCAAACTCTGAGAAGTTTAAAATTCCTGGTGAACATGGCAAAGGAGTTGCTCATCGACTGTTTGAGGAAGCAGGTATATTTTTTTAAAGGATCAAATTTGTTAATATGTAGCAATAACAATACGTAAATGACATTAGGTGAGAGTAAAACCATCATCTATTTGCTTTTGTTGCGGTCCTTCATCATTGAATTTGAAATTTCCAACATTCAAAAGTTTTATATTGGGTCTTGCGGCAACATTTGACAGCAAAACGAAGAAAGGAGTTGTGTTAATAATGAACAAATCTCTTCTTAACAGAAATATAGAAATATAGTCTGGCAAATTGATGTCATTATCAGTCATATCATAGCAAGATCAGTGATTGAGATATTTATTTTTAATCCTGCATAGAGCGTTTATTTGGCACAGATTATCGGAATTCTTAGTTTCAATTGAACGCCGCATTGCAAAATTATGCGAATTTTCTTTATAATTTTAGCAGAGATTTTTTATAAAGAAAATTTAAAATCTTTTAAATTTAGAAGCAACAAATAGAAAGTGAGCGTCGATTCTATAAGTTCAAATCCGATTATTAGCTTAATGCAGGGTTACTTTTTTTATTTTATGATAAAGAATTTTTTTTTATTAGTTCGCCAATAAACGACCGACCTCACTGCCTGCAACTGGACTTGTTAGACTGAACTCCCTACGCAATATACAATGGATTAAATGTTATTTCACTTTTAAAGTAAATTGAAAATATTAAATTAAAATTTGACGAATTAATTCGTAGTTAGTCCCACGAATGAGTTTATTCTTTATTGTGAACTTGCTTTGTCATGCAAAATCTTGCTTGTAACTGAACTAAAATTGTTGAACCTTCAGTTTTTTAAGCGCTATAAACAATACGATGATTTAGCTGCATTTTTTGCCACTGACTTTTCTTTCTTTCTTTAACTTTTACCAATTTTTGCCGCACAGTTTGAACAATATAATGGAACTGTTTAAAATCCATAAGGGATATATAAAAATTAAGGCAAAAATTTGTGAAATAATTTTAATTGTTATTTAAAATATTCGTGAACTTAAACCGTACTAAAATTCATTTGGTTAAAATACTAAGATTGTTTGAACAGCAGTTCATTTGAAAAATTAAAAAAAAAAAAATATTTTTAAATAACTCGAAAGGCAACGCGCATTCATAATGTCTTCGTAACAATCAGTGTGAGACTAGAACAGTATCTACTGTGACAAGAAGAAAAAAGTTATTACAGCAAAAACAAATACATCTGCGATTTATAAAGAAAATAAGGAACAAAGCTTTGGGTTGTATGTGCACTTCTCCTAACCAAATCAAATATGAATATTTCTCGTATTCTTATTTACAAAATTAGTTGGTTAAATAGATGATGTCTAAAAGGCACACGATTTAAGGTAGATCGATGCGAAAGATGCTGAAGACGGATCTAGCGGTTCAGAAAATGCTGCTATTTATAACATTTTGCTAGTGGAAAATTTTTTCTATTTTTGTTGTTTTTATTCATCACAAAAATTTGTAAAATAATTTTTTTCTTAACAAATTAAGGAATTAAAATATATTTACGTGAACTTAAGCAGAGCTAAAATTCCATATATGAATAAATGGTTACCTAAATGCTTACTCTTATTCTGCTGATGTAGGAGGAGGTTGTATTAGTCATAATTTGACTTGATATGAAGCAGAAAAAAAGTTAAAGTTTTCCACTTAATATTTCACTTTTTAAAATGTGTAAGTAAATATGTCGTTATTCCGCTTTAACTTTTTTATATTATTTTCTTTATTAATATTTCCTTATTTAGTTTAATATGAACACAATTGTTTCATTTTAACTTAACTTTAACAACTTTCGCTGAGATCTCATAATTTTTCATAATTTAATAAATCCTATTTTCTTATTATGATTTGCATACATTTAAATAAAATCCTTGAAATCCTTTTCATAAAATTTTTTTTACTTTCAACTTTTAATATTTTTATTCTGCTTTTAATATATTTTTCTTAAAAAAAAAAAGAAAAAGTCTTGACAGTTCAAGTGATGTTTATTATTTTTCAAATATAATTCATGACCTTTTTTTTAGAAAATGAATAAATAATTTCTTTATTTTTTGCTTTAAAACATTAAAGAAAAATAGCTTACAGTCTAAAACGTCTATTATAATATTATTATTTTTTTTAATTCTTGTTTTCTAAATATAAATGGCAATATTGTAAAAAAAAATCAAGTGCTTTTTTCTTTATTCACACTTTAGTTGTTTGCTGTTTTTTCACAGAGCCCCTTAAGGTATGCTATGAGTTTTGTTTTGTAAATAACCTTAATAATTGACAAACAAAGAGTGAGAATATAAAAGCAAATGAATGCGTATACAAATAGAACTATAAGATTTAATAAATACCGACGGAAAATTTGAGTAAGAGAAAGGTAGTAAAAGCGAGAGATAGAAAGAGATAGTGTCAAGGTTTAAGCTTTAGGAATTAGTGAAGAAAATTTATGTAGTTTATTTTTTGTTGACACCTTTAAGGGTAATATTTTCTTTGTAATTGAAGATGAATGGGTTGAAGCTTTTATCTTGTCTTATCAAGATTTATGCACTGTGAGAAAAAAATGACTGCAAAATAAATAAATAAATAAATTTTTCAAGAAGATTTTTTTTTATTTAATTTAGCCGTCCCATCTGATCTGTGAATTTTCCATATTCTGTTCAGTTGTGTTAATAGCCCTTGTATGCAAGGTTAGGTCTGGTTATAAGGCCTCAATTGCATGGATATAATAAATTGTTTATTGAAGATAAAAATAACCCTGGATTGATTATGCCTTTAGATAAATTAGTAAAAATCGATAAGCGAACAGGCTTTATATATGTGAATTGATGCAATGCGGTTTTATATCCAACAGATCATGTATTTCTATCAAAATTGTTTGCCCAAAATTTTTTAAAGTTTGTCATCAGATGTTAAATATATAGCGGCGTTGCATACTACGATAAGTTTAATTAATATCTCCTAAAACCACTGGAAAGTAGGCGAAAACGGTGTCTCATTTAGTCAGACAAAGTGAGTTAGAAGACAAGCGAGAGCATTTGTAGTTAAGAGGGGATTTCTTATAAGAATATGGATACTGGTAGTCAGTCTTAATTAAGACTTTTCTGTCGAATTTGACGACTCAGGAAGTACAAATTCCTTTTCATCAAGAAAGTATAAAATCTTTGCCTTCAGAGACAAATAAACTGAAGATTTTTTGCTAAGAATATTTTAGCAACGCGCTGCGGTTTTAAATTGATAAAGCTAAAGTCATGTAATATTTACACTCAAGAGAAATATTTAGTTGTAATCCGGGTGTCCTATGTAAAACTAAGATGCTGATAAAATAAAATGTGCCGAGTTAAAGCATCATTGAAACGAGCTACAAATCGATGAAGGCTATGTTTGTAGCCTGAACATGAACATAAAAAAACACGTATTCAGCTCAAAGATTAAAAAAAATTTCAACTTAAGGGTTAACGTTGTTTTCCAGAACGA
This sequence comes from Cistogaster globosa, assembly GCA_937654795.1. Taxonomy (NCBI): domain Eukaryota; kingdom Metazoa; phylum Arthropoda; class Insecta; order Diptera; family Tachinidae; genus Cistogaster; species Cistogaster globosa. The sequence continues at coordinate 8,509,637 of OW569407.1, forward strand.
AGGGATATCACAGAAAATCATTCTCACTGAATGAAAAGGGAAAAAGTAACCGAAATCTAAGACAAATGTGCTGGTTTAGTAATCGTCTTTCGCAAATGTTATTAAGTTAATTCTTTTTAGCAGTAAAAGAGCAGAATTTGAATGAAATGTAATATCAAAAAAAGTTAAAAGTCAATAACGGTTTTTTAAATAAAACTGTTTTAGCAAAATTCCCCTTTGTTTATTGCAAACCATGTAAAAAAATAAATTAAATTTAAGTAATTAAAAAAAAAATTAAATTTTTTTTTTAACGGAAACTGATTTCAATATCTTCCTTTTTTCATATTTTATAAAACACTCTGGGATTACAAATTCAAGCATGCAAACGTAAGCGTTAGAAAACATGCGGTTATGTCATGTTCACTACGTTTTAAATGTTTAAATTCCATATAAAAAGAGAAAAGAGAAAAAATACCTTAAAGTAGTGGGGAGAGAAAATAATAAAATTTGTCATTTAAAAATCCTTAAGGACATAAATAAAAGTGATATGCAAACGAATAAAATATTAAATCAATAAAACAACATAAAGAAAAAAATATTTAAATTGTTTTCATTATAAAAGAAATAATGAATAATTTATTTAATTTATTTGGTGTTCATTTCTGCATTATGCTTTAATTTACAACAAATTATATTTCTTCAAAGTTTACTTTTCATCTTTTTTATAACAGAACAGTAAATTAGTAAGTAGTCGTTATGTACAGAAGCTCATAATTATTTTTCATGAAAATTATTAATTGCTGTCAAGTACAATTACAATACAGGCAGTTTATTTTTTATTTTTGTTATTTATTGTTTTATGCTACATACGAGTATGGCTTCTGCTATCCTATGCTACACATAATATAATTTATGGGATCATAATTTTTTTACTCAATTGATGCCTTGAAATACATATCTAGCATGCATATGTATGCATTTCTAAAGACTTTAGAAGTTACTAAGGGAGTTCCAAAGATTCTTTGCTTAAAATTTGATTCCGTATTGGAACTTAAATAAAAGTAGTTTGGCAGCACTTTTCTTTTACTATAAAAAACCCTCAGAGCAAAAACTTCTTTTAATTTTTAAGTTGCTTCATTTGATGAATTATTAAAATTCTAGGAGAAAAAAAAACAGACAGATTTATATCCATTAACATAAAAAAGCATTTCAATATTAAGAAAATCTCCTATGAGGACACCCTGTTGTTGTCATAAAAAGTTTAAACCTTATACTTGATGTTATAGCGGAGTTAAAAGAACACAATTTGTAGTTTTCTAGTTTTTTCTAGAACGGTAAAAAACACATAAGCAAAATTTCGTAACATATGGGGACACCCTTTAATTTTTATGTTTATTTTTTATTTTACTATTGTAGGACAACAACTTAATTTAAATTGTATACGCTCTCTGTCTATAGTTGTTAAAAATTTGGCCACATGCATAAAACTATATCAACTATAGGGACACTCTTTTTTAATTTTCAAATTCCAAATTTTATACTTGCTGTTCTAGCGGACTTAGCAATACTAATTCTTGTTAAATTTCAACCATTTGCTTAAAACTGTTTAACAGTTTGTCCATATACATCAAATTACAACAACTATTGTAACACCCTCTAATTTTTAATTTTAAATATTTATATGTTTTATTATACCACACAAAGAAGTGAACATTCTGGATTATTTTTAAGTGTTCAAAATATTAGTCATATACATCAAATTACATTAAATATTGGGACACCCTTTAATTTTCATATCCAAATTTTATACTTTTTTATGGAGAACTAACTAGGCTATGTAGATTTTTTGTAAATTTTAAGCTTCTGGTTACAACTGTTGAAAAATTAAATAAATATACTTGTTATTATAACGATTACAGTTATTGATATTCTGTCCAGTTTTCAAGCTTTTGTCTATAACGTTTCCAGAGAAAGTACAAAGGAGATTAACTTGCGTCACCTGAAGGGACACCTTTTAATTTTTAAAATTATTTTTATATTATAATGTGCTATTGGGTGTAAAGTGATGCGCAGTTTTTTTGATTTTGAAGTGGCTCGCTTTACAATGCACAATACACGTAAAAATTATGCATGTTGTATGGAACACCTTTAATGTTCAAAATAATGAAAAGATTTTAAAACGGGACTAATCTTTAAGCATTACCTTCCAATTAAAGAAAAAATGTTCAAAATCAGTCAGATGAATTGATAACCTTCTTCATTTTTTTCATTAAATTCTAGCAGAAAACATTTAATTTATTATTTTTCATGTTTAAAGATCTATTTTTCGTTTATTAAATATTTTGTTAGCCTTTAGAAAGTAATTGGATTTTGTTAATTGCCTTGAATAACATTTTTTAAATAAACAACAGCAATTGGATTTCTGCGAATTTAAAAAATTCACAACTATAGAACTAAAAGAAAAACGTTAAAATTTTGTTTACTAATTAGTACCTGAATTATTTCAACATAAAATAAAATATTTAATTTATGCAGCACCCAAAAGTATGCTTTAAATAAACTCCATTAATATGCTGCCATACTAAAGCAGTGCTTTTAAATTTATAAAGATTTAGTAGAGAAAAGAAATCTTTTGCTTTGCCAAAGCTTTTTAGTTTTTTCCAATATTGTGCTCAATTTTTTATTAGATAGAGAAACGAGAAAAAAAAACTAAAAAATAAATGTTAAAATCCTTTTAAGAAGAAAAATCTTTAAAAAGAAGAATAAAAGAAAAAAAAATTAAGTGCAAAATGAAGTTGAAAATATAAAAAATTCTTAACTATGGCAACGAAAATATTTATGAATCAATTACGTGCTGTTTAAAAGGAAGCAGAATGGAACGTAAGAAAGAAACGAGTACACGATGTTAAAAAATATTTATTTAACTTTTTATTTACTTATTTTTTTTGCTGGATGAGAAACTGTCTTTACTACTTAAAATTTGTGCTCTTAAATTTAATTACTGTAATTTTACAATTAAAAAAAAACTGTTCATAAATGTTCTCATTAAGAGAAAAAGTGTTTCCGTTAAAAAAGGAGTTTTCATTAATTCTAAATATAAAATGAAATGAAAATTGGTAGCATTACATTTTATGCTGCAAATGTAAGACGTTGCAGCAAACTCTTATTAAGTGGATGTCAAGTTTATGGAAAAAGAAAACGTGACCGTAAAATAAAATAAGTAAAATATGTAGATTTTTTATGTGCTCCATAAATTTTGGATGATGATGATGACTTATAAACTTAAAACGATGAGGAGTTTTGAACTGCATGTTTAACAAACAAACAAAAGTTCAATATTTAACTTTCAAAATGGTTGTATATTTAACGCCATGAGTAACATTTTGCAAATGACAGACACAGTTTTAAGAATATCAATTTAATATAAAAAAAATATTTTTCAAGTAACTGTTTTTTTTAGAGAAAGTAGTAAATTTTTATCCCCAAAAATTACAAAAAGTCCTTTTTTCCAAGACCGTATTTTTTTAAGATTAAACTACTTTGTTTTATTTTTTAAATTAAAAAAGGTTTTAGAAAAAAAGAGTGACTTTTTAACAAAAAAAGTAAGTTGCTCGAACTTCCTAAATTAAAATAGTTTTTCAAAGTTTTTTCTTATTTAAAAAATTAATTTTTTCTCTAGAAAAATATCTTTTTAGATAAATTATTTTTTTTTACAAAAAAAGTCACTTTTCTAGAGAAAAGTTATTTTTTAATCTAAAAATTAATATTTACAACGAAAATTCTGATTTTATTTAAGAAGTCAGTTTTTTTTTAACAAAAAAAAAAAAATATTTATATTTTGGATAGTCACTTTTATAGTAAAAACAAAATGATTTATTTTTTTAGCAGAGTCACATATTTTTTCTTACTTTTACGAAAAGTAATTTTTAAATTATTTTTTAATTTTTTTCCCCAGCCAGTGGTTGAACCATGGATTTTTCTAAATCAATTAAAATTTACTTTTTCGGCTTTAGTTCATTTTTTAATTTAATTTTTACAAAAGAAAAATTATTTTTCAAATTTAAGTGGACGTTTTGCAAAATAGACAAGAAAAATTCTGCCAGCGTCTAATTTTCAGATGTATGCGGACATTTGAAAAATAATTTTTCTTTGTAAAAATTAAATTAAAAAATGAACCAAAGCGGAAAAAGTAAATTTTAATTGATCTAGAAAGTAATTTTTTTAATTAAAAATGAAAATTATTAAAAAAATTTACTTTTTATTTCAGTATGCCCTTATTTTTGGCGAAATATCTCTTTTTTTACTATCGGCAAGTCACTTTTTCAGAAAAAAATTTTTGCTTAAAAAAGTCAGATTTCAGCCCAAGTGGGTTTTAATTTAAAAACCTGATTTTTTTTAAAGTCATTTGCTTTTTTTATAATAAAATTTTCTTTAAAAAAGTCATTTCTGGATCCTCTTTCTCTAAAGTCGTTGAAAAATCTGGCTATAATTTGATATATCCATTGATTAAGAAGGGTAAACTATTTGAATAGAGTATTGCTTTATGGAAAAATAAGGTTTTGTGACAGAGTCACACATTCCAGAGGGCCACTTCTGATCCTTAAAATGAGTTTATAAATTATTTCAACTGAATTTTGCCATAACGCTGAACTAATTAAAACTAGAGCACAATTGCTTTTAATAAATTGCTTCTTTTTTTTTTTTTGTAAAAAAGTACTATTTTAAACCAAATTGGCTTTTTATTTCTTTTTGATTAAAAAATCAATTTTTTACATGTTTTTTTTTTTTAGCAAAATGTCATCTTTTGTCAAAAATTAAATTTTTTCCTTCCAACAAGACAATTTTTAAATCAAAAACCTTGTGTTTTTCCTTACGAATTTTTATTACGAGGGCTGCTCTATATATTTCTGGCCTAATAGTGAAAATGCGAATATTTATAATCAAAAATGGTTTTATTGTTTTTCAAATTATTCTTCAGCATGATCTATACACTTTTGCATGCGCTCAAACCAGTTGTCGAAGCACTTTTTCCACTCCGATTGAGACACCTCTAAAACATGGTTTTTGAACACTTCAACAGCTTCTTCTGGCGACGAAAATCGTTGACCACGCATTTTTTTCTTGATGTGCGGAAACAAGAAGAAGTCATTAGGTGCCAAGTCAGGGCTGTACGGCGGATGACCCATTAATTCGACGTTTTGGCCGGTCGAAAACGCTCTTGTTTGAGCCGATGTGTGAGAGCTCGCATTGTCATGGTGAACAATGATTCGTCTTCTCTTGTTGGTTTTTTGAATTTCTCCGATGACTTCATGCAAACAAATAATAGTGTACCGCTCAGAAGTGACCGTCCTACGTTGCTCAAGCGGAACAGTCGCCACATGACCAGTTTTGCCGAAGAAACAGGCGACCATTTGCTTCGAAGTGCTTCTTCCACGAACAACTTTCGTTGGATTTTGCTCGTCTATGAAGACCCACACGGTCGATTGTTGTTTTGTTTCGGGCTCATACGCATAGATCCATGATTCGTCACCTGTGACGATCTTACAAACGTCTTTTGAAGCACCGCAATCGTATTTTTGCAACATTTCTTTGCACCAATCGACACGAGCCTTTTTTTGAGCAACTTTCAAATTGTGCGGGAACCAACGAGAACAAACCTTTTTTACGGCCAGGTGTTCATGCAGTATCGAATGTATGCTGGTAGAAGAAATGTCCAAGGATGTCTCCATCTCTCGGTATGTCGCATGTTGATCTTGCATTATGAGTTCACGCACTGCATCAATGTTCTCTGGCACAACAGCCGTTTTTGGACGACCTTCACGGAATTCGTCTTTGGGCGAGCTTCGGCCACGATTAAATTCATTATACCAATTTTTCACAGTGCTATAGGATGGTGCTTCATCGCCATACAAAGATTTAAGTTCATCAATGCACTCTTGTCATGATAATCCACGTCGAAAGTTGTGAAAAATGATGGCACGAAAATGTTCACGAGTTAATTCCATTTTTTTCTATATTAATTTTTTCAAGTCACTGTAAACAACACAAGTAATGATCGTACGTCAAAACGTTTTAAGTACGATTATGCTTAAAAATGACAAACTTTCCAATGAAATGTCAGATTGCAATTGGCAGCACACAGTGTTACTAGGACAGAAATATATATAGCAGCCCTCGTATTTTAAAAAATATTTTTTTATCTGAAAAAATTCATCACATTTATGCAATAATTTCATTTATTTAAAAAGTCCGTTTTCTTTAAAGGGTCACAAAATATTCCGTTTTACTAAAAAAACTATATTTCATGTCAATAACTCAAACAGACACATTTGTTTTGTGTCGTAAAGAAAGTAAAATTACGAACATAAAATGAACATCCAAAGAATATTTAAATAGAAATTCATCTGCATGCAAAGTTTTATTGCATCTGCATGAGGTTTGTTGCATGTTAAAATTTGCATTTAAAATTGTATGTAAATTTCATTTTAATTTAACATCAGTAGAAAAGTACTGTTATTAAAGTATAAGTTAAGGCTTTAATAATTTCAACAAATTATAGCATACCTCAAGAGGTAAAAAAAGCTGAGGTGTGTTGGTGTTAAATATTTATCAGTTTCGTTTGTTGACTTAAAATTTGAAAAACCTCATTTAACACATGCAATAAAAAACAAAGTCTTTTTCCCTGAGATAATTACACTTTAATACTTTAAATCTTAGTGAGAAATAAAATGAATTCAACTAAAAATAAAACTAATTTAAATTTCAGTTTCTAAAGATAACTTTAGCACTGGCTTAAGCATTTTTAATTAAAATCTTCACACATTTTAAGGTCATTAAATTATTTTAAAAGCTTTTTTCCTTTTTTTTTTGGTTTCTTAAAATTCTACTAAATTAAATTCAACACTAAAAATTACTTTCTATTTTATAAAAGATAAGAAAACGTTAAGCGGCTTCTTTAATTATTTATGAATATTTTCTGGTGACTGCTCCATAAAATATGCTTAAAATATTTATTACAATAATTTAGTTTTGCATTATAAAGGTAGAATAAAACAATAAAAAACTGGTCTTAGCAAGAAAATAAAATGAAATGTAGTTTTTCTTACTACAACAAAAACATTTTCTGGGGTTTTGCTAAGTAAATTTTTTGCAGAGATTGTTATAAAATATATGTGACGTACATTTTTGTTTTTTGTTTTTCAGGTAACTGCTATTCTTCTATACTAAAATAGATCTTAAATAATTTAACAATAAATCAAATGCAAATCAAGAAACGGTATAAACATTTATTAAAAAAAAGAACAGCCAAAATGTATGATACAAAATTATATTAGAAAAACTCCCTAAAATATGCAATATTTTTGTAAAAAACTGCAAGTACGTTAGTTTATATTAAAATTAAAAATTTGTCTTATCCGTTTTTTATACATTATGATTTTGTTTTCAATGGAAATGAAAATTTTATTTTTATTTTGTTGTGTGATTAAAAGTCTCATTCAATAAATAAACAAATGTTGGGAAAAGTCACTATTAAACTAGAAACAATAATTGTGTTATCAACTACAGCTGGCCTCCAAGGAAACTTCATGCAATTGTTAAAACTCAAATTTCATTTGAAATGATTTATAAACTCAGTTTGAGAATCACAAGTGCCCCTCTAGAAAGTGTGATTCTGTTTTATTATTTTTCCTTACAGCAGCATTCTGTTTATATAAAAAAATTTCTTTATTCGGCGACATTTTAAATTATCGCCAGCGAAATAAATTTTTAACCGACTTCAGAAAAAAAGCTAATGAATATTTTTACATTTTTTATGTTTGTGCCCGTAAAACTCAGTCTTTTTTGCTCTGATTTTAAATTTTTATTTTATAATTGCAAGGTGATGCTTGAAGGTAGGTCTCTTTAAAAAAATTAATAATAAAGGGTGCCTCCATACAACATATTGAACTTTTACGGACACCCATTAAAAATCTTAACAAAGTTTTTATCACTTTAGCTTCCAGAAAGTAATAAAAAATAAAGCTTAAGTAATAAAGGGTGTTCCCATAGGTAATGTTATTTGACTTATATTGCCTAATTTTTAAGCCTTTATAGTCAAGGACTTGAAAGTTTGACAGAATGTGTATTTTTGTGTCCGCGTTAACAAAAAGTATAAATATTTAAAATAATAAATTAAAGAGTGTCTTAATAGGTGCTGCTACTTGATGTATGTGTTCTAACTTCCTATTTTAAAATCACAGTTTTTTTCGCAAGAATAATAAAATATTTTTTTTAACTCATAATTAAATAAGCATTTGCGTAATTGTCTTCTATTAAAATTTAAATGCAAAAAGTATGATATCAATTTGATTACAGTGAGCATATTTTTTATTCTTCATAATTTATAAAAAAAATTCTGTTGAACTTTCAAATGGTATTTGATTGATTGGTTATTTGTTTCCTTTAATAGATTTTATAGCTCAAATAATTTATTATCTATTGAAATTAGATTTCAACAAGGTATTTATTTCAATTATTAGCTTTAAATAAATAAGCTTTCATATAACTTATATGTTGTGATAAGCAAACAAAATTGAAATCAAATATAATGTATCAATAAGTATTTATTTATTAGGGTGGTACCTATAGAGACAAGAAAAAAATTTTTTTTTTAAATGTATTTCTTTTATGGTGAGGAATATTTGATTTTATTTGCTTGTCTTTATATACAATTCAAGCGTTTTGTAGATCTGCCTTCAAATATATAATTGAAGCAGGCAAATGCTCGTCCATATGCAACGCTCAAAACAAATTAATAAATTCTTTGAGAGTAATTTATATAAACATATTCCTTCAAACTATACTACACATTAAATATTTGCTTTGTTCAATCACTTTGAGACAGACATTGAAGCCTTAATTGCCAGTATCCGTAAGTAATAGTTCTTAACTAACAATTGTTCCATCTCTGAAATTCTAATTTTTGATTTTTAGTCTCTTATTTTAGCACAATGTTTGAATTCTTATGACAAATATTACCAAGCCCTTTTCAGTCAATTTAATAAGACCTGAAAGATTTTAGCAATTTTTTATATGAAACAAGTTATACTTGGCGAGGACTTACTTAAGTGACAAAATCTCACAATTCTTTGCCTCCATCTAAGAATTTTCGCAGGAACGTAGACTTCAGATTTCACCTTCACAGTCATTGGTATCCCATTTCACTTCGAGGAATAAAGAAGTAAGGATGAAATTAGATATCTCAGTCGAAGGCCGTCATATCCCTACGAGTCTTCGACAGCCTCCAACAATTCTCATCGCACGCCACCTTCATGCACCACAAAGAAAAAACTCGGAAAAAAGTCCTAAATTCACTCGCTGACACCTTCTGGGGAATGACTAAGAGAACAATGTGACAATGTACTGGGCAATTGCTCTCTCCCTCCTTAATATGGTGCCTTAATTTACACCTCATTCCTTATTGATACTAAATGGCGAGTTTTACAAACTGCACAAAAAATTGCACTCAAAATTGGTCCAGGATGTGTTAAGGTGAGGATATTAGGATGCTTCGGGACAGCCAACAATGAACAACTGACCAAGCAATCCCTAGTGGCTTGTTACCTGCCCTGTCACCCTAGCCTCGAGATCCCCCTCTTTGGCATACCTAGCAGGACTTTAGGCCTTATAGCAATAGCATCCGGGATATTATTTCATTTACAATAAACAGGACAGGTGACAGGTGGTATCCGAAGCTATAAATGGCGATAGATGTAATAAAGCCCTAAATGAACACCCCTACCCTCACAGGATTACGGAAAATGATAGGCTTTTGCCCAGGTAAATGATATCAGTTTTAGTACAACTAAGAGCCGGTTGATACAATATCGCCAACTGCTACCGCAAAAAATAGTTCCTGGCACTTTAAAGCGTTGTCCTGCCTGCCTTTAAAGCCCCAATGACACAGTGAATTTATTTAATTGTCCCGACGAACAATTGAAGATGCGCAATTTTTCCAACTCCCAGTATTATCTGATGACACATAATTATGATCTCTTTATATCTTTTCAGGGAAGAACTCTCAACAGCAGCAGAGCTGTTACAACACCAATATGATTTGACACCATCTTCGTCAGTAAAGAAAAACTTTTTTTAAGTTTTTTCTGATATAAGCAAGCACTACGTTGGCAAAGTATTGAGTAATGGGTACCGAGTACCCAGTATTTGCTCTTTTTTTCTGTTCTGTTCCATTTGGCTTCCTTTAAAGTACAAACAAATATGTTTACAAATACTCCCTTAGGAATGAACAATTATTGATTAAAACATTAATAATAAAATACGCAAATTTTGTATGTAAATAACATTTAGGCTTAATAATTGATACTTAAATATTTCAAGAATGTTAACATTATTTAAATAATTTATAACTATTGTTTTAATAAAGTATTTTAATATTATTCAGCGCCCTAACCTTAATTATTGCTGTGTCATGTGACCACTTCTGCTTACGTCATTAGCTACGTAATTTTAAGCCAAATAATGGAAATAATAAGGTGTAAAATTATACAATATATTTTTTGTATGTAATGTGTGTGTGTTTTCGTGTGATAAAACCAATTTGTTGTGGTTTTGTGAAAAAAACACACACACACTCAGCAAATTAAATATTTGTGATTGAAATCAATTAAGGTTAAAGCATCTCAATATTAACCCTTCAATAATCATCAAAGTATAATTAAAATAATACAGTCAGAGGCTAAAATTAATTTGTAACAAGATCTCTTCTACATAATTTCATATTTGCTGTATATTTCAGCATAAATGAAATAATTGGCAATAAATAATTGTCATAACATTGATTGGAAAATATGTGAATGGATGTTAAAGGTTATTGAAGCAAGTTAATTGTGAATGATATGTGTTGTGCAAATGAAAATAAAATGTTTGAGTTTTAGCGCAGAATAATAAAATGTTAAAGGAAAAATTAAATTAAATTAATCAAAACACAAAAACCATCGAAAATACAATAAAAATGTTTGTTTAAATTTCAATAGTCTACTTATAACAGTTTAAGTTAAGTCCACGTATATTATTTCACATTACATAACGATCCACCCTTTATTTTTTAGTATCAAATATTTTATACATGTTTTTGTAGCAAACAGAATTATAAATTCTGTATAATTTTTGGTATTTGACTTTAAAGTCTTCAGAAACAGGGCCGAAAAGGAGCTAAAGAGTTACTAACACTAATAAAATTTTTTACTGTAAAAATCATTTACTCATTACACAGGCACACCCTTTTATTTTTACAATTAAAACTTTAAAAAATCTGTTTAGAGATGACTAAGTTCTACAGGCGTAAGTATAACAAAAAAAAACTGTCTTTTTAGTTTTTGAAGTCGGTTGAGAACTTAACGTCGTAAGTCCATTTGTTTATAAATTAATTAACAAAAAAAAAAAACTTGAAATTTGTTCAACCTGCTTTAGGCGCAAATTTAGCTCGTTTAAGGCTTGGAAAAAATTTTACACAGCGTGGCATAATAAGAAGCCATCTCTGCCTTTACTTGGTCCAGACTCATTTTATTGGCAAAAACGCTTATAAAGTCCGTCCACATTTACTTGGTCGGGTTGTATAAAAGCTTTACGAGTGAATATTAAAAGGATTTATTATAACTTTAAGTGGAACATTTTTCTATCTCTTTCTTTATAAATAAAAGACTTTATTTCTCTTTGAGGTAAATTTTTTATCGCTTTTAGTAGCCATTACTATAGGACATTCTCTGCATAGGCTGTTTGGGGAGAATGATAAGAAGCTAAAAACATCTCTTTTTAACATCCCGGCTCTGTGAAATGTTGGTTTAGATATCTTGTTTAAAATATCTTTGGGAATTCGGTTAATCTATTAAAAACGAAGTGCAGTTGTTTTTAGAAATGAAAATTGCGAACTCAATACTGACTCACGAGGTAGTCTTTTTAGTGGATTTTCGTGATTTTAAGAAAATGCGTCATTTGGCTCACTGGTATACCCATCAAGCTCTAAATACAAATTATGGTAAATGTACACACTTGAATAAAATGTCAACTTACCAAGCAGTAAGTGATGTTCTGATATGACGCAAAAGTTGGCGCAAGATGAAATGACATGCCGTTATATGAGCTGGCTACCATTTTATTAGATATGAAAAGTTTATTAAAAGATGTAGACTTGATGATATTGATAGTGCCCAACATAAACGCTGAAACGTCATGTCTTCATAATAGTGTCAACGTTGTGTCATGAACAGTAATGTTGACTTATCTTGCTTTATTAGTCCCACTGAATAGAAATAAAAAAGAAATTTAACCGCTGGATTCGGATTTCATTTGTTTTTCAATAATAACAAAATAAATTCTAAAAACCAAACGAATAAGCAGCCAACTTCACCATCTAAATTACTGTCAAAATTGAACTGTTCAATTGCTAAGCGTTGACGACGCGCTATCTTTCTTTGCTTCATACATTTTGTATGAGCCTTAGAATTTTTCGACATACAGACAACACTTTACGCGCTGATTTAAGTTCAGCTTTAAGGTGAAAAAATAAAAAACGAACTTCTGCGATAAAACACATTTGTGCCTGCTCGATGTCAGTTTGAAGGTGTGGCTCCCAACTGACTTTTTTTTCTTTTTTTAAACCTTTACGGACTTGTACTTAGTTGTGACTCTTCAAAAACTCTCAGAGGAAGATGTTTGACATAATAAAAAGGAAAACGACCACAAAACTTATGCTGCGGGAAAACAACAGGCTGGCAGTTGATCAAATGAGCAGTAAAGTGCTGGCAGAATTGATAATTTTCAGTATGAAATTACTTCTGCATCTCAGGTTCTATAAAAATAACAACCAAATAAGAAAACTTAAACCAAAAAGATAAACAGAAAAAACGGGATTTAACCAAAATTAAAACGTCAATGTTTATTTAGTGCTCAGCTTAGTTTTTTTTTAAATTGAAATTCAGCAGATTCTGTTTAAAATTTGTAAATTAAAATTAAAACAAACTTTGATAGTTTATTTTATTTAAAGCTTTAATTCTTTTTTGTTTGCCTTTATTTCTCTACTTGCAATAGCACAGTGTTCCAGTTTTAAATATAAAATTTTATTAAAGGAAATTCTCGTTTTGTTGTTGTTGTTGTTGTTGTTGTTAAATTTTTGTAATATTTTCATAGGAATAAAATATTTAACGTTTAAAATTCACTAGAATAACTTTCAAAATGTTCATTCATTCATTCATTTATTCTTTGTTAAATAAAAATTTTTCTTTTAACTAATTTAATACTCATGCCATTTTGCTCTTGTGTTTTTATACCCTTTACTACAGGTGCAAGAAGCGTAAATCTAAGTTTCTCATTCCGTTTGTAACTTCTACAATATCCAATTCCGACGCTATAAAAGTTATAAATATTCTGAGTTCTTTTGCATAGCAAAGTCAATTAACCGATGTCCGTCTGTCCGTCCATGTTTGTGTTAAACAAAAGCTAAAAAAACCAAGACACTAGAGAAGCTAGAGAAAATTTATATATGCCAATCGTTCTAAAATAGAGTTGAAAATTTTGATTTTGAAAATCTGCAATATCAGTTCATGTTCTTCAAGTCAGCGGGCAAAACTCCACGCCTGGCTTTAATTTTTCCATATCCTTTGGAACCATGAATTAACTCCAATAAAAAAACGAATATATGGGGTGATAGAGAATTAAAAAATAAGAAAAGAAACATCAATTAAAAAAGTTGCCTCATGCTCATATCTTCCAAATTATGGGCTTCTGAATTTTTAAGAAAAGTACGATTGTGCACCATATTTTTTTAAATACAATATGGGTATCATTTAAAAGCTTTTAAAGAGGTCTATCCTAAAGTTTTTTTTTAAATGCTTAACCCATTAAGCGTCGATGACGCATTTTTATTTTTTATTTCTCTCTCACCCCAATATTTGTTTTTTGATTGAAGCTACTTCACTAAACCAAATTTACATACATGGTGAAGGGCATATAAAATTCGGCATAGCCGAATATAAAACTCTTTATTGTTTTATTTTATTTGTTTCGATTTTGTTTAATACAATTTTGTTGAAATATAAAGTTGCCCCAAAATTTATTGCTATTCAGTTGAATATTTACATACAAATTGTTGTACATGGTTACTCGTATAGAAGGTTATTCATAGCGTTGGTATTGGGTGGGTGTAAAATTAAAAAAAAAATTCGGGATAAATATAGGCTTTTATTAAAATCAATCAATGTCTTCATTAACGTGAATTAAAGGTCGAGAGTAAGTGAGTGCATGCAGAGATCTTTAAAACATTGAGCAAAAGAAAATCAAATTATTTTAAAATAGTCATTTGACTTAATTAAAACTTTGAACAGGTTATAACTATCGTTAAAAATGATTATTTTGTGACAATGATGGAATCATATACCTGGTCAAAGTAGTGGCGAATTCATTAACTTACACCGTCCCTTTTAAAATGACAAACAGAAATTGGCAAAATATTTTTTAAATTAATTTGATAATTTGAACATCGAGTTGACATCTTTTAAATTAAATTAAAACTATTGTTGTGGGCGTAAAATTACATATTTTTCACTTTTGTGATTAAGATTTCTCCACATTTGACTATTAACTGGAGTAGTTTGCAGGCTGAAGCCATTAGATAAATTTACATCGACTGTTATCAGTATGATTGTTGCGGCACGAAAACGTTGTTTTCTTTACTTAAATTAAAACTGATACAACCTTTAACAAGATGCTGCCACTTAATACACCCACACTGTCTGTCAACCAATTCAGTGTCTGATAAAAGTATTTCGTATTCCTAAACTTTCTAGAGCCAAGGTTATGGAAAACTTAGACTTTATAAAGTAAGAATATTTTATTATTGTAATTGTTACTTTTTCCCTAAACCAATTTTATTGTCCATGTTTTTTTAAAATTTGTGTTGTGATTCAATTTGCTTGCCAAATTGTTTTTAAATCAAAAATTATTTTAATAGATTTGATTTTTTGTGTAAAATTTAATAAAAAAATTTATACAGAAGATGCTGTGACCCTTAAAATAGAAGTGCATTAAGTAAAATTTATTTCTCGCTGGAATTTGAAATATTGAATAAACTATTTTTGATTGGTTTTCTTAAGACCTTGAAATGTTTTCAAAAGTTCAAGTACATAATTCCCTAAATCACAGTCTGTTGTAAATTTTATAATGTGTAAAATAAAACTTGTATAGTTGTAAACACACTGTTGTACCTTCTACTGTTAAATTTTTAAAAATAATTAAATTTTAATACTAAAAACAAGAAAAATTATAAAAAAATAAACAAGAAGAAACCAAAAAATTCAAACAAAAATTAAAAAATTATGTGTAAAAGTGTTGGATAATTTTTTTTTATCGAAATAACTTTATCTTTTCCCTAAGGTTTTTTGTGATATCTCTAGCAAATGTTTACAAGAAAATTATCAACCTATTGTACAACTACTGTGAATCCCGACGATGTAGTAAATTTACAACAGTTTGTGAACGGCACAAATATAAATTTAAACTATAAAAACATCAAAAAGCTTTTATATAAATTGTAAACAGAATAATAATGCAAATGAAAGTGAAAATAAAAAAATTAAAATTAAGCAGAATAGACAAAGTTTTTTTTATTGATAATAATAAATTATAATCATTTAAAAAAAAGAAACCACAAAATAAAAAGCCCAAATAACCCAGCAAAATATTAAGTTAATAAAAGAAAACACAATTTTATAGATTCTCGCTTTAGCGATAATAAAGTTTTCAAAATAGACAACTGTGAAGCTGTCCAACAGTAAATAGGCGTTTTAGAATTTAGTTCATCCTGTATGCTCAACTTTTATGGAGGCTGTGCTGCAGCAAATATCTTAACCTTTTAATCCCTAATAGTTGATAAGACCATCGGGGCAGAGCTTACCCACTATAAACAGAACAAATTTAGAAGTTATTTAAAATGATACGACAAAAAAGTAATGGCAGGAAGGACTAAAAGAAAAGAAAGCTTAATTTATACGGAGGGCAGCACAAATCACGTTATACTTTTAATGGAATTGTAAATCACCGTCAGTATCTTCTTTTTATCCTTCTTTAAGCCAATTTACACTATTAAAATTTTCACGAAGCTGCAATAAGAATTGAAAAAAAATTGCATCAAAAAGTGGAATAATATAAATCTAGACTTATTGTCAAACTCTGAGAAGCAAAAACTAAAAGCATGAACTTTCTTGAAAGTGTGGTAACACTGTTAAGAGAAAGTGTATCTCAAGGCGAATTAATAACAGGTGGCCTTAACAGCCCAGGTGACTTTTTGATTTTTCCTTCTTCGAATGTCAAAAGTTGTATTCTCCGATTGTACTTCTTTCGTTTTTGACAGCCGAAGACGGTTTTTACAAACAAAAAAAATATACATATTTCTTTCGCAGTGTTGTATTCATTTTCGCCGTGAGTATACCTGTTATTAATTCGCCTTGATGTATCTCATAATGAAAAAAATAAGAACTATTTTACACCACCGCATTTTTCATGAAATTTTTGTTTGTAATTTTCTGTCCATACACTGCAACTTTTGTTGCGCAGTTCTTAAATTAGAAAGAAAGATGGATAGATATATAGATAGATAGAGAAAAAATGAATAAAATCGGGTACACTGTTTCGTGGACTTGCAATTCTCTTCTGTGTTTTCATTCATCATTTCAAGCCATCAAGGCCAAAATTGCAGAAACAAAATTTGAATGTGTCGACACGAATGCTATTTCAAAATAGAATTTAAAAAAAAATTGCATTAATAAACATTGCAGGTCTGGCTGATGACTAAGCAAGAGGTGTAGTGAAGCAAGTGGAGTGAGCAAATGGCACGGCTTGATTTTTCAGATGATGTTTTTACACTTGCTTTGTGTATCTTGGCTGCTTAAGAGTTCTTTTTTCAGAATTTTTTTTAACTTTTGAAAAATAATGAGAAATAAAAACGCAAAATTTTTTTATTCATGGGTTTTATTATACAAGATAAGCTAACATTACTGTTCAAGATCAATCTTTTTATATAATTTTATATTTCGCTGGGACAACTTCTCAAAAATTAAAAAAAAAAAAACAAGAAGAGGTCATCAATATGTTTGTTCTCGTACATATTTAAATTAATCGAAAATATTTTTTTATTTGTTTTCAACAGTGTAGCCAGATATTTGGGGATTTCTCCCCAAATTGGGGATTTCTAAATGAGTTTGGGGACAGAAATTCGTGGTGAGGGATTTGGGGATTTTTTATTCGATTTTCATTATCGACACTTGTTTGATTAACAGGCATTAAATTTAATATTTTGAATATTTTTCTACCTGTGCTACTGCAATACGATATTAACTTTTATGTATGGACGCTTGATAGTGGTTCAAATATTTTTCTACGCAAATTAAAATTACACATTCTAGTATAATGGCAACCGATGAAATGTGTGAATTATTTTTAAAAAGTGTACAAAGTAATAACAATGCCATAACGGATATAAAGAGCTAAATGGATGGTAGTTTGCATTCGGTATTTGAACGAAAAACAAGGTAAAAATAATCTCAGTTTTTTTGGGCATTTTAGCAGAGGTAACAGCAGAGGCCACGCATGTGGTCAGCTAAAATGAAAAATTATATAATTAACAAAGCATTCAAAATTTGTTTTTCCAATGAATTTCATGCTTTAAATGAGAATGTACGAGGGCTGCTATATATATTTCTGGCCTGGCAACACTGAGTGCTGCCAATTGCAATCTGACATTTCCATTGGAAAGTTTGTTATTTTTAAGCATAATCGTACTCAAAACGTTTTGACGTACGACCATTATTTGTGTTGTTTACAGTGACTTGAAAAAATTAATATAGAAAAAAATGGAATTAACTCGTGAACATTTTCGTGCCATCATTTTTCACAACTTTCGACGTGGATTATCATGACAAGAGTGCATTGATGAACTTAAATCTTTGTATGGCGATGAAGCACCATCCTATAGCACTGTGAAAAATTGGTATAACGAATTTAATCGTGGCCGAAACTCGCTCAAAGACGAATTCCATGAAGGTCGTCCAAAAACGGCTGTTGTGCCAGAGAACATTGATGACGTGCATGAACTCATAATGCAAGATCGACATGTGACATACCGAGAGATAGAGATATCCTTGGACATTTCTTCCACCAGCATACATTCGATACTGCATCAACACCTGGCCGTAAAAAAGGTTTGTTCTCGTTGGATCCCGCACAATTTGAAAGTCGCTCAAAAAAAATCTCGTGTCGATTGGTGCAAAGAAATGTTGCAAAAATACGATTGCGGTGCTTCAAAAGACGTTTATAAGATCGCCACAGGTGACGAATCATGGATCTATGCGTATGAGCCCGAAACGAAACAACAATCGATCGTGTGGGTCTTCAAAGACGAGCAAAATCCAACGAAAGTTGTTCGTGGAAGAAGCACTTCGAAGCAAATGGTCGCCTGTTTCTTCGGCAAAACTGGTCATGTGGCGACTGTTCCGCTGGAGCAACGTAGGACGGTCACTTCTGAGTGGTACACTACAATTTGTTTGCCTGAAGTCATTGGAGAAATTCCAAAAACCAACAAGAGAAGACGAATCATTGTTTACCATGACAATGCAAGCTCTCACACATCGGCTCAAACCCGAGCGTTCTTGACCGGCCAAAACGTCGAATTAATGGGTCATCCGCCGTACAGCCCTGACTTAGCACCTAATGACTTCTTCTTGTTTCCGCACATCAAGAAAAAAATGCGTGGTCACCGATTTCCGTCGCCAGAAGAAGCTGTTGAAGTGTTAAAAAACCATGTTTTAGAGGTGTCTCAATCGGAGTGGACAAATTGCTTCGACAACTGGTTTAAGCGAATGCGAAAGAGTGTAAATCATGGTGGAGAATACTTTGAAAAACAATAAAACCATTTTTGATTATAAATATTCGCATTTTCACTATTAGGCCAGAAATATATAAAGCAGCCCTCGTATCTCCCTGAATGAAAAAAAAACAATTTTGAATATTTGTTAGCTACATGTTTTTTTTATTTTAGCTTACTATATAATCTTAAATTTGGGATAAACCATTTTTAATTTGTAAGAAGTTAATAAATATATCTACACTTTATTTCTGTATAACATAGACTCCTTCATTATTCAGTTTTAAATATAAAAATTAATATCATAGTATGTATACGACAAAAACAAATTAAAAAGTAAATTTTTTTTTAAAAAATGTTTATTTTAAATTGTTTCTTTTTGGGAAGGAAATTGGGAATTGTTGTTTCGAAATTGGGGATTTTCGGGAACATCATGAGTCATTTTGGGGATAAGAGCCAGCATTTTTCTGGCAACACTGGTTTTTAAGTAAAGTATTGAGCAAGAGTGTGTATATTATGTAAATAAAAATTCATATATACGAAAATGACACATATACATAATGAATAATTAAATCCTTAAGCATTAATATTAAGAAAATAAAGCAACTGATAAGTTATCGTGGCTGGATTAGACACAAAGAATCAAGATGAACGTCCGTCCATCAGTTCTTAATAATTCTTAGCTCATCTTTTGTCTTTTCTATTAATCTTCCTATTTTATGTTTCTATATTCTTTAGAAAACAAAAACTTAAGACAAAAACAACACATAAATATTAAATAAAACAAAAATTTAGAGAACAGTGATAATAAATAAAAACTATTACGTATGTATTCAAAATTAAGTTCATTTTTAAACGATATTAAAAAAGTACCTTAAAAAAAGCGAAAAAAAGGTTGCGAAAAAATAGCTTAAAAATAATTTAAAAAGTATCTTAAAAAAGAAGGAAGTACTTTTTACAAAATATCTTTTAAAAAACTCTCTTTTAGAAAGTACCTTTTACATGCTTTTAAAATTATCATTAAAAAAGTACTTTTAAAAACTTAATTTTTAACTAAATTCATTTTTTTGATATTTTACTATTGTTAACAATAACCGTTTGAAAAGTTCTTCTTTTTTTCCAAAATTTACAGCATCTTAAAACACGTTCATTTAAATGTTAAAAAGTACCTTATAAAACCAAAGTCTTAAACATAAGCTCTTAAAAATATTCTCTGCAAAATGTGTAAAAAAAGCGGGAAGTTTCCAGGGAAGTTTCCTGTTAACCAATATAGAGATTATTTTTCTTAAAGAAAAGTTAAAAAGTACTTTTTACATAAAGTATTAAAAAAAACGATTCTTTTTAAGAAAAATTTTTTTAAAAACTTTTTTTTTTAATTTTTTATTTAACAAAGTTAATATAAATTTCATCTCTATAAAAAGTACCATTCACAAGAAAGAACCTTTTAGAAAAATGTTAAAATTATTATTTTCTAAAATTTTATTTTTTTACTTATTGTTGTAAAATATTATTTCAATAGTGTATGTAACTAAACAGTAAATTTAAAAACGTGAAAAAAAAACTTAAAAAACATTTTTGAAAAAAGTACTTTTAAAAAAGTACCCTTAAAATAAATACTGAATATTTAAGTAGATTAATAAAGTTTCGTTAAAACAATTAAGGTGTTTTAAAATAAGAGGGAAAAATATTTAAGGTACCTTTTTAAAGTAAACTCTTATTAAAGTGCCTTTTATGAAAAGTACTTTTTTTTAAAACCTTTTAAGGTAACTATTATTAAGAATTTTTTTTCATTGAAACTCTCGAGATGATATTTATTTTAAAAAATCTTAAAAAGTAGTACCTTCAATAAAAGTACTTTTTGCGAAATGGAACATGTTGAAAAATTATTTGTAGATCAGTTTATTTTAAAACTTCTAAAAATGGATATAAAACTACTTCTTATTATGTTTCTTATTATCAAAATTTAAAAAAAAAATAAGGTACTTTATATTGATTTCCCACTTGTCCCTCACTGTCACTTTATGTTGTTATTTTTACGTATAACAAGTATCAATACAAATGACAATGCTAAAAGAAACTTAAAATCTTCGTTTGATTTTATTTTTTAAGCGGTCATCATCAATCAGTGTTTAAATCTCTCGTAATTCTGTATTTGTTCTCTCGTGTTGATTATTATTATTGTTTTATTAGTTTTGCTCAAGTCTGGTTTTCTTCATTAAGTTTAACCCAAAACTTAAAAACAAGTCAGTCTTTTATAAAATCTCGAGTACTAAACATCGTTTCTTAAAAACAAACCGGTTTCAAAATTAAGTTGTCAGCTGTAAATTAATTATTTTTTTAAATAAATTTAAACCTGATAAAGAAAATGCAAATTTTAATTGTATTTTCATTATTTTGTTTATTGGCTTCAGCTTGGGCTAGTACAGGGCCAGCCCCAGCAAAGCCTGGTGTACCGGAGAAGCATTTAATTTGTTATTATGATTCATCCAGCTTTATCAAGGAAGGTAAATTTAAAAAAAATACAAAGCGTGTTATCATTTTTAATATAAAACTTATGTGTGTTTTTTGAATTCTTCTAAAAACTAATAACACTTTTTTAGTTACAGCTTTGTTTTTCTATTGTGTAACATGATAGAAGGAACAACAAAAAAGTGTTTTAATTTTCATTTCATTGTATTTAAAATTACAAATTAGTTCTGATTAGAGGAAATACTTGGAATTGCAACAACATCCTCTTCTAGTCTGAAAAATATAAGAAAAATAATTTATTTAATCAAAAGCGACGTTTAGCATTGAAATAAAAACGAACGTAATGAAATAGAAGTTTATTTAAACAATTCCACAATTTATACTCAAAAATTCTAAATACTAGCGAAAAATGTTTAAACATTAAAAGGTCCAACAATAATTATTCTTTACAAAAACAATAACAAAAAATCAAAGCAAAAAAATTATAATAAAAAAGTAGACCAATAAAACTGATAACCTTTCACTTTTATTATAATTGTGTGACATACATTTATAGTGATAAATAAGAAAGAAAATCACAAAAAAAAAATTAGGCCCATTATGATGCTGGTGGAAAATTTATAAATTTTAAATTTTCATTGCTTTTCAAATTTAATTTAAAATAATTTTTAATGAAAATTTATTTAATTATTTTTTATAATGTACGAGGGAAAATCACTAATTCTAAGCGCAGCCAACGAAAAGCATTTTATGTTTTATGTAGCTTTTAGTTTTCAAAAATATTTCCAAGCTGCACAGAAAAAAGCTCTTTTTTTCCTATTAAAGCGTTTTTTAGATCAAACTTTAATTATATTCTTAATCGACTCAATTATATGTTTAATAGAAAAATAAATGAAAATTTTTTAATTAAATAATTAATTGAATCTATTATATATTTAATTAAAAAAAGAAGAAAAAAAATTTCTAATTAAAATATAATTGAACAAATTAAAATCTCTAAAGATTTTTTAAGTCTTTTCCAAGTCGATGTTTTTCAACCAACTATATTTAGAGTTCTGAAAAATGTTATCAATCAGTCGATCTACAAAAAAGCTTTAAAGTTTTAAAGCTCTAAAAAAGGCGTCCAGCATTTAATTTGTTTTTCTTAAATTAAATGTGCGTTGACTTTTTAGAGTCCTTGTTGAATTGCTACTACCCTTGTAACAAAATCTAAAAAATAAATCACTTGATTTAGAGTCTACTGTATTCTAAAAGATAGACCCTCGTTAAACTCAGCAGTCAGCAGACCTGTTAATTATTTTTTATGTTGTTTTTTAATAAAGACATTTTCAAGATTTTTTGTTTTCCTCTCACAAAAGTTTGCAATAAAAATAATAATTTAAAAGAATTTGTAAATTTTAATACGCAGAGTCAATTTATTTTTATTTATGCGGGTTATTTATTTTTAGGTTTGGCAAAGTTAATTGTTGATGACTTGGAACCC
Organism: Cistogaster globosa; assembly: GCA_937654795.1. Taxonomy (NCBI): domain Eukaryota; kingdom Metazoa; phylum Arthropoda; class Insecta; order Diptera; family Tachinidae; genus Cistogaster; species Cistogaster globosa. Next base: position 8,532,478 of record OW569407.1, read on the forward strand.
GCCTTTCAATTCTGCACCTACATCGTGTATGGTTATGCCGGTATTGAACGCGACTCCTTCAAGGCTCTGAGTACCAACCAAAATTTGGACTTGGACTTGGGCAAGGGTTTGTATCGTACTGTGACCCGTCTAAAGCGTAAATATCCCAATGTCAAGATTTTGCTAAGTGTGGGCGGTGACAAGGATATTGAAACGAGTGAAGATGCCAAAGATTTACCAAATAAATATTTGTCGCTTTTGGAAAATCCTACTGGACGTATGCGTTTTATAAACACTATCTATGCCTTGATTAAGACATACGGATTTGATGGTTTGGATATTGCTTGGCAGTTCCCTAAGAATAAACCCAAAAAGGTGCACAGTGGTTTGGGCAGCTTTTGGAAGGGTGTAAAAAAAGTTTTTAGCGGCGATCATATTGTTGATGAAAATTCAGAAATGCATAAAGAACAATTTACCGCTCTAATGCGTGACTTGAAAAATGAATTGAGGCCCGATAACTTTATATTGTCTACCACTGTCTTGCCCAATGTGAATTCATCTTGTAAGTTGAAACAGTGAAATGCTTTAAATATCTTTAATTTCAATTTTCTCTTTAAGTGTTTTACGATATACCTGCCCTGACAAACTATGTTGACTTTGTTAATTTGGCTGCTTTTGATTTCTATACCCCCGAACGTAATCCTGAATTGGCTGATATCGGCGCCCCTTTATATCCCATGCCCGATCGTAATTCTGAATTTAATGTTGATTATCAGGTACAGTTTTGGTTGCGTAGTGGTTGTCCTGCCTCCAAAATTAATTTAGGTGTCAGCACTTATGGCCGCCCTTGGAAATTAACTGAAGATTCTGGCGATACAGGTGTACCTCCAGTGGCAAATGTGGAAAATGATGCTCCATTAGGAGTAAATACCCAAACTTTGGGACTGTACAGCTGGCAAGAAACCTGTTCTTTGTTGCCTAATGCCAATAATATGTATGCGAAGGGTGCTGATGCTCCTTTGAGAAAAATTTCCGACAAATCACGCAGTGGTGTTTATGCATTCAGAGCTGCTGACAAGAAGGGCAAACATGGTGTTTGGGTTTCGTATGAAGATCCCGATACAGCTGCTGAGAAAGCTGCTTATGTCAAAAAACATAACTTGGGTGGTGTGGCATTGTATGATTTGTCTTATGATGATTTCCGTGGTCTTTGCACTGGTGACAAATATCCCATTCTACGTGCTATAAAATATCAACTTGTTAACTAAAGTTTAACTAATTTTCCTAAAAATATAAAAAAATTTTCTATTTTAAGACTGTAATGGAAATAAGTTGAAAAAAAAATAGTTATCGCCGTTATGCGTTGCTATTTTTTAAACTAATTAAAACAAATATCTGAACAAATTTTTACTATAAATTTTGGATTTCTTAATTTGGGAAGGGTTATAATAAATACTGTTAGTTTTATTTTAGGGATATTTAAGTCTCTGCCAAAAAAAGCTTTCCAACTTTCAAGCAAAATCTATTACAAATTTTAACTGTCAGAAAACTTCCAGCAATCATTTACTTAAAATTTTGTAAGCTGAAAATAAAAGCTCAATTACTTCATCTTTCTTAAGGCCCTTTATCCAAAGCTCTGCTGGTATAGTAAAGCTTAACAGCATGTAAGTTTTGAAAGTATCTTACTTTGCAGTGAAAACGGTTACACGTTGAGAGGTTAGAAATATGCGTGCTTTGTAGGAGCAACCTGCAAGGTTTTTTCCATTTGATGGTGTAGACTTTACCAAAAGTTTTCTTATTTATAAAAGTCTTTGATTAAAGAGTTTTAAGGCTTTTTTTGTATTTTTACTACAAATTACAAACTGAAATATGGTCTGATTTTTACAGAAGATGACACCAGCTTAAAGCTGTTTTAAAGCTTTTCAGTAAATTTTAATTAACAGCATTTTTTAAGTTTCTTTTTTGCAAAAATTAAAAAAAAGATTTCACCAATAAAAGGTGTTTGAGTTTTGTAAGTAAAAAATATAAATAAAAAGTTTAAAAATTAAAAAAAAAATATATTTAAAAAATCATAAAATATTCATGTTGAAATTCTTTCTTTAAAATCTTTTTTAAGGACTGCTGAAGAAATTTCGTACTCGCTTATTAAAATTATTTTTTAAAGCTTTAAAATTTTTTTTTTAATATCAATTTAGGATTTTTCGATTTTATAAAAGACCTATTTGAATAATATTTTGAACTAAATGAATAATTTTAATTCAAAAATAATAATGATAGTGGTCTGTTAAAAAAAAAACTTTTACAAAGCTTTATTAAACCCTTTAAGAAAGTATTGGAAAAATTTAGTGATTCTCTTAATAAAACATAACCCCTCTATTTTTTAAGTGCTTTCAGAAAATTAATTTTGTTAAAATATTGTAAAAGCTTTATGGAGTCGTCATTTAAAATAGGCAATTAAAAAGCTTTTTAAACTATTCACTCTAAGACTTATTTAAGAAGCCTCTTTTTTATAAAGAGTTAAAAAAGAATCTTTAAAAATGATCGAAAAGCTATGCAGCAAGCTTTTTAATAATAGCGTTCAAAGAACTGTTTTTGATAAAGAAGATTTTAATAGGCCTTTTTAGTGGTAAATGTTTAAAATGATCTTAAAAAATGATTGACAAGCTATGCAGAAAGCTTTGTAATAAAAGCTCTTTAAAAAAGAATTGTTTTTGGTAAAGAATATTTTATTAAGCGTTTTTAGTGGTAGAAATTGAAAAAAAATCTTTAAGAATTATTGAAAAGCTATGCAGCAAGCTTTTTAATAAAAACTTTAAAAAAGCTGTTTTGATAAAAAAGATTTAAATAAGCCTTTTTTGGTAGTAAATGATTAAAAGGATCTTTATAAATTAGGAGGTGTTCTTGATAAAGCCATCATTTCAGAACAGCAGTACAAGTCGCCTATAAAAGTAGATAAACTGATTTTTAAAAAGCTAATTTATATACGTTTAATAAAAGCTTTAATTTTTAAGCTTGCTTATCACAATATTTGTGCTGAAGATCTTACACAAAGATTTGTTTCTAAAATTTTTTTAACTAAAAGTTTTTCAAATAAACACAATAATTCAAAAGCATTATGCAACCTCTTTAATTGTACGCTTTAAATTAAAGTAGAAACTTTATTTATTTACCTTAGTTTAATTTATCGAGCAAAAGTTAAGTGGAATTTCAAAATACTTTTGCTATAAATTACAAAAGTACTTAACCGAATTTAAATAATATTCAACAACTTTTTAAGTTATTCAACATAACTAAAAAATAAAAGAACGTTGCTTAATAGAAAATATTAATTGTTTCGTTTTTAATAATTAAAATTTACAACCAAAATTTTCTACGGCAATAAGCACAAAACAAAAACAAATAACTCAAAGTAAAGAAAACAATAGTGAAAATAAATACATCGTTCAACAAAAAGGGAAATGAGCGGAAATTTTAACAGAGCCGGTTTGTGTTTCATTTTTATGCCAACTAAACGAATCCTTCTGCCATCCAAGGATAACAATTGAAAAATAAAAAGCTTAAAAACACAACAATACAATAATGCAATAGAAAGAGTAAAAGTAACAGGGAAAATTAATCACAACTGATATTTAATAACAATGAATGGAACATCAACGAACGGTTTGTTTGTGTTCCAGCAAATTAAACTCGTTCGTGACAGGATGATGATGTAGGAGGAACGGAAGTGTATAAAATAAAGAAAGGAAAAGAGCAAAGTAGTAGCAATAATTAGAAAGAAATTCGTATTCATTCTTAAATTTAGCTTGCACGCCTTATTAATTTACTTGAAAAATAAAAAGTAAAATATAGAATAAAAATGTAAATTTACAGATTAAACATTTTTTTAGAGTTTTGAATTTGTTTAACTTATTGGCAATAGGAATTGGTAGGAATTTAAGTAGAATTACTCGTTGCCAGCCAGGATCTACTTATACGATCGAACACCACAAAGCTATAAAGTTCGAATTTGTGATAAAAAAGGAAACAAAAACAATTATTTTAAGGAAAAGTTAAGGGAGTACATGTGTAAGGAAATTATCTTATAATTAACTAAAGAAGTAAAATAGTTTTTTGGTCATCTCTCATATCTAAACCAAACTTAACGCTGCTATTGTCAAGAACTCTTTACACCCAAGCTCATTGATTTGTGTTTTACAGGGATTGAAAGCAAATAATATCATGGTTTTTGAAGAGTAATATTATTTTTTTTAACGACATAAAATAATATTATATTAATTTTTTTTAAGAATTTTAAATTTATATTTTTATTTAAGTAAAAATTTGGTTTAAAATCTAGCTTTACTAAATATATTCGAGTAGCCATCTTTTTGTCGAATACTAAAAGAACAATTTTAATTATTTATTACAAAAAAAAAAAAAAAAAAAAAAAAAAAATAAAAGATTTTGATATAAAATTTTTTTTATTTCGATTAATTGAATAATTATTATTCAAACAAAAAACCTATAGTCGATACAAAGTTTTTTAAAGTTTTTGCCAAAGTATGAGGAAAGCGTTTATTCCCAATTCATTGAGTATTACATTAAATAAATCAATTAAGTTTTGACTGAACACCAACAACAAAATTCGCTAACCTTCTAAACAAAAATATTCTTTTAAGCTTGGAAAATTATTATTTTTATTCGATTATTCGATTAATTTGTTTTCGAATAAAATACAATAAGTCCGATGCAGTCATAGTTTTTTAAGCTTCTCCTAAAATATTTGAAAAGTGATGTCATTAGTCCAATAAGATTTAAATAGTTCTCAGGAAATAAAGCAAGCTTTGGTGGAATGAATACTAACAACAAATTTAAGTTTACTTTCTACATAATAATATTTTTTGTACATTAAAAGAATAATTTTTATTGTTAATTAAGACAACAATTTTTAAGAAATAAAAAATTTTATTCGATTAAACGAATAATTTTTATTCAAAAAAAAAAAAAAAGAAAAAAATAATAATAATTTAGATGAAGACCTCAAACTTCTGGCTAAATTTCAGCTTTATTATCAATATAGTGAGACTTAAATAGCTCTACATAAATCAATAAAGCTTTGTACAAATACCAGCAGCAAACTTTACTTAACTTTTTACAAAAATATTTTTTTTCATAATAACACACTAAAAAATTTTTAGAAAATAATAACAATTATTCGATTAATCGATTAACTCTTATTCGAATAAAGTACCTATAGTCGTTGCAGACGAAGTTTTTTTAAGTTTCTATTAAAATTTAAGGAAATGAAAAAAACTCATTGAGAATTAAACAGATTTAAACAAATCAATTAAGCTTTGATAGAATACCAGCAACAAATTTTGCTTAACTTTTTAAACAAAAATACTATTGTTTTTGCGCAGTAATAGACCAATTTTGATTGTGATCATTTTTGTGCAAATAATTTTTTTATTCGATTAATTTTTATTTGACAAAAAAAAAAAAACAAAATAAGTCCGATGCAGGCTCGTCTTTTTCATGCTTCTGCCAGAGTGCTTGAAAAGCTTCGTTATTAATCCAACGAGATGAATTAGTTAGATTTTGACAGAATACTAATGACAGTTAATTTACTTTTTATAGAAAAATATTTTTTCGTATACTAATATTATATATTGAACAAAAACTTTTTGGAAATAATATTCTTTATTGGATTAATCGAATAATTTTAATTCGAATAAATTAATCGAATAACTTTTATTCGAATAAATTAATAGAATAATTTTTATACGATTAAATTACCTAAGCCCGATGTAGTCAAAATTTCTTTTTTCGATTAATCGAATAATTTTAATTCGAATAAACTAATCGAATAACTTTTATTCGAATAAATTAATAGAATAATTTTTATACGAATAAATTACCTAAGCCCGATGTAGTCAAAATTTCTGCTTATATTTTAAGAAAGATTTATTTTTCATTGAGGTTTCAATAGCCCTAAATAAATCAATTAAGGTTTGAACAAATTCGAGCATATTTTACCTAACTTTCTAGACAAAAATAGCTTTCTTTCGGTGTATATATAAGCGTTAAAATAATTGCAGAAAGTTACAATATTCAATTTTCTATTTTTAGTTTTATTTGCATATTTGAGTATGTGCATACATTTGTAATTACGTTTTCCTATTTTTTGTTTGTTTTGTTTTCAACCAACCCGTGTTATATTTTCATTTCACTGTCAGTGTAAACTTGACTAAGTTTACATACAAAATGCTTAACTTATATTTGTTTCTGGAATATTTTGAAATTTTAATTGCATGCCCAAAGTAAAATTATTGCTGTCAATACCATTAATTTAACCAACAAACGCCAGTCAGCCAAACAAAACGCAGCCAGCCGGACAAGGATAAAAATAAAGAAATAAAAGAAAAAATTTACATTATTAAAGAGAGGATATTCTAATGATGTTGCTGAGTTTCCGCTCGACTTCATAGACATCATTATCGCCGTCATCATCATCATTACCATTATTCTTATCAAAAACTAGGTTTAGTATCTATTTCAAATTGTCTTTTATGTTTAGCAATTGCAAGTCAATGTTAATTTTGCGGTTTTTGTAAAAATAAATGTTTAAAATAATTTAAGTGCGATTTTGTTGGGAAAGAATGACCTAAAAGCTTGTGCAGTAAAACTCGGTTAAAACAAACAGAATTAAATTTTACTAAATATTTTTACTATTTCTTGCAATTCCATTCATTTTTTCCCCTTGTACCTTGGTAACATAAAAATTAGTGCATTACAATTTAAAATTCGTTATAGTTAAGTTCTACTGTATAATACTTTAGAGCTACTTACTAACATTGCAAGTCGAAAATTTAAATAAGTTTTATAAATATTTTAAATAATTTATTCTAAAGTAAAACAAACAACAGAGGCAGAGTTGGATAATAGAAAAAATAAATATACCCTTCACTATACATATAAATCTAGTTTACTGAAGTAAAAAAAAAGTAAAAAATAAGAAAAAAAATTTTACATAAAAATGTTATTGGATCTTAATGGATTATGCGTTTTTTTTTGAAATGTTAGTATTTCCTGAAAGATCTTTACAAAAGCTTTTTAGTGATGGCCATATTGATATATTAAAAATATGACGCCAATCGTACTTTTTTATAAAAATTTAGAGGCCCATAGCTCCAAAATATGGACGAGCGCACTTGATGTTTTTTCTTTCCTTAATATTCTTGCGATTAATATGTTTTTTTTTTATTTTTTTATTAACTAGATTTCTTCTAAATGACGAAATTTTTGAAATCGAACGATCGGCATATTTAAATTTTCTCTAGCTCATCTAGTGTCTTGGTAAAGTCCGAACACGGACGGACATGATTAGTTTGAAGAAGTCTTTATTCAAAGCCTGCTCTAAAATTAACTGCGCGATTAAAAACTGACTGCGCGTTATTTAAGAACCGAGAGAAAACTTGACTTTCGAGCACTTAAAGTGATTTTTTTTTTAAGAAATATATTAATTCTTAGAACTCAAGAATATATTTAACAAATATTTAGAAGTCTCTGTACTGTCAGCTTTTGAGGTACAAAGAGTTTATAAAGTTTTCGTTTGAAATTGTATAAAAAAATTTTTGATGCTAACTTGCTTCAGTGGAGCGCTGTGTGTGAGGTTGTGAAGGACGATTTTTTTTTTAAATCAGCTGGGCTATGCATGGCTTTTAAGAAAATAACTATTCAATTAAACTAAACATTTCGAATTAGACTACAAACAAATAAATCATCCGCTATCATTTTTGTCTGAAATAAGTCACTATTTTTATCCTTAAGCCTTAAGAAATGAAGAAATGTCTCGATGGAAAAAGATTTAGTCATTATTGACCCAAAGTAAATAAAAAATTTGTTAAAAATACATTTTTTTGTTTGCTTTACTTTCTTATTTACAATAACATTAAAAATTTATTTAAAGGAGTAAGTCTCTTATTTAAAATCAATCTATAATTCCCATGTCTGGTCTACACAATATACGCCGGCGTATGCCAGCAGCGTGTGTATTTGTTGGCAGTAATCATTTTAACATATATTTTTAAAATAAGCTCCTTAAGGTATGCTTTACTATTTTTAATAACATTGCCGACAAGCAAAATGAAGTTTAATTTGAAAACTGTTGAAAACTTTTATTTAAATTTGTTAAACTCTAAGAGTAAAAATAGTTAAAATCGAACTAGTTAAACAAATTGTAAAACTAGAAATATTATAAATTTTTTATGGCATTGAAAAACAATAAAACAATTATAATAGAAAAATATTTATTGTTAAGTTGATACTGAACATTTTTCCCATAACTCTAATTAGAAATAAAAACTTTGTAGAAAAACTTTATTCAGAAAAGAAATTTAAGTAGTGTAATTTGAAATATTGGTTTTCATTGAATATTGTTCCTTGTTATATTTTTTTTACTTCATTTCATTCCTAAAAACAAAGTTAAGGAGAATTGTTGGAGCAGAAACTTTATAAATTTTAGGGGCATGTTAAAGGAATTATAAAAATTGTTTCTACACGACTGGCATTCTAGAGTTAGTTTTATTTTTTATATTTGGATTATAAATTAAAGTACGTAAGAGCAGCAAAGCACGTTGGCCATTAATATTAATTTTGGTTTTATTTCTATATTTTAGTGTTTTTAGATTTTATTTTATTTCATTTTTTTTTGTTTGTTTTTTTAATACCATTTATTTATTTCTTTATTTATATTTTAACTTGTTCTTGAGTTTTCATTCTTATTTTTACTTTAATCTGTATTAAAATTTGAAATATTACTTTTTGATTCTAACATTTATCTTAATTTTCTAAAAAAATTTTCTATCATCTCTATTACAGATTCCATTGTTGGTATAACAGTTTCTTTAGTTTTGGTTTAAGCTGTCACTTAACCTTTAAATTTAAATTTAAACTTTAATCCTATTATAGCAATATGTTAAGGAGGGATATCAGTATATAAATGACCATAGAAAAATGAAAACTAAACTAAACTAAATAAAATAAAATATAAAAAAATGAATAAGAGGTTTAAGTTCATACGTTACAAATAAAAACTTGGGCTGTCTTTCGATTTGCAGATATTTATGAAATTTTAAAGATTTAAGCAAAATGACTATTAAATTAAGTTGTTCATAAACCTTGAGTTTAGAAAAAAAGTGCGTTAAAAAAAGAAAATTAAATTGAAAAAGAAATAGTTGATTAGAAGTTTTTTTTGTAGAAAAATTCAGTCCAGTTCAAGTAAGACTCACACAAAAAGGGTGCCATACAATGTACAGGTCACACCTTTATTTTAAGTATTTATTATTTAAAACTGTTCCAAAGATAAGGCGCTATATTGGAAAACTTAAGAATTTAACACAAGCTTTGGTCAGAGTTTAACAGAGCGCCCTGAGAAAATTACATAAATATTGGGCTACCTTTTAATTTGAATATTTTATAAATGCTTTTCTAGCGAAATAGCAATAATGCTGTACAAAAATTTATAGTTTCAACATTTTAAGGCCATATGCGTTAAACTTTCGGCCTCCATAAAATCACCCTTTAGTTTTAAATTGTATTGTTTAAGTTTTATTGTGGTTATTGTAATTTTAATAATATATTTATTTGTCCATTCTTGATGTAAATTCGAAATTGATATCTGCTATGTTTTACAAACTATTTAATTAATAACGTCACTTTTGGTATACCCTTTATATTTTAGCTTTACTTATAAAACTTCGAACTTGTTCTTATAGCGGACACTAAAATACTTAAAGTGTCTACTCTATGAGGTCTTAAAAGAGGAATACATTCGTAAAACTCACATTACTAGTGGGTCACCCATTATTAAATAATTTTTTGCTTCTTGCTGCTATAGCGCACATAGTTTACTTAACGTGTCTGCTTTCACTGTTCAAAATATAAAAATATCACGTTACTTTCGGAACACCCTTTGATTATTAGTATTTTTGTTATAACGGCTGTAGCAATGCCCTCTCTCAAGAATCTACATATAATGGTGCTAGAGACAGAGAGCTGTGACAGACGGATAAAACTTGTAGCAAGAACGATAGGGTTACGTTCTTAGACTTTTACGGAACCCTGAAAATTACAATAGAATTAGATTTAACAAAAAAAAATTCTTTTAAAAGAAGAATTAATGAAAGGAGTACTTCCAACTTAGTTTGATTTATAACAGATTAAAGTTTTAAAATTTGGTATGATACAAAAGGTCCGTCTGACTTTTGAAACTTTCGACTTAAATAAATTTCACTATCCTTCATTAATTTATTGTCTCATACAAAATTTTCAAGGTTATACATTTATTTGCATTTTTTCTCTTTTTTTTTGGTTTGAATAGCAAAATCTAGAGAAAATAATATTTAACTTGGCAGTAATAACAAGTCAGTAATCTATTCTTTAATCCAGTCACGTAAAACTGAATAAAATTAAATGGTTGTTTATCTGCAAAACAAACCAAAGCGAAAAATGTTTGTAAATTTATTCATACAAAAGCACCAATCATACTGGGCTGCATTAATATAAAATCAACAACTTAAGAACATATTAAATGTTATCACAATAAAAAGGAAAGAAACTTTTAAAAGATCACAAAATATTTTTTATAATAAAAAAATACATTTGAATGGATGGTTAAGAAGAAAAAAGGGTTAAAATAAGGATTAATTCAATATAGTTTAACAAAGCAAAATATTTCTAAAAAAGTTAATATTCTCTAAATGTTTCAGTATTATTTTTATTATAAATAAAGACTATTTGATATACACACATACAAACACTTACCTTATGACGTTTCTTTTCTCTATCCGGTACAGCATGCCAATTAAATTGTAAATTCCAATCAAAACCGCCTACATTAACGCCACCTGAATCACGATAATGATATTCGAGCGTTGTATCATCGATAACATCTATCACGGGACAGACAACGGTATGAGGATCTCTCGCAATACGATCCAATAATGGCTCTAGCCAACCTAGTAGGTAAAAAGAAGAGGAAGAAGGAGAAAGAAAAGGAAATAAAGTTAATAAAATTATGTGAGACTAATTTAAATTATAAAAATAGTGTTTTATTTTTAAGATTTTAAAATACAATTTTATAACTTTAAGTTTTTAAGCAGACAAAAGAAAACGATTTTGAACTAAAAATAAAATAATTAAATGAAGCAAATAAAAATAAAGCTTTGAAGTTTCACATTATTCTACTTCAGCTTTATAAAAGTTAAAGTTTAAAAATATTTATATTACGAAAAAAAATTGCCTCCAAGATTTTTCAAATGTATACGAGGGCTGCTCTATATATTTCTGGCCTAATAGGGAAAATGCGAATATTTATAAACAAAAATGATTTTATTGTTTTTCAAAGTATTCTTCAGCATGATTTATATGCTTTTGCATGCGCTCAAACCAGTTGTCGAAGCACTTTTTCCACTCCGATTGAGACACCTCTAAAACATGGTTTTTGAACACTTCAACAGCTTCTTCTGGCGAAGAAAACCGTTGACCACGCATTTTTTTCTTGATGTGCGGAAACAAAAAGAAGTCATTAGGTGCCAAGTCATGGCTGTACGGCGGATGACCCATTAATTCGACGTTTTGGCCGGTCAAAAACGCTCTGGTTTGAGCCGATGTGTGAGAGCTCGCATTGTCATGGTGAACAATGATTCGTCTTCTCTTGTTAATTTTTCGAATTTCTCCGATGACTTCAGGCAAACAAATTGTAGTGTACCACTCAGAAGTGACCGTCCTACGTTGCTCAAGCGGAACAGTCGCCACATGACCAGTTTTGCAGAAGAAACAGGCGACCATTTGCTTCGAAGTGCTTCTTCCACGAACAACTTTCGTTGGTTTTTACTCGTCTTTAAAGACCCACACGGTCGATTGTTGTTTCGTTTCGGGCTCATACGCATAGATCCATGATTCGTCACCTGTGACGATCTTATAAACGTATTTTGAAGCACCGTTATCGTATTTTTGCAACATTTCTTTGTACCAATCGACACGAGCCTTTTTTTTGAGCGACTTTCAAATTGTGCATGATCCAACAAGAACAAACCTCCATCCAATGTATGCTGGTGGAAGAAATGTCTCTTGGTATGTCGCATGTTGATCTTGCATTATGAGTTCACGCACGGCATCAATGTTCTCCGGCACAACAGCCGTTTTTGGACGACCTTCACAGAATTCATCTTTGAGCGAGCTTCGGTCACGATTATATTCATTATACCAATTTTTCACAGTGCTATAGGATGGTGCTTCATCGCCATACAAAGATTTAAGTTCATCAATGCACTCTTGTCGTGATAATCCACGTCGAAAGTTGTGAAAAATGATGGCACGAAAATGTTCACGAGTTAATTCCATTTTTTTCTATATTCATTTTTTCAAGTCACTGTAAACAACACAAACAATGGTCGTACGTCAAAACCTTTTGAGTACGATGATGCTTAAAAATGACAAACTTTCCAATGGAAATTTCAGATTGCACTTGGCAGCACTCAGTGTTGCCAGGCCGGAAATATATATAGCAGCCCTCGTAAATTATTATTCGAATATTTCAAAAAGAGCAAACATTTTTATAATTGATGCTTCGAAATTTTTTTATGATTAAAAAAACTTTCTTCTGCTAATGGTTGGCACTTTAATACAAAATATTGCTGCGTGTCATTTACTTGGCTGGGTTCTTTTAATTGCAAACTAAAACACACCAAATATTATTTACTTTCATGTCACATGTCTGTTAAAAGTTTTTCGTAACACCGCCATACCACTTGCAACTGCGATTTATATTTAAAGGCGACTTTAAACGTCTAGATTCTTTGAATATGAAACCATCTGGCAGCTTATTTTGGTTGTTTCTTTAATATGGATATCTAATCACGTGTTGGTATAAGACAGTCAAATGAATGCTCTCCGTTTGTTAAAGAAATCCAAACGGAATGATCGAAGCAGTGCTTGACATTCTTAATGCAATTTCGAAAACAAGTATTCAATGAAGTAAATTAGAAAGTTTCAGAGTTACAAATAAGGAACCACATCTTTATACTAAAATAAAAACTGATAGATGAACTGAACTTCCATGACTACTTACAGCAAATCTGAACATCCTCAGAAGACCATTTTACGGAAACTACATGTGATTGCTGCAAAATAAATTAATCTACAAAACTTAACTACTTTTTGCGGCTTAAAATGCCTTCAGATATTTTTGAAAATATTTATTTCCCCCAAAGATTTTGTGATTTTTAACCAATAGAGTTCTTGTTTTTGGGACTATAAGAAGTCAAAGGCCAAAAGTCAAACAAGTTCATATGTCCTTCTGCATTAAATAGATGATTTAAGAGTCCATCAATGAAGGCCTTCGTAATTTGCGTGTAAGTGCTTTTTTGTTCCTTCTGCCTTCATGTTTGTAATAATTTAAATTTTTCCGTAAATATTTTCTTAGGCGTTTTTAATAAAATCTAAAACTTTTTAAAAATTTAAATTATTAAAGAAAGATAAATCAACTCGAACTCAACAAGAATGCCACCTCACTTCTCATTGCTTTTTTTTTTTCTAAATTGAGCTCAAAGGGTTTCTGACGCTTTTAACAAATTCTTTGGATTTTCAATATACAGACGCCTTCTTGAACTTATTAATCTGCGGCTACTTAACGATTATTTTCTTTGAACTTGGAACTCTGTTGGAATTCGAACTCATTGTATACCACTGACAAACATGCAGACCCCTCTATGAAAAGCCACTCAAACACATCACACCACAGTATCAAATGATTTAACTTTGTTTATCTTTTCTATAACAGACTTATACTTTGTTATTACGGATCATAAATTCTTTTGTATATCATTATCTGCACAAGACAGGAAATGAAGAACTTTTGACACTTTTTTCTTAACAAATAAAAAACAATAAACATTTGTAACTTTTGGCACAAGAACCATCATAGCGAAATAAAAGGGTTTGGCTTTAAAATATTTGGTAGGTGAATTTATCAGCAGCATGTTGTGCAGATTCCCACAACAGCTGCTTTATAATTAAATCAAATTTTTAAGCAGACATTTTTTGAAATCGTATGCTGCCTTTATTTTCTAAAATTTTTTGAGGAGTGACAAATATTTGACAGAAAATCTTTAAGAGCAATAAATAAATGTCAGTATATTTTTAATTTAAAGATATATTTATCTCAGCTATTTAGCTTCTTATTGTCATGTTTATAATCTGAAAATCAACATTCAGTTGAAAGATTTTTTTTATTAAATTTGAACATTTAGTATGATTTAATTATTTTTAAAATGACATGTATCCATATTTTTAAATCTTTATTAAATTTACATCTTAATAAAACTTCATTTCTAAATCATAAAGTCTCTAACAAATTTCAATTCATTTTTTCACAAACCTGAATTTTGTGTCTTTGAAATGCTTTTGTCATTTTCAAATTAAAAGTAAAGATAATTTAATTTTTGCTTTGTGATTTTAAAACTCTACGGCATAAATTTAAGTGATTTTTACTTCCCAGCAAGACAACAACTTTTAAGACATTTAATAAATGTTCATTTCTTTGTTCATTTCTTTTTAATCCTTAATAATTTATCACAATTTACAGTTCATTGGGTCAACAGTATAAAATTTAGGTTTCTGTAAATATATTTCTCTCCTTTTTTTATTTAATGTCTGTCCTTCAGTTTGCTTCAGTCAAAGTAATTTAATTGATATATAGTTTCTTCTCTCTTTATCTTTCTCTTGCTTTCTTTTTTCTTCTTGAAAATTGTTATACTTCATCACCTAAAAATGTGTTGAGTAGATTGTAATAATTTTTTTGGAAATCAAGCAGAAAAAATTTGTATGTTTTAATTAAATTCTTTTCAGACTGAAGCAAGAAATTTTGTTGGAAGATTAGCTTAGATAAATGTAGGAATATTGTCTAATCTAAATTTAATTAAAAATTTATTTTATATATATTCTGCTTGCTGTTATACATAAATGTGATGTCTGTTCAAAAAGTATTGGCAAAAATATTAGTTCGTATATAAACGTTTTTTTTTAAATTTTTTTTAAATTAATAAAATAGAATTTTGTTTCTTTAATTATTCAAGACTACTAAAAAAATAGCAGAGTGCAATGCAGCGTTTTCTGGATCGCTACATCCCTCAGTAGCATTCTTTGCATCTTCCCTCCTTAGTTAATGTTCTCTGTTAATATTATCAACTTAAGCAACCAATTCAAGACTTTAGAATATGAGGAATATTTCATAATCTGGCGCTATTAGCGTGACGCAATCATGTACCAGGTGAAAGCAGAGGAGAATTTATTCCTTTCGCCATATCCTTCAATCACTTCAATCTTCGTTAAGAAATTGAGATATTTTTTAAAAATAAAATTTTGTTACTCTTCTTTGCTTTTATTACCAAAAGGATATTTTAATCCGGCTTAAGTTTACATATCTTTAGTTACTAAATTCATTAAAAGAGAACAAATTTTTCGGTTTAAAAATTAATCCAAAATTTTTAAAAGAATTTTTTTCCTTCTCTAACTGAACACACCTCGTTAATGGATATATGTGCTGTTACTCATTTATTATAAACTGTAAACATTTTGATACAACTTTTACAGCCGATAGCTTAGTAGTAGAGATAAATAAATCTTTCAAGTCTGAGTTGTTCGCCCACACGAGGAATTCCCGTACTTTATTTATGGGCCACCCTTTAATTTTTTAGCTTATCATTTTTATTTATTTTTAGTTGGAAATTTAAAGTGTCTTGCTAACAAACATAAAATTTTGGTCGTGTACAGAGACACCCTTTACTTTATTTTTTTAATTTGTTTTTTTTTTTTAGCAGCCATATTATCACACTTTCCGTGAGAATTTCAATTGGCTGGCTATGATACGATTAGTTTCATAGGTAAAGGTAAAGGCCTTTAACAGACGGATCGACAGACATTGTAGCGACAATAATAGGCTTACGTTGTAAATGAATTATATATACGGAACTCTAGCAATTAAGAGTTCCAAGACAGAATCCCAAGCATAAATTATTCTGTGAAATGAAATGAATTTTTTCTTTATGTCCATGTGATTTATAAAATTTAAAAAATTTCGAGTAAACAATATTCTCAAGTTATTGCCAAAAAGCAGTTGGTTTTGTGAAGACATATTTTTTTAGAAAAGAGGTTAGCCAAGCTCAAGATTGCTACATGAAAAGCGAATTGTTCCTTTCTTAAAGTTTCCAAGTGCATCCCTCTGACTTTTTTTGTTTTTTTAAAACAGACCATTTAAAAGGTCACCAATTAGATTATTTCCTGACACGTTGTATCTTATAAAAATTGTCATTGCCAACTGAACCGCAACTAAAGGGTTTTTCAACGTAATCTATGCAAATCTAATTCTTTATCATGCAATCATCAACGCCATCAATGGCAACTCAAGGTTTACTCTTTTACGTGCAACGTTTAACTAGAACTTAAATGTTTTGCAAACTTAATCAATGACAATTAAAACTTTTAACCCCATTTAGTAACTCGAGTATATAAATGCAACAAGGTGCCAGCAGTTTATTTAACAACAATACTTGATAACACACACACACACACACACACACACACACACACACAAAACAAGCAAAAGAAAACGCAATCGAATCCACGTCAATCTTGGGAAAAATCATTCCCATCACATTACATTTAACGAAAAAAACAATAATAAAAAAATAAAAAGAAGGGGAAAATGGAAAAATGCACAAAATGTTTGAAATGGACTGATTTTCATAAAACTCACCTTCGGTGCATTCGCAATGTGAATCTAAATATGTTAATACTGGCGATGTGGCATGACGTGCACCGAGTAGTCTGGCGCGTATTAAACCTTCACGCTTTGGTGCACGTAATATTTTAACCTTTGGATTTTTAGCAAAATAGTCTTCCAATTGTTTTTGCGTATGAGCTAAAATGAAAAAGAAAAAAAGTATAAATTAAAGCGAAAAAAAGCAGAAAAAATACTTAAAACTTTGTTTAAACAGTTAAATGAAAATTTAATAAAAATAACAACTGCAGCAGTAACAGCAACAACAACAACAACGATCACAGCTACACTGTCAGTAACAATATCATGTAAACAATAATGTAAGAAAATTATATATTTTTTGTTTGTTTGTGTGCAGTTTTTTTTGTGCAACAAAATGTTTAAAATGCCAGCCACGTGCAGCAATCAATCACGTTTTAAGACAATACAAAAGCATAATCACACTACGGTTACTTGTCTTGGCCTGTCTTGTCTTTATGTCCTGCATAATAAACTAACAAACATATGAACACTGTGATATGGTTTACAACAATAACAAAAACTTTACAAAACTTACATCAACCCCCAACAAGAAAAGCACCGCCTGTAATGATATCAATTCTGATCGGAATCTACTTCGAGTCATTTTTTATTTTATTTTATAAAATGCACTATGGGTTGAGAAATGTTTAGTGAGGAAATGAAACAATTTTTCACACAGTGTGGCACTTTGAGTTGTTTTCACGAACTCTTGTTTAGTTAACATGCGTTTTTTTTTTTTCAAAATACACAGCCTTCCATGAAAAATAGTAAGTAGATTTGAGCTACTATTTGTCTTGTTTAGCAAACGAGCACCTCTACTTTGCAGTCACAATACGCTGCAGCTTCGCCAAAATGTCGTAATCAAAATCTACTCTCCTGTCAACCAACTAGGCCCCTCTGACCAACCAACTCAGCGAAGTTTGCCACGTACTGTTGTCAGGTCTCACTTTTCTCGTTGAACAAGACACCCCTGTATTTTATCATACCTGCACCTTGATAATTTTGTCTTTAGATAGACGCTTTTTATCTCATGTAGCATTGCAACACAAAAATTCTTTTTTGCTTTTCTGTAGTTTCCTTGCTTAGATGCTGTTCCCAAATTAGAGGTTTGCTACCTCATCCGTTGCTCTTATAAACAGAAGACTTGTTTGCCTTCGAAAAGTTTGTACTAATGATTTCAATATACTTTTTAAAAAAGAAAACAAAAACTCATCCAATCATAATTTTAATTTTTGACGCATCGCAGATGGGAGTTGAACTCATGATCTTCTTTTTCAATTAATACACAACCACTTCTATCAACACAACTACTGCGGTTATTGAACACTTGAAAGTTATATTTTATTATATCCCTCACCGCAGATGGAAAAGGATTTATCTAAGTTTTTTATTTCGTTTGTAATATTTGCAAAATCCATTTCTGATACCCTGAGTTCTCATGCGTAGTGAAGTCGATTAAGCGATGTCCATCTGTAAGTCTGTGATCGGGTTAAAATCAACTTTGAGAAGGCACTACATGAGCTGGAGAAAATTTACATACGCCAATCGATCAGACATAGTTCCGATGTTTCTGCGAATAAAAATCAACAAGATCGTTCTATGTCCTTCGAGGCAGCGGGCAAGACACCCTTCCTTCCCTTAAATTTTTCATATCATTTTGAAGAACGAAGTTACTCCAAGCAAAGAATCAAATATGTAAAGCAATAGAGAATTAAAAATCAGAATGAAAAAAAAAAGCACGTAAAAAAAAAAATACGCTCGCTTATATTTTCCGAGTTATGGGCCTCTGAACTTTTCACAGAAAAGTGCGATTGCGCACCATTTTTTAAGCCATTAACATGGGTATCATTCAGAAACTTTTAAAGAGATCTTTCAAGAAATACTTACATTTTTTAAAAATAATTAACCCATGAAGAACCGATGACTTTATTATGTAAAATTGTAATTCAATATTTTTCGTTTTTTTAATTCTCTGTTACCCCAATTTTTGGTTTTTTTTATTGCAGCTATTTTACTAAAGGGCATAAAAGATTCGACATAGATGAGTATAGCACTCTTATTATCATCTCCCTTATATGACATGTTATAATTGAAAAGCAACATGAAATTACAGTCTTCTCGTTTGCAAAGCCTTCCCTATAACAGGCTCAGTTTCTTCTTTAAGTTTATAGGACAATTTAATTTTCTCAATGTTGAAATTCGATTCTAAATCGGACAGACAAAATCAAGACAGATTTTAACTTAATTTTAGTTGTAAAAATTTAGTGTCACCCCATTTACACAGGGAAAGTTTACTTTGCGTAGTTTTGATTTTATGTAGGAGAGAGGGAGAAAGAATGATAAGCAGTTCAGACTTTGATGTACTCGCGAAGTTGCTTTGTTTTTCGTTCGTTGCTTGTACACAGTTGTATATATGAACACACATATATTTTTGTGTTTAAGCACCAAATGCAAAACGTCCAAAAATTAAGAACGATCACACAGAAGCAAACAAAATTTGTAAAAGAAAACTTTGTGTATCTTAACACCAAACAAAGTTTAAAAAAAAATTAACAAAACTTTGTCAAAATAAAATTTCCTTGTTTGAATGCAGTCTGTCTTAACCTTTCTTACTCATCTTTTTTGCACTAGCAGCCCACTGTGTGTTACTCACAATAAGTTTTTTTTTGCGCTTATTTAATTTTTTCGTTTAATGTTGTTGTTTTGTGTTTGTTGTAACTTATATTTTTTGTGTCAATTTTTATACTTACGCATATCGGAGAAGTCATCTACCAATATTACTTTGCCGATTAAATGTTTTGGCGAACGATCTAAAACGGAGTGCACGGTACGCAATAGCACGGACCACGCCTCATTGTGGAAACAAATAATTACATCAGTGGCTGGCAGAACTTCTAGATAACGTCCCGGCTCTTTACACCTGTGTAAAAGATTAAAAAAAAATTTACAAACAAAAAACTAAAAACATTTTAATGGTTTAAATTACACGACTTGTAGTCATTTTTCATTTAACAACATGAAAGTTTGCTCAATTGGCGGTTGTTAGGGAATTGTTTTTACGCCAAAGAATGTTGTTGCAATAATATTTAGAACCTTCAACTAAAGTGTTTCTTGGACATGTGTCAACATTTTTTTTTATTATTTTTTTTTTTTTTTTGTTTGTGGCTTAGTATCAGTGACGGTAAGTTGAAAACAATTATGAAACGTCATTTAAATAAATGACTTTAAACTCCTTTTTATGTTTATTTTCATTAATAAAATACAAGGAAAACTGGCTGTTATGTAAAAAATTTAGGCTCAAGGATGGTGGACAGATTAATTTTTTGTATTTAATTTGAAGCCAGTGACTTGGTTGCCCAAATGCTTTTGTCTTGGGAACAAGAAGGCGGTAAATTATACTGATTAATTAAAAAACAAAGACAAAAGGGAGTAGGCAGCTTTTAGTTTGTGTATAAAGCCCTCTTTTTGTGAGGTCGAAAAACAAGAACAATCCGCCTTTAGTAGTGTAAATGAATTTGTGAGCTCGCGTTTAAGAATTTTTATATAAAACTGACGAATGGGATTACACTCTATAGGGAATTATTTGGTTTAAAAATTAGTTAAAAATAGGCTTTATTTAATACAAATGTCTGATCAATTAAGTTACTCTGGAAGCGAATCGACAATTATTTATTGAAAATCGCTTATTTTTAATTCGTAAACACTAGACGAATAAAGTTGTAATTTTTTTGATACTTTACTCTCCTTATTTTTTTCAATTTTCTCTCTCAAGTTTTACATTCAGGTTTTAAATTTTTTTTTTTCTTACCAAGCGTCTCTAGGATCTGGTAGACTTCGATGCACGGAAATCATATCGGAAGCGTATTGATTAAATGCATTCTTTTGCCAACCATCGTCAACAGCCTTTTTCATCTCGGCAGTCATATTAGTGGGCAAAATAACCGGCTTTCCCATTTCACCAGGAGCATCTTTCGATGGAGAGGGGGCAGCCAAAACACTTTTACCTAGAACAAAGACAAAAAAAAATTAATTATGTATTTTATTCAATAAAATTTTATTTGTTAAATTATCAAGCAACTGGTCTAGAATTTCACATGAACTTGTAATTTAATTTTTATTTAAAACCCTGATCGAATATTTGATCAAAGTTATTGCTTATGGAATCCTGCTTACGATTGCTTAAAAGAAAATAATTAAAGAGACATTGATTTGAATAAACTGTGTAATAAGCAACATTTTTTTAGTAAAGGGTGTTTTTTTAAAGCCCAATAGAACTTATGAAAGGGTTAACTGCTAAATTTTGACAATTCTGGCAACTCATCTTAAACAGATTGACGTATTAACAACGCTATTAAATTAACAGAATTTGTTGTGGAATCTGATCAGATGTTTATACAAAAAATTGTGTTCAAAGAGGCTTAAAGAATTTGGCTTGCCGAAATTTGTCTAATGAATTTGTCGAATATGGAGTGAATATAATACATAACAAAATCTACAGGCTTCATTAAATCCATAAAACTTTATCATTTGATGCAATTTAAAAGCTGGTGGCATCATTAGAGCTCGCGTTACAGTCTATCGAGTTCGTTATCGCACTATGATAACTGATTGTTTGCTTGAAAATGTGAATAATAATGATCTGTTGGGATGCAATTTAAAACTATGGAACTACGGGCCACAGAGTAACAGCTTAATTTAGTGATAAGTTATCTTAAAGAAATGGACCTGTTAATTTACCTCCAAGGTTGTGTGATTTATTATCTTTTGATTATTTCGTGTGGGGCCACGTGGAGTGAATGGTGTGTGCTGATAAATTAGCAACAGCTGACAACTTGAAGGTCAATATTCTTTCTGTTTTTCAAAACATACGGCCAGCAATGCTCGAAAGAGTGAGCTAAAACTAGACGTTTAGAATGAGTTTTGTAAAGAAAAGCCTTAGTGGCCATATGATTGACGGCATTTTTAAACATTATAAATCTTTCAAATAGTTTGTATTTTTTTTTTTAATTGTTTATGCTATTTGTTACATATTAAAGGTATATCTGGCTAAAATAAACACCCTTTAAGATATATGCATGTGATGCCTGCCATCACAATAGAAAAATACAACATAAAAACCTAAAACTTTTTTGTTTTTTCATTTTAACTTACGAAACAGATTTTGAAATTTTTTTTTTGAAATACAGAACTAACAAAAAAATAGTGCACAAGAGTACTACAAATAATCTCTAGCAGAGGTGTGTGTTTAGTTTTTTTTTCCTAGGGGAGAAAAACATTTTTTCTGTGCAACAATAATTTGGAGGAGGTAAGAACTTCGAAGTATTTAATTTAAACTTCCCAAATAACTTTACATCCTTTGTAGAAACAAACTATTTTTTCTATTTAAATTAAGGAAAGTAAGAGAAGTAGTGGAAAATACTTTTAAACAAATGGGCTAATTTTTTAAGTAAAACAAAAAAATTAAAAATAAATTATCCGAATTATTAGCCCTGATTTTTCCGTGTTTTCAGTAAAAAATATTATAAATGAGTTTTATATAAAAAATAGAAAATATTTGTAACTAAACAAACATCGCTCCCTAACTATACGAATGTGCGCAAATAATAGTATTTTTTTGCGAGAAAAAAAAAACAATTCAATTATATTTTTCAAACTGACCGAAGGTATTTATTTTTCGTTGTCACGGCAATTTAATCTTCGCCTTAGAACCGCCGAGTCAATCTCGGTCAAAGAGCAACAGCTGTACCAACCTAAAGTTTTTTCTTCAGGGAAAACTTGCGACAGAAAGGACACTTGCAGAGCTTTTACAACAACAGAAAATTTTAGAAGCTTTGCTTTTAAAAATTTGTTTGAAGTTATGAAGCAGTTCAAAGTTGCTACAAAGAAAACTTGATCTTATCTATTTTTATTTGCATAATAATTCTTTTTTTTGGGACTGGGACTGCGCTAAACTAAATCATAAATATATTTTCTAAATATTATCTTTTGAGTTTTTAACTTAACTGCTTGATTATGTTGCGTGCATTTTTTTTAGATTTTTTATTTATTTCATCTAAAGAAAATTAAATTAAATTATAAATTTATACAAGCATTATTAACTTAAGTAGCAAAAACTGCCCAAAATTGCAATAGTTTTCTTATTTAGTTAAAGTAAAATAAAAAACCAAAAAATTAAAAAAAAAATATTTAAAATAACAGACATTGAGATTTTATTACCTTCATATTGTGGGAAACCGCCCAAAAGCTAGCATTTCTATAAATAAGAAAAAACCTATATCCGAAATATTATTTTTTCTTTTTAGAGCGAATAAATAAATTAAAATTAGAAAAAAATTTTTCTTAATAACATACTTTTTATATCCTTCTAAAATAGAAAATTTCAAAGTTTGTATGTTTGTTGCGTAATCAGTCCTAAATGGTCAAACAGATTTCCATAAAATTCAGATTACAACTATATTTTTATATGGATTGAAACATAAAATCCATTTTAAGCCAAGGGAGAATTAAATGAGTACAAACATAAGCATACTTTCAGGCGCTAGAAATAAAATTATTTCAGATAAAGAAGTCAACAGCAGAAAACGGTATTAATTAATGAGACATTTAATTTTAGACATTTTTAGTGCGTAAGCAAAAAGTCGCATTTTTTTAAATTTTTAATTGAGACTTTTTTGTTTGTTTGTTTGCTCTGAGAAATTATAACAAAAATAACCTACGATTTTTTTTTTTAAATTTCCATTACATTAAAGAAATTTGTTTAGTATCTTATTAAATGTTAGCGCCGCCACTGTTTGCAATAAAAATAGTTATAGCTAACTTCTGCTTGAAATATATTGCTTTCATATAGTAGCAACTTTGTCTATTTCCAAGTGTCCGAATGATTTGATGAAAATGATTTGTTGCTAAGCCCTCTGCTCACCATCCTTAAACAAGTACCACATACATGAAAATTCAAATCAAATAAAGGGAGAAACAACAGAACAAAAACAAAAAAGAAACTTTTTGTGCCAAGTGCTTTAATCTAAGTTCATATTCCGTAAACCAACCGGTAGCACAGGACTCAAATCAACTGATGCAAGAGTAACATACAAAATTTGTGCAATATTTTGTTTAACCTGATGTAAAGGGGTCAGTCATAATAAACTAAATGAAAAAAAAATAATAATTAATTTCCACAACTTTACTTGAGGTTTTTGTTTTCCTTAGCTTTTGTTGAAACCTTAGTTGAAATTTGTGAAGTGTACTTACGTGAAATATTGCTTTCAGGTTTATTCTTGGTTTCTAATAAAACTGAAGCATACTTTGAAGCGAAAGTGAAAATTTGTAGCATAACTTTTATTCTTCATTTCTATAAAAACCATAGAATGCTTTTAAGCGCAACTAAAAATCTTTAGCTTAATTTCTTCATCAATAAAGCATGTGTCTCTTACTGACAGTAGTATGAGTTTTATATCTACAATCACAGCATCGCAAAAAGCGTTCCAGGTTCCTAGATATCAGTTTCAAACGTCATGAAACATCAATTATAGTTCGCAAAATCCTCAAGCCGTAAGTTTAACTCATTGCACGTTTGACCAAATTTTTTGTGCATTAAACGAGTTTTTTTTTAAATGATAAAAAATATTTTTTTAAATGATCTATTTTTCGGTTCGTCTGTATTAAATCGTAAAAAATAAAGATAGAGTTTTCTTGTGCACGGCGTCTTCAGACAAACACTTAAGCAACCCATTCGAATTTTTAAACGCATGGCCACAAAAGAAATTTTAAAAAAATCATACGAAATCGATACTCTATTTTAGAAATAAACTCTCAGAAGTTTGCAGTTAATATTTGGTTACTCGTTAGTTTTTAATTGTTATGATTTTACTTGGGTGAAAGCTGGACAAAAAAAAAACAAGGAAGCTGTCCTAGCAGTCAAATGTCTTTTCTGCGAATTCCTAAACTGTAATCGTCATCTTAGTTGTCCTTTTTATTAAGACCGATAGAAAAGAAAAGGGTTAACTGACCAACGAACTCTCATACTCTAGTTCTTGACGTTTTTAAAAAGTAAACTCTCTCTTTCTCTCTACCAATTTATCCAGATTTACTTTGACCATTGATTTTTATTGGCGCAACTATAAACGTAAATTATGTACAGGCCTGAGACTCCTTTTTGACTTAACAGGTTTAGAGTGAAAGCAACCATCAACAACCAGCTCTACAGACTCCATTACATCCCGAGATATGCACAGCTTGGTGTGGTTTACACGCTGGTGACATCAGCGGACCTTACTCCTTCAAAAATGAAGTCGAACTTCGAAGACCAAAATCAGAGGTTTCAACAGGATAGCGGTAAGTGCAATACGACGACAGCAACCATCAACTTAATAAACCAAAATTGTTCGATAAATAGATTTCGGGAAGGTCATGCAACTTAGCACCTTTCGAATATTCTCTTTGAAGCCCGCGTGAAGTCATTGGGTTACTTTGATAAATCAGCTACAACTTACGACTTGGGGGCGAATATTGTTTGTGTTGTTTGTGACATACAGACAGCAATGCCTGAAAGTTCTTCTGGTGCTCTTTCCAGTAACAACATTTTCATTTTTTGTGATCATTTTTACAACTTAAAGTTCCATCAACACATTTCTCATTTCATTTTTCTTGATCTTCTTATTTCACATTAATTTTCTAAACTACATTGCCTACGGTTTTTTAACCCAGATATTCTGTTTGTAAGATTTATTTAACGTAGCTATGCCAGCGTTACCAAGCAAATAATTATAATTGGACTTATATTTCCGGAATAAAACAAGGTGAGACTCTGGAATATTACAAAAAAATCAATTAAAACTGCCTAGAATTTAGGCTCTGATGGCAAAAGTTAAACTTATAATTTTAGTTGAGAATTCTCTAAGAGAAAATGCAATGACCTTTGAATTAAATAAAACTTCCTCTAGAGTTCTGACATCTTTGCAAAAGATGGTTGATAAAAAAAATTCAAAATTATTATACAACTAAAGCTGTCATTTAATTACTGATTAACCGCATTATTACACTTTCAGTTTTGATTTCCTATTCAATTAAAAAACTGTGCACGTCAATCCACCAACACTTGATGCACGCAATTAAATGCCATGAATAACCCTCCATAACAATGTCAAGTTCAAAAAAACCACTAAAATACTTCAAGAGCAAAAATGTAAACTGAAATGAACTAACTTGATTATAATTGAGCAATTTATTTATTTAATAAAAAATTATTTCTTTCAAAAAACTTAGAAAACAAAACAAAACGTTTACAAGTCTACGATTATTGATTGTTCATTCAATGAAAAACCACAATTAAGGAAAAACTTTAGTCAAGCAGGCAAGAATTATAAGAAAATTGAATGAAAAATAAAGAAACAAAAAATCAGCAACAATAACAACAAAAAATTACTTATTAACTACGAGTAACCTACTTAAATCCAAATAAGTATTGTTAAGAGGCAAACATTCAAACAGCCAGCCATTGGTATGTCGACGAAGAAAAACAAAAATAACATTAACAATTCAAAGCTAAACAAAATGCACAAAAGCAAAACATTACTCTTACTCGCTGCCAGGCAAAGGCAAGTCAATACTAGAGCTATGCTTTGCCACACCATGCCACAAAATTTCAAAACCATGCCACTGAAAACATTATAAATCACACATTTCTCTAAATGTTGTATTTTTGCTTTGAGACCTCATCGACACTCGACAACTTGTCGATATTATACCGCGCACATGAAAATATTTAGATCATTTCAAATTATAATGTTGTATGCACAGTCAGTTGTTGTTATTCGTAGAATTGTACAGAATGTTGCCGCTATTGTTGATGTTGTATTGAAGGAGTATATGCATTTGAAATAGCGGGTGCGGGAGGTGTTTTGTCCCATTTTAATTCGTACATATTTGCAATGTGTTCATGTATGTTTAATATGTGTGCGGTTTTCAAATAAACATCTGAACATTAATATTCTGTGAAATATTAATGCCTGTAAACAAAGTCCAAACATTAATAATAACAATTATATTGTGTGTGTGTGGACAAGGACAGAGTGCAACAAAAAGAGAATAAGCAAATGAAAGAATACTTGATTTTTAAGTGAAAAGTTTAGAACCTATTTAACAAGGTGGCGCAATAGTTGTAATAAGTTGCCTGAAGAGCTAATTTAGCGGTAACGGAAATTCACATCGAAGCCTGCAGCAATCAGGGAAGATGAATTTAAATTATATAACCGGAAATGCAGCTCGATTAGGTTTAACTTTTCGGCAGAAAATAATATGACCGAACTGATAATCACACAAGCCCGATTAATGACATTTTTCATTATTCATGGCCGAACTTTATGCGATAGGCTCCCGCATACGTGACGGATATTTTCTATGAGAATCACAAGGAATTTAAACGTTGAGTTTGTTTGTCAATTCTACAAGACTTTTAGCTAATTTTTTTTAGTTTCAGTTTCTTAGACCTAAGAATCTCTGGCAGCATTTACTCAATATATAAACGACTCCACAAAATCTAGTCTTAAAAGGGCAAGTAAAAAAAGCTCGAACAAGAAACAAGGGGACTTGAAAAGGTCGGCTACAAAAATTTAGTTGAAGCTTGTGCAGAACACGCCATCACTGCATCCTCACATCTTCTCAAACAACAACTAAGGAGGAGAAAATCGTTAAGCCTGGGCTCTGCAGTACAAGTCGTCGTAAGTAGTCTTTTAGCCCTTCAATTTTTTTTAATAATTCTAATAGTTATTAAAAAATTTATTCAACATTTTACAACGTCAAAACCTCCAATTTAAAATGAAAATTTCTCTTTTTATTAATTTTTTCTATTATTTTGTACACCCTGTGTTTTGACATACTTGCACATCTAATATTCACAATACAAATTTGAGTTTTGGCGAACACAAAAATTCAAACCTAAAGATTTATGCGCATTCAAAGTAAATGATTTATGGTTAAAAAAAATTTAATATTTTTGTAGGATTTTTACTGGACCATTGTAATGCGAAAAGTTTTCAACTAAAAAACTGGAAACTAACGAGGCACTTTTAATAGTGAAAAGCATTTACAATTGTTTTGTTTTTATTGTAATTCTTACAGAAATTGTTGCATTTGTTGTTAAAATTTAATATAAAAATTTTTAGCATTACGGATTAATGATTTGTTCTGCCGTTAGCTTTTATATTGAAAGCTTTCTTTTTGTCGACGAAATTCTATTGTTGCGGTTAAAACTTTTCTAGACGAAAACGCCTTTGCTTTATCTTGTTATTTAATTATGGCTCAAGGTTTCCTAGGCAAAAATCTAAGGCTGTTGCTCAAGGTTTCTTAAACGGATATCTATCGTTGTGGCTAATGTTTTCTTAGAAGAAAAAAATATTAGTAAGGCTTAAGCTTTTTGTGTGGGGAACTTATCATTGTGGCTTAAGATTTCACATACAAAAAATTATATATATTGCTTGAGCTTTCCAGGAAGAAAATAAAGCGTTATTGCTTAAACTAAGGCTTTTATAAATTAAAAGCTTTTGGAATCGCTTAAGCTTTCCTAGATAAAAACCCATCTCTGTAGCTCAAGATGTCGTAGATAGAAACCTATAGCTATTTTTCAAGATTTTCTAGACAAAATTCCGTCGATATTACCCAAGTTTTTTTTATGAAAATGTATCACTAAAACTTGCCCGGACAAAACCTATCAACACCGCTCAGGCTTTCTAGATGAAGATCCACCACTATCATTAACGGTTTCTAGGCAAAAATCTATCGCTTAAACATTCCTAGACAAAAATCTATCGTTGAGACAGAAATCTGCTTCAGCAGCTTAGGCTTTACTTCGCAGAAGAACGTCACTTTCAAGAATATCATCTTTCGTTTGCGCAGAATTCATTGAATTCACTAAACTCGCTACCTTGTGCTAAGGAAAATTCATCACCAAATACTATAAACATGTTTTAAGCTTTTCTATACGAGAACTCACCACCATGGATAAAGCTTTTGTTCTCGTAATCAGCCTTTATGACTTATGTCTCTCCAATGGAAATATATTGTTACGAACATAAGATCTGGCAACCCGTGTTGTTAATGTTTGTATGTGCTTGGTAAAAACAGAAGGTGAATACGTTACTTCCACCACTATTGGGTGTGCGTAATACGACAATTAGCTAACACAAGTTTAGCGACCTCAATAACTGCTTTGGTAAAGGTGTGTACTGTAAAACAGAAGATCATGAGTTCGAGTCCACCTTCGAACGTGCATACAAAAGAAAAATAATAATTGTATAAGGCAACTAGAAATTGAGACACAGTAGTACAAACCTCCCGAAAAGGATAAAAACATGGCAAGGGAAATAAAAACAGACATCTTTTTAATGTGAGACCAAATAATGGTTAAGACGCCCATAATAATTAAGAGAAGGATTCGTGTTGTGGCGGATTGACTGGCTTGGTTGTAAAGCGAAGTGGAGAGCGGTCTGTGTGGTATGGTTTAGACTACTAAATAAAGCGTCGAGAGTTCATACCTCGTCGGAATAACAAAGTAGTGTAGCATACATGTCTGCATTTGTAATAACGTATATTTAGTAAGCACTAGACCTAGACCTTAGGATCAAAAAGTGTAGCTAAAACCCATAGACGAGTAAAGAAAATGGCGAATTTATAATGTGCCGCAGAAAAATCCGTACGTTTGTTCTAAAACGGAAAAAACGTAAAAATATTACTTTGCAGAAAGGAGGAAAGCACGACTATACAATATAAACTGGCTCTGCCTTAAGGTTTCGTATGCGTTAATATTTTGCTTTGCTTGGCATTACGAAATTTTTAAAAAATATAAAGTTTTTGCGACTTTTTTCACTCAAATTTTTTGCTAGTATTAAAACTATGCTTTGCTAACATTTTCTATGACGCAACAATTAAATTCTAGTTTCCCTTTGGACTGCTACAGAAAAACTCTATCATTTACTTTAAAGAAATCTGTTGCTATTTGCCTTCATACATAAATTTTTATGACCAACCCTGTTAATCGCTCTTTATTGAAGCATCCTTAATTTTTTCGTTTTACACTATAATTTAAATCGATTTTGATCAGTGTCATTGCATACCAAAGCGAATAATTTAACATTCTTTTAGAAAATTTAAAATTTTTTCATTCTTTTTTTAATTTTTTTGAGATTTTTTTTGTTTTTGGTTAGTGTTGAAATTTTTGTCGTACGAGTTTATTTTTACTCTACGTGTAGGTACAATTATTTTAGCTGTGGTTACGGACGGGTACAATCATTTAGTGGCGTTAAAATTGCATGCGTTAAATGTGCGCACCGAACGTTGTTCAACAACACCAAAAGACATAAAACAAGGGCTGATGATAAGGTTGCAGTTTTTGCTTGTATGCGTCTTTTAATGAACCTGTGTTTCTTATTCCGTTTAACAATTACCTTTTTGATCATGAATCAAACCATCCGAACAATGATTGATTAAAATGCTGCAGAAAAATGTGTAACAAAAATTGAGAATATCTTCACTTTCTGGCTGGGGAAGACGAACCGCTGGTCATTTGTATGTACGTTTTTAAGGAAACAAAACCAAACAAAAAAAAAAATGCAAGTAGAACAAACATTAAAACATCATCTTGTCCTAAACAAAACAACAGAAAACTTGTACCTTTTCCCCTGTACTTAATTTGAACATGTATGGCGATTGAATTCAAGCCACGAAGTCAAGTACATGAAATTACAGCCTACGAATACAATAAAAGCAAAATGGTGGTGGCATTTGTTGCAGTCTACAAATAGTAAGAATAATAAAGCTAAAACGTTTTCCATGGCAAATGAGCCAATACTCGTATTACTATCATTTTATTTATTTTTCGATTTTATTTCATTCTGAAAAATAATTACAGATCCAGTAATTAGTGGTTGTATGTTTTTTTTTTTTTTTGCCATAAACAATAAACATAAACTCACTAATTAACGTTAAAGTTTTCTACAGTCATCATTTCGCATATTGGATCCTCCAAAACAAGAAGCTTTGGGAGTGTTAAAGAAGAAGATTTTTATATCGAAAGTTTAGGCATAAGTTGGGATAGAAGAGAAATTCCTTTCCGAAGATATACCTCATCGTCTATAGAAAAATTAATTTTAGAGACAATTTTGTCAACAACGCCTATAATGAAAGCTTTCGAATAAATAAAGTTTAACAAAAATTATTCGAAAAATAAGTGTGATTTGCGAAAGATCTTTTTATATTGGAAAGAATGAGCTTTAATCTATATCCACCTTTTAATCTTTAAACAAAAAGCTTAATTGAAGAAGAACATTGTTTCTGGTTCAGTAGATGTTAAATTGCAGGGAAAATTTATGAAAAAGTAAATATTAAAATTAAGAACAAAACTTACTTCTTAAGCCCCTTTGAGAGGGAAAGATCTCAAGTTTTCTTTAATTCGAATAGTGACATTTTATGTAATTTCTTTACCGCTGACAGCAATATTGTACATCTTCGATGTTTAAAATATTTTATATTTTTATATTTTAAACTAATTTTTAGTGAGCAAAAGTATAAGAAATTATTTGTTTTTATGAACGTGATTTTAAAGCTAAGAAAAAATTGTGCTTACGGAAAACTTTTGTACGGAAAACCTTTTAGAACAATTATCAAAATTTAAATGATACATCCAGTTGATAAAATGAGAGTGAAAGCTTTAAAAAAAATTAAGCTTTTTCCATACAACTTAAGGTGAAAACAAAGTTAGTGGGAAATTATAAATAATAACAAACCTATAAACAGCTTTTGGCATCTAAACAAGAGTAGAAAGATTCTTATTTAGCAGGTAATTTAGACTTAGAGTAAAGAAAATTAAAAGCTGACCAAGTAGTCTTCATCAAATAGGGAATGAAATAAAGATAAAAAAGAGAGGGTTTCCCAAGATCGCATCTTTACTTGTAAAAGTCATGTTAAAAATTAGCAACTTTCATGACAGAGAGACAGGGATAATAAGAGCAACTTTAAGTGTAGGAAAAAACACTAGAGAGCAGAACTACCAAAATAAGCTTTACCTACATAAAAGCTTTTTTGACATTATAAACCCTAAAAATTTGCACAAATTATTGTAGGACTCATTTATAGTCTTTTTTACCGATCAACAAATAAATTTTATTTAAATTCAATTTTGAAATAAAACATTGTTTTTAATTTAACAAAGAAAGAAGCTTCAAAAGTAATGAATCAAACAAAGATAAGGGCAACAAGTAAAAATATATATAATTTTGTTGCATCCTTTTTTTTAGATATTTTCTAAATTTAAAAAAAAAATATTAATTTCGTTTTGTGACAGATATGGCCAACAGAAACAAAAAAAGTGGCGGAGGTAAGCAAATTAAAAATAAATTCATCAAGTGCAAGATAGCCTCACACACGATGGTCCAAGTTTCATACATAGGCCATCATTTAATTCTTAATGATTTTTTAAAACTTGTTACAGCGCGCATAGCGAAAAATACTTTGGGTGAAATTTAAATTCAAGCCTATTAGGTTCAGGTTATTACGGTTCAAAATTAAGGCTTTTTTGTCAAAATTTTCAGTTTTATTGTTCACACTTATTTTTCGTAGAAAGCATTTTTGTACATACTCTGTGAATTTTAAAATCTGGATACTACGATTGAAAAATAAATATGATTTTCACTATAGTCACATCACTATAGGAATACCTTTTATATTTTAGTCCAATTTTTTTTTCTATTTGTTCTTAAAACACATACGTGAAAGTTATGTAACTTATAAGAACTTCCTTTAATTTAAAGTTGTATTTTTTTTACTTGTTGCTACATGTTACGTAGTTTCATTTAGACTGTGCAAATTTGACGTGTCTACATATTAAAGTTTTAAAAAAATAACATTTTAATGAATATTGCGTCACTTTCGGAACTTCCTTTAACTTATAGCATTTGTTGTTATAACGACTAAATTCATACGACTTGTAAATAAGTTTCAAGCTTTTATCTATTACGGTATCAGAGATAAAGGGCTGTGACAGACGGAAAGTCAGACAGATATTGTAGCGAAAACACTGCGGTTACGTTTTAACACTTTGGGTTCCGTACTCAGATGAAAACTTTTTTATTTCACCACTTTAAATAAAGGATGACTGCATATGTCGTGCCAGCATTTGGCCCTAACAGTCTTTATTTCAATAATAGTAAAAATAATTTTTGTTTAATATGTACTTATGTATGCATGTGTGTGTGTGTGTGTGTATGAGTTACTGCATTTGCTTTACGGTAACATATCTGTTGATGCCTTGTTGTAGTTGTTAATTTTAAACATTTTTTAAAATTTATCGGCGATAATGATTTTATGGCTTATAGCCTCTAGATCATTAAACTGATTTCATAGGTTAACTTTAGTAGATTGATTTTGTTGTTGTTGTTGCTGTTTTCTATTTTCTTAAAGGCAGTTGAATCATATTGAATTTAGTTTTAGTACCACAATAAGTACATGCACTAAAAGGAGTATTTGAGGGCTGCTGTCTTTTTCAACCACAGTACGACTGTCTGTCTAAGTGTCGTGTTGTTGTTGTTCTTGTTATTGGTGCATCTTGTAGGACTGACTGTATTTTGAATAAACTATTTTGTATTGCACTTATTGCGTTTATAATGGCAAATGAGCCAGAGTTATAGGGAATGTGTGAAGCACACAGGCAGAGTGTAAAACGTCCAAAGTACATGAAGCTCTACATGAAGTAGTTAAAGTTGTACTCATGGTAAGAATTTTAGAATACAACATGTCATAGTAAAAACACACAAATGTACACAAGCACACGGTAGAGGACACAGGCTGTTAAAACAAGAAGTAGTTGTAGTAGTAGTAGTGGTTGTAGTATTTATGCTGGCGGTGTAGGCTGTTTCGATATCTTGTTTTTCGATTCGTGTTGTTTGTAATTTTCTGCTTATCATGAGTTACAATTATTTTATGCCCCTTTGGTTTCGTTTGCTTTAGCATGAAGAACTTTTTTTGTCCTTAATTTTTTGTTGTTGCATTTTTTCTTCTGTTATCGCTTAAGTTTATTTTGTTCTTTTTTTATTTATTTGCGTTGTTCTTAAACGAAATATTGTATTAAGATAACAAAAGAACGCAATCTTTTACAATTTGGTATGCGTATTAAGTAAAATATAGTCAAGCGGAAGACCAAAATCAACAAGCTAAAATTTGTTTTTTGTTTCTGTGAGAAAACTTATTTTCAACCTTGTATCTTTTTAATTGAAAAAACAAACCTCAAAATAGATAATAGATTTCTGCAACTGATTAAAGTTCATTTGTTTGTTTTTAAAAGGATGTGTTTAAGCGGTTTCTTTACAACAAAAAAAAAAAAAAAAGATAAAATGCATCACGTTTTAACAATAATTTAATGTTCTTTATAGTAACGTTTCTAGCTAAAGAGTTTTAAGCGACTGAAAACATAAAACTTAAATTAAATTGAAGTTTGTTTACGACAAAACAATATTATGATGACATTAAAAGACTTCTATGGAAAGCACTGTTATCGATAGCTAATTTTATAAAAACTTTTTCTACAAAGACTCTTGTTGATTAATTATTAACAAGAATAATTGTTATCGATTAAAATTTGTTTCAAATTTTTTTACGAAATTAACAGTTATCGTTAACAAATAAAGAAAATTTTTGTGTTACCGATAAAATTTTGTTTTAACACGGAAATTTTTTAACAAGGATTTTTGCAAGAAATTCATAAACGATAACAAAGATTTTGAATGGTTAGTTATTTACGATAACGATTTTCCTGGAACAGTTTCAAAAAACCTTTTAACCGGTTGCAAATTTTTACGATAACGATTTTCCTGGAACAGTTTCAAAAATTCTTTTAACCGGCTGCAAATTTTTAACAAAAAGTTTTTTAAAAATCTGTTTTACACAAATATATAACCGATAACGAAGAGTTTGTGGATTTTGTTATCGACAATAAAAATTTTCGTCGAATTCGGGATATCGAAATAAAAATAATTTTTTTATCGATAAAAAGGATTTTTGTACTAGTTATCGATATCAAAGATTTCGATAACATAGATGTTTGTAAAAAAAATTCTTATCGACAACCCGGATTTTCGTAAAAAGGCTTTTATCGATAACACATATTTTTGTAAAAAACTTGTTATCGATAACACAAACTTTCTTAGAAAATTTTCTATCAATAACTAGGATTTAAAAAAAATTATTGTTAAAGTAAATTTGTTTTCAATAACGAGGATTTATGCCAAAAATAATTTTATCGATAACAAACAGTTTTATATATTTTTTATTGTTTTACTCATTACGAAATTCTCAAAAGTTCAAAGATTTGTTAACAAAATCATTTTTTATGGATTATATAAAAAATTCTATTAAAATTTTTAGAATATAGAGTGTAATTTTAAAAAAATATTGTTATCGATAAACAATTTCTGTAAGATTAAGATTAAAAATCTTACAATAATTTTTAGGAAATTAATTGGGAATGTCCATGATAATGATTGTCATCAACCATCAACGATCATTATTTTAAACGAAAATTATTTTATCAAGAAGAAGCATTTTCAGTACAAAAATCTAAAATATGCATGTCATCGATAAGGGAAAATTTTGTGTATATCTTTGTTTCATTATCAAAATCAATGAAATTTCTTGTTTGAACAAAAAAAAAAAAAATAATTTAATAATATTATCATATCTTTGTTATCGATAACCTAAAAAGGTTGTTTAAATAACAAATATTTCATTAAAATTATATTTACATATTGAGTTATTTTTTTAATTAAAAATTTTTGCCTCCACTTACCATCATCAGCTGGCTGACGTGCTTTATCATTGCCGCTTTGCTTGTTGCCAGCTATAAATTTGCCGCGATACACATTTCCTTTAGGATGCACAACAACATTATCTATTATCGATTCGTCACCTTGATTTACATCAGCATTTTCATCATTATCCACAATATCATCTTGGCCACCACCACCAGCAGCATTAAGTTGATCATTAGACTCTGCAATTGGCACATCGGCTGCCACAGCTTCCTCGTCGATTTCATTGCCATCATTATGTGGTATGTTATTGTTGCGTTCTAACACCCCATTGCCATTTACACCAAAACCACCATAATTATTGTTTTGATTATTGACATTTCCTGATCCGGCACCGGCAATACTTTTCAAATGTTGTGACATGGCATTCCATTTGTTGCTGGCCGCATCACGGCTTGTGTCATCGGTGTAAATGAAGAATGCAACAAAAAACCAAATTGCTGTCAAAATGGCAATAATTTTTACTATTGATGTGGAACGACGACGCCATATAAAAGCCATTTTTGTGTAAAGTTTCCTTAACGGTTTTTCAGTTAAATAGTAAGGAAGATTTTATTTTATTGAATAATTTATTCAGACAAATTATTCAGTTTCTTGTTTTTTTTCTTATTGTATTCGGCTTTAGCTAATTTTCAGCATGTCGAAGATTGTGTGTGTGTGTTTTGTATGGGTTTTAATTGCAGTTGGCAGGCAGACTTTTATTGTCTTGAAAACTTTTTTCCTTGAACAGGATAAAGATATGCCAGGGTTTTTTTAAGTTTTTGTTGTTATTTTATGCATATGTGTTTAAATGCCAGAATGGGAGACTGTTTCCTGTAGTTTTTTTAATTATTTATTTCTTTTTATTCAAGTTTTTAAAACGTTCTATTATCTGTTTTTCTCTTTCTCTTGTTTGAGCTTTTTTATGTAATTTAAAATATTTATGTGTAATTTGCGATATGTTTTTTTTTTGCGATTTGTGCTCTAGTCTTATTTGCTTGTGCTTTTTTGTTGCTTTTTGTGCTTTTATGCCTTTGGCTTATTTATGGGTCCTTTTATTTTAAAGGCTACTGCTGCTATTGTGTTTTAATTTGTATAATATTTTTTCATTACTTTTTAAACCTGTTTTCTTTTTCTATTGTGATATAATTTGTTAGGGACTTTCCTTTTTTGTTGTTGTTAGTTTAGTTTTTTTTGTTATTTCTACTGTTGTTGTTAATTTGTAACCCTGTCTGCTGTGCCTTGACATTTGTTAGCTTTTTATATCCGATGTTTAATAGTGAGTTCTCTTTTCCTTGTATTCGATTTATTTTTCATTATTTTTTTACTGGATTTTAATTGTTTTTAGTCATACAATTTAAGACTCTTGAGTAATTTTTGTTTAAAAGAAATTTAAGTCTCAATCGGTGTTGTATTGACTTGTTGATTTCTTCTGTAAATATATAAGAAAAATGAAAAAAATCAATTTTAATGCTTATTTACTTTTAAGAGGGAATAAAAATTAAAATTCATTACAAAAATACTCAACGAAAGCAGTAGAAGGGTATATAAGGGCGAATGCATCCCTCCGCGATCATTAAAACAAACGATTGTAATAAATAGTCAACGAAAAGGTTGCATAAATTAAAATTTGTTTCTATTAACTTTCAGTAATAAATTTTAGCTGGAATTTAAGAAAAAAAGAAGAATAATTCCAAAAAGAGAAACAGGAGGCACTACAATTTAATACAAATTTTTTAAAGATAAAATAAGTTGCATAAGTCGCTTGAGCGTTCTTTAAATAATTTCCCTAGGTGGTAGAAGTTTTACAAAAAGTTTTCAAAAAAGCTTATTTTTAAGAAGGATTTTATGTAAAACTTTTAGAGATAGGGAAAAAAATCTGGCAACTTTCTCTTTATTATTGGCTTTATAAAAAGGAAATCATAACCTGAAATAAAATTTCGAAGCAGATTTAACAAATCCAAGTTGTTTTTCAGGAGCTATTTTAAGCCAAAAGATTTTTATATTTAGATAGCAGTAGTGAGCAGGTGAATTTATGAAATAATTCCTTAGTAGCCTGTTCTCAATAAAATCCATTACTGACCTCAATACTCCATACAAAATCTTAATAATTTATTGCACAATAAGCACAAAATTGTTATAATACTGAGTAGGAATTAAAATACAACACTATTCAGAAACCTCAGACACAAACTAATTACATCGATACTAAGCAAAGTTTTTAAATTTAAACATGAGACACAAACCAATTGCGTCTACAATAAGTTAAATTTTGAAATTAATCGTCAGACACAATCAAGTTGCATCTAAACCAAGCTAATTTTGTCAATAAACATATTATTCACTCAATAAAAAAGTATGTATGAACATACTATAACTTTGTTTTAAAATAAAATATATTTCTTTTTAACATGCAAACATAAACTTTGAAAACCTTTAATTTGTAAATTTTTATTTAAGTATTTGTAGCATTTTCTCATAATCCATTTTGTACTAATAAATCCCATGAAAATGAAATAAATGATTTAAATATAAATAAATGGTCCTTCGAATCTGGGGGTTGCCAGACAGCCATCTGTTCTAAAAATTGAAGTTGAAAAATTTATTTACAAAGTATCTTTTTTTTCTTTTAATTTATCAACACTAAACAGCTTTAGCGACAATTTTAAATAGGTATGACAAACAAATACCAACACATAACAAATTTGTCTGAAAGTGTTTTAAATGGTTGCTTGCTTTTAGGAATCTTCTTTAAAAGGGGCTTACAAGAAAATAAACAAGCTAATTAGAAAAACAAATTAATTGTCAATCAATTTAAGCTGAACAAGGCAAAACCACAACATTTTAGTCATTTCAACAAACTTTCGTCTTTAATAAAGAAAAACTTGTTACAAAGAAAAAAGAAAGAAAAAAGAAAAAGTTTTTAATGGAGCCATTAATAAAATTAAATATTCTTTAGAAACTATTGTTTAGATTTCTGATGATGAACGTATCCTCTTAGATAATTTTAATTGTTAAGAGTTACTTTAACTATTTCTTCAAAAGCATTTTAAATCTTAAATTATTTAACAATTAGTGCATTCAATTTTCTCTTTTATTTACAAACGTTGTGTCTACAAAAATTTTATTGCCAAGATTAAGTGCTTTTTAGACTTCTGTTCTTGCATTAGAAATGCAGAAGCTTAAATAATTGCATTCATACATTCCTTAAGAATAAAATGTCTATAGAAAATTTTTTTAAGCTGACTTTCTGAATTATTTGTTTTGTCTTTTGCTAAGTGTCTAGTAAATAGCTAAGCTCGGCCTTTTTGAAGTCAGCTTGTAGTGCTACTATCAAAGTTCTTTTGTACGTAACGATAGTTAAATCACAGTTTTAAAATGATTATTAATAAGACCATTATCATGATGAATGGATGACTTCAAAATCCCTACACAATTGCGATAATAGATCAGGCGCATAACACCCTTCTCGTTATTCTATTTAGGCCAGAGTGACCAGTAGTGAACGAGGAACCTATGAAATACTCAGAGGATCCTGTTTTCTTTTCTGGATCCCTATGGTCAACCAAAGTCCGTTATAACGCGTTACATGTCAGGAATATTTATTCAATAGTTTCAAGATCCTAAAAATTTCAGCGGCAGATGTCCTCATATACCGCGGAAATAATAAAATTCACAAGATTGGAATCTCCAAAACAAACTTGACTCAGAAGGAACATTAAATGCCAACCTCCAAGTAATTTTTATTATAATTTTAAGACATGGCTTTTTGATGTTAAAGCGGCTCGAACTGAAAAACTGATTTTGTTATTTGATAAAGTTTATTTAGAATTCTTTGAATGTGTTCCTACCAGCGAAGCTCCGATGGCCATTTGAACGATATCATTTCCCATACACAATATTATCGAAAGCTCTTTTAAGAGAACTGAACAAACCTATAAAAAAAGAATTCATTCTTTTGATTCATATTTACCAGGCGTTCAACCATTTACAGCCAATGTTTGATTGTTTTTGTATTTGGTTATTTTTACTAATGTTTCTTACAAATTACAGCGACTACTGAAAATTGTAATC
This sequence comes from Cistogaster globosa, assembly GCA_937654795.1. Lineage (NCBI taxonomy): Eukaryota > Metazoa > Arthropoda > Insecta > Diptera > Tachinidae > Cistogaster > Cistogaster globosa. The sequence goes on from OW569407.1 coordinate 8,572,198, forward strand.
TTGCAGAACAAATTGATGAAATAAACACTTTTTTTAGTTACCTACAACAAAAAACAGTTTAATAATAAATTGCGAATATTTAGTTTTCTAATCTTTAAGCATTTGAATTTATTATTTGTGAATCTTCTGTTAACTAAGATATAAAAACAGAAGTCATTAATGTCGAACACTCAAGAGAAAAAAGTTTAAAAATCTTTTTCGTGCCTCTTGTAAATCTTCCGATAATTTTTTTTGCTTGTTTTGGCGTTTTTTGTTATCACTTGTTCCATTTTAAATAATTCCTATTTCTAGTTGGGCAGTAAATTTTATTTTGACTTATTTTTCTTTATTTTTTATAGCATCTCTAGAATTTTTTTCTTTTCTCGTACCCTTTCTTATTATACCCTTCACCACAAAAAGTGAAAAATTGTTATATCTAATTTTGGCAATCCGTTTGTAATTTGTATCTATTTCATATATTTTCTGAGTCCTTATGCATAACGAAGCCAATTGAGCGATGTCTGTCTGTCCATCTGTTCGTCCGTTTTAATGTTGAAATCAACTTTGCTAAGGCACTAGATGAGCTAGAGAAACTTTTAATACGCCAATCGATCAGACATACTTCTGAATATTGGAAATCAGCCAGACCAATCCATGTGGTTCGAGGAAGTGGACAAAACACTACGTCTGCCTCTAACTTTTCCATATTATTCGAAACATTGAAGTAACTTTGAACAAAAAAAAAAAAAAAAAAAAAAAAAAAAAAATATTCAGAGCGATAAAGGCTTAAAAAATAAGAAGGAAACATTAAGTGAAATAATTGGCGCTCGATAATATATTACGAGTTAAAGGCCTCCGAAATTTTCATAGAAAAGTACGATTGTGCACCATATTTGTTAAGATATCAATATGGATACCATTTAAAAGCTTTTGTAGAGACTTTTCAGAAAATACTAAAATTTTTTGAAAACGCTTAACCCATTTAGAGCTGATGAAATTTTAATATAATTTTTTTATTTTAATTTTTTATTTATCAGTCAGCTCGATATTTGTTTTTTTTTTGATTGGAGTAACTTCACTAAAGTAGATTTACATGGTGAAGTGTATATAAGATTTGGCTTAGCCGAATATAGCACTCTTACTTGTTTCATATTCTTTTTAATTAAAAATATATTGCTTCTTATTTAAAAAACTGTTTTGGAATTTCAAAACCTTTTCCAGCTTAAAGTTTTTTTGTGAACTTTTATAATATATTGCAATTTTGATTTAAATTCTTTTTAATTTTTTTTATTTATTTATTTATTTATTTATTTTTTTTTTATAATTTAATTTTTTTTATTTTTGTAAATGGAGCTGTTAAGCATATTTACGATTTTTTATAAATAGGAGCTTTTTTAATTTCTGGTTCTTCTGCACGATTATCCTTTCTTGTTTACTATTTTTGAAATTGTAGCTTTTTTCTGATTTTCAGCCTAATAATTCCATTTGGTACATTTTTTTACAGTTAAAAAAAAAATCCATTTTCTTTTTACTTTTTGCTGTAGTTTTAATTTTGTATTTGTCTATAATTTCCGTAATATTTTTTAAGCTGTTGATGCTTTTTTTTCTTATATTAGAAAAGAAAATTAATTTCGGTTAAAGATTTCTTTATACCTTTTGCCAATTTGGCGATTTTTAAGGGATGGACTCCAAATTGCGTTTTTAATTTTTTCCTAGCATTTGATTAAAATTTTTACATGATTTTTATTTTTAATTTTAGCTGCTTAAAAAATATTAAAATTTTTTATATGAGATTTCAAGGTATTTATTTTTCTTGACACTCGGTTTCAATAGAGAGTCTTTCTAAGGCAAGTTTATTTGCGCAAAAAAAAAATCTAGATGTCGGCATAAATGTAAATTATGTATGTTTTCTCGCTTTAAAAGATGCTAAGTACTCTGAAATTGATTGTTATCACTTATATCAAATTTATGCAAGGTATAAGATTACTTTCATGAGTGTGTAAAACTTAAGACAACTTTTTTTTATTAAAATAACTTCTGTTCTCTATAAATACAAAAATATATGCGTATTCTATTTGATTTTTTTACTACACAAAAATAGAAAAAGAAAAGATTGTAAATAGGAAACAAAACCGTCTCAATTCTTCAAATCTTGACTGACTATATTCATCGTCCAAAACATCCGCAGCAAGACGTCTGACGAGAAATGTAAGTTTCAGTTGGATAAAATTAATCGTTTAATAAGTACTTAACTACAACACACACACACATATATCTCAATTTGAAACACAGTTATACAAACAAAACCCTGCAGTTCTGGTAGGTCCTTCAAATAAATTAAAGGGACCCTTAAATCCAAAAAATATCGCCAAATATAGACGTAGAAACTAAAAAAATATAAATTCTTTAAAAGATAAATTGGAAAATTTCCTTAAAATAAATTAGAAAAGTTCTTTATCTACATGCGAACTACTGGGCATATGTAAACATTAAATATGTATTCATGTAAATACAAAGATAGAAATATAAATGCTGGAAATAATGAATTAATGGTCAACAAACTTAATTGCAGTCAAGTGCAAATCAAACCAGTAATCAACGAACCATACAATCATCGTCATTACCATTTAATAGTTGTACTAAAATAGAAATAAGCAATTTTTTGATAACAACTAAATGCAAAGATAAAAATAAAATTAAGATACAAAAAAAGTAGCAAGCAAATCAAATTAAAAAACAAAGACATAAAGAATTAAAATTGCCACAAATATTTTAAAAAGAAAACAGTTATTAGAAGGCAAAATTGAAGTTTAAAAAATGGTAGATTCATGAAATATTTGAAAGAAGGAAGATCTCAGTTAGGAGTTTATGAACAATATGAATTTTGTTAAGTCCTTCCTCAATCAGAAATGCATCAACTCTGTTTGAATAAACTTTAGCTTTATAAAGTTTTAAAGGATTAAAGTTTATTAATATTGTTAGGACATGTTTCGCTACTTCGCCTATGAAGGCAGTCATTCATAATTTACTTCCACCAGCGTTTCCAAAAATGTCGCTCCAATCGAGTGTTTTTTCTGCTTTCTGCGACTTGAAAAAAAAGGATAAGAATGTCTGCTTCCGAGAAGATAAGATGTTTTAATGATGATAACCGGCCTTGCTAAACTATTTTATAAAGGAAGATGTAGCAATACATCATATTTTCGACATAGAATTCCAAAATAAATAAACAACTTTCAAAAACTCCTTTCTAATAAAAATATGGCAACTGATTTCTTTTCAATCAAACAGAGCAGAACTTTTTAAGAACACATCGGTAAAACAGGCATAGAATTAACTGGCTTAAAAAGTCAGTTTCGGGTTCCTTTCGATTAAATCTGCAGATATCGTTAGTACCTTATCTTCTATGTGCCCTCTCTCAAGTCTTGTGCCAGCAACATTTGCGTCGAGAAAAATTTTTTCTGAGGGCTAAGCAAGCCCTATAAAAAATTTAGACCCTCCATTAAAATTTGTACCATCGCTTGGACAACCCATAAACAAATTAAGCACTCCTCCACCCCTTTAAGATTGGTGTGTTCGTTTAGCAGACAGGCTTTAAGAAAGCAAAAAAACATTTCAATACTCACGCCTTCAAACATCAGTGGAGACTGTAAGATTATATCAACTTAATGTTTTTAGTCGCAGCATTCCAAAATATTTAAATATAAAGTTACTGAGTCTTTTGGTTAGAGATTAATGGAAGCCGTCGACCAGTTTGGTTCTATGATCGATTATTTAATTTGTTCCTTTCTTTTCATTAATTTAACATCACTTTTTAGATAAAAAAGATACACTTCTGTGTCCAGATATCACTACAGACATCTAGAGGGTTTATCTAGAGCAAGTGATAGAAAGAAAGAAAGTCTTTTTTATGACAACTTTTACATTTATTCGTAGACATATTCTTTTGGCGTTGGTAACCGAATATCTACCGTATATCAGTGCTGAATTCCTATTTCAGTCCTTATCCAAACTGGATCAAATTATCTCTGTGACTATGCGGGGATTCAGTTTACAAAAGAAATACGCAAACTCTGACGGCATAAAAAATATATTATTTTATGAAATTTATTAAAAATCTTTCACAAATATTATTTAAATACACTCTGACCTACTTTTTGAACCTAAATGCCATTTCTAACAGATCTGATATTATACCCACAAGGAAACATTGAACAAAACATGATCATGTTTTACTTAATGTTGCTTCGTGTGTAGCAATGTTTCTTGTTGAAATAAAATTTTTTAATATTTAACATTTTATAAGACGATGATATTTCCCCATCTGTATTGATATTTATAACTTTTCTAGTGTTGTTTATTTAAATGCGGTCATGGTGTAAGCGTTATTTATGATACTCAAAGTTTAAAAAGTTATAAAACTAACATGTGAACAAACAATAATTTTTCCATAGTCTTTCTGCTTACTTTCCCTACAAAAGCCTCTCGTTTGAAAATTTTCCTTTTTTAAAAACTGTTTTTTGACATATTCTTCTTTTCTTTTTAAGTTGTTTGTCTACTTCTTACAATTTGTTTTGAGTAGCTTATTTAATTCTTTTTTTTCATGGTTTCTGAGCCATGTTCCATTTGATGTTGCCTCGTGTGTATCTACTATAACGACTAAATCTCAAAGTGTGTTATGGCCTGTAATTATACTTTACATAAATTTTTCGAAGAGTCTATAAAATAGCAGGCACTTTGCTGCACACTGAGTTAAATAATTTGACAAATCATAGCAACAAAAATTTTATAAACTTAATTTTTTCTTAAAAATATTTTTTTTAAATTTAAAAATATATTTTTAAAAACTATATAATTTTTATTTAACTAACAAATATTTTGCTTTGTGTGTTTTAAGCGAGTTGCGAGTTTCACGAAACAAAGATTTCAAATTCTACTGTTGTATCACTTTATGCTCTTCCTTTCAATTATTTGTATTCTCGATATTTTTATAAATTTCTGTTATCAAATATCGGTCGTATTTTTTAATAGTTTTTTGTATGATTTTGCATTCAAACAAAAAGAATCTTATGGAACGTGCGTTTTCCTGTGTAATGTCAGTATGTGACATTTGAGTGCTGATTCATTAACGAATTGTAGCAAAGTGTATGTGCTCAAGTGTATGCAATTCAAGTCATTTCTATAACATTTTTATTTGAAAAGTAACAAAATTATATGCTTTGTTTTTTTATTTATTTTTATTCTTCCTTTCTATCTTTCTTTTGTTAGGTACCTCTTTTATATTAAAATGTTAGTTTTTTTGTTTTTTTTTTTTCATTTATGTAATTGTAGAACATGTTCAAGTGAACGTACAATCGCATTCACGTTTACAAGCACTGGCATCTTTAAGTACAAAAGTACTATAAAAAATGTCTGTTTGTTGTTGTTACTTTTTTTTGTACGTATATTAAGTGAATAACATTGTTTTAGAAGAATACAAGCAAATCTTACAATTTCTTGATTTTTTTTTTGTTTATCTGAGGTGCTGGCTGCTTTCTTGGTTTAAATTGAATCATTTTTACAACCAGTTAGAAAGAACACGTTTGTAAGTATTTAGAATCATACTTTTGTGTTAACAACATTAACTGAAGTGAATGTCTTTTAAGAGTGTAACCATGGTTTTAATCTAATGTTAAGCCTTAGCAACAACAAACAAAACTACATCCATTACATGCACTTTAATACGGTTGTAGGTAAAAAATTTACAATTTACACTGAATTGCATTTGAATAAAGTCAAGATGTCAAGATTATGGGAGAGGATTAATTTCAAATGACAAGAAAATATGATTGTGATTTAAAGAAAAAAATTTGTAAGAACTAGAAAATTACACAGTTTATGTTGGGATTTTATTGAATGACTGGATATAGAGGTGATATAAACGCAAAAAAAAGAGAATTTTCATTTGAAGTTTGGATTAAAAATAATATTGAACAAAAATTTCTGAAGATAAAAAAGGCTAAATTTAGGTAAAGATTGTGTCACCCCAAACGAAGTTTTTCATGGCCCTCCAGAAAATAAGCAATGATGCAACCTTTAAGACAATTGACAAGTAGATTTATCGAGGTCAATTTATTTATTTGAATTTTAATAAGTCGATGGCTGCATTCGACGTGAGCCAATCGATCAGAAGTAGTTTCGAAAGAGCTGCTACTGAAAATATTTAACCTATTAAGAGCCGATGACATTATTATGTAAAATTTTATAAACTACTTATTTTTTTTTTTCTTCTTTGTTCATTGGAATCTGCAGGGTCTTCACTTTGTGTGTGGCAATTTCGTTCCAACCCGTTAAGAAAAAAATTGGCCTCTTCGCTGAACACAAGTTGCGCGAAGTAAAAACTGATTTTAAAAATAAATCTGGATAATTTGGTAGCATTGTTTAAGCCTCAATCTGTTTATGATTATTATAAATGTCAAAAAGTGAGTGCAGGATGACAATAAGTTCCTTAGTTCTGTTGTTGAGAACTGATTTTAAATAGTAATTTCAGGGAAAGAAGGAGAAGATACAAAACTCGTTTATTGTCGAGCCTCAACAACTGTATGCAATGCAGTGTCCTAGACTCCTGTATTTAGTTTCATAAGTCACTCAATTTATCTATATTTTTTTTCTTTCACTGTTAAATTACAAAATGAACTAGATTTTTGTGCGTCTATGTATATTCAAAGATTTTTACATTTATTTGAATGGTTATCATTATTTTTATACCTGACTAATTTATCCTCATTTGTTCTTGTGTTTTTCTGTTTTTGATAATTTTTTACGATTTTTACTTGGACCTTTAAACTGGTACCAAATGTTGTTTGTATAATCTTTATTTATTTATTTTTTTTTTTTTTTCAAATAATTAGACATTTAAAATATATTGTGAGTGCGTTTCGGTTATGATTAAAAAATTTGTTCCAGATTAAGAGCAGTTTTTTGAATGCGTCAATAAAATGAAAAAATAAAAAAAACTTATGGAAGAAAAATGCCAATATAATGTTGATTTTTTTAGTGAATTTTTTTCAGTAAATGCAAGAATAAAAAAGCAGGTTATTGAAAAAGTTAAAAAATATATAAAATAAAATAAATAAATAAGCTTAAAAGTGTATCAAGGATTTAAGTGCGTATTGAGTACTTGAGAATAAAAAAATATATTAAAATTAAATAATGAAAAGGCAATATATTTTATTATAATTTATAAGGCCATAAGGTTTTATAATTTAAAAATAATAAAAAAATGAATACAATGCTTAAGAAGCTAATGTAAATAAATTTATGTTCTAATGCAAAAAGTTACGCAATTTTTACTTGGAAAAAAATTCAAAGATTAAACATTTTTTATTACTTAAAACTTTTAAAAAATAAAAATAATATTGGTAGTAGAAGTGGAAATTAAAAACATCCTCGAAGAGCTTAATTTATAAAATTAATAACGGTCAAATGTACAGTTTGGCATAAGTGGCGCAACTGATTACAGTCTTAAGAGCGGGGCACATAGAATCCGTCATACGTTAAACTTTGACAAATTCAACTGACAAGTCAGTTAAAATACATGTTTTCTTATGAGCTTTGTCACAACCAATACGTGTCCATCAACGCAAAGTACGAAAGTTGGTCGACTTTTGACGTATGTTCAATACTTTGACAGCTATCAACTGATTCTTCTTTTCTGTTTTCTTTTAACTCTTGCTGTGTTTCAATTGTGTTTTGTGATTTTAATATAACAATAAATAAATAAACAATAAAATACAAATTTAATTAAGTTAACAAGTGAATAAAATAGAAATTAAATTTAAAAGTGAATAAAAATAGAGAGCAAACTTTGATTTAACATCCGTCAGCAAAGTTTTTATTGTGCCAACCTCATCCGTCGTTACATTGACTTTAGTTGAATTTGTCAAAGTACAACGTATGACGGTTTCTATGTGCCCCGGCCTTTAGCAAGCCTATGCATAGAGCGTGGCACCAGATATAAGTCATTCATGCTGCCTAACATTTCTTAAAAGGCTAAAATTTTTCAATTGGCTAAAAAAAAATCTAAAACTTTTAAAAATTAAAGCAAAGTTTTGTCACACAAGAGATAATTTTTAATTATTAAAATTAAAAATATTTTATATTCGATATTATTTAAGAATCATTTTTAAGTTATTTTTAAAGGAAAAATAATTTTATTAAAAGCGAATATTTTATAAAGATATCAAGCAAAAGTGCCTTTCAAAGTTATCTTTCGTATCGAGATTGTAATCTTCCCAATACAGTTCACAAAAAAAATTATTTCTAATTTAAATAATAAAAGAAACACCTGGAAATTAAATACCGAATATGATAAAAAAAAGTCCTTTACAAAATGTTTTCCATGCGGAAGCTTCTCAAAATGCCAAGAAGAAAAACAGTGGAAACTAGTAAAAAAAAAACAAAACCAAAAAAATGCAATAAAATTTTTATATGAAATAAAATAAAATGTAAATTGCTGCAGGTGTTTGTCTTTATGCTGTTTGCATCCATCAACATTTTATTCGTGCTCTGATTTTATTATGTTTTTTTGTTGTCCCTAAAGAAGTTAGGTGAGTTATAATGACTTTTATTTCATTACAAAACAAATTTATAATAAAATTTTAATGTACAAAAAAAAAAAAAAAAATCGCACGGCTAAATAAAGGAAAGACAAAATGTAGAAATAAATTTCCAAGGCATAAAGTGTTTTAACGGAGGATATTTTTTTAACTACACAGTCAAATACATTTAAAGAATAATTGTAGCACTGATTATTAAATTTAACATTGACGAAATTCTTTAAAATTTTGTTCTTTAATCTTTGCTCTTTTATTACTAAAAATATGTTTTCAATTGAAACTTTTTTAAGTTATTATGGCTCAAGTGCCGTGTTTCTGTAACTTAAGTGCAATAAATTTCACCTTAAAAACATCTTACTATAGACAGAGTGGGCTTGAGTAATTTATAAGAAGTTTTATTATTTAATATTATTAACTCTAGTTCACGGCGTGAAAGACAGTATTATATTTTTATTATTATGTGAGAAATTTCTCACTTTAATTACAAAAACGACGTACAGTATTCAGCTAAACAGTTGTTTAGGAACCACATAAATAAAAATTTATCAAAAATTTTTAATAATATTTTGCAGTCAGAACTTAATTAATATTTTATCTATGAAGTGATGTAACCTTCTCTAGTAGCTTCTGGCTAAAATGAAATCATTATTTTTATTTATGATACAAAAATGAACATAAATTGTTACTTAGGAAGACACGAACCATAAAACAACATAAAAGTCAGATAAACAAAAAAAGTGTTGATAAGATAATAAAATAATAAATAAATTAAATACCTGCAACAACAAAAACTATACAAAAAGTGAAATGTAGAATTTCCAAATTAATTTTATGAAATTAATTTTAGATTCTTGAATTGTTATTGATGAAAAAAAAGATGTGGCCCAAGGCAAAAAGTAATAAAAATGAAATCATGTCATTGAAAAGGGAGTGTTAGTGTTCTAAATACAACAACAGGAAAAATCAATGAATGAAAAAAGAAATGAACAAATATTTTGAAAAAAAGTTAATTTACTTAACTTTAATCAGATTGTTTTATTTTTTGTTTTCCTTTTTGTGTTTTTTTTTTAACTGGTATTTTATGTGGCTGATAACAAGCAAATATAAACAAACACACGTACACACACGTAAACACACGCACATCTTTATAAACATTTTTTTAACCAAAAAGGAGCGTTATTTCTTTACCCTCAAAGACAATTTATGAACTTTATTACCTTACTCGAAAAGAGTTTTTTTTTTTGGAAAGATTAGGATTGTGCAAAAATTATTTTTGTGAAAAAAAAACAAACAAAAATCCTTGGCATACCAGCTAGAATATATGAAGAAGAAGAAAAAAATCAATATTCTGCCATAAAACACACGCTACCATTTTCATGGGTTTTTTTATATTTTGATTTTTATTTCTATTAAAATTTCATTTTGCTTCATTTTTATAGTAAACACACACACACAGTTCAACTACATATAATTAACCTTGAACAGATGTCCTGGCAAGGATGTCTCACCCAATTTTAAATTTGAAGGTTTGCATAAAACTAATTGGAAACGAAAGAGTAAAACAAAATATTTGTCTACTTGTTGTTGTCATAAGTTGTACGTAACGAGGGTATACACAATTACAAAAAATAAAAATCCTTAACTAAATTGTTAAAGCTCACTATTTGCTTGAGAAGTTTTTCTTTGCTATTTGAGTGCAAAAACAATTAAAGAAATTAAAGGCAATTAGGAAATCGAAGTTAGTAAAAAAACAATATTTGTAGTATGGTCACAATAACTATATTATAATTCCCGTAACGATATATGATTGCGGTGAACATATTATAATGGTTTTTGATCATACATTAATCATAGAAAACAAATTTTTGTTGACAGTAACTACAAAAAACTTATGGCTGTTTCAAAATAAATTATTTTAAATATTTTAAACGAAACTCTTGCCGCAAAAAAATTTTGTACACTCTCCTCAAATGCTATAGTATTTGTTATTATAAGATAATTAGAACATGTTTAAGTAGGCTTCTGTTCTTTTTAATTTCAACAGCAAGTTCTAGATCGCTTCATCTATCTTCTTTGTCTTCTTTTTTCTGTTCCCTTTATTAATTATCACATATATTTGTTTTTTCTTCTAACACTCGATTTAGCAATAAATACATTTTTACTTTTAATTTTTGTTTTTTTTTTTTTCTACGACACAGAGTAGCTGCTGCTCCAGTAAAAATAATGTTAAGCCTCTTCATACGTGAACAAGGTATGATTAAAAATGATCATAATATATGTGTCTTTTTAAATATTTTGGTTGCGCACTTGTCATAGTGATTTCGTGACGAGCTATCGATTCATTTTACAAGATAAATATTGCAAGATAAATATTTAAATTAAATTAAAAATATCAAAATAATTAAATGAAAAATAAGGGTTAAATAGTAAAGAATTTAAAAAAGTAAACAACTAAACGATTTATAATTTTTTATCATATTATAGTAAATTATGTTACAATATGTTCCCACCTTAAACATAATTTTGATTATATTTAACAATCTACTCAGTATGCTGCCAATACCAACAACATTATTGTTACTTATGATAATATTTTTGGCAATATTATGATTTGCTCTTAGATTGTTGTTACCTCAACCACTATTTTTTTTTGTTGTGTAGGCGCTTAGCCCCAAGTTATCAAACAGCATTAGAACATATTATATGGTTCAACACTTAAATTATCCAATTTAAAATTGATTCTGAAAATTTAAGTAGCAAAATGGTTTGATCATAATCGAGAATAACAGACAATCGTCTGATTGGTTCAATAATCTGTTCAGGGCTTTTCAGTCATGCACTCAATGAATTCTTTAATCGATTTAAAATTTTTTGTTAAACTCTTTTTTAAAACTCGTACCAGAAATAAAATCTACCTCAAGTAGGCAATTAAGGAAAAGGATCAAAATTACACCAACAACAACAAAAAAATGATAATACTCAGAAGCAAAGACAATTGAGTTAAATTTAAAATTGCTGCCACGTCTGCATTTTCTTCCAAGTTTCTTGCGAGTGGCTTTTAGGAGAATAATTTAATTCAAATGAGAAAGTCACCTTTGCAACTTATTTGGAGGAAAGCTCAAAAACTAGAACCTAAATGAGATGCATCAAGCTAAGAGAAGATTAGATTTAAAAATATGAAGGTTTAATAAAATAATGTGTTTTTATGTTCTTTTCTACATTTATTAGCTTCCCCTCGTAACACTAAACTTTAAATTGAAAATTGTAAAGTGAACTGAACAGAACAGTACAGAAAATCAATAAAAAATTTGCATCAGTTTTTTTTTTCCAAAAGCAAAACTGGAGGCCTTAATGACTAAAATTTGTTTTCTACATTTTCATGTAATAGACGAAGAAAATAAAGAGGCAAAATGTGGTGTTTGAGCGAAATTTTTTAGCCCGCGGTTCTTTGAAATATTCCAAATATAAACTGAGATGGCTTTAAGCATGTGGGGTCTTTGACAAAGTGGTAGTAAAACTAAGACTTCTGAATTGCTAAATAGAATTATTTGAAACTTAAAAGGGTTTAAGGGGAGAAGTCAGGTTTTATAAACTGTATCTCGTTGCATAAAAGTGTAAACATAATGGGTTAAATTTTACTACCTGGGGTTAAAAAAAAATTTTAAATGTTATCCAATTTCAAAAATTTAAATTGTGTTGAGTTTTGCTTTTTTTGTGTTTATCTATTTTGGTTCATTTCTTATAGCTTATAATTCTTTGATTTTGTGTTATAATACGATTTTGGTAAAAATTGTAGACAACAAATTTTTATTTCTATCCAGGGGGCAAATTATGGCATTCGATATCGATCGAAATTTACAATTAAATACTACTGAAATTTCGATCGATATCGAGCGCCGTAATTTGCCCCCAGAAAGAAAATAATACATTTAAAAAAATAAGTTATAATTTGATTGTAAATATTATATAATAAATTTAACATACTTTGTTTAATAATAACATATTATGGTTATGGATTTGACTAAAATTAAAGCAAAACTTTTTTTTATTTAAGTCAATTGCGTAGGACTTTTTGTGCTTAGTTATAATGACTAAATTATTATTTAACGCAACCATAATTTGTTTACAACAATCAGATTATATGTCAAAGAACGAGCTCTTTTCTTGTCAAAAACTTGATACTGTAAAATTCTGTTTTAGTTGCGTCTTAAGCTTTGGTGCGTACGTTTTAGATCTAAATTTTTTATTTTATTAAGAGTTAAATTAGTTTGCTCTAAGCAAATTTAGAATTTTACATTGCAAAAATGTATAATTGTGTAGTGATATTCAAATGATATTTTACCTTCGATTTAGTACATTTGCATTAAAAAATGTTTCCTTTCTTTTCCCATAGCTTATTTTTCTAGATTATTTTACATATTGACCTTTTTTGTCTAATGCATGTTTCCAAATATTGAACTTCATCTCACAGTTCAATATTTCCATTCAACAATCACTGAAAGAGAAACAAATAGCAGAAAAGTTTCAACAAAATATTTCATAGTTTCCCACACATATTTTTTGTTCCAAAAAGAAAAACATTTTAGGAATCATATATTCTTTTTTTTAAGTTTATTGATTTTATTTTGGTCTTGGCAATAAAAACTACTTTAGATTTGATAATAAAAGTCATCAATTGAAAGAAATGTGAAAACATTATTTTTTTTGTGTTCATTTATCTTGGTCCTGTTTACTCAAAAAAAATAATTTTATTTCTTTTTCAATGAGTTTAAAGACAAATAAGCAAACTTGAAACATTTTCACATTTGAAAGCAAAAAAATAATATAACAACTATTTTTGCAAATCTTTGTATGAAGAAGAGAAGCAGAAATTATTAAGCTGGTATTGATTTGTAAAAACTAAGATTTGTGATGTTTCTTCTTTAAGTTTTAGCAGTTTATGATTTTCGTATAGAATGTGGATTTCAGATTGCTTAGCAAGTTCAACCTTTTTAACTTTCTTAGCCTAAAATGTAAATTTTTATTTTGCAACTAATGTTAGACAGGCAGCAGATAAAAGACATATTTTCATATCATACGGACTGATCACTTATCGACGATGTTGCAACTAATATGCGAAAATGTCGGTAAAAAAATGGTTCACATATGAACGAAAAGGACGAAATAAAATGACTGCTTCTTTTTAGATTCATTTTAATTTTTTTTTTTTTTTTTTTGTTTTGGGAAAACATCCTCAAAAATTTTTTTAATATTTTTTCCTCTTGATAAAAAATTTTAGAAATTGAAATAAAATTAAACCTAAGACGAATTAATAAATTCATTCTCAATAACATCGAACAGTTTAACTAAGAATAAAAAAAAATTTTTTTTGCTAAAACTCTAACCTCAATCTTAATTTTAAAAGTTTCCTAAAATAATATAGTTGATTAGTATAGTTGATTAGTTGATTAGTACTATATTATGATTATGAACATAATATAGTACTAATCAACATAATATATTAAACTTATATTTTTGTAATCAAAAAACGACTAAAAACGAACAAATTATTATTATTTTTAGTTACGCGCCAAGAAGGTTTTTTTGTAAGTTCAGTTATTTGTTGGAAAGTTATCGGTCCATTTAAAAACTTATAATGTAAAAATATTTAATAAAAATTTATTTTGTGAATAAAAAAATAATAAAAAATTAAATGAATGTAATAAATGTTAATAAAATAGAAAAATAAATTTAAATTTTTTTTTACCATATTGTGATCATATTCTACTATAATATGTTTGCTTAAAACATATTATGGTTAGACATTACCATTATATTATTAGTGTGGTATTATTTTCTAACCTAATTATAACATTGTTAAATTGTTCGCGATATTAATACTATTATTACGTATAACAATAAAATGATTAGACAACAATCATATAAAAAGATTCTGATTCAACCATGTTTTTATTTTTAAGATCTCCTCTGTACTATAAGCTTACTTTTTATATCTTCAGCTTTACACCCGTTGGCCACAAATCTCTTTCCTTTCCAATGAGTGCGCCACCCTAATTTTAACAATTTCTCAAACACCAAAACCCATAATTAAAACAAACTTTCAAGCTGGTTTTAAGTTTTAAATCAAAAATGGCAAAAAAAAATGAAATCTGACTCTTTAATTCATACAAAACTATGTCATGTTCCTTTAGAAAGATAAACAGACGTGTTGCCAGTATAAGAGCGCACTAACAAACATCCCATCACCAGCACAATAAAGAAAAATAAGACAAGAAAATTAAATGAAATGAAACAGGAAAAGCAGCATTCATTACTGCCAACCACATGCAAGAACTGTGTAACATCAACATCCTTAATGGCGATGACAAGAAAAGAGAAAATATTTTACAAGTAAACAAAACAAAAAAAAGTTATGTCTTCACCAAAGAAAAAATATCAAAACTAAAAAGAAACATGCGATCTGATCTAAAGTGATGAAGCTGTATCAGTTGACAAAAATAATGATGATTACAAATGATAATTTATCACCGTCAGTGTTATGAGTTTAAAATGTAGCAAAAATGGAAAAGTGGATACCAGTGAAAAAAAAACAAGTTTTTAATTAATTAAAGTAAAAGAAAACATCTGCAAAACAAACATACAAACACTTTTACCTACGACCATAATTAAAGAAAAACAAAAATTACACATCTAGAGAAAGCACTGCCAATTAATTAATGTTTTGTTAAGAGTCTCCTTTCAAGGAATCTTTTATCAAAACAGAGAAAAAAAAATTATTATATTTCGAATAAATTTGTTGCTGAAATGTTGAACTTAATTAAAAATTTTTAGTGATTTATTTTTAATTACTTGTCAAGAAAATAAATGGGGATATCATTTGTATATGAAAGTGTGACAAAATATTATTGCAGCTGTTAGTTGTAATAATTACACGTAAAAAAATCGTTTGCAGTTAAATAAACTAATTTAATTTTAAGGATTGGTTTTTAAACTTTAATATTTTTTTTAAAACTATTTTAATATTTTGGTCTGTTTAGTTACTTTGCTAAGCCTCAAATAGTTTAAGAAGTTAAAGAAGGCAATACGATACATTAGCGTTTACAAAATGTTAGGGAAGCTTTGCCAAAGACGAAATGTGCAGTGGAACTAGATTACTTCTCCGAATTAAATATGTAGGCTGTACGATCAAGCGATATATTTAAATACCAAAGGAACGCCACTAAAAAAACTATATTAAGAGCGAAATTTTAATAGGCGGCTTAATTGTCTATGAACTTCTGCTTCTGATATGGAAATATCCTGTAAGTGGCTCTGGTAGGAAATTACTTTACACAGAAAAAGTATAATAAGAATTCAATTATTTAAAATATAAATTTCCTGAAGTGAATAAGTGAACTAGGGGGCAAATTATGGCACTCGATATCGTTCGAAATTTCAATAGAATTTAAATGGAAATTTCGGTCGATATCGAATGCCGTAATTTGCTCCCAGATGTTGACCAGCCTCTGCTTATTTAAGTTTTTTTCATAAAGATTTAAAATGTCGCAATTACTGTTTCTCCCAAAAATCAACACATTCCAGAGCACAACTGAAATTCTGCGTTTATTTGTTTAAAAGGTTATTAAATTTGTACCCTCTAACTCTATTACATTTGCAAAGCCCTAAAATAATTCAATAGTTTTATATAATGCTGACACTCACACATTATCACGACTCAATTTGAAAATTCTTAAAAATTTTTTAAAGACAATAAGATTAATTCAATCCAGATTAGCAACGAGCATTAATATCCTTAAGCCCTTTACCGTAGGTGAAAAGAAGGGATATATCTGAGTTTGTCATTCCGTTTCTAATTTCTACAATATCCATTTCACACCCCATAAGATGTATATGATTTGAATTCTTAAGCGTGGCGAAGTCGATTGAGCGATGGCCGCCTTTCCACTTGTCCATCTAGCAATCCTTGTTCGTGTTGAAATCAACTTGGCCAAGGCATTAGATGAGCTAAAAAAAATTAAAAAATGTCGATTCATTCGAAAATTTTACCATAAAAAATCAGCATGATCGGTCAATGTCTTTCGAGGCAGCGGATAAAACACCCTGCCTTCCTCTAATTTTTCCATATCATTTGGAACAATTAAGTAATTCCAATCAACAAAATAAATATATAAAGCGATAGAGAATAAAATATAGAAAAAAAAAGTTCAAGTGAAAAAAATTGACGCTCGTCCATATTTTGCGAGTTATGGGCCTCTTAACTTTTCGTAGAAAATGCCGGTTGTGCACCATATTTTTTAAGACATCAATATGAGAATCACTTAGAAGCTTTTGAAGAGATCTTTCAGAAAATACTAAAATTAAAAAAAAAAAAAAACAATTCTGGCTACATTTTTGTGTACAACTATATTTAGTACTTTTTTTGTTTCTTAACTTTTAATTCCATGTCACCCCAATATTTGTTTTTTTTAATTTATTTTTTTTATTGAAATTAATTCACCAAACCAGATTTACAAACATGGTGAGGGGTAGAATACCCGATTCGGCATAGCCCAATATATAGAACTCTTATTTGCTTAATTTTAAATAAGCTAATTTGAGAGAGTAATAAGAATTTTATGATTCGCCTCAGGATACAGTTAAAAAGCAGTTTGGTTTTGGAGAATCTATAAGAAGATGCCTCTAAGAAAATTTTTAATTAAGTTAGATATGTGTCTCTACAACTTGTTTCTGAAAATTTGTCAGTTATATAATAAGAATTATTTTTAATCTGATAATTCTCAAATGGTTTATATAATTTGTTTTCGTAATACATTTGTTGTTGTTGTTGTTAATGGATATTGTAACAAAAGCCGATTAAATACCTTTATTCAATTGAAAAAAAACTGTTCTATAACGTTCTACAACTACAAAGTTGTACTTAGATTCTCTATGAAATCCCCACCCACAGAAACTCGTCTAACAAAAACCGCCAAGAATGTAATTGTTGTTATTTACGCATTCTCTTAATTGACTTATATCTGAACGACAATAAATAAAATTATAAAAAAAATATGGAGAAGAAGTTGCCAGATTTTTTCATAGAAAAATTCTTTTAGGCGTTTTAACT
Organism: Cistogaster globosa; assembly: GCA_937654795.1. NCBI lineage: Eukaryota > Metazoa > Arthropoda > Insecta > Diptera > Tachinidae > Cistogaster > Cistogaster globosa. Next base: position 8,589,877 of record OW569407.1, read on the forward strand.
CGCCTATAAATAGAAATCGCAGATGCGAACAGTATGCCAGTTTTAAAAAAAATGTTGAGCTAAGAATTTATTTATGTACTGGAGTAAATTGTGTTTTGTTAACTATTTATGTTTATAAATTTATACAGAGCTGAGTAAATAAAGTAACAAAAAAAGTTTAATTCCTGGCGTGTCTTGTTTTACAATTAAAACGAATAATCAAAACATAGCGTATTTTCAATTGAAATAATCAAGAATATATGCATGTATGTGCTACTTTCAGTAACTTGCTTAGAACCAGTTTTTATCGTTCATATTTGCAGACAAATATATTGTTATTTAATCATGAACTCATCACTACTTTTTAAGAAATAAAAAGATAGACAAACCGATTAGTTTTATTTGATTAATCAGACCCAAAGAAAGCAAAGATTATAAAAGGGAGTAGTAAAAAAAAATTCAATGAAATCTTTCCTAATGGCCATCCTAAACCTAATTTTGCTTTAAGCTTAAAAATATTTGGGTAAAATATTTTTGTTGATATTTCACTTTTATCTTGTTCTGTTTTTGAACAGATAACCTAAAAATTTTGCTATAAAACAATCAGCATCAAAACATGAGGGTTTTGTTTAGAAAGTGTTTCTTTGAAAAAGTACAAAACATCAGAACAACTTCATATTCATGTTGTTGCTGTTTTACAACACTGACTACACCACCCGCATTAGTTACAGTAGAATAGCAGAAGAAAGACAAAAACAAACAAAAGAAGTTACAACATCAAAAACATCTTATCATTATTAGCAGCGTTAAATGTTCAAGCAACATCCTTGGCAACATTAATAATCTGAAAATGTTGTACGAACAAAGTGACTGACTGCTGCTACACAATTTACAGTGTTGTTTGTTTGTGGTGCCACACAATCATTTTAGCGTATGGTGTAAGTGTGTGTTCGTATTTTGTTTATTACACGTGTGAGTCTCAGTGCTGTTCATTATTGTTCTGCTTGTTGGTAATTTTGTTTGAGTTGTTACTTTGACGATAAGATTAGATAAGAAAAATTGAATTTCGTTGTAGTTAAAAGAAACCAAAAATATTTAACAGAAATAAACTTCAATATTGAAAATTAAATGAAAACGAATTTTATAAAAAGACAAGAACAAGAAGAAATACTATTCAAGTGGCGATAAGAAATGGAACGTTATTTTATGAAAATCGCAAAAAGACTGTTTAAATTTAAGCAATAAAATGTTTTAATTTATTTCGATTTTTTTATTAACTAGTTGTGATAAGTTTTATCTTAAGAAAAAGAAAATTATTTTTGCATATGAAGATAATTAGCGAAAAAAACCAATTTTAAATTTTAAAAGAGATTTTTAAGAGCGCTACAGCTTGAAAGTTTAGCACGTTGGTTACTTAACTGTTTCTCTTTTGGTAGCCAGAGTTCACATCTCACCAGTTGTCAGTCAATTTAAGAACATTAATTTGTGTAATATTTAATAAATTTTTTCATGACAGCACACATATGCCACAGCGTGCTCTTTCACCACTTATAGCAATAAAATGTGCCTACTTAATACAACAGTTGCTACAACACTGTTGTACAACTACAAATTTTCTATCCATCACTTTTTCACCAGCTGTTTTCTCTACTCCTCTACTTTAGCTGATCATAGAGCAAAACCTACTATCGCCCATAAGACCAAATCTAACTAATGTACCTTCGCTCCTAAGCTTTATTTTTAAGATATTCGAACATTTGCAGGAAAAGGCGAAGAAGCTCTTCATTGGCAAAAAGTTTTTTAAAGTTATTAAAACATCTATGCCACTTAAACTGGTTGAACATACCCTTTTGTAGATACGACGGAATAAAAGAAACTCTTTCCCGATACATGAACGCTTTTGCGTTTGGCATCTTTTCATTTTTTGCTGCCTGTCAAATTTTCAGTGGGCTTTCGAAAGGCAAAAGAAAGTTTTCTTCCTAGCCGCTTTGTTTTTTTAAAGCTTATTTCTGTATAACGCTCATTTTGAAGACCTGCCGGACTTCATAGAAAATTTGCTAGTTCATCCAACAGAAGCGAATTTATGCCATGAATTGCTTAAAAATAACGACAATGCAAGAAGTAATTTACGCCATAATTCGCAGCAAGGTGGCACAAAAGGTCACAGATAGTGGTAAATATTCTCGGGAGTAAAAACTCATACACATCATTGCTATCTTCGAGAATATCAAACAAGAGTATGATGAATCCACTATTAAATACTTTTCTAGGTACTGCAATTTAAAGAAGAATATTTTCAGTGTTTAACAAGTGCAAAATGGGCGTTACGAGTTTAACCCTTTAGATGATCTCTATCCTGTTAGTTAGCTGTCATGGAATTAAAAAGTGCATTTTATAATAAAAAAAGTTTTTTGAACTTGACAACCAATTCCAACGTCAAAATGACTAAATCATAAATAAGGTTGTTCCGTTTGTAGTTTCTTCAATATCAACTTCTGAACCTATAGTATGAGATCTTATGCATAGCGATGTCGACTGGACGATTTCCATCTCTCCGCCCGTGTTCTTGTTGAAATCAATTTTGCCAAGGCATTAGATGAGTTCAAGAAAATCTAAATACATCAGTCAATCAGATATAGTTTCGAAACAGTTGCTATTGAAAAACAGCAAGATCGATGCGTGTCCCTCGAGGCAGTGGGCTAAAAACCACGCATACTTTTAATTTTTCCATATCTTTTGGAACAATGAAGTAACTTCAATAAAAAAATAAATAAATATATGAAGTCATAGTGGATTAAAAATATGAAAAGAAATTCAGGTCTAAAAATTTGTGCTCGCCTATATTTTCCAATTATGGGCTTCTGAACTTTTCGTAGAAAAGAACGATTGTGTGTAACATTTTTTAAGATATCAATATGGGCATCAGTTAAAAGCTTTTGAAGAGATATTGTAGAAAATATAAAAATTTTTTTAATGCTTAACCCATTAAGAGTCCATAATATTTTTTAGTAAGAAATTTTTTAATATTTAATTCTCTGTGACCTCAATATTTGTTTTTTTTTTATTGCAGTTACTTCGCTCAAATAGATTTATATATATAGTGAAGGGTATGTAAGATTTGGCATAGCCGAATAATGAAATAAAATTTCGTTCTCTTAGAATTTGGTATTTTTTCGCCATTTATTAGTTTTTCATTATTGAAAGATGTGCTTCGAAAACATCAACGTTATTGGGCTAAAATGAAATCGGGGATGTACTAGCTGGCATTAGAATCGGAACGTTATTACCTTAAGGAACTTTAATGTGAAACAAACATTTTAATTGCTCAGGACAATTATTAAAAAACTTTCAAATGATTCACTTAAAATTAATTACTTCTGACTGAGGCAGAAACATGTATAAAAATAGAGATACAGTGAACTACAAAAGTGATATTTAAAATATGTCACGTATTGAAAATTATCAGAAAAATTCTTTTTTTTTTTTTTGTTTCTTTAATTAATTGAATTTTAGGAAAATTAGATTTAATTTTACGTATATAAAATTTATCATTGTTACGCATTGAGCAATAAAATTTTTTTTTTGAAATATTTATCTTATCTTAACGTGACGTTTATATTTTACTACTTGAGTATTTTATTTAATGTTGAAGAAACTTACATAACCTTTTGTTTAAAGATTTCTTGTTATAAATTTGTACATTTAAATAAAATTAGAAAAAAAAAAACATTTTATGATCGCTATGATTTTTTCATGCACAAATGTGAGAGCTTTTCTTTCAATTGTTAAAAAAATAATTAAATACTCAACACACTATTAATTTATGAATGTAAAAAATTAAAAAAGAAATAAAACTAAAAATCTTTAGCTTAAAATATAATTATTTATTTATATTTTTTTTAGTTTAAAAATATGTTTTATAACTTGACTTGTTCTACTGGCAATTGACTATAAAGTGTTGCTTATCGGACACGTTTTAAAATTTTTTTTATTATTTAATTGCACAAGTGTTTAAAACTTTATTGTTTATTAGAATATTAAAAGTTTAATTAAAAGATTATGTTTTTGTTAATATATACTTTTACTTTTTATTTCCGGATAAATTGATGTGAAAACTTTAGTAAAATTGACGCTCGTGTTTGTATTTAAAATCATTTCTTGGCTTTAGGAACATGCAATTCTTTATAGAATAACTAAAGATACATAGGGCCTTTCATTTGGGTTGCTGCATCCCAGTTTTGTGATTTTAAGTCATATGAACTAAAATCGATTTTTGTTAACAAAAATAGATGTAGCTTTGGGTGATCCCGGGGTAGGACATTTTTAATATAAGAAGCAACCCTATAACGATGCCTTTAATGGAAAAAATATATGTTCAAAAAATTATGGAGAAACGCCTGATCGATGGTACTTTTTTACAAAACATACGTAATAATATCGCAATTTTACAAAAAACCGGTCTATTTGCTAAAAAAATTTTTCAACCTTTCTCTACTGAAATATCTCATTCACTCAACACTTTCAAGGACGTTTAAATTGTAAAAAATTAAAAAAAATTTACATGTTCGAAAAGAATTATTTTGAGACCTTATTGCGCCATTTCTGCAGATTATAGATGGAAAAATTTAAAACTTTAGCTCACATGCTCTTCTGATACTTGCCCCACTGTGCTATCTATCAAAAGAATAAATTTTGAAAAGTTGATTATAAATTTAACAACAACAATTTGTGTTAAATATGCCATTTAAAACATCACAAAAATACTGCGCACTTCATAATCAGACACCAACAAAAAAAGCACTTAAAGAAGAAGTGTTTTCTGTATTTTAATTAATTTTTGTATTAATTTTTGGAGTCCATAACAGTAAAACATTAGTGTTTTGATTAAATGTGTTACCTAAATGTTGCCAGAGAAAACATTTTTGTTTTTTAATTATGAACAGGAGCCGTCAATATTTACCCAAGTTTTTTAATTAGTTTACTTACCTTGAAATAACAAGGAAAACATTTAAAATTTTTTTTCATTAATTTTTTAGCAAATATATATTCTTTTAATTTCATTTATAACGTTCTACAAAACAAAATAATTTGAAACACTTGTGCAATTAAATAATACAAAATTCTAAAACGGGTCACATAAACAACAGTTGATATTTTTTTGCGTCAATTGCCAGTGGAAAAAGTGAAGTTATAAAACATATTTTTAAACTAAAATAATAAATTTCTATAATTTAAACTAAAGGTTTTTAGATTAAGAATTAATTACATTCATTTCATTATTTACTTCTGTTAATGCAGGTAAAAAGTCTAAAATTTGTGCATGAATTTAATCGTGACGATCATTAAAATTTTTATTTTTTCCTACTTTTAGTTAAAAGTTGAAATTAATAACAAGAACTTTTTAAACAAGAGGTTGTGTCAATATTTTTAAATCGAAAAGAAATATTCAAGTAGTCGAATAAATATTATTATTAATATAAAAATATATTTTTAAAGATCATTATTATTTAATGCGTAAGAAATATATAAATAATTTTTTCAAAACCAAATTTAGTTTTCATTTATTTGAATAAATAAAATAATTTAGAAGGACCTTAACTGTAAAGTATTAATACGTTAGCATGTTTTTAGTGTCACTTTTGTCACAGATTGTCTGTACCTTTTTGGCACCTGCTTAAAAATGCCATACATTCCACGGCGACAAGTCAGAAGTAGTGGCACTAGAAATTATCTTCAAAAACCGCGTCATACTTATTTAAATCCTTACATCACATTTCATTACAGAGTTCTGCGCAATTTGCAACTTTCGATTTACATTAAACAAATTCAAAAGCTTTTAAATGATGCCCATATTGACCATATTGACAATCGAACTTTTCTATAAAAAATTCACAGGCCTATAACTCAAAATAAAGGCGATCGCAAATTGTTTCACTTGATGTTTTTTTTCTTATTTTTTAATTATCTACCGCCTCTTATACTTGTTTTTTTTTTTTTTTTTTTTTGATTGGAGTTACTAAATTGTTCCAAGTGATATAGAAAAAATAGAGCCGCTGCCTTAAGGGACAAGGAGCGATCTTGCTGATATTCTTATGCGAAATTTTCGGAACTCTGTTTGATCGATTGGCATATTTAAATTTCCTCTAGTTCATCTAGTGCCTGGGCAAAGTTGATTTCAACACTTACACAAGCGGAAATCGCTCAATCGACTTCGCTACTACTGTATGGGGTCGGAAATGAATACAGAATGACAAACTTATATGGGGCATATTTAAATGTATGGGGTGATAGAGAGTTAAAAAATATAAAAAAATATCAAGTAAAAATATTTTCGCTCCCCCATATTTTACAAATTATGGGCCTCTCAACTTTTCATAGAAAAGTACGATTGTGTGTCATATATTTTTTATATATTAATATGGGTATCCTATTAAAGCTTTTAAAGAGATCTTTTAGAATACACTAAAATTTTTAAAAAAATGCTTAACGCATTAAGAGACAATGGCGTTTTTAATTCTCGGTCACCCTAATATTTGATTGTTTGATGTAAGGTATTTCGCTAAACTAGGATTTCGTACATGGATTGGGTATATAAGATTTGGCATATCACTCATAATTTGTTTACCATATACACCGACTGACTATACTGACAGTGTAAAAAAAACTGTGACAGAATTTTTTCCAGCATTAAACCTCCACTAATTATTTTTTTCTGCATGAATACGTATATATTATTTATAAATTATGTCTGTTGGAACACCTAAAGTCGATCAGCATAAAGTAATTCAGAGTACAAAAAAAAAAATTCAATAATGCACAAGGTTCCCCCCAACAACTAGACAACTCATTTCTTCTACTACAAATATTTCAGTCAAGCACTTTATAAAATTTTATATTTATTTCAAGCAGCAAATGATAAAAAATCAATTTCTAACACTTTAATAAAGTCTCTTGTTGATATCACAAAGTTTAATTCATTTTAATAAAAACCTTCATGTACCGGTTTAAACAGTCACAAGAAAAATCTATTTTATGTAAATGTTCTAGTTTTTTTGTTTTTTTTTTTTGCAAAAAGATAAAATTATTGAAAAAAACCCCTCAACTTGTTTGTTTATAGCCCGCTTAAACACACAAAAGTATTGATGGTTTTATTGAAAAAAAAAAAAGTTGGTTGCCTGTTTGTCAACCAGTTTTTTTGTTTGTTACATTTTTTTATTTTTACCTGTAACCACAACTGGCCTGAACGCATAAGTGTGTCAACCAACACTCCAAAAAGTTTATAAAAAACAACTTGGTGTAAATTAATTTTATAAATTTATAAAATTGGATTATTTTATCAGTTTGTTGTTAATAAATTAACGTTTTTAACATGACAGTGGTGTTCACTCACTTCAATGGAGCGTGTTTATAATTTTAAAAGAATTTTGCTAACAAAAAATTAGAAACGAATAAAATATAAATAAGCAACAAATTATTTTCCAACATGGACAACAGAGTTTATGCTAAAAAACATTCTTTGAAAATTGTTTTATGCAGATTTTTTAAACTTAGTTTAAAAATTAAATTTTTTAAAAGGTACTTTGCTAAAAGAAATTTTTTAAAAGCACATATTTTTAATAAAAGTTAAATCACAGGAAATTTTTAACTTACGCCAGGTTAATTTGAGCCTGTGAAATTCCCGGCTTAATAACTTTAATTCACCGATTTGTTTAAAGAAAGTTTTTTTTTTAAAAGAGATCATTAAGTTAAAAGTTTCTCCCTTTGAAAAGGTATCATTCAAATTTATATTTTTACTATATCAGCAATTTTAGTGCCTTCAGCTTTTCCAAATATATCTTTAAAAAGTACTTTTCTTAAACGGCAATTTGGTTAAATGTCAAGCTTTTAAATAAATGCAACATTTTTAAAGTACCTTTGAAAGAAAAAAAATATTTTAACAAAAATTTAATTTTTTATTTGATTTCTTTCTTCCTAAAAAATACTTTTTTTTAACTTATTAGTAACAAAAAAATATTATTCGCCGTTAGGACAGCTTTAACGCGAGTATATTTAAATCTGAAGGTTTCATGCTCAATACCAAATTTTTCTTAAGTCTCTAAGTTTGTTTTTTGAAATACCTTGTAAAAAATATTTTGTTTACAAACTAACTTATTTGAAAGTTATTTTTTTTAAGAATATTTTCAAAAAAACAATTTTTTAAAGTACTTCATATTAAGAGTACTTTTTTTTTTATTAAAAAGTACTATTTTACTTTTTGTTAGAATTGTATTTGGTCTTTAGGCCCCTTTTTAATTTTCACATTTTTGGAGACCTTTCTGCAAACAAAATTTATATTTTTGCTTTTAGAAAGTACTGTCATCAAAAGCGCTTCGTCCAATGTGTTTTTATACCCTTTACCACAGAAGGAAAGAGGGTTTATCCAAGTTTGTCATTCCCATTGCAATTTCTACAAAATTCATTTTCGACCCCATAAAGTATGCATGTATTCTGAGCTTTAAGCAAAGCGAAGTCGATTGAGCGATGTCCGTCTGTTTGTACGTATTCGTGTTGAAATCACCTTTGCCAGGGCACTATATGAACTAAAGAAAATTTAAATACGCCGATCGATTAGACATAGTGTCAAAAGAGGTGCTATTGATGGAAAATCAAGATCGGACGCCTGCCTCTAATTTTTCCATATTATTTGGAAAAAATCTAGTTCAGTAACTCCAATTAAGAAAACAAATATAAGGAGCGAAAGAGAATAAAAAACTAGAAAAAAAACATCAAGTAAAAAAATTGGCTCTCGCTTATATTTTCCGAGTTATTGTCCCCTGAATTTTTTGTAGGAAAAAAACGATTGAAAACCATATTTTTTAGATATCAATGTGGGTATCATTTAAAGGCTTTAGAAGAGATCTTTCAGGAAGAATTAAATTTAAAAAAAATGCTTAACCCCTTAAGGGTCAATGACATTTTTATATAAACTTTATTTTCTTATTTTTTAATTATCTGTCTACCCAATATTTGTTTTTTCTTCTTTTGATTAAAGTTACGTCGCTAAGCTTGATTTACATACATGGTGAAGTTTATATGCCAAATATAGCATTCTTACTTGTTTTTTTTTCATAAATTGTAATTTGTGTTTTACATTAGTTTTTTGTTATAATAAATTTAAAAAAAGAATAGAAATTTTTTCATATAATTTTTTTTTTTAAGAATTTTCAGCATTAATTACTGAAAAAAATGTAAAAGAAGTTGTGCCAAAACAGTATCCTTTTTAAAAAAATTCGTTATTGTTTAAATAGATATTTGAATAAAACTGCCATATTTATGCAGTCTTCTCCAATAATAAAAACTAAATATTTTTTTCACATTTTTTTATAAAACTGTGTGAGGGCTTGTAATGACACATGTACCAGCAATCAGTACGAAAAGTTTATTTTTTTAAGCAATTTTATTGATGATTTATGGTTAAATCATTTTAGTGATTATTCCATTTTTTTCGTGTTTTTTGATATTTTACACATTGTATTCTGCTGTAGTTGTTTGCTAAAAGTTTTTACTCACTCTTTTGTATAAAACTGGATGTCCGCTTTTTGTTTTATTACTCGTATTTACAACCCTCTTGGTAGTCATTTTATATATTTGGTATTTGCTTAACTATATTTTTAAAAATTTCATGAATTAATGACTATGAAAGTAATAAAAAATTAATTTAATAACGCAACAGTTGCCAACTATTGGAAAAAAATAGAATATTTAAATAAATAATTGACTGAAATGGATATATTTTTATCACAAAAATGAAATGTAAGTGAATTCTTTTTAAACGCACATTTTTATGATCACACACAACTTTTGTCTTTAATAAGTGGCTGTTAGCAGTAGTAATTGAAAACAATACATTCTGTCATTGCCAATGAAATAAATTATGTTTAATTAATTTGAATTTTTATTTTAGTTTTCATTTTAAAAATAACTAAACAAAAATGTAGAAAAATTAAATAAAAAATGGATCTTTCTGTATGGATTTGCAATTTATAATGAGCCTTCGGTCTAAATTATATTTATATAGACTTTAAATACTTTTATCAACTCGTTGTCGCATCACATACAGCATAAACAATCACTTCTCGCAAGTTCTTTCACTATTGGCCTCCTACATTTTCTGATATAACAACTCAAATGATTAAGAGAAATATAAATATAAATAAAAATAAATAAATAAAACACTATTCGATGTACCTGAAAAAAAAAACAACAATCATTAAAAATTAAACTGTGAAGTTTATTTAATTCAGAACTTTCATAGTTTTTTGGAGCACCCTTTAATAAATTCAGAGCCAAAATTATTTTATTTTTAATGTGCTATGCCGTAATCTGGGCAGCCTAATTTTTAATTAAAATTAATTTGTTAACGTATTTATATATCAAACTGCAACCTAAACTTATTAAAAGATTTTTGGAAAAAGTACCATGTTAAAAAGTACCTTTTGAAAAAAAAAATAAATTTTTGGAAAAAAAACTTCCTTTTGAGAAAACTGTGCTTCAGCTTCTTTTAATATCGTATCTTTTAATAAGTACCTTTTGAAAAATTTACTTTAAAAAGAACACCACCTAAAAGCAAGCTTTTTAAAAAAGTACCTTTCAACAGTAACTTTTGAAAAAATCTAGTTTTAAATAAAAAAAATGTTCTTTTGAAAAAAAAAAAAATTAAATTATAAAAAGTAGACATCACCTGCACAAATGTATCAGAAAACAAACTAGTTGACTTCGAAAACATGAAAAAGTACTTTTTAATTCATTTGACTTAATTCATTTCATCTTACTTTTCATTGAGAGATTTAAAAAAAATTTAAGAATTTGTAAGAGTTTTTATGCTTCTCTTTGTTATATTTTCTTTGATTGTATTAATTTCTTTTAATAAAAATATAGAAATATTTATAGCAGATGGTGTAAAATTTATGCCATGTCATAATATGAATTGGCTACCATTTTGTTTTTAATAACAAATTGGGTTCTGTTTTTGCGAAAACTTTATTTGAAGATGTTAAATTGAGGGCGTTAAATTAAAATAATTATAGCGGTCAAATGACTATCTCTGTAATAATGTTTCTCGCAAAACATCTGTCTTAAAATTTTTTTAATTTTCTCTTTTCAATGTTTTTTGTGTTTCATGAAAGATTTTGTACATATTATGGTACGAGTAGAATTTAGGAAAATCCAAACTCAAGAAATCTAGCACGACGGCGAGATTATGAAATAAAAAAAATCTCACTGTCGTTAAGGAAAAGACGAAAACTTGTTGAAATAAACACGAGCAAAAATTTCACGTATCACTTTACACACGTTTGTAAATTTGTTCTTTATCCGTCTACCGCATACATATGTTACATAGACATCGAATCACAATTATACCACCCTTTATTTGTGTGACAATAATCGCCGTATATATTACCTGATATTAAAAAACAAATAACAGTTGCATGAATATGTGCACGCATACAAGGAAATAGGTGCGATTTAAATTCCTCAAGTGTGAGTGCAACGTTTTTTTTTAACATTTGTGATTGCAAAGCTAAACAGAAATTAATTCATTATAAAAAGTGAACTTATAACTACAACAAAAAAACTACGCTCCCATTCTCTTAAAAAACAATTTGAAAGAAACCGTTTTAACAACAATAAAAAGCAAGTAAGAATGCTATAGCCGAATCTTATATACCCTTCAGTTTAGTGAAGTAACTTCAATCAAAAAAGCAAATATTAGAGTGAAAAATAAATAAAAACATTTTAAAATTAAAAACAAAAAACCTTATAGCACTTAATGGGTTAAGCATTTAAAAAATTTTTTGTATTTTCTGGAAGATCTCTTCAAAAGCTTTTAATTATACCCATATTGATAACTTAAAAATATGACGCACAATCGTACTTTTCTTTGAAAAGTTTAGAGGCCCATAACTCGGAAAATATGGGCGAGCGCAAATTTTTTCACTATATGTTTTTATTTTTATTTTTTGGTTTTTTGGAGTTGCTTCATTGTTCCAAATGATATGAAAAAATTAGAACCAGGCGTAATGTTTTTCCTGCTGCTTCGAATACAATGCTGATTTTCAATACTAAAAGTTTTAAATCTATGTCTGATCGATTGGCGTATTTATATTGTTCTAACTCATTTAGTGCCCGGGCAAAGTTGATTTCAACACTAACACGAACAGACGGACATCGCTCAATCGACTTCGCTATGGGGTCGGAAATGTTGTAGAAAAAACAAACGGAATAAAAAAATTAGTCATACCCTTTTTACACTTTTTGTTGTGAAGGGTATAAAAATAGTAAAAGAATGAATGTGTGCATATTGATGTAATTATACATGTTTGTCTTTTTTATTATAAATAAACATACTTGCATAAGGTGTGCTTCAATATGATAAGGTAACTTTATTTTTCAGTGTGTTTATTCAATAAAGTTAAGAGAGTTTATTCAATGGAAACTTCATTCAAAATTTTATGATGTTTGATTTAATATAAGTTGCTCTCACTGAGCCGAGAATTACTAAGTGAACGGTGTCACTTTTAGTTATCGCTTTGCTTAAACTAAATGAACTAAAAAGCAATTTTATCATATAAACACAGACGGTTTAACAGGAATAAAATTTAACCATGGTGTAATATTTAACGTAATGATTTTATTTATTTCCATTTACTTTTTATTTTTCTTTATTTTTTTTTTTCTTTAAATAATTTAAATATTTAAAAGACCCATATTCTCAACCATATTTAAAAAATATATATTTTTATTAATTTTAAACAAATATGGATTTTTTAGCCCCATAATGTTTGATTAATTTATGAACAAAAATAATACAGCAGAACTGCAGATGTGTGTTTTTGTGTAGAAAGTATTAATAACGGTAAATTAGTTTTAAAATTTCTGTATAAAAAATAAATTTTTATTAAAAATGCTAAATAATTCAGCATAACAAATTAAGCCCAATTAGTGGTTATTTTTTTAATAAATTTCCTCCATCATTATTTACAATTTAATAAAATTAAATTTAAAAAAAAAAATATCATGCTATTTATTATAATAATTAATCAAAGAATTATTTAAAAAAATTCTTGTGTAAATTTAAATTACGTGTTCTATTTACTAATGTGCAGAACAAATTTGGTACTCTGAAAAAGTCTTTCTTTTAACGACTTAAAAACACTTTAACCGTAAATATTGTGCAGTGCATTTTGTAAATATATTTTAATCATTTTGTGAAATAAGGTTTATGTTTTGTAACTAATTCAACGTAAGAAAGACTTATTTTAATCGCTTCAAATAAAAGTAAATATTCTTTCATAAGCTATACAGTTAACTTTATTGGCTTTTTTACTTTTATATTCTGGCATAGTTTGACAAAATGTTGGTACTTTTTATACAGGTTTCTTTTTAAACGTACTCTAGACGCTACCTTTCAAAAGTAGTTGCTTCTTTTTTTTATAGAAACGTTTTCTTAAAACTTTCTATTAGAGAAAAATTGTTAAACGTACTTTTTATAACAAGCTTTTTCAATGGGTAATTTTTCAAAGCTACTTTTAAGAAGTAACTTTTCTCTAAAGGTTGTTTTAAAAAATTCTTTTAGGATTTTTTTTTATACAAAAATTGTCCAAAAGATATATTTTTTTACGACAATATTTTTGATGGTACTTTTTTCAAAAGGAATTTGTAATTCCAAACGAGTTTTTTTCACAGTTATTGCTTTTAAAAAAGTACTTTATTATAATAATTTCTTTGTGATATATATTTTTATTATTAGCTGTTCTTAAAACAAATCATCAGTGTCAGTTTTTCCAAACTTAATTTTTAAAAAAGGTACTTTTATCATAAGATACTTTTTTGCTGTACATTATTGTATAAAAATAATATTTTATAGGAGCTTCAGGAAGATTTTCCTCAAAAAGATCTATTTTTAAAATATACCTTCTATAAACAGAAATTTTGTCAAAAGTATTTTTCCGAAAAGGTACTTTGCACGTTTTTTATAAAGCCCCAGATTTGAAAATCTTTTTATTACGTTCATTTTATGATAAAAAACAATCGTTTTTAAAGGTAAAGTTTTTCCAGAGCGTTTTGGTAGGCTGCTTCAAAATAGTTTTTTAAAGCGAATTTTCTTGAAAGTACTTTTGAAGAAAATTTTTTAAAATAATACTATTTATAGGCAATTATTTCAATAGGTACTTTTTTAAAACTATTTTTTATAAGATAATTTTCTCTTCTTTTTTGAAAAGTGCTATATTGCAAGAGATTATTGCACTAATAAAATAATATTTTTAATGGTACTTTTTTAGAAAGCACTTTTTTTAAAAGGTTTTTTTGAAAACAAATTTTATTAATAATACATTCTCAACACCAGTTATTTTAAACTTTCTATGAAAGCTACTTTCATAAAAAGTACCTATCATAAAAAGTACCAGTCATAAAATGTATAAAGATATTTTTTAAAAAAAGTAAAAAGTTATTTTAAAAAAAAAAAAATTAAAAAGGGAAGTACTTGTAACTTTTTGAATTTTTTTTTATAAATATTTTTTAAAATATTTTTAAACATACATGTTTCTAAAAAGTACCTTAAAAAATTTATATTTTCAAAGGTGCTTTTTTTTAAAGTTACTCTTACAAGAGGAATTTTTTTGGAGGCATTTAACAAAAGAAGTATGTTCTGAAACCTTTTTTTATATTTTTTTTAAGTACCTTCTCTATCAAAAACTGTGTGCATAATAACTTTTTTTAAAGAAGGGTTGAATTTCCCTTATAAATTTAAAAGGTTTTTGCTAAAAACTTTTAAAAGATATTTCTTTATTCTTTAATGATATTTAACCAAATTAAAGATTTTTAATTTTTTCAGGCACTTAGTCCCTTTTTCACAAACTTCCCTATAAAATCTCAAATTTCAATTTAAATACACAGTTTCTTTTTCAGTGAATAAATTCAGGCCTTAAAATCACTAAAGCATACAATTTATGTTTCTAATTACTATATTTAGCTGCAAAACGTTTATCAAAAATTTCAATATAAAAAATAAAGAATAAAATTTTCGTTTAAGGTTATTTTATAAATCAATTATTTTTTGCAGACACTTTGTCTGCACTAAATGATTTATAGATTATTGAAAACTAACAGGTGATTATTATGTTTTTGTTTGCCCTTCGCGCTGTGTGTCTCATCTTTTTAAGACACTTTGTGTGCACAATCCTTGTAGACACCAACAAAGTTGTCTGGTTTCAACTTTTTCTCATACACATGCTACACATCCTCCTTTTATTGATTTTATTTATTAAAATGTTTTATAATAAACAACAAAATAAAAAAAATATTTTTCTAAATCTTTGCTTCACATTCTTGAACATTTTTATTGATACTGAAATTTATGTTGATTTTAACTGGGCGAAAAAGCGCCACAATATTTTATAAATTTTGACAGTTGAATTAAATTGTAATTGAGAAAGGGCGTTTAGTTTTGAAGAGGGTTTAAAAAAATACGAGCGTTTAAGTTAGAGGAATAATGTGTTAAATAAAATATGTAAAGGAATGAATTCCTTATATTAAAATTAAAAATTAAACATTTAGACAAATTTCATCATTAATTTTGTGCCTTTAATTTAATAATTTATCGACTTGCAATTACTAAAGGGTTTTCAGGGGTATTTTGCAAAGTTTAAAGAAAAGTAGAAATTTCTTCAGAATTGCTCGAAAACAACATGTTTTTGGCTGAGAACTAGAGTACATAAGTTAGTAGCAGCATTCACACTGACCAGACACTCTGACATCCACAGCTGTGAAAAACGAAGTACTTTTTAATTTAAGGTTGGAACAAACATTTATTGGCAAAAAATTCTTTGAGTTCCACAATATTTCTCGTATAACTGATCAAAAAATAAAACTGCCAACAAAATGTAAATCAGCAAGTACAACTTAAATATTTATCGTTAATGTGATTATATATATTTTTTTATCACAATTGAAGTTATCATCACAATCGTTACAATATTTAAAATCAAATAGATGCGAAAGTCTCAATGAAAATCATAATCCAATGAATATTATTATAATCATAATTTTTAATCACAATCATAGTTCATATCTTTATAACTAAAATTATGATAAAATATTTGGAAAAACAATGCGAATTTCAATCATAATCATAATCTACTACAAAATCAAAATAATAATAATCAGAGCAATAATCAATAAAAACTCGAGCATAGGCCGTGTCATGATCACAATCATATATTTTATCGCAATCATAAAAAGTCCAAACGCCTGTGATGATTATAATTATGGTAAAAATTACAATTAGGTTATTGAGAAAATAATAAACATTTGTTGTGACAACAATCGACATCTTTAGTAAACACAATCACAACCAAAGTCAGAAACGTTAATCACAGACAGCCTTAGTAACCAGGGTAAGAGTCATTAGCCACAATTATTTAAAATATTAAATTTGCTATCATTATTTTCATCAAATAACAAACGTAATAAAATAATCATTATGATGATCGCTATATCCACAATCATAAGCCTTATGAGGCTCATATCACAATAATAAAGGGGTTGCTAGATGTTTTGCTTTTTGCTTTAAAAGTGGTTTTGATATTCGTCTAACAAACAGGTGTTACTTATTTTTTGAAAATCATGCACAAGTTTGCTGTTTGCTCATAATCACAATAATCGCCGAAACTTTATAAATACTCAAATATCACACACAATGATTAATATTAATAATAAAATATATCATTTAAAACATTTAAATTTCAAGCAAAAATATGTTCTAACAAACACTTAATTAAAAATGTTAAAAAATTTTTGTTGTACAGTAAAGTTTGATCAACCAGATGCATACTCTTGTTTTTCTACACAAACTTTTATTTTCGAGTGTAAGGGACTATTTGGGTTATAAAATTAATCAAATGAAGTCATAAAAAGAATGTTATAGTAAAAAGCTGATTATAAAATTTTCAATCAATTTGAAATTAGTCTCATTATTATAATCAATGAGAAGAAATATAAACTTCTTCATTTCTATACACCATCCAGTTTAATTTTTTTATAATCAATTTTTTTAACATAATTCTATTATTCAAAATACATTAAGCAAAATTTAACGACTTTTTAACCACAAATAAAAAAATTAACCTAAAAAAGAACTCCCAAAAGAAATAGCAAATAAAATTTTTCTTGTTTTTTACAAATTTGTGTGCTTTTCGTTAATCATAAAAATTGAATTATTTCTTGGCAAAGAAAAATAAAAAGGAGAAAAACAGAAAACCGCAACATGATATGGGTGCAGAAAAAAGTGCAAGTTATTATGGTTTTATTACATTTATTTATTTTCTTTTTAAGTTTATAATACTAAAAAGTTGAGATATACTAAGTTGGTCATAGCGTACGCTGCAGCACTTGAACATTTAAAGGTAAAGTGATGATCTGGTATAAAAATCTCAGGGATCATAGGAAAATGTAAAGGAAAGATAAGAAATACCTTTAAACACAAAATAAAATTTTACAAAAAAAAGCGAGTCACACTAGGGTATTTAAAAAGAAAATTTGCAAATGAAACTGTAGTTTAAAAATGTTATTTTAACAAATTACCCATTAAATATATTAATATTATAAAAATTTGTGAAGTAATTAATTAAAAATTATGGACAATTTTGTTTCTGCAATAAAATTTTATTTTTTTTATTTGAGTTTCTATTTTAAATTTGGTAATTTTGAGGTTTTTAATATTTATTTTTTATTAATTCTATAAAAATTGCAATGAAACAGAAAGACAAAATAAAAAAAAATTAATTCGCAAAAATCCCAGAATTCCCAAAAATTTTTTTAAAAATTTCCAAAAATGAATTTTAACAATTTTTTCTGTTGAGCATCTACAGCATAAATGAGAAAATCCAAATTCAATTAGCTCCTGAACTTGTAAATAAAATGATATAAAAAAAATTTTGATTTATAAAAATCCGAGAATTCCCAGAAAAGTTTAAAAAAATTCCAAAAATGAAATTTAAAATTTTTTCTGTTGTGCATTTACAGTATGGGCAAGAAAATCCAAACTCGATTAGCTCCTGAACTTGTAAATGAAGTGATATAAAAAAATTTTGATTTATAAAAATCCGAGAATTCCCAGAAAAGTTTAAAAAAATTCCAAAAATGAAATTTAAAATTTTTTCTGTTGTACATCTACAGTATGGGCGAGAAAATCCAAACTCGATTATCTCCTGAACTTTCAGATAAAATGATATTAGAAAAAATTAAATTTATTGAAATCTGAGAATTCCCAAAAAATTTAAAAAAAATTCCTGAAATGAAATTAAAAATCTTTTCTGTTGAGCATCTTCAGAATAGATAAGGAAATCCAAATTTGATTAGCTCCTAAACTTTCACATAAACTGATTGAAAAAGAAGTTCAATATATTAAAATCCGAGAATCCCCAAAAAAGTTAAAAAAAATCCTAGCCTTGAAATCTTAAATTTTTTTCTTTTGCGTATCCACAGTATGGGTGAGAAAATCTATATTCGATTACCTCTCAAATTTTCACATAAACTGTTTGAAAAGTTGAAGTTTAATTTATTAAAATCCGAGAATTCCCAGAAAAATGTGAAAAAATTCCAAACTTTAAAATTTAAAAAGTTTTTCTGTTGCGTATCTACACCACGGGTGAGAAAATCATGTTTTAAAAAATATTTTGTAAACAGCATAGAAATACTTAAATAAAAAAAATATATGTCAACTCGTTTTAATATTTTCCCATGTCATAAAGGCCTAACTTGACTTCAATAAGACGTTGTCTTTCTAGTCTTCAGTATTAAAAATTTATCTTGATGATATCTGGCTGTCCCCCAAAAAAGTTACTCTTTTATAGTTTTTTTGCCACATCGCCCATTTGCGAGGATCCTAAGACTAGAAAATTTATTAAAATTTTATCTTGATATATCAAAGGCTGTGAGAATTGATGCTTTTAAGAAGAAGTTTAACTGAACAGACGAAAAATTTGTTGGAAGCATTTTTAGCCAAATTTTGATAGTTTTCACCTTGAACAAGTTATTTCCTTACAGCAAAACAATTTTTAATAGGTGAGTTATTGATTTTAAGTTTTAACATTTCATGCCAAAAGAAATGATTGTTAACGTTCGAACTTAAGGCATTTCAGATTCGTTGCAACCTTAGTTTTAGTATTTGTGTTATTAAACCAACTTCTTGTATTTTATTTATTGCTGATTTTTGGTTTATTTTTATTATAGTTTTCGTTTTCAAAACTTATTGCTGGTTTTTTAAAGATGAGTGGAGCTCTGGCTCATATGAACGGAAAATAAGCAAAAAATAAATTTCTAAAATAAAATAGAATTTTATGTGTTTGTAGTAGTGAATATTCATATTTGTATGTGTGTGTAAAATTTGTTTATTTTGGCTCAAGTTTGATAGGCAGAAAAAAAGATTCACTTTATTAAGAAGAAAATAATTTTTTGTCTAATTTAATACTCGTAACTTGTCTTAACAGTATTTGTATTCAATAGAAGAATTGCTAATAATGATTTATTTTAAAACATTACATACACATTGTTTCCTTTCACTTTTTTTATGAAAGACCAAAAGTTGACATTCAAGGAAATATTACAGCAAACTCATCATTTAGTGAATGTGTAAAATAAAAAGGTTACCAGAAAATGCTATTTAATTCTTTTTTTTTTTTTCATACAACTTAATTTGGCATTTACAAGTAAAAAAATGTCAGAAATGTATGCCTTTATTTGCTTTGTAAATTAGACAGCACTCCTATGAAAAGCAAAAATAAATTTTTGAGGAATAAAAATTAAATTAATTTTTTTTTCATTTATAATCTGGCCCTGCCTTAAGAATAACAAAATAAAATATGAAAGATGAAAAAACTGACTAATATAACTGAAGCATTCACCTAAAGTAATTCATTCGAGAGTCACATTAGTCTTTTTAAATTGATGATCTTTGGTCTTTAATACACATTTAGTAAACTTTTTTATGATTGATAATTGCAGAACATGATGTTTCATTTCGATTTAAAAGAAAATTTGTAAATCATTTCATAATTTTTTTCCATCTTTTCGCGATTTCTTGTAATTTTCTTTGAAAAAAAGGTTTTTTTTAATTTTTATTTCTACAAAAACTCGACCATCCAAAAGTGGTTTTTTTATTATTGTTAATTTGCGGCAAAATATTTGATATTAATTTATTTTATTAAATCTTTAATATATTTTGATTTTTGCAATTTTAAATTTATTTTTGTTAAAATCACTTATTTCTACAAACAATAACTTCCAAGTCAATTGCCGTTTTCTTCTAGTCATATCGATTTTTTAATAGGGAGAATTTAGCGTTTTTTTGTCCTGAAAGCGACTGTTGTTAATTTTATATCAATTTGGTTTTATCCTTTTCTTGAGTTTACATTTATCTTAAAATGTCCTTTAATATTCTGCAATATCGCTTTGTCAGTTGTAATCCTTATTAAAATTTTTAAAAATTTTACAGAGTTTAAAGATTTTTTTCATTTTTAAGGATTTGTTTTTTTGTAAAACGTAATTTATTAAATGTCAATATTTGTGGACTAATGATTTTGCTTTATTTTCATTTAAAGGTTGCTACAGCTATCAATTGTTGCTGTTGTTAGTGTAAAAGAACGCACAATTATTTTGCTTGCGCTATGATTTTCTACTGATTTGTTTTCTCTGTCCCTTTTTTGTTGTGATTCAAATGATTCATCAAATAATATAATTCCTGGTGCAAAACTGAAAAAAAAAATTTTAAATGTTTTGATTTAATCCTTAACATTTTGATTGAAGATTTAAATACTCATTTAAACATCATAAGAAAAGTTTAAAAGTTGTAGAATCAGTTCTCTTTAATGCAGTTCAATTATTATAATTTGTGAATTTTACCTTTGACGGTTTATCTTTTCAATTATTTCCATTTAGGGTGATATTCGTGAAAAAGAAAACTCCATCATTATTCCCTTCAACTCCAACTGAGATTTGAGCTGCAGAGTCAGAAAAATTAAGAACCAGAAGAAAGAACCTTTAAGAACTGCAGTTTAGAGAGCCAGATCTTTTTATAGTAGCACAATATAGACGTTTTAATACGCCTACAATAGAAATCGAAGTAACGAGAAGTGTGGCAGCAACTAAGAAGAGGTTGGATGGATCTGATTTAATTTTGATTAACTTTATATTAAATTTAATTATATTTTTAATTTAAAAGGTATTAAATAATTTTTTTTAATTGCAATATGAAACCAAATGAAGCCCTTATAAGGAGCAACACTTTATCTAGTGTTTAAAATTCTAATTTAGTAAAAAATTTAGAAAAAAATTAACTAAAATAATTACTAGAAATATTAATTTAAGCCAAAACCATTTTAACTCTTTAAGTGCCTTTCCTATTGCAATTTAAAAATTTTCTAAAGAAATCTTACCTCCTGTAAAGTTTTAGAATTTTTAATTCAAACAACAAAAAATTTTTGCATTTCAACCTGATTACTCAACAAAAGAAATTTAATTGCTTCAGAAATAAAAACAAAGCATTTTTACACCCAAAATAGTAAATAAAATCTATAAAATCAAATACACTCAAACATGCAAACGTATATTTCTGTTAAACAACAACTAGAGATTCTCACCAAACATATTTAACATTAAAATACCTGAACACTCAAAATTTTAATAAAAACTTTTATAAGAAAATATGGTACGTTAAACCATCTTAAGGAAATAATCTCACACATTTTCATTCATATAAAAAATGACTTGCAGCCTTTATAAAAGACATATTAAAAATCCAATCATTTATAGAAAAAAATAACACGAAAAAAATATAACAAATAAAAGGACTGGTTGACTAACAGACAGAAACTATGAAATTTACACTTTTACAATAATGCACGATTGTACAAGTGGGGACAGTAAACAGCATGATGCCAATAGTGATGATAACGATTTAAATGATGATGACGATGTTGTTTAGCTGCTAATGTTAGATGGCACCATGGGTTAAGAGAAGTATAAAAATACTTAATATTATTTTTGGGTTTTTAATTATTTTTTAATTTTTCTTACATAGAAGTTTTCTTAAAAAACCCAGAATTGTTTTTTTTTTTTATCCACTTTTTCTTACAAGTAACGTTCGTTTATAAGAAAGTTTTTTCTTATAAAAAACTTTTTTTCCTTTAAACAACTTTTTTGACCCACTGTGTCGTTCACACTTTGCTTTAATTATGTTGATTTTTGTCTCAACGATGGTAGACATTTTCTTAAAGCTCTTAATCTTTCCTTTAATTTCTTGTATTGTTCAATTTTCTTTCACTTTTTTTAGGGGGCGAATAATCTTTTCTAGTTGTACACGTCATTATGATTAAACATCATTATCATCGACTTATTGGCAGCAGTATTAACAAAAGAAATAATTATGATCTTCACAATCATGACATTATGACTATTGAATCATTTTTAATATGTGGTGCAACCAGTACAAATCATTTCAAATATACACACATACACACACATACAAATATACAGTAAGTCCCAAAAAAACGAAAAAAGAAAATTTGTTGATTTTTTCTGAAAAAGAAAAAAGAAAGAGAAATAATCGTTAGCCAGCCAGGCAGCCACCGAGTCAGCAGGCGGCTGGTCGGGCGAAAAGGCTTTTATACTGAGAAGAATAACATGACCACTGCGAAGAGTCAACAGCCTCCAGTTGTTATAATTTTAGTCTTTTTATTGTTGTTGTTGCTATTTTGTTCACTGCTTTATATTCCAAAGCAACAACAGCAGCAAAAGGAACTCTAAGAGTTATGGTTAGAACTATAAGCTGCAGATGGGAATAAAAAAGGAAAACAAACAAAATGTAAAAAAAATCATAAAGTTTGATAGAGTATGGAATCAGGAAAAAGAACCTGTTTTGATAATAATTTACGATCTAAGCGTAACATGAATTCAATGAACTCCAACGGCTGTCTTGGGTTAGGATTTCTTATTATGTTTGTATTTATTTATATTGTGGTTGTATTTCTTTTTGGCATCAAATGTGTAGAAATTAAACTACGAGGTTTGAGTGGTAAATCTTAAAAAAACAGAAAACTAAAGAAGCCTAAAGGAAGACAGTTTGAATGCAAATTTCACTACTTAACTTGAAAGGCACTTAGCACTTCCATTTTCAAATAGTTACCGAAGAAATAATCGTCACTTCAAGCAGCATTAACTTTTCTAACATAAATCGAACTGATTCACTTAACGCTTTCCCCGTAAGATTTCTAGTTAAACCAATTCAACTAAGTCTTCTTACCTTGAGAAAAGCAAAATTAAGTCATCAGTGTTGGTATGCAAGATCCTTTTCTTTAGCTTATTTTTTTAACTTTTTCCTGCTCGCTGCTTGTCTGGGCTAATTTTCTTTTTCTTTGGATTTTTGTTTCAGTAATTCACTTCTTTGCCAAATTTGTTAACTTACTCAACTAAGAGTTACTTAAATCTCAAAGACTTAATACTATTTCTTTCAGTCTCCTCTTGCTGACTTAGGAGCCGCTTCGATGGCTTGCTTATCTTAGAGACCCTGCCCATTTGCCACAATTATTTCTAATGTAAAAGGCAGCATCACTCACCAGTTGTCGCAAGGGCTTAAAAATTAGAAATAAATACAATCAATACAATTAATGCCTCCTACCAGTACGGATTAAGTTCCAAATTCAAGATTTTTTTCCGAAAAGTGGCGACTATGGTGAGTAGTATCCCGAGAACCAGATTAAAGGATTAATCTCCAAAATTGGAACTTTTTTTTTTAAAAATTATTGTTACAAATATTGCTTTGGGACTGGACTAAGGGATTATTCGCTACAATCGACATTCTTTTCCTAAAAATTGACGATTTAAAATCTTTTTAGGATTGGGGATTTTGGGGAATAATACCATGGGAACCAAATGATTTTCTTTCCAGGCCTAAAAAGAAGCGACTTAAAATCTTTTGTTAAGATTGGGTTCTTGAAGAAGTAGAACCACAGGAACCGGATTAAGGGATCAATACCTAAAATTATTTTGTTTTCTTGAAAAATGGCGATAAGAAGACCTGTTTTAGGATTGGGTATTTTTTTTAGAAGATTTCGAATTTTTGTTTTGCGAATTTGGTTCTCACTCCATAATGTAAATTCTCTTATTTACAAGTCTTTCAGTATGGCAATATAAAACATGGATTATGATGAAAGTGGAAAAATCTTGCAAACTGATTCGAAGCAAAAACATTTGATTTGTACTTGACTTTAGATTCAGTAAATTTTATTAGTGATTTAAAGGAAGAACTTTATTAAATCTGAAGTTTTGCTTTTGTTATTAAAAAAAAAAATTTTTGTTTTTGCAAAAAATGCTAAAACATTTTTGGAGATAAAAATTTTTTCAATTAAGGAATTCTAAAAAATGTGAGAAGTTTCCCAAGGAGCTAAATGAACGGTAGTGAAAGAGCCATAATTGAGATTTCATCTCCAATATTCAATATCGGTGAATTTCTATCATTTAAGCGATAATTTAATTAATGCAAATTGTATATTACCTTGATTTAGTTTTAATTTAAAAGTGTTATTTTTAGAGGACTTTTTGGGGATAAAAAATTTGTTTCTAAAAATTAAAAAAAAATTAGAAATTCGACTGCAAAATAATCTGGGAACCCTGTAATGACCGAATTTTTAATTTTTATTTCAGATAAACAGCACAATATACATCTTATTTATGTTTATTGAAAGTTCTTATTCATGATTCTTATTTCATTCGAATTACTTATTTGTTTGACTACAAAAACTTTTCATACAACTCTCGTATGTTTGCATAGTAAAATTTTTCCTTACTTCAACTCTTTGAGAAACATTTCATTGTCATTGCACAACTAAAACTAACTACTTTTGTTGTTGTTATTGTTTGTTTAATCTATAGTTTTTTTTTATAACAACAATATGCAATTGGCTGCCAAGCTTTTCTATTTGGCTTCCTTCATTCCAGTCGTCTGTTATATCTCTTGTTCCTAAGTTGATTACATTTTCTAATGTTATTAGAGCTCTGAGGATGTTCACAAATAGACAACAATTCCCCACAGGCTAAGTCAAGCATAACACGCTTGAATTAAGGGGTATTAGCAAGCGGAGAAAAAATAAGTAAAACTTACAGCAACAAAAGTAAAAAAAAACAACACAAAATAAGAATTGAAAACTTTTTAAATATGTTTTTTACTTCGAGTAAACAATTCTTAGATGGAATGCAACCAACTGACAATAATGTAAGAATTATTGTGACAATAAGTGGTTATAGATATTTTAACAGCCAACCTAACGGATATGACAAAAAAAAATGTGTAGAGATATTTTTTTTTTACCTTTAAGTGTTAAAAATATATTGTAGCAATTCCAACAGAAAAACGACATACAGAATTATATGAAGAATGATGTTGCAGTATAGCTGCTCCTTTTGGTAAGTGCATCAGGAAGATAAAGGGAAATCATTTAAAGATGTGTTCGTATTTTACATGGCAGCAACATAAAAAAGGCGATTGAGAAAAATTATATGACTCCAAAAAAATAAAACATCTAAAAAAAAAAAAAAAAACAAATGAATTTTATTTACATTCGTTATGCTTTTTGAAATTTAATACCCTTGACTTTGAAAGTTTACTCTCTTTACAGGTTTTTTGACTTTTAATGACTTACGGGAGTTTAAAATAATAAAAAAAAGATGCTCATAATTTTGCTATCAAATTTAGTTTTCTCATAAATTATAAATAAAAAAGGAGGGGATTTTGGGGATTATTAATTTTTTTTAGGAATTAAAGAAATTTGGCTTTTTCGTTTAAATAAATTTAGCAGCTTTTTAAATGTGTTTGGAATTTTATTAAAATGCAATAATTAGGCCTAAAATCCTTTTATATATTCCAAGCAAAAAATTCGTCTAGAAAACGCTTAAACACACACAGAATAACAGTAGCGTCTTTTAAGCATTTATTGTATCAACAAGAAAGTTTTTACGTGCATATTTAATACTTGAAGAGAATAGTTTAAAATGGTAATTTTAGCTTGGCTACAAATTTTATTTGCTTGTTCTTCTTTGCTCGACTTCATGTCGTTATCTTATTGTTGAGGTGCCCAAAAGCCTTAATATTTAGCATAAATTACATTTTTTTATTTTAGGTAAATTTTTCGTCTCTAAATTTTCTTTTATTTATAAACATATTTTACATATTTTAATTAAATTTCGATTGGGGAAAAAAATTTACTGTGATGCCTTGGCATTTTGCAAGATCACTAACGAAAAGATTCGTTTGTAACAAAATAATTAGAAAAATGAAGGCAACAACCAGTAAAACCAAACGAATGCGGAAAAAGAAAATAGAAAAAATTATTTTTAGCCACTAAAAATAAATTCAAAAATAAAAATAAACATTTTGCTAGAACTTTATTAGAGAAAGTTTACATTTTAGTTGAAGGAATTCTAGTGGTTGCGTGATAGTTTTCTCACTTTTTTTATTTTGTTCTTAAATTAATTTTTTTACTGTCAGCTAAAATACAAACTTGTTTGACAAGGTTTTATTTAAATGATTAATGGTGTGCTTACACTGCTGGTCATAATAAGAAATACAGATTTTTTGTTAGTAGGGAGTTACGACATTTACATCACCTTGAGTGTTATGATGCTTGTGTCATAAAGACAAACTATGTGAAAGAAATGTAGGGAATTTAAAATGATAATTAGTCAGAGTACTTAATTTGAGTTAAGTATCAGATAAGTACCATAAAACAAAGTCGACAATAATTAAGGCCAACTAACCATATTCGAGTTATTAACAAAATACCAAATTTTAATAATGAAGGAAAATTAAACTTTTTATAATTTTTTGTTTTAAATGCGTGTTCAATTAATATAATTCGAACTTAATATCACATTTAAATAAAATTATAAATAAAAAATCTTAATCTAACGTCTTTTTGTATGTTCAGAAAATTCGAAAATAATTTTGAACATTTTTAATAACTAAACTACATGGCTCATTATTCCTTAACCTTAAAACACTAGAGTTTTAATTCCCCTCGACCAGCCGCACTGTAATAGAAAAATCATTTCTTTTATAACTAAATTTATATTTTTTAATGGAAACTTCGAAATATTTGAATTTAAAATGTATTCGAAATTTCACTAGTTCTTGAATTAAAGTAAAGTATAAGATTTCTCATTATAATAAAGTAAAGTTTTTTTAGGCAAAATTTTAATAAGAACAAGTTTTGTAAATTTCGAAAATTCGAAATTAATTTCGAAATAAAAAAAAATTGTGGTTTAAATATCCAGACAAGATTTTAAAGCTTACAGAAATATTAAAATTATATTTTCTAAGTTTCTACAAAATTTAAACTTAATTTCGAAATTTCGAAAAATAGCATCCAACCCATTTTCTAGCCATTTGACCCTAAAAATTGAAACAGAAAAAAAAATTTTTAAGTATATTCAAATATAAATATAACTATGAATCTCTTAATTAAAAAATGAACGAATTAGGTTAAAAAACTTGTATTTTAATTAAAAAAAAAAAAGTGAAAATAAGTATTAATATCTTAATTTCGAAAATTTTAATTAAAATTTTTTTGGCCGAGATATAAGGGCATAATTGCGACTCATATAATTAATTGCAAACAAGAAACATTTTTGATACCAAAATAAATGCGATTTTCGATTTTTTTCGAATTTTTTTTTTAATTACAAAATTAAAACTGTTTTCGAAAAATTTTAACTTCTAAAAATTTATGTATTTAGAAAAGTGGAGAATCATTTTAAAAATCCAAATAAAAAGTAGATGTTTAAAAAGTTGTAATCATTCGAACTTAATTTCGAAAATTAAAAATTTTTTTTTATATATATAGTGTGAAATGTTAAAGCAAACTTAAAAGTATTAAAAAAAAAATTAGTTGTCTCTCTAACTCACCTCGTATTAGTTAGTTTTTACTATATATATTAAAATTTTTTTCACTTATTCTTTAAATTTTTATTTATATTCTTATTTAAAGATAAACTTAATTAAATTAAGTTTTTTTTTAGATTTTTTCGCTTTATACATAAACGTTGCTTTCTCGTTTTAATTTATGTCCATTTTCATTTTTCTTTTATTCATTTGAAAGTGTATGTGTCTCTTTGTTTGTCTGTTTGACTGTTTGTTTTCCAAGCTGGTTGGAGTAGTTGTTGGTGGTCAAGTGTCTGAGCTACAGCAGCACAACAGTTTTGTAAAAGCAGCCACAAGAACACGGATGATAACATGGGTTATATTTTTTCCGTTGTTTGTTTTTACTTTAGTATGTAAATTGAACTTTATTATTATTCTGGGAAAACTGCTGGAGTTATCATTTATTTCTTTAACTATTCGAATGTTTGGTAATCCAATATATGCTTATGCTTTTTCTTTTTTCTTTTATTTAAATTTTTTTTTTTCTTTGAGAAGAACAAAATTTCAAGTCAGCGAACCTTGACTCTGCTGACAGTTTAATTGACGGGGAAGTTGTAAAATTAAAGCAATGGCATGAATTTAATTTTCTTAAATTTTCTTTTCTTACATTATTAAACGAACAGAAAAGCAGTTTTTGTTACAGGTCAGTGTTATGATTTAAACTATTTTGGTTAGATTGAAGTAGTTCGTTTTTGAATATTTAAAATTTTTAGCTTTTTAAATCAGAAAATCAGAGATTTTTAATATTTGATTTTGCTTAAGAAAGTCTAGCGTTAATTGAAATAAGAGAAATTTTTACAAAAGCTTGTCTGATCGCCCAGAATATTTATTAATAACTTTCAAATTGGTTTAAAAAAGAATTCATAAATTCTGTATTTTTTAACGTAACCTTAATGATTTACAAATACGAGGCCAGTTCCGAAATGATCCTATATGTAGCTGTTACAACGAAAATATCTTTGTTTTCAAGTTAAAAGTTTTTAAAATATTTTTTAATGGAGAACAAAATCAAATCAGCATGCACAAACCTGATCACCACTATATTGTAGTACTGTTATTTTTTCAGATTATTACACTCATTGAAATATAAAATGCAAGTGACCAAATTTAGAAGAGGCATTAGGAGTAGTACAAAGAAGCATACTAGTGGATGTTCAAGTTTAAAAATCAACAAAAGCCGTTTAAAGAATTAAAATGCTCGAAAGAAGATAAAACCAATTTGGTTTTGCAATTATCAATTATTAAACGATCAACAGTTGGCAAAATGCATGTCAAGGAAACAATTTAAAAAAATGTTTTTCTTTGTTGTCATTTAGCAGTTGAATATTTTACATTAAATCTCGTTCAGTTTTTATCTTAAAAATTATTCAAGCAAATTTTTATTATTTTCTTAAACAAAAATTTTAAAACTTTGGACAGCTGTTTTTTTTCTTTTATTTTTTTGTGAAAAACTTCAACTCATACTTAAGCTTTTATGAATTTTATGTGGAAAAGTAGAATATTTACCGAAAGTACGTTGTATGCAGGTTTGGTGAGATAGTAGATTTTTGTTGAAAATACGATTGTTTTACAGATTTTAGTAATAATCCTTGTTTTATTTAAATATCCTTTTTGATACAAGTTTGGTGAAAAAATAGTTTTTTTTATAATTTCGTTTTTTTTTTGTTTTGTTTTTAAAAGCACATTTATAATATTTAAATTTTAATCAATCGATTATTTAAATAAAATCAAATTGAAACTTCTTTAATGAAACTTTGATAAAAATTACGTGTTTATGCGAAAATTCATTTTTATATAAAATTTTGAACAGGGGCCCATAACTCGTAAAATATGGACGAGCACTTTTTCACTTCATAATTTCTTTTTATTTTTTCATTCTCTATTGCGCCCCATTAATATTTTTTTTTTTTTTGAGTTTTTTCTTTGTTTCAAATGATATGGAAAATTAGAGGGAGGCGTGGTGTTTTGCCCGCTGCCTCTAAAGACATGCACCGATATTGTTGATATTTAATAGCAAAATTTGAAAACTATGTCTGATCGATTTGCGTATTAAAATTTGCTTTAGCTAATCTAGTATCTTGGCGAAGATGATTTCAACACTAACACGGATGAACAGACTGACAGATGGATAGACGGAGATTGCTCGACTTCGCTATGCACACGAACTACGAAATGGATATTGAACAATTTAGAAATACCGTTTTTCCATCTGTGGTAGAGAATATAAAATGAATTTTTAAGTCATGGTGAATTTTCAATTTCTTGCTCTTTTAATTGTGAATTTAAGTTTATTGGAAAATTTTTTACTAATTTTTGGTATAATTTTGGTAAAACTGAGAGTTTTAAAATTTTTTGTTTTACATTTTTTGTTGCCAATTTTTAATGATATTTCCTTTCTTTTAGAGAAATTTAAGACATGATGAAAAATAGTCTAAACTTAGAGTTTCTGTTAGAATTCTTTTTTTTTTTTGTGTCAAGTTAAAGAATTTACTTAATTTATTTATTTATTTTTTTTTTTTTTTTGTTAAGATTTCAATTTTCAAATTAAAAGCGGAATATATTAGAAACGGAGAATGCTGTTAGGGGTATCCGTCTATATTGAATAAACATCAACTAGGAAGATCCAAGACATCTTATTTGTAAGCTTTACAAATAATAATTGATAAAGTCACATAAATGGATGACAACCTAATACTTCTTCTCTTGTTACACACTAGAAAATTTGAAAAAAATTTAAGGCAAACAAAAGTACGAGTGATAAAGAAGAGACGAAATAATAATGATGATTAATATTAAATTATTTAAGGCTTAAGAAATAACAAATAGCTGCTTAAGATAAAATATTATTGAAAGTAAATGCAAAAAAAGAGTCAGAAAAAAACCAAAACTTGTTTAAAACACGTTTATAATGATCATCTTCTATTTTGCCTTCAGTTGGCATTTTAGTATTAACATTTGAAATTTGTTTGGAAATATTTTAAAATTTTTTTTGTGGATATTTTATAATAATGTCCAAAACAAAAATGAACAAAAAAATAATAGTAAATAAATTGCGAAATTGAGGTGAGTTTACTTCTTTTGTTAATATATTCACTTCTTAAGTTTGTTTTGAAATCCGTTAAAAAATATTTGAAAAGCACTCAATAAATTTTGCTTAAGAGGTTGTTTGATTTGTTAAAAAAAATCTTTCAAACACTTAATAGATGACATTTAAGATTTTTTAGTAACAAAAATATTCAATATTTAATTGAATGATTTAGGGTTTTTTACAGCCGTTAACATAAATAATTTCATAGACTCGTATTTTGAAATAATAAGACGCCATAAAGTGTTATGCTGTTTTCATTGGTCAATCCAAAATCCATTGTAAAATTGTAGTTTTTATTAAATACAACCTGAATACACTGTAGTTAATTTTAGCTTTTAGACTTCGCTAATTTTTAAAAGGCGCACAATCGAATTAAAAATTTTTATTTTTATTTAAAATATCACTACAAGTTTACGTGCATTTTTGTTCATTTTAAGGCAGTTTGAATATTTGCTTGCAAAACCCCTGGTTTAAATTGCCGTTTGCTTCTTCAATATAATCATTAAGGAACTGCAAGGTTTGTAGTTTGTGTCTTTAGCGTGAGATCGCAGCAGACAAAGAAACAAAAACAAATTACGACATAGTTCATACTGCTATAAATAAAAGTCAGGGAAATGGTCATATAATGCGTTATTCATGTATACATTTCATTAATTTTACATCGTAACATTTCTTGCTTTAAAATAATTCTCAATTTGTCCACAACATTGACACCATTTCCGAAACCTACATGATGACTATTTTTGACCACCATTTTTACAAAATATATGTCTTGTTTCTCAGCTATTTTTCATTTTTACTTTTCCTTTGTCAGATATAAAAAAGAGATGTGTTTTTGTATACCTGGCGATTTTTTTTATTACTAAACATAAACCGAAAACTTTGTATTGAGTTTCCGTATAAATTATGAAATATTTTCTCAGTCAAGTCAGAAAAAAATTCTGACCAGTGACAAAAGTGCTTGCTAAAGATGGATTAATACTCCATTATTATTTTACATTTAGTTTATTTATTTCTTCTAAGATTTTAGGCCTTTCTACAACTAAAGAAAAAACAAAACATTTTTAAATTAAATTTTACATAAAATTCTTTAAAACAAATGTTTATAAAAAAAAAAGATTATTCTTTTTCTTAAGTAAAATCAAGACGATGTTGCCAGATCTCACCATATTAGAAATATTTAGACGTTTTAACTCGCCAATTATGGAAAATTGCAATTGCGAGGGCTATGACACAAATAAAAAACGGCATAGTAGTAAA
This sequence comes from Cistogaster globosa, assembly GCA_937654795.1. NCBI lineage: Eukaryota > Metazoa > Arthropoda > Insecta > Diptera > Tachinidae > Cistogaster > Cistogaster globosa. The sequence continues at coordinate 8,622,213 of OW569407.1, forward strand.
ATGTGTTTTCTTTAACAGTGTTGTTACTAAAATTATAGAGATCTGAATAAATTAGGTGGCTTTAATAAAAATAAAATTAGCAATTTTTATCAGAACAAGCCACCGAGTAAGTCAAGAACGTAACAATATTTTATGTTTCCTTTAAATATAAAAGCTGGTGTATTGATTTATTGGATAACAATGATATTTTTTATAGTGCGCTCTTACCAGCAGCTTCCACGATTAATAAAAGCTATAACCGTTAGAATTATGCCATCTATCTGCAGTAATATGATAAAATTCGTCATGGCATTGACACATTCATGACATTTTATCTTGCTGTCTATAAAGATTTGGCGCACTATTGCCACCACTTCAAGAGCTAAATGGCTATCGCTCCAGGAGAAATTACCATTAACGGAAATGCTTTTCGAAAACATAACCGTTCATCCTAATTTTTAAAAAACCCATTTATATTCTTAATAAATTTCGAATATACGAGTATGTGTATAACGGAAACATAATGCCATAAATTTTTATTTATTCCTGAAATTTCTTCCAATTGCGCAATATTTTATTTTTATCTGATTCATTAAAATTTAAAAGTTTTGTCAATGAGAAATTTATTAATTTGTTTAAAAAGTACACAAACTGGTAAATCAGTTTTTATTTTGATTATTAATATTAATTTATGTCATAAAAATAACATTTTGCTTTTTTAGTGAAACCGAGTCATAAAAAACTTATTATTTTTGTCAGCGAATATTTTCTTTTTTAATTTTGTCATTTAATTTTAATTCACTTTAGTTCTTTTTATTTATACTTTGGTATTTATACACAAAAAAGATGTTTGTTTCATAAAACAAATAAATTGATTAAAGTTTTGGCAATATGCGCTAAGTTTCAGTATTTTTTTAATGCTCATATTTGCTATATGAAGCGATTAAATATTTAATGCTTTTCCACCACGTGAATACGTCCACCATTACCTCTACACAATTTTGGCATTATCAATGCCTGGTTGTAGTTCAACATTGTGCTAAACCGCAGCTACAACGATCTGCTTCTACTGTCTTTAATTGCCTTAATTTTTTGCCTTAAGTTTTACCGAGTGGAAGCTAGGTGTGGAAATAATAAAAGTCGTACAAGGCCAAGAAAAATTTAGGGATTTTAGGAGACATTAAAAAATTTTAGCACTTGTGTTACAACAAGAATATCATAAGTAGAATCAATCAATATAGAGCTTTCCACTAAAAAATTATAAAGCAGTCCTAGATAGTTTTTTAAAATTTTGAGAATTCTGCTTAATATGTAATTTAGATATAAAAATCTGATCCACCTAATTGCAAATTGCCGTGATTTGCTTAAAAATCTAACATGAACAAATTCTTGACATAAACTTTTTTTACAAAAAAAAAATTAACTACAAAATCTAAATACAACTGAAGTTCATAAAATACATAGAGCAGAAGAAGAAATGATTTAATTCGAACGTATTTGTTCGATTCAAACACGTTTGTTCGTTTTAAACATGTTTGACCTAACACGTGTATTAAAAAAAAATACTAAACAATTTTAATGGATTATTTTTTAAAACGAGATCACGTGTGGAGTTGTGTATTTTATTTAAAATTTTTTTTTTCCTTGAACACAGGTGTTACAAAAGCTAAAAATCAAAGTTATGGTTACATTGGGCTCATTATTTACCAGAAATGCGTGACTTTCTTTTACAATTACTTAAGAAAAAATGTAGCAAGAATATAATACAACATGGCACATCTTTACTGTTTAATTGTCAGTTAAAATTTTCAATAAACTCTGACGAATTTAGTGGTTATAAATTTGTATCATATAATGAGCAGATTACGGCTGTACCTTAAGATTAAAAATTATTATTTTTTAGATAAGTTTTAAATAAAATTTTAATATTTGAAATGTTTTAAAATTTTAATTTACGAAATTTTTAATTGATTCAATTTAAATATTTAATTAATTCAATTAATTATTTAATTGCTAAATTTATACATATTTAAAAAAAAAATATTAATTTCTTAATAAAATACACAATTTAAGGTAATTAAAATTTCAACTAAATTTTAATATGAAAACAAATAAAAAAATGTGTTCTGTATCTTCAAAAATATAAGAAATTACCGTTTCAAAATTTGCCCCATAAAATGTCTTGAGCTGAAAAATTGTATAAAATATATTTTATTTTTAATTTTGCGCCTCCCTAATATATCTTTATAAATAATTCAAAGGTTAGTGAGCATCTGAATAAATTCAAAAAAGAAAATTAATTTATTCTTTCGCCTTAAGGTTTCTTAATGATTAAAAAACTTTAGTGGTTTAAAAAAGCGTAAATAAAATAATTTTGTATTATTAGATATTTTTAACAAAATGTGAATGATTGAGACAGTGACTGAGTTATTGAATAAATTAGTAAGGTTCGGGTAAATATGACGGATTACTTGTTTGCAAAGCTCACACCGGCTTTTAAATTAATATTCACAAATTAAAAGTTTATTTGATAGTATTTTTATTTTTGTGATTTTTTTTTTTGTTTATAAAAAATTAGCATGTTTTTACGCTATTTATCATGTTTGAATTTTAGCATAAAAAATTTTAAAAGTTGATAATTAGCAAAAGATTATAACGACACTGATTCAATGCATAGTTTTTTCATATAAATCAAAAAATTATTTTAAAAAAAGTTATTGAAGAGTTTAAGTAGATTTAGCAATTTTTCCTTCTGCAGCAGCCTTTTTTTATAACACATTTTGGCTTCTTTTGAAGACATAAATTAATTCATATTTAAGTTAATTTGTTAAAGTTTGAAAGCTGATCTTCATCCTTTAAATATTTGGCCCATTTAATTGTTTCAAAAAAAGTGTTGCCGATTTGGTATTGTTTTCTGTCAGGTTTCGTTTTTTCTTCCAGTTTGTACTTTTCAACCAAAATAGAAATATATTCTTACTAATTTTTCAAATCACGCCTTTATGTTTGCTTATGCATTCAAATTTGCAATGTAGATATTAGAAAACATTATGCGCACCTGCAAAGGTAATTTTTCTTAGTCATGGCTTCTTTGAATCGCGGCTTTTTACCAATTAACAAAAATTATATGTGTTTGAGCAATAATGATTTGAGTGCAGATGGCATTTAAAAAAGTAATTATGAAAGAAAACATATTCAAACTCTAAAAATCGCGTCACGTATCACGTTCAATGTATTAATTTTTGAACAAAAGGTACACAAAAATGTGTTGACCATAGAAACACTGCTCACAACAGCTGCCCTTCGTATATTGTCAGTATGAATATTGTTGAATGCAAAAAAGCTAATATTTCTGTTGTTTTTGGTATCCGTTTTACTCAAGATGTATGTAATTTTTTCGTGTGCCTTTGCTTGAGAAAAATAAGAAAAAAGAGTCTAAAACGTTTAAGGTGCTTTCCGCGTACTGAACTTCACTCCAAAATTTTACTAAAAACTCTTACTCCAATTAATAAAGAGAACTTAAGATCGTTAAAGAACTTTAAATAGTAAAGAAAAGCAAAAAGGTTTATTTATAAATATTTTAAAATTTTGTATCTTTTTTTGTGATCAATTTCTAACTGAATCCTAAAATTTCAACATCATGCTGAAAAAATCCTAAAATTGGAATTTTATTTTACTTTTTCCGTAAAACCAACATTAGGCTTTTAAGTCATAAAATGCATTTGAGAATAACTAATATCACTTAGAGCTTTTGGAAACTGGTTTTATTTGTAAGATACCTACAAAATTCAATATTTCGCTAAAAAAAATTAATTCAAGTTCCAAGAGCTTTAGCAGTTACTCATTTAGCGAATTGCTTAAATTTACATAGAAATTTTTTTTAAGGAAAGATTCCATTCCAAAGATTCCAAAGTTTCCATTTCAAAATTGGATATTTTTAATTTAGATTTTTCCTAAGTTTCACAAATTTGCTGGAAAATTAATTAAGGAAATAAATTACGAAAATAATTGAAAACGAAAATCTATTATTTAAAAATAGTGGACTAAGGTCTTCAAAATACAGCTTTTTAAATGAAAATAACTTGTTAACTATATGCGATTACCTTATGGATTATACCTGACTTAAAAGACTTTATCACAAGCTTTTTGACCTGTTGAAAAATAAAAATAAAAGTCAAGCCTACCAAAAGTGTGTATGGCCGAACTGATCGGTGATTAAACACAAAACAAATGTTTTTTCCTTCTTAAAATTTTGTTTGATTAAAACTTAAGTTTTGATTAAAGTGTTAATTGTTTCAATTATTTAAGTAACTAGAAAATGATATTTTACTCTAATTAAAAAAATAATTAAATCAGCTTAATGTTTAATTAATTCAATTAAAATTTTAATAGCTGCAATTATTTATTTATTAAGAAATTTATGTTCTTGCTTTTTAATTAACAATGTAGTTTAATCAATGACACATTTATTGATTTTATTAAGATTTTAAATATATCAATTAACTTTTTAATAAGAAAATTATTCAGTTCATATTTTAATTGTTTTAAATATTTATTTAAATAGAATAAATTTTTTTGCTGTTTAAATTAGAATTATAATAGAAAGCTTAATTAACATTTTATTTTCCTTAATAAATTATTTTAATAGAAAATAGCCAGTTAAAGGTTTAATTAAATTGTAATTGTTTTTAGTATTTATTTAATGTGAAAACTATTTTCTTCTTAAGAATATTATATCAGGAATAAAAATGATAATTAAAATTCATTTAAAAATCAAATAAAAATTTTAGTAGGCGCTTTCCTTTTTCGTCGTTTTTATCATTACAAACTTTAAAATATAGATCAATATTAGTAAAAGACTTAAAACTTTTACGAGGTGGTACCTGCAATTACAAGAGTTTTATAGGTCATGATGTCTCTTGTTGCAAGTGGAGCAATAAAATTAGCGAATGTCGCTAAGAATTAGAGAATAAGAGAGTTTCACTGATACTTAGAATCTCATTTTATTATTATATTATATTATCGATTAATTTAAATTTTTTATTTCGAACTTACCTTCAAATTACTCCATTAAAAATTTGTCCAACACAAGAAATATCTTTATTCATTTAAAAGATTGTTAAGAGCTCAGCCAGAAGAATAAATTATTTATTCCATTAGTTAATTTTTTTAATTACTTCACTCTAAAATAAAAAGATGAAAATAATAAATTAAATAAATATAATAAAATTAAAAAAAAATGTAATTAAATTTATCACTGAACAAAGTTAAGAAAAAATCTTTTCTTATAAATAACTTAAGAAGGAGTATTTAAAAACAACTTATACATCATTATTAGTTCCAAAAATATTTGATAATATTTATAAAAAAATTTGCTTCGTAGGATTTTGGTCATTTGTTTGAAATTAAAAAAACTAAATTTTGCCTGTATGTTCTTCCTACTAATGACCACTTAGACTGACATTGCAATAATAAAACAATAAAAACAAATTGTACGTTTTTATTACCCATTTTTTGCCATTTGGATATTTGGCCATTCTACTTTTCAACAATTTAAAAGATAAAAAGCCAGAATTTTTAAAGTAAAAATTTATTAATTCATTGCTTATCTTTTCTAAACAAAACACAAGCTACCGAAAGAAAAAAAAGAAAACAAAATAAATAAATAAATTTGCAAAATATTTTTTATCAAAAATAATTCCATTTCCTTTAAAGTATTCTATTTCTGAAATAAAATGGGATAAATAAACCAGAAATGAATTTTTGAAAAAAGTCATTTCATTTGATATAATTTTTTTATTTCTTATTTTTATCACAAAATATTTAATTTCATTATCTTGTTAGAGAAAAGAAAAATATATTCTTCTTCTGTTTCTTTAAATTGTTTTTAACATTTTCTAAAAAGATAAAAAAAAATAACTTCAAGCACCAAAGAGTATCCAATCTGAATGAAATAATCTTTTGCTGTTGTTGTTTTAATTATTTATTAAAAGGGTTGTCATATGAATTTTTAATGCAAAGTGGATAATTTCTAAACCACTTTGAAACAAGTCAAGCTCTTCCTGGTAGACATTTTTACAATTTACTTAAAAATTGACTTTTGTAATATTCTGGGCTTTTGCTTTAAAATGGGATTTCAGTTCTAACATATGGGTTTTAATCTGTGGTCCCGTGCAAACAGAAGTGGATATATTTGTAATAAAAGTTATTGGAAAAATAAGGGTTGGTTTTGTAAAAAAATAAAAATACAAATTGTGAAAAACAAAGATTTTTGAAAAAATTGGGATTTTTTGAGTAGAAATTGGGAATTTCTCAAAAACGATCTTTTCGGAAATCATTTTTAAAATAAAATTTTTGTAAAATTTTAGTTTTTGTAAGAACTCTAGTCTTTTCGGTAAAATGGTAATTTGTGAAAAAATGCGTTTTTCGTGGATTCTGTGGAAAACGGGATTTTTGTGTAAAAGGGATAAGTAAAAAGTTTTAGGATAAATACAGGGTTAAAAACTAAGCTTTTGTGAAAACTTTACTGATTATATAAAACAAAAAAAAAAAAAAAAAAACAAAATTATGATAAATTGGATTTTGTAAAAATAAAGATTTTTGTAAAAAAAAAGTCTTTTTAAAAAAAAAATTGTTGTTGGTGAGAAGATCTGGGTTTTTGTGAAAAAAAACAAGCCTTTTGCTAAAAATCTAGAATTCTGTGAAAATATGTATCTGAGATATTGTGAAAAAATTTAGCTTCATAAAAAAATAGTTTTTCATGAAACATTCTGGGATTTATTGAAAAAAAACTGGGCTTTTTAAAAAAATTAAGTTTTGTCAAAAAACTAAGACTTTGAGAAAAAGTTTGACATTTTGTGAAGAAAAATCTAAAGGTTTTTGATAAAATAGGATTTTGTAAATAATTTTAAATTTTGGGAAAAAAACTGAAGATGTCATGAAAATACTAAGAGTTTATAAAAAATATCGGGATTTTGTGGAAAAAATCGGGATTTAAAAAAAACATAAGAATTTGTAAATTTGTAGTTTTCTTGAAACTTTCTGCAATTTTGTAAAAAAAATTGTGACTTAAAAAAAATGGAATTTTGTAGAAAATAAATTTTGTAAAAATCTAAGATTTTAAGACAAAAATTTTATATTTTGTGAAATAACTGAAATTTTGTTACAAAAAATTTCCTGTGCAAAATTTGAGATTTTGTGAAAAAAATTAAGGATATCATGAAATATTAAGATTTTTTTGAAAAATGTAAGTTTTGTAAAAATATCTAAAAAATTTTAAAAAAATTATAGTATTTGTAAAAAACTTGACTTTTGTTACAAAAAACTGGGTTTTTATAAAACAATCTGGTATTTTGTAGAAGAGCCTGGTTATATATTTTTTTTTTTGAAAATTCATTTTTTTTTGTAAAAAAAACATGGAACATTCTGGGATTTTAAGGAAAAAATCTGGAATTTTTTTAAAATAATTTTTTTTGGAAAAATTAAGTTTTGTAAAAATTATAAGATTTTAAGAAAAAATTTGATGTTTTATAAAAAAGCTGATATTTCGTGAAAAAATCTAGGATTTAGTGAAAAAATAGGCTTCTGTGGAAAATTTGAGATTTTGAGAAAAAATTTACGATTTTATGAAAATACTAGGATTTTGTGAAAAAAATTGTATTTTGTAAAAATATCTAGAATTTTTGAAAAAACTTTAGTACTTGTGAAATAGAACTGGGCTTTTATAAAGAAAAGTAGGTTTTTGTAAAACATTCTGGGATTTTTGTGGAAAAAACATGGGTGTTTGTGAAAATTTGATTTTTGTGAAAAAACTTAGTTAGAAAAATTAGAATAATTTGTTATTTTGTAAAAATTAAAACAAAAAATTGTACGCAAAAGATAGAGAGTCTATTTGGAAAAAGTAAGCTTTTAATAAAAACACATTTTTTTATAAAAAAAAATATGCGATATCACTTTGTTCTTTGGAAAAACAATAGATTACACATAAAAACTAATAAAAATTCTTTCTTCAAAAACCAAATTTTAATAAAAAGCGAATTTTAAATCCCACTTTTTTGTTTAGAAATAAGAGTTTACAAAAAAAAAACTGAGTTTTCTTAGTAATGTTTATTTTGATAAAAATTTAGATTTTTGGGTAAATACTTGCTTTAGTAAAATACCCATTGTTAATCAAGTTTCGTATCTCTAATAGTAATTTGTAAATTAGAATTTGATTGTCACATACACACTCAAAAGTATAATTAATTTTAAACTGTCGTTAAAGTCATTTTCATTTTAAGTAGAGTGGAAGCTTTAAATATTCCCACATATAAATGTCCCCAGTCAATTAATTCCCTAAAGACACTTTAATAACTCTGCTATTTATTGCATGAACATTTAAACGGAAGTTCTTTCTTTAACTTCGTATTTCATGTGCATGAAATAAATTCCTCTCTTTTTAAATGTTTGATTTGAAACCCAGCAATTATTTTTAATACGCAGCTACAATTCTTTTATATTTGCTCCGTTTCCTCATAAATGTGCCATATTATCGCTTTATTGTTGTTGTTTTTATTTATTATTTTATTTAATTGTCGTTTTGTTTTTATCATCGCAACACTTAAGAACTCAAAGTATTTAAATTGTTTTTGTAGTTGAATATTTATATAAAGAAAATGTATCTTTTAGTTTGTTTTTGTTTTTTAAATTCAATTTTGTTGCAAAGATTTTTTTTCTTTCTTTTTTTCAAATTTTCTCTTTTAAAATGCGATTTAATTGTGATGTTGTGATTAAATCTTTTCTGAATATTCAATGTGTTATTAAAATATATTCATTTTATAGATTTTTATATCATCGTAGTTCTGTTTTTTGTTTATTTTTATCGCTATTTTACACTTTCATTTACACATTTGTTTTCGTTACAAAACGTTTTAAAAAAATTATGAATTTCTAACCGATTGAATGAAATTTGTCTGGCTGTTGAATGAAATCATGGCTATTTGGCTGGTGGGGTGGATGGCTTCTACACAATTAATATTTGCACAATTTGCAACATGATGCTTTATTTATCTAAACAAATAATATTTAATAATTATATTTTCTATGTCTGCAATTTCATGGCAAAAATGTAAATGAAATGAATTTTCAATGGTATTTTATGACTTTTATATTTTCTTATAATTGTTTTACAATTCTATTGAGAGGTTATAACTAATTATCCTGTTAATTTGCAATTCTCATATATATTGTGTAAAAATAGACATCAAATGTGCAAATGTTGTCAACTTTATAACATTCCTTTGCGCCCTACCATTGGGCACATAAATGATATTTTTCAGTTTCAAGTTTTCTTTTTATCTGAACAGTGAGCACAATTAGTGTTAAATGAAAGTTTGGAATTCTGGGCCTTAGGGTTATCTCAAGGACAAATGCGGACGGCTTTTTTTCCTTTTTTTAACCGTAGGGTTTCTCTTTTTGCAAATGCCAGCGCTTCAATTTTTAATTTATTTTTATTCTTTTCTATATTTTTCTCGGTGGCTGAGGTGGGATTCTTTCACAAGGTCTCTTGTTTATTTTTCAAGCACTTTTACGAATTTATGTGGCCATTTCTGCAACACCACACTGTGCTATTCCTTCCTTGATTCAATTACTGACGCCTTATTAAATGCGCTGTGACCTCGAACTCTTGATTTTCGGCTTTCCAAAGCAGGCTCCTTTAAACAATTTAGACACGTCTGTCACACACTGAAGTCATTTTTAGTTTTCTTTGAATTACAGATTGATTTTATTTATAAAAAACATATTTATGAACTTTTTATAAAAAATAAAGGGTGTCCCCATGTAATATTTTTAATGTTATCGAATCTTTTGAGAGGTAAGGTTTAAGAATTTTAAATTGTTACGAAACGCCTAAAGCTTTAACGTCAATTAATGAAACGTTATAAAACCTTAAATTAAAAAATTAAAGGGTGTCCCTATAATTGTGGTTATTTAATGTTTATGACTTTATCTCTTGAACCGTTATAAACACATGCTTGAAAATTATGCAAAATATATTTTATTATAACCGCTAGAAAACAACAACAACAAGAAAATTAAAGAGTGTCCACATAGAAAAAATGATATGAGACTTTTTTTAAACCGGTATAGTCAGACTCTTAAAAAAGGCATAAAGTTTGTATTAGTAAGCCCACTGTAAAAGTAAGAATGGAACCAAAGTAAGTATTAAAGGGTGCGCCATATGTATTTTAGTTATGTTCTTTTCGTCTCAAGATAACTAATCAACGATGGTTACTCAACAATATTTTTTTCTTAATAACTAAAATTATGCTGGGATTCGAACTCACATTCATGATCTTTTTTTCTAACAAACACGCTGAAACTTTTAATATTATAAACAATACAGTTGCTTACTATCCAACGAGCTTTTCCATTTATATTCTTTGCACACACCACACTTTGTTAGTGGTGGCAGTGCAAACCTATTCAACTCAATTTTGTTTAACTATTTTTCTTCTTGTTCTTTTATTTTTAACAATATCTTATGGTTTGGCAATCTTTATTTCGTGTTAATTTTTTAAAGCATTTGCATATTTTTAATATTTTAGGAATCTTGACTTCGTTTGGTACACTTCACGACAAAATGTGGGAAAAGCGTATATCAAAATTTGTCATTCCGTTTTTAATTCCTACAATATCTATTTCCGACTCCAAAAATATATATATTTTAAGTTCTTATGCATAGCAAGGCCGATAAGCCATGTCCATCTGTCGGTCCGTGTTGAAATCAACTTTGCCAAAGCACTAGATGACCTACAGAAAATTTAAGTACACCAATCGATCAGACATAGTTTCGAAAATCTTGCTATTGATTTTTTAATTTTTTTTAATTCTTAACCCATTAAAATCCGACTACATGTTCAAGTAAAATTATATTTAATTTAATATTTTATTTTATTTATATATAATGTTTTATATTTAATTACTTCATTTTGTTTTTCTTATTTTTTAAATTTTAAAGGGTATATTCGACTTAGCAGAATATAGCACTTTTACTTGTTGTTTTTACAATTTAACATTTATTCATTCACTTTATTATAGAGTTTATTGAAGTTAAAATCAAATCGTTATGTAAATTCTAAAATACAAACTCTATTAATATTATATAATATTATCTAAAGGGAATAATTTCAATTTTCAAAATCACATTTGAACTAATTGTTATTAAAATTTCAAAATACAATTGCACAAGAAATGATCGCATAAGGAGTATAATGTTTGTTAAATAAATTGTATTCAATACAATTCTGGCTATGATTTCATGAACTGTTTTAATGTTTGTCGTAGCACACACAGGCAGAATAATTATTTTATTAATTAATGAGTTTTACTAAAAGTATCTTGGATAAAATTGCTTTTTATTTATGTACAAAAGCATGAGCATAGAATTATTATTATTCAAATATTTATGCTGTTTAAAATTAATTATATTTACTGTTGAAGTATAACAATTATTGCATGAATATTATTTATAACCATTAAGTTAAAAGTGATATAATTATTAAAATAAAACTCGAATAAAAGCAACCTAACTTTGTTTATGAAGCTAATTTGGTGGAAATAATTTTTGTTTGCTATTTGTGTCATAAATATTTGGGTCATAAAATTAATGAAGCCATGAAATTTTTAAGAGACACTGAAAACTATTTAAAAAAGAATAATGAAAGGTATAATTATGTTAGTTTAAATATTTAATTATAATAAAGAAATGTGAAATGTGAAATGTTATTTCATTAAATTGAAGCCCTTTCCCAAGTGCAGTACTGAGTAATCATACTTTAGATGGATAATTTTCCTGTTGGTTTTTAATAGGTTCAGCACTCAATACCCAAATGCAACCTGATACTTTTTGACTTGTAGTTTTTAGTCGTATCTTTAGGTTAAGCTTACAGCTCAAGCACATCTCTGTTAGAAAAAAAATCTCAATAAACTTAAAAAACAAGAATATTTTCCTTTAAAACCGAAAAAAACTAAGCAAGTAAATTGGATTCATTGCTAACCAACGGTTAACAAAAAGTAAGAAAAACCTGTAGGACGATTAATAAAAAGAACAACAAAAAAAGATTTGGAATGTGTGTGGACCTCGTAAAACCAAAATTATTATTTTATTGAATAATTATGAATATTCCTTGTGTTCTTAGCTACAAAATTAGTTGCCTTTATAGATGGTGCTTACAATATGCACAAAACTTAAGGGCAGCGATTCAGGACATGTTGCCTAAAATTCTCTTGGTGTCTAAATATTCTTGTGTTTTTTAAGAAATAACACAAAAATTTTTAAAAGTAATTTTGTTTTCTCCACGAATTAAAAAATTAATATATAGTTGAACTTAAGCCGCATTAAAACTTCTAATCTGGTTTTTACAATAAATATTTAAATATGTATTTTCAATTGTTAAACAGACTTTAAAAACAAATAAATATAAATCGTAAATTCTGAAGACCCATTAAAAATATCGAGTAGCACCGAGTACTCAGATAAAATGTTTTATCGAGTAATTAAAAATTTTGCCACATTTTAGTTTTGTAGCAAGAAAAGCTAATGTTGTGTGTGAAAAATAATGGATTACGTCTAGACTAACTGAATAAGTTTTTATTTCCATCAGCAACAAGTGTTTTCAACTGGTTAAAAAGAAAAATTTTTTAACTGTCAAACAAATTGATACACCGCGTTAATTTCATGGCATTCACGAACGGTAAACTCTGACAAATTATAGATTGTCTCATGAACAACGCTCTCGAGTGATCCAGGTTCAACTGAAAGCTAGTTATTAATTTTATTTTTTGCTTAAAGGATTTTTTAATAAACATTGGACCTGATTTTATCAAACTTGAAGCTTTAGCTCACATTTTGGATAATAGTGGTGGTTACGCACCATAATCAATTATTTTTTGTTTTCAAATGCTATTTATGATATTGATCTGGATGAGATGTGGTTTAAACAGGATGGTGGCGATTACACCCATTGACTTACTAAAAAAATCATTTGCAATATGTTGATTTCTCAAAATAGAACTTGCAGTTGGCCTCAATATCATGTAGCACGGTTAAGAAATAGGTAATAAAGCCTGAAGTGCTACTTCTCTTTTGAAAAAAAAACCGTAAGCTGATAATTATTTTCCGTGCGAACGGCATAAATTATCGAGCTGCAGATAGAAACAGTAAATAAATTTTAGTAAAATCCATAAACAAGGGGTGAAAATTTTCAAAGCGATAATGTGTTAAAAATCAGACAGTTTCCATTTTATATTTAGTCATGATGACTAGGGCCAGTCGACAGAAATATTTTGAAGACCAAGATTAGAGACTTTTTTAAAAAAATATTTCGTAATTATGTGTACAAAATCAGTAATATAACACGGTTTTACTTCCAAAAAATTTATATGATGAATTAAAAGAAAAATTCTTGAAATTCTTGAAATAATGGCCTATAGAATTTAGATAGCGTAGATCTGAAATTATAGCCATGACAAACAATAGATCACAAAAGTCGATATAATTTTATGCGATTCAATATTAAAATTTGTATGTAGCCACATGTGTATTTTTTATCACTATTTATAATGGAAGCCATAAAAATTCTTCAACCATTTAGAGATAAAAATTTTAATAATTTAATGATAAAATGTTTCTAATATTATAGAATTAAAATAAATAAAATAAAAAATAAAAATTACGTGCTATTTAATTTATTAAATATTTTCTATACCATATAAATAATAGAGTTTGTTCTTTTGTATTTTCCTTTTAATTTTATATGCATTATTACGCTATTTAATTGAATGGCATCATCAGGGAAAAATACTTTTACAAATAACAAAATATCCATGTAAAAAGTATAGAGAAATTGAAAAAAAACATAAAACTTTTTAATAAAAGTAAAATTAAAAATGCTGCATTTTTTCCTTATTTTTTTTATCAAAAAATTCTTAGACTGATTTGAGCAGCAAACAATTGGTTTGTTAAAACCTTTTTGTCTAGTGTCAATTAGTGGTGCACAAGTTTTAGTAAAAATAAACTAAATTGGTGAAAAGGACTTTGAAATTATTTAATTAAAATCGATTCATATTCAAGACTCCATTCTTTATCTTCTAGACGAATTGTAAAATCAAATTTATCTCATAGACTGTTTTTTAAATTTTTTTATTTTTCTTCATGCACAATGATTTTAGACTTGAGATAAACAAAGCTTAAATTTAAATTCTTAATTATCTTTTAAGAAATCGTACATCAGATCTCACTTGTCAATAATTCAATGAAAACTAAAGTACCTTTGGTAAATTTTTCTATGGCATTCGCAACATTTTCTTAAAAAGCACTTTTAATAGGTTATTACTTATTAGAATGTTTACTTTGTTCAACCATAATATGATTACATTATATTATATTATGGTTACCTCAACCATGTTTTTTTATGTATCAAAAATCTCTTGGTAACTGTGATAAGCGCTTAACTTGAAGGCCATATAAGAGAAAGAGAGAGAGAGAAAAAGAGATAATCTAATAAGAACTAGTTATTTATTATTTTCTTTTAAAAGAAAGATCTTTCACTTTGTGAAGATAGGACTAGGTTCTGTCTCACAGATTTGTCATTCTTAATCCTCTGAACTAAAATTAGTTTTTTTTTATATTTTATTTGACAAAAGGATTCAAAATAAGGTGGGATTTGATTGGAATACAGGTATCAACAAAATTATTTTTATAATAAAAAATCCGATTACATTATGACACCATTCATGATGGCATAAAACTTAGAGATGAAATATTCCAGGAAAGTAGAGAAAATTGGTTGGATCGAAGATTTTAGGAAAGCTTTAAAATCTATTTAAAATATACAGTTTTGTGTGGCTGATTTATATCACTTACGGTCAAGCAGATTGTTGACTATGGCATTAACAGCATGAGACATGTAACGCCCTTTCATTGAAACTATAAGACAATCATACGCATAACGATAATTTTAAGAATAAAAAATCTAATTGTTTTTACAAAAGTGCAGACCAATGAATTCATCTGCCTTTAAATCATGCCGAAAATTAACCTTCATATAACGTTCATATAGCAATTTGCAACACTTTTCCTTTTTACCGTCAACTACAAGTTCGTTTCACCAACAACTATGATTTTTCTCGCAATTATAAAAAATAATAACTGACAATAAAGTTCTGATATTTGAACTTTGAAAAATTTGCTATGGAGATTTTGCATCATTGATTGAATAATAAAAAAACAGATTTGAAAAACGCTGCAGAAAGACAAATTGTTAATATCTATGAATCCAATTGCTTCTTCATAATGACAAAAATAATAAATTTTGTCTTTTGTTGAAATTTAAAGTTTTTTTTTGCTTTTGTTTTACGCAGCACTTGTTTTATTTCTGTTGGCAGTTTAACGTGCTCGAAATTAAATTTGTTGCCAGTTTTTCATTGATTATTTTTAGATAGTTTAACAAACACAAAATCCGATATTAAAAGAAAACAAAAAACAAAAAAGACACACACACATAAAACTAAAAAACACATCCAAAATCATTTTATTGATTTTTAACAAACCATTTTATTGCCGCTTTTTAAAGATTCAGTGACATTTACAACAAAAAATGTTATTTAATTTAATTTTTTTCTCTTTTTTGTTCAAAAAGTCAATGAACGTAAATATTTAAGCCATAATTAAACAAACAAAAAAAAAACGACTCATAAATAAATTCATATAAAAGAAGGCAAAAAGCCACGAAGCATGCACAAACACAAAAAATTAAGCAAAAGAATTTGTAAGTAAAAAAAAACATAATAAACCCACATTCTTAATAAACAAAAACAAAAAACACAGATACATATGATTTTATAAGAACAACTATAACATGATGTAAAGACAAAACGGTACTTTAATACACTACATTCCTTTTTTATTGCACTTTTATTAATACACACATACTCCCACACGCTCTTTTATGCATATGAAGCTATTGTTTATTTAAAGACGTAAACATGTTGATGAGAACATCTCTTGCATATTTTTTGTTGAGCATGACTATTGCTCATACTGGGAAAGAAAGAGAGAGTGATTTTTAGAATGTCAACATAATTGCCAATATAGTGATTTGATAAGTTATTGTAGAGGAACTTAAATACATAATAATATAGCTGAGAGTAAGCAAATCATATTTTATTGTTTTTTTTTTTTTGTTTAAGTTTTAAATATTCTTTCTTAAAGATTTTAATTGGAATCGACACGCATAAACCATTTTAATAGAAAAAACATAGAAAAAAACCATTTAAAAGATTTTACACGTAAGATCTCGTGGTCTAGACTTACCCATTCATCAAGGTCTTTATATATTTAGTTAAATATACTTCATTAAATTTATTAATCAGAAATGTTTTATAAAAGAAAAACGAACAAGACATGGCGTAGCTTTCCCAAAAGAAATATATGCTCATGGAAATGATTTCAAGAGACAACGAAAACACCATCGTCAAATAGACTTCATGTTATTACCTCAAGAACTTGCTTTTTGATTTAGGTGTAGTTATTTCTTAAGATCATCACTTTCTTCTGGCGATTCTCTCTGTTAAAAATAAACCAGGCGGGGGTTTATACATTTCAAATTTTTTGCATCAAATCGTAAGTTTCGGAAGAGAACGGAATGTAGACTCATTTTAAGTCTTGTTTTCTCTTTCACAAAAATCAGATCAATCGGACCTTAAGACAACAAATCAACAGTTATTTAGAAAATATTGTTGTAACGACTGCTTTATGAAAATGAGAAAATTAAATGGAAATATTTGGTGGGTTACCAGATTGCTAGACGTGCTAGTATGCTGGCGTTAATCAACGGCTAGGGCTCGCCGTCTTAGGGTGGTTCTTGCCAGCACGTCTTGTTATGTCAGCAGCTAAAAAAAAAATCATACCAGCTAAAGAAAAAAACAAATGTTAAAATAAGTTGATAGGACCCGAAGCAAGTCTGCCAGTTCCCCACCTGCACACACAACACAAAATTACTCTGGCTGATATTCTGCCAGGAAACTTAAGCCCTCCCACTCGAGGCCGTAAAACCTCAACATGGCATCGTATACAAATTAATTTTGAAAAACTTAAACTTAAGATATGCGATTTATGACTGCAGACTGAAGACGATGGAAGAAAGAAAAAACTGAGTGAATATTTTTGTAAATACTATATCGGCTTGAAAACAATTGTAGGTCTTAAGCAGAAAAATTGACATCCTTACAGATGTAACCTTAACTAAAGCCGAAGTACAGCGAGCCATTAGTAACTCAAAAACCAATTAATTATATTGCCACTTATTTTTTTTTCAAGAGAAGTAGCACTTCAAGCTATTTAATTAGTGTAACCGTGAAAAGATAGCCATTTTATTAGTTATTTTACTTCGCCGGCGAATTTGCCATGTAGAAGTACTGACGAAGGAGGCTGCGTGCTGTATTGCTAAATTCTGAATATGTATTTATACCATTAAACAGAAAAAAACATTTTTTTATTTTTTGGTTGCCGCAGGGGTGAACCCTGAAAAAGTAAAATCCGATGATGGTTCCTATTGAAATGTATTTGGCGCATATAAGGCTAAGGGAAGGGCTAAGCGACCTCAGTATAAATTTGAAACTCCTCACGTCCTACTATTAAAATTCCACATAAGTTTCTTTATCACAGCTCACACCACATAATCGAAAGATATGACTGAATGTGGATTCAAGGTTAACATGTATCTGAAAACTCAAGCTAGTACCCGTTTAAATCTTGTAATTTTGTAGCGCAACTCTTGAGTTTGTAGTTGGGAGAAAAAGAACGAATACAAACGGGTACACTGTTTCATTAACTTGCAGTTCTGTTTTGTCAATCGTAGTTATCAAATCTGAGTATGTGGACACGAATACAATTTCAGCAGAAAATTTAAGAAACAATAATTGCATATCTGGACGTTGACTTATGGAATGTGGTAAATCCAAGAAAAGGGGAAGCTAAAAATGTTACAGTAATGAAAACTTTGCAACAGTTTGCCTTTGAAAATTGTAAAAGACAAAAACGAAGAGTTGCTTGTTGACGACCAAAGCTGCACAAGATAAAGCAATTACCTTTTATTAATATTGAGATCACGTGTGTAGGCTTGAAAATGGCTGAGATAGGAGAGATGCCTTTGACCTTTTGTTGTAAAAGCAGATCTAAAACAACCTAATTACAGCAACAAAATACTTTATCCTCAACAGGGTGGTTACTTTATATTTTGATTTGAAAGAATACCATTCAAAATTGGTGTGTCGCATGCATTGTGTTTTGAACGTCTTTTCTTTCGAAATGAATACAGAGCGTTCCATTACCATCGAAGACTGGAAGGAACCAGTTAGTTGATCAACATTCAGTAATCACAAATATCTAAAGAAGCTTGAAAAAATGACTCAAAGCGTAACCATGGTTTACAGAGCTGCAATAATTTCTATTTCCATAGTTCTTTTTATCTTTTCTTTTTTAAGTTTAAAGTTGACAATACTGTTTTAAACATAAATCTTATGAAATTTGCTTTCTCTCTATTTCTCTTTCATTTCTTGGAGAAAAAGAAATTACAACAACACAATAATTCAGTTGTAATGACAGCAACGACAAATACAAACAAAGAAACCGGCTAAAACAACAAATATAAGCAAATATGAAATGGCAGCAACAATAATCACAACAACAATATCGAATTCATGTTAATAAAAAATAAAAATAAAACAAAATGCTGACAAGACATTTATTGTTGTTGTTAAGTAAGAATGTATGTTTGTTTGTTTGTTTTACTTTGTGTTTTATAATTTTTTAGATCAAGAATTTTTATTTATTTATTTTTTTTTTTAATTCTTTTTTGAAGGTATTGTAGAACAGGTGTACAAAAAGGCGCCTTTAACTAATACATTTAGTGGTAGCAAACAAAAACCAAATCATTTCAATTGTTCTAGTTGTTGTTGTATTAAGTTGAATTTTACAAGTCGCATGCGTTAAACCAACACGATGCGATGTATTTAAGATGAAACTGTTGCAGGGAATATTTTTTGTTTGTGGTGTTTTGACGTTTGCAAGTTTTCTTTCGAGTTTTTTGTTGTTGTCGTTTGCACTTGTCAAATGGGGTATTTTTTATTACTGTTTTTGTGTGGTGATTTTGTTTCCTTTCTTTTTTGCGGTAGCGGCTTCATTGAATGATAGGAACATTACTTGTCACTTTCGACAGTATGTCACAAATATATAGAACGTGAGCGTGTGTTTGTACGTTAAGTATAGTTGGGTGTTTTTGTGTTGTGTGTGCCAAAGCATGCTGGTGCCGAAAAAAAATGGAAAAAGTGTAAAGTGGTTGGTGTTTAAAATAATACATAAAAACTAAACAAATAAAAAAGACAAATATTTCCGTTTCTTGAAAATGTTTTAGTGAATGTTATTTAGTTTCTGTTTTTATATAAAATCACAAAAATTTTTTATTTGTTTTTTTAAAAAAAAATTACCTTTTTAATTCATATAATTTTTTGTATTTAGAAAGCGCTATATATTTTTTATTTTATTTCTTATATTTTTATAAATTTCTTTATTTTTATTAAATTTTTTATTGTAAGATAACTTAAATCAAATTTTCTTTTTTTAAGATTTTTGTAATTAATTTTTTTTTATCTTTTCACCCTTTTTCACGCACCTGTTTCTTTCTATCTAACGTTTGTTTTTAATTTGCGTTAGAATGCTACAACACTTTACATTGAATTTCAAACGCAATTTGAACCAACGCGTATAACGGCGCAACGAAGACTGTTTTGGTTTTAACCTCTAATAATTGTTTGGCTCTTTGCTAGTTACCAGTTTAGTTGGTCGAACCTTTTCTTTGTTGCTGCTTGCACACTTATCATGCTTTTACAACATGTTTGATGTTGCTTTATTATTTAAAAAACCACAAATGTTGCTTGCTTTATTTCAATGTTTATATACTTAATCATGTTTATATACTTGTTAATTGATAAAAACATGTTGATAAGTTTGAGGCAACAAGTGTTTTTAAGAAATAGTTTTAGAAGCATTGTTGAAAACTTTAATGTATAAAATATCTTAAAATGTTAATTGTAATAATTTTGTGAAAACAAAAATAATGTTTGTGTGATAAATAAGTCAGAAGCAGAAACTCAATGAATTTATAAAGGCAGCTGCTTCAATATTACAGTAATAGCAATAAACATCTTTCTTGAGTAATTAGAACTAATTATTATCAATCATTGCTATTTTTTCTATGATAAAATTCTCATTTAGTCCAACAATGTTTTTAAATGTTTTTACATGTTTGAATTTTTATACTTTTATACAAAACTACTTAAAAAAGAATTCACAAAAAATTTCAAATTTTAAGCATTTGAATTAAAAAAAGTAATGCTTGATTCGAATATTACAAAACTTATTTCTTAAAATATGATGACACAGAAAGAATAAAACAAAATAATTTTCCTTAACTTGCATTTCTCAAAAACTCGCAAAACTTAACATATGTTTCACTTGGGCTTTACAAATCTTAGTACTATTTTTCACAAGATATGAATCCAAATTTAGCAGTTCCGGTTACTAAGAAACCCTTTCAAAAAGAAATTCACTTAAAAAAAATCACACAGAAAAAATTGATTGACTGGCTGACAAAAATGATATGCTTTTACATAACTGACTGACAAGTTGTTAAAGAACGCAAATATAATGATGACATTGTTGTCAATGTCATTTAATATTTATGATATGCCACATTGATTCAAATTGAATTCATATGAATGAATGAAAAACAATACCTTGCAAAACTTCATAAATTGTTTATAACAAACTTGTTAAGAAGGGGACTTTGGCTATTGTATGGTAAATCTGAGAATAATTTTTTTTATTTTTTTGACAGAGACACATAAACTCAATTAAGCTTGTGTTTAAATGTTTTAAAATAAATATTTTGTTGCCAAAATCGTCAGCTATTTTAATTTAAATTCAATTTTAGAAAGAGACTTAAGTCTTTTTTATTTTATTCTCTTGCTCTCATCTAATCCTTACACATGTTGTTTGTTGTCTTCTCTTTGTTTGGATTTCTCAATATCCTTTTATTTTAAGCAAGAAGTCTAAAAGAAAAGGGAAGCTGTATAAATATAACTTTAACTATTAAAAGTTAAAGCATAATAGGGTGGTACTTCACGTTCATTATAAGATCTTAAGGATGTAAAAATTTACTCCATATTTTGTCAATCGAATCATAATTTAGAACAGAAAAGTCATCGGACGTATTGCCTTAATGGCTTTCTTTTGTTGAAATTTTTCTTCACTGTATGATTGGTTCAAAATAAGGTTCAGCACTGGAATAACACAAATCTTGCGTTTATAGAAGAGAGTGTTAAAGAAAACAGAAAGGAGTACAAACTTGCACAATTTATTTGGTTATTTGCAGTTTTTACTAAAAGGAAGTTCTGGCCAATAAAGAACTTAGTCAAAATATGGAAAATGGCTTTTTTTAATGTATGACATGTGGCCCCTACCTTTTTTAAGCCATAAGTCGTCTTCACAAATATCGTTTAACTATGACGGAAGGTTCTATCAAACAAAAAAAAAAAAAAAAACAAAAAAAAAAGAACAAACAAAAACAAAAAGCTTGGCGACACCGAGCAGCAATAGCAGTATTTGATATTATCTAAGAAATATGGTCCACTGCTCTTTGCAGACCTGAAATCGATTCACATAAAAAACATTGTAAATGGATTTATTTATCGTCAGTCATATGTGGATACTTGGAAACACAAAAGCGGCAGCTCTAAAAACAAAAATTCCTCAAGGTGCTTTAAAGCTAAATACAACTTTACTTCTTGCTTTTTGTTAAAACAGTATTTCTCTCTCTCTCTCTCTTGTTTAATGTTGCATTTTTACAAACCCCAAACTGTCTGCAGTTAAACTGCGTTTTTAGTGTTGTCAATATGAGATTTTGTGAATCGCTACAAAAGTAACAAGCACATTTGGTTATCTGAGCTATAAACGAAAAAAAAAATTATCACGAGTTTTAAATTTATTTTAGATGCAGCTTAATTCTTTGAGTTAGAATGCAAAATCTTTATTTTCTTTTTTCGATTTGTCAAGAGCTCAATATGTAGTCGATTTAATTGGAGAAGAGGGAGGCGAAGAGTGTAATCCCTATTAAATATAATTTTTAATTATCTCAAGTTATTGATACTCTCTTAATATGACATGAAGAATAGACTAGAAGTTAGGTGGTGTTGGTTCCTGATGTTCGTATAGAAAACGGCAATAGTAGCCTGGTCTAAACCGGATCTTTGCTGCTCCAAAAATGATGTAAAGCCATAAATTATATGCTTCTTTTGAAACATCAATTTGAGAAGCTTTTTATGAAATTTATCACTAAAAAAGGCAAATGAAAATATTTTTAAAAATTTCAAAAGTTATTAATGCTGTCTGCTCATAAATTTTATTCTCGATATATAAATGTCGAAGCAATTCATCCACCATCCCGAAATTAGGAAAAAAAATATATAACAACATTAATAAAGAAATATTCTTCATATAAAACCCCCGTCGCATCGAAGATACAAATTTGACAAGGAAAATGTTTTCTATTTAATTAGACTCTTAGTCTTTTCAGATATAACAAATGGCACCTTTCACATTGTTCATGTTTCAACTTATTAGAAAAAATACCGGAAAAAATATAAAAAAAGAAAATAAAAAGCAGACAATGGAAAGGATAATTTTGGCACACAAATTTTAAATTACAATTTTGTTTATTTCTCTTCTAAGTGCTTTTTGTCATTGTTCTGTTTTGAAAATTGCACTTCCCTCATGCATGAATGCATTCTTTAAATCCGGTTTTTTGCCACTTTACAACAATATTTTCGTCTATGATTTTGACAGAAAACAAAAAAGTCAACACATTCTCAATTACATTTTACTGGTACAAAACTGTTGATGGTGAACGAAAAATAACACATACACACACAAAGACAAAACAGAAAAATAGAACAATATAAGTGGGATATTTAAGAACTAATTACATACAAATACACATACAGTATCTCCTAAAAGTTTTCGTTGTTTTTTCAAAAAAAATTTATATATTTAATTGTAACACTAAAACCTAATTGAGAGCTGAAACGCCCACATTTTATTTTGTTTTTACAAATGTTAATTAAATGTCAAGTAAATTATTTTATATTTTTAAATGTTTGGATTTATAATCTGAATAGAAGTTTAAAGAAAACTAGCTATACCCGGTATGCTGCGCTGCATCCTATTTAGACTAAGTCAAAATGTTTAGTTTTCTAGGTATAAAATATGTAATTATTACCTTTCCAGGGGTATACCCGTCCCGCCATTCCTATTATTTACACAAGAAGGTCAATTATTTTTGAAGTGTACGGTATCAAGCTAAAAGAGAGGCACTATTCAGTTTTCTGCATACAGAATACAATACAGTTTTGTCACTCCGGACAAATATACAGGGGTGTCATAGAATCCAAGTCGGTTTTACTAATTGTCGGTTTTGCAAAACAATATTGGTTTCATTTGGTGTCATGAAACCAAGTCGGTTTTGTTATTTTCGAATGCAAATAAAACCGATGTTCGAATCAGCTGTTTTGAATGTTTATGTAAATGTTTACATTTTAGTTTTATTTTTTTGTCAAATAGAAACTGTGTTTATTAAAAATATTAAAAATTTGTGGTTTTATCAATATAAAATATAAAAATTTAGTGTTTAATTAATTAAATTGACGAAATAAAAAAAACTTATAAGTAAATAAATGAAATGGCCGCTGCTGTTCTTGCATTTTTACTATTAGAGGAAGAGCGTTCAGAAAAGGTAAAAAGAAAAATTTTACGTGACTATAGCAATTCCCTTGAGCTGCCGGAGACAACGTAAGTAGTCCTCTTATACTTTATATACAAACATACTTAAATCTGCTTTGCAGATTTGTAGGTTGTTACCGGTTAAATAAAGACGCTTTTTGTGTGGTACTCAACACAATTAAAGAACATCTTACCCGTTCTAAGATTCCGCCTTTACTGCAACTTTAAGCTTCTTTGCCGTTTTTAGCAGAAGGGTCGTATCAAAGAGCTGTTGGCAACGACTCTAGCATATGCTTAGGTAGAAGTACAGCGTCAACTATTTTAGATGATGTGCTAAATGCTATAGAGCGGTTTATTTGTCCACAATGAGTTCAACTGGAAATGGAAACTACCGAAAAGCACAAATCAAGGGACTATTTTTACAATAAATACAAAATTCCATTAGTCCTTGGTTGCATCGATGGGACTCATGTAAAAATCATAAAGCCCAGATGTAACGAGCATTCATTTTATAACCGCAAGGGATATTTTAGTATGAATACCATGATTGTAAGTAATTTTTAAGTTACAAACTGAACTTATCAAAGTAATATTGTATTCCTTTTGATATATTTATATTCAGATCTGTGATCATGATATGAAAATACGAGCAGTAGATGCACGGTATCCCGGCTCTAGTCATAATGCGTTTATATGGAACATTAGTAGAGCCAGAGGATTAGAAATGAAATAGCTAATACCTTGTATCAAAATTAAAAAAACAAGTCATGTTCAAAAATAAAACAACATTTAAATGAAAATGGCCGTGAACTTTTTTAATTTGTTTACAAAAATTAAAAAAACCGACAGCTGTTTGCTGCTTGGTTTATTTTCAATAACAAACCGATAACATTGGTTTCTGTGACACCTAAAACAGATAAAAATTCAAGTTCGAACACAAAACCGATAACATTGGATTGCATGACACCAACAAGATTTTTTTGTCGGTTTCAAATCCAATTCCAATAATATCGTTTTCTATGACACCCCTGATAGTCTTAAGGTGCACAGTAGCTTAAAAACGATTTATTTTAGACAAGATTCGGTATCTCATGGCACATTTTAAATATCTTAACGAAATTTTACAGAAGCAAAGCTGAGGTTTCTGTGAGTGAATCTGCGAATCGTCTGTTTATTACTTTAATAAATTTGCTATAATCTTAATAAAATTAACAAAAAAAAAAACATCTTAATAATTTGACTCTATTGCTTATGTAACTCATGAGTAGATTACACTCATATTTTATATAGAAAATTCAGATTCTTTTGTATTGCACCTTATTGACTAAATGAGAATTATATAAAGCCAAGCAGGCAAAAACCAACAGAATCCAAAATTGCAAACGAAATACAAATACAACGAAAAAATTGACTTTATTGTCTTCCAATCTTCTAGGAAATAAAAAGTGAAATTTAAAAACATATTAAATTTAAAAAATAAAAAAATTATTTTTGGTTTAAAATCTATTTTTCTAGCAAAACAAAATATTCTTTTAAATGTAAAATGTATTTTTATTTAAGATGTGTTTAACATTCATTCACAGCTGAATAGTGTGTGAGCCTCGAAATTTACTTTTCGTTGACAAAATAACAAAAAAGCAAACGGCTTTTAAGTTTTACGTTTCATTTCATCTCTATTTTTTTTATTGGGCCCTAGAAAGTGAAATACAAAAAAGGAAATTGCTAACAAATATACGAGCATTAGTGTGAAAGTAAATCTTAAAAAAAACAACAACAATAGAATTTTGAACAAATTGCTTCATTGAAGTGTGTGAAAAATTGGTTTTTTAATGTTACTGTGCAGCCATGGAAATTGTACTTGAAATATGAAACATAATGTAGCAGAAGTTTTTTCTTTTTTGCTTTCGCTATTGAAAAAATAACAATTAACAGTTTTTCTAATAAATTATCTCTTTGAGCGTTGAAAGAAAAGCTTTTTACTTAGAAAATGTAATTACGGTAAAATTAAATTGGAGTTGCTGACAGTAGATTTAAGAAGAAGCTGCTGCGTGTAAATAAATAAAATGAAGAAAAAGTTACAAAAAAAAAAAAATTCAGGAAGAGTTGTATGTTCAAAGCAAAGTTATTAGAAAGATATCAAAATTTATTAAAAAAATTAAAATTTTTTTTTTAATTTTTCCCATTCTGGATTTGAACCGTAAATGTGTTTGAACTGTGAAAGGATTTGAACCGTGAATGTATAAATAAATTTAAATTAAAATTTATTGTTTTCTTTAGAAAGAAAAATTATTTACAAATGTATGCGGACGTTTTCCAGCGAAAACAAGATAAACTAGACGCTGGCAGAATGTAATGTCGCATTTTCAGGACCGCCAAATCCATCATCAGCAATATTAAGAATGATACAAAAAGAAGAGTGAAGAAAATACTTTAGTTTGTATGTCGACTTCGTCTAACCAAGTTAATATTGATGTGAATATTCCTCGTATTTTTGTTTACAAAATTAGTTGGTTATATAAATGATAATTAAGGTAGATAGATGCGAAGAATGCCGATGATGGATTTGGCGATCCTTACATTTGTATATAATTTTTCTTTCTAAAGATTTTTAGAAATTAAATTAATAAATGAACCTAAGCCAGAAACAAAAAATTTTAATTCATTGAAATTAAAAATTTTACGAAAAAGTCATCCAACCGAATTTTAGTTTAATGCTATCGAAGCATTGCCCTCTGTTTGTGCGACAACAAAACTGTGTCTGAGGCAGATTTGGGTAAAAAAATAGAAATAAATCTGGGGTACTTTAAAAAGTTAAATGATTATTATTAAATTTGTCACACAAAGAAACTACATAAAATTGGTTTTTTAAATACACAGAAGCTGTATTTTCACTGCTGAATATTAGCGGTTTTCAAATCTCTTCAGAAAAATTTGTAACTAAATTTTTATAAACAAAAATAAAATTTGAAGTAAAAAATTTAATTTTACAATAAAAATCACGCAATTCCCAAAAAATTTTCTCAAAATTTCCAAAATGGAATTTTTTGTTTGTTTTTTCTATATATTTACCAACAGTAAGGCAAAAAATTCACCTTATAGAGCTATAAGAGTATCTAGGGCTAAGAAAAAATTTTTAATTGCAGCTAATCGATTTTTAAATTTTCGACCTGATACCAACAAAAAATGTGAAGCCAAATGGGATGGCTCTGAATCAAGTAAGGACATAATTTTTAAAACTTTTTTTTAATGCTTTGCTAATGTGTCACCTCTTAAAGGAATACAAGTGATATTTATCTTAACAATATTTTTATTTTACTTAAAAATGAAGTCATGATTTTCTTTTCTTAAATAGAATTAACTTGAATTATTTTTATTATTCTCAAAGTCAAAAATCATAATTTTTAAAATTAAATCTTTTCAACGAATTGGAAAATAAGCCATTACCTTCTCTGGTTCATTTGTGGATATCTTAGAGAACGATTTTTTATTCATTGATTTTTGGCGACCCCTCCCTTAGTCCAAATTCTAACTTACACTTTACTAAAGGTTGTCTACAGGTCATGTAAAATTAATATGCACGTTTTAATATAATAGAAAAAACGACATCAAGTTGCCAGATTAATTAATATTTGAACAATCTAGATGTTTCAAATCGCCAATAAATAGAAATCATAGCTTTAGGCGGTTTGGAATAAATAAGCAAAATGCCGAACACACAATTTGTTTATGCCTTGTATTAGCAAAAGTGTATGAAATTGAGTAAATTAAGTAACATCAAAGAAAATAATTGTTGATATATTTGGGCAATGAAATATTTAATTCTTAAAGCGACTTTGTCTTTAATTTAATTTAACAATGATTTTTAAAAGGCTGCTTAGAAAGGAAAAGAAGTCTTAAAAATATTTTACCTAAAATTTCTGTCATTCTGAAGGTATGTGTGTCCCTCTATCACTACAACTCTAATAAGTAGGCTCTTAAAACTTTAATTCAAGGTAAAGTACTAAAGCCGCTTTAGCAATAAATACTTATAATTAAAGGGTGTTCCGAAAGTTATATTCATAAAATTTTGTAACTTTAGCTTTGATAGGCAGCAAGTACAATAAGCTTTAAATTAAAGGGTGTCTCAATAGTAATATAATTTATACGTATGTGGCTTTGCTTTTGAAGCGTAATTGGAGGACACTTTAAGTATTTTTTTAATATTCGCTTTAAAGAGCAGAATAAAAATTTAATATAAAACTTAAATATACAGGGTATTCCAATAGAGATCTAATATTAGTCTTTTTCCCATTGTAGAAGAAATTTCAAATTTACATAAAACATGTAAAAACATGCCCGCTTAAAAAATTAGTGTGAATAATAAATTTATAAGTTAAAGGGTGTTTCCACAGAGACTGCAGTTTATTGAATATGCGCTTATATTTTGAACCGTAATAGGCAATCGCTTTAAATTTTCAACAACATTAAATAACAATATGAAACATCAAATTAAAAGGGGACCCTTATGTAGTAGGGAACACTTCATGTGTGAGTTTACCTAACAATTGACTGTTAAAAAAAAAAACACTGCGCAATATTTGCTTTTCAGATGTATAACATCTTAAATCTTTTCTTGCAATCTGCCATTTTCTTGAATTAATTTTCATAAAACGTTAAAATTTCCTGTCAGCTTTAATTGTGTAACAATCTTTAAAAAAAAAAATAAAATACAAATATCATCTATTTTTATTAAATTAAAAGTTCTTGTGGTTGCCCAACTCAAACAGCATATTCCTTATTTTGCAAAACTTATCCTTAAAATGACTTGCCCGGCATCCTTATATCTCCTTTTTTTTGTAATTTATGTTTGTGATTGGAAGCATAAATTTACCAAGTCTTTAAACGAAATCTTTAAGAATGTTCAAGTAAAGACACACACAATTACAAGGAAAACACATGTAAAAATACAATAAAATATAAATTTACTTTAAAGGAAGTGTAAAATGAAAAGAACGTGCCATTTTATTAAAACTACTTTGGATATCAAATCGTGCTTATGCTCTACATTCATACGATAAATTAAATATTAATCAAACTCTTTCTTTTAATAACTACGGCAAGATGTGAGAACACTCACGTATGTATGTGCTTGCACACGTGATAATACACACGCTTATCTAGAGAAATAGCAGGGTGGTGTACGTTTATGCAGCGGCATTTGTAAAGTAATTTACAAGTAAAACAAAATGTTTTTTTAAAAGAAATGAATATTGGTCTTAAAAATAAAAAAGCAATTATGCAACTTATATTTGAGTATATTTATATTAAAATATATAAATGTAATGAAAACAATAGCAGTTACAATAATTTGAATAATAATAATTTAAAGCCCTCGTCTGTTGTAGAGGTCCGCAACTGAAATAAACGAAATAAAAAGTCTCATAAAAAGTTGCCCTAACTAAAAATTTAGAAAACTAGCAACAAGCAATGACAGAATAAAGATTTTGCCTTAATTTTAAAATTTTTATTTAAAATAAGATTTGAATATCTTTTTCCCAAAATTAAAATTTTATGATTTAGTTGTTTGGCAACTAATATTGAAACTTCTTGTAAAAATTAATAAAACATATTTATCTCTGTAAAACATTTTTATCATAAATTAATACCCTAAAACAAAAAGATTGTATTAAAGCCAAATTTAATTTCCAATTTTAATTGGAAGACAGTGAGATTCAAAATTTAAATGACGAATTTAGGGAACTCCGCCACATAAATTTAATAAATATTTTAAGAATTTAGAAAATATTACAGTGGAAGAACTTTGGCACACAATGTTTAATATTTCTAGAGCGAATAGTGAGTTAATGTTTCTAACTTTGTCGAAGTTTGCAATAAACTTGAAATAAACTTGAATAGATATTTTGAAAGTAAAAAGAATAAAAAATTTTAACGATTTTTTTTTCTAAATTAAGGTTTTTTTTCGATAAAAGAAGATTTTTCTATGCAAATTTCTGGCACCACTGGTAGCAACAAAAGCTATTTAAACCTTAAAAATATCGCGCTTATTATTCCGACAAAATTATTAAAATCACCGATATTGATTATTAAAGGCGAAAGCATGTTTCGATGGCCATTTCGCTACCGCTTACTTAGCTCTTCAGGAACATCGCACAAATAGCCATCGAATATGCTTTCATCTTAATAATCAATATCGGCGATTTTAATAATTTTGTCGGGATAATTAGCGCGATATTTTTAAGTTTTAATTAATTTATTTTAATACTCCCGTGATATAATTTTAACAAAAGCTAACAATGTCTGCTAAAAATAATGGATTGTGATTTAGCTAAAAGAGAGTACAGTTTAATAAATCTTTGAATTGATAAATAACCTTGAGAGAAAAATTAAAATCGGCTCAAAAATGGCTGAGTTCTGCAGCCAAAAACTTTAAAAAGAAAAAATAATATTCACACGTTTTTTTAAGTCCGTTAAAAAGCTAATTTTTTCCAACAATGGGTCCTTTATTAAGCTCGATAGAATTTACAAAAGGAATATCAAACTGTCATAATGCGTTTATTTGTAGACATTTTTGATTCATATACTCCAGAAAATCATCGTGAATAGATTAATACACGCACAACGCCATCAAATGATTCCGATTAAGGTAAAAATAAATTGTCAATTTAGGAAATTTATAAACGCTAATTAGCCATGATGCCAAGTCCCAACAGACTGTACAGACCACATTTGATCTAGAAAAATGTACCTTGTGGAGCGGTTTACACACTGGTGGCATCCCTAGATCTTAGTTAATCAAATATAAAGCCATAGCTTTCCTTATGGTTGATTAATATCGTTAACACACCAAAATCAATCAATTTTTGTGTGAAAATATGGATGAAATTGATCTGCGTTAGATGTGGTTTAAATAGAATGGCGCTAGGTGCCATAAGGCAACCGCAACTATAGATTGATTAAAAACAAAATTTGCAATAAATAAATTTCAAGGAATGAAACTTTCAATTGACCTTCAAGGTCGTGCGACTTATAAGCTTTTGATAAATTTCTGTGCGACTACGTCAAATACCCAAACACAACAACAACAACGCTATACATATAATTCTAATTGACTTTGAAAATCCGTCATCAATTTGGCGCAAAATATAAATAAATAAATAGAAATGTATTTTACAATGAGTCTCACTTTGACACATATAGAGTGAAACCAATCTTAGACAGTCCTTACAGATTGGTGGCATCACTGCACCTTATTTTAATTATGAAATTTAAATAATGATGAATTCTAAAAGAGAGAATGCATAAATCGGTTACTGAGGTGAGAAGGGTAAGAATATGTGTTTGTGTTCTTTTTAGTATAGACTTTATAGATTATGTCCGGTAGGTGGCGCTGTTTTTTTAGATCTTTTTTATTTTCAAATTAATAAAATTGTGGCTGGGTCGTTTGGAGTGATGCCACAGTGCAGACATAAGTGATAAAAAGTTGTTCAAGTATCTTGTGCCTACAAAGAACTGGAAACTTTAAATGGTGCTGATATTTAGATTAAAGCATTGTTTTTTATCTTTCAAAATATTGTAACGATTGAACTATTCAGTGTTGAGATAAACAAGAGTTTTTTGCACTGCTCCAGTGCTCAATAACTTTTTAAGAATAATTCCAGGTAAAATTAGTCAACCCCGTAACAAATACCACACAAATTACATAAAACTATTGAAAAAATAAATATATTTTATATTTACATACGAGTAAAGACTATTTCAAGGTTTCTACGCTGTAGTGTTTTCTTTTTCTCCTACTCCTTTATAACCTTTTGATTACATTTAATGCAGAACAACCTTAATCATGTGTCACATTAAAATAAAGAACATATAAAAGAAATGAAAAAAAAAAATAAACGCAATAAATTTTGAATCTTCGCTACACATGTAAAAATTTATCAAGTAAATCTCCCACAGCCGGAAGAAAACAAGAAACAGAAATTAAAAGAAAAAATTTCAATTGCGTATTGAAATAATGCGACACGCATCAGAAGCTGGAAGAAGAATTAAAAAAATATAAGAAAAAAAAAATAATAATAAAGTTGTTTCTGGTCACGAAATATAATTTTGAAAGTAAAAAAATTTTTAAAACAAAAATTTCAAGATTTCTGAATGATACAAATTTTAGAAAGTCTTATTTGCTGTGCCGAAATGAGAATCACACCAGACGCAAGACTGATTATAAAACAGAATTAAGAAAAAAAAATAGAGCTTAGAAGAAGTACAACTACAATACAGAAATCTAGAAAACTTTTAGCTGGGGTTGCTATTGCAGAAAAATTTGTATTGAATCCTTTTTGCAGTCTTCCGCATCGATGGGAGTTCCAGCCCCGAATTATCCGAAACAAAATTGCAACGAATAGAAAAATCTACAAAAGATTAATTATAATCAAAAATTTGGCAAGACCAATTTGGAGGAAAAATGAATTAAATGAGAGGAGTAGTCGTGACAGGAACGAATTGAACTGAAAAAGGGAAGAAAGTTTAAGTTTTAAAAAATTGAAAAGAGAGACGTGTGTCAAGAAAAAAAAGTAGATTCCTTTTAAGACGTAAGAGAATCACTTAAAGACAAACTAATTTGTGTTAAGACAAGCAGAGTTGTGGTAATAAAATAAGATTTATACAAAACAGATAAGTGGCAGGGTAAACAGAGTCATATAAAGAAGTTAAGAAAAAAGCAACTACTGGCAAGACCAAATAAAAGCAGGGAAAATCTTACAAACAAAAGCAGTAAAATAAAAATGAGTAGAGTGTATTAAAACATAATGAGTCTGGCAAATGCAAATCAAAAGGCTCAGAATTTAAAAAAAAGTGTTGAATCGACTAGGGATTTGAAGAGTAGCGGCAAGAAATCTTAAATAAAGTTTAATTTAAACGAGAAGAATGAAGAAAGTAACACAGAATCATCAAGAGAAAGAAAGTTAAAGCAAATCTAACAAATTCATGTTACGATAGAGTGGACGTAATTTGAAAATATAAGTCTTAAGCTGGGGAAAGTGATGTTAAGACGGTCCATGGCAAGTAAAGGCGAGCAAATAGAGGGTATAGATGTTTAAAATAAAACATCGACGGGAAGAGCGAGTAAAAAAGTGTTGAGAAAAGCACAGTAAAGACTGGTCAAGTTAGACAGAGTTGAATGGAGAAGTGTAGAGACAATTGCAGTCGAGTAGAGTCAAGGGAAAACAAATAGAGTCGAGCAGGAAATTTTTTTTATAATAAAATAAAAAAAAAGAGTAGAGATTAATAAAAACGTATAGAGTCGAGAAAATAGATAAAAAAAGATTATAAGTGACTAAGCTTGAATAAATATGAATCTAGTAAATGTGAGTCAAACCTGGTAAAGCAAATTAGAGTTGTGTTGAGTACGGTGTTAAAATTGATATCATTAAAATATTCACTTCAAGTCCCGGTCTGTAAGGGTTAGAAGAATGAGGACACATAAGGTAAACTCGTGTAGTTGTGGGGACACATGCAGACGGAAAAACATTGTAGCGATAGTAAAATGGTTAAGCCTTTACCCTTTAAAAATTTAATAAAATAGAGTAAAAACAAGTAAGAGCACTATATCCGGCTATGTCAAATTTTATATACCTTCACCATATATAAAAATATAGTTTAGTAAAGTAACTCCATTTCCAAAAAAAAAAAAATATTGAGGTCACAGAGAATTAAAAAATTAAAAAAAAATTTACATCAAAATGTCATCAGTTCTTAATAGGATAATCATTTTTTTTTTAAATTTTAGTGTTTTCTGAAAGATTTCTTCAAAAGCTTTTACATGATACCCATATTTTTATTTTCAAAAATATGATGCGCAATCGTAATTTTCTATGAAAAGTACCAGAGGTCCATAACTTGGAAAATATGGGCGAGAACCAATTTTTCCACTTGAAGTTTTTTTCTTATTTTTTAGCTCTCTATCGCCTTATATATTTATTTTTTTGATTGTAGTTACTTCATTGGTCCAACTGATATGGAAAAATTAAAACCAGGCGCGTGTTTTGTCCGATGTCTCGAAGGACTTTCAGCGACTTGCTGATTTTAGACAACAAAATTTTTGAAACTATGTCTGATTGATTGGCGCATTTTAATTATCTATAGCTTATCTAGTGCCTTGGTAAAGTTGATTTCAATACTAAAACGGACGGACATATGGACATCGATCAATCGACTCAGAATAAATATACTTTATGGGGTCAGAAATGGATATTGTAAAAATTACAAACGGAATGACAAGCTTCAATATACCCTTTTTCTGATTTTTGTGCTAAAGAGTATAAAAAGAAAAAAACTGTTAAACATTTTAGAGTTGAAAGTACAGAGTTTTATTTAAAAACAATTTTTCTTTAAATATAAATTAAAACACAATTGCGTACCTAATTATCATAAGCTAATTACAGTATTCGATTAATCAATTTATTCTCTTTGTATTCGCAAGCAGACAATAACGATGTGATAACAAATGATTTAAAACAATGAAAGCTGCTTCTTCCCAACCTACAACAATGTAAGTCCAATTTAGAAAAAGAAATAAAAGAAAAAAATGTTAAACTTCTATAGCATGGAAGACCTGGCAGGGTAAATCATCAGCCATTTAACAGTGATGCAGATGATGTTGAAAATAACTTACAATTCGAACATTAAAAGTTTTGTTTGTTTAAATAAAGGCAACAATATAAACAGGCAGCAGCGCTTCTACTAAACCACTTTATCTTTTCTTGTGTTTTGTTTTTATAATTTATTGTATTGCTTTTCGTTTTTGTTGTTGTTTATTCTCAATTAAGGTTTTATTTGCACGCGCATGCGTACGTGTTTTTTTTATATGTCTTGACCCAACTTTTTTCTCTAGCAATTTTTAAGTGCAATACAAATCATGCAATCAACCCACGAATAAAAAGCCACATAAAAAATGAAAACAATGTCCTGAGGTACAATAAAAATACACTCAGAGAAAATTTTATGTTCTTAAAAAAATTCTTATTGACTTATTATTGCGTTTTTCCTCTATTTATAATGAAACATCATGAGTTTCTTAAATTATTTTAAAAGAATTTATGGCAAACCTAAAATTGATGCTGGAATCCTATTTTTTAATATCTTTTTTTAAAGCTTTTTATTTTTAAATAAATTAAAATTACCGCAACCAACGTTACTAGAAGCATCCAAACTGGTAGGTAGAAAGATACTTTTTAATAAATCTGCCAATTATGGGTTTGATTCTCACATGAAGAATGTCTTTTAAATTATGGGCCACCCTTAGGTGGGACACCCTTTAATTATTTTTACTTCCTGTTACAGTGGCCATAGTGCTCCTTTCATAATCTCAAATATCTATCTTGAACGATTTTAAATATTTAAAAAAATTATCAAAAATCTTGCATCTTTTGAGTCACCCTGTACTTTTTAATTTTATGATTTCTGTTATAGCACAAATAGTGGCAAACACTATAAAATGTACATCTCGATCAGTTTTAAGGATAGGGATATCTTAGTTAAAACTTCTACCTTTGGGGACACCCTTTAGTTCTTATTTTTCTTAAAATTCATATTGTAACGAACTTAGTACTAAATAACCTCACATATCCGCCGAATATTGAAATTTCTCTTAGAGCATTTTAAAGGCTGCGAATCACGTCTTTTATTCCAGGCAGAATCCCACTATTTCGCCCCTTGTTCGTCTGTGAATAGAAATATGAATTGCGTGATTAGGAATCTGTCGTTGCTAAAAGAAATTCATTGAGCTTAATGGAAAAATTAAGTTTTTGTAATCGCGTATTTATTTATGGTCGCACTTGAGTGTAATGTGATCAAGTTTCCAAGGTTTTAGTTTTCCACAAGCAGCCAAAATTCTCATACAGCAAAAAAATTAACTGACTTTAGGGGAAAAAGCGAAAATGTTTTCTTTCGCAACGTAATAAAGTGTTACCCTCCAAAGCATAATTTGCGAACCACGATTATTTGTCTTAAAAAATCATGATTTAGTTAAGCAATGCAATGGATGACAGAATCCTTCATCCAAATTGCCGGCTCATTAACAGTAAATACTCTTAATGACACAACAAGTTTGCAGATACAGACAAAATCGAAGAAGAAAACGCTGCTGCAGGGTGTGACGATGCAATTGTAAAAAGATTTAAGAGAAGATCGCACGATTGACGCAAAACATAAATTCTTGATAAATTTTATATGCCAATTGGATGATTTCACAATTCGTTGTCCCATACGACAATCTAGAACAAAATTGTGTTGATTTGCCGCAGAAGGAATTCAACTCTGGAGTGGCAGTCATGTGAACGGTTGATAGATAACCAGACGTCAATAAAAATTTTTATTGTGTTATCGTGCGTCAATCACAGAAGACAATTGAAGCCAATAGTTTGGTTTTTATAATCAAATTTTTTCGTGTGATTCTACGTTCAACATTTCTTTTCGTAAGTAAAATAAATTTTAGTTATTCTACCAATCGTGTGACTGCAGTGCAAAAATTATTGACAAACAAATTTATATAAAATGAGGCAATAATGTGAACTCACAGAATTTGATAGGGACAATTTATTTATTGTAAAAATATGCACTCAAAAAAATCGAGAAATTGGTGCTTTGCGACAATCGTAAGATCCTACCTTTAGCGATATAACTTTGAGATATATTGTTCTTTCTGACCCAGCTGCTTCGCGGTATGTTGATTTCTCTTGAAACTTATGCTCCTTTTCCATAAGCGAAAGAAAAATATTACCTGGTAATTAATTCGCTTTAAAAAGTTCTCAGGGAAGCATTTTAATAATAGTGATTTATATTCCATCTAAAATCGAAATTGTATTCATGACGCATAAATAACTACGACCCTCTCTTAGATTGCGCTCACACCAGAAGAGAAAAACAAGAAAGAAAAAATTTCTGTCTAAAAATTTATCGTAAAGTCAAATTGTTTATGACAAATGCCTGTTAAGATACTAAGATTTTTAGACGTATTCTAGTGAATAAAGCTTTGTCTATAACTTAATAAAATTTGACGGCTTTTCTTTTATGTCCTTATTTATTTAAAATCTTAAAAATTTCTAACCAATAACTCAAGTTTATAACTCTAAAAATTGTATTGTTTTTAATTTCGTTTGTTGTATCAAATCTTCTGGTTGTTAAATCAAAAGTTTGTTGAACCATTTAACTGCTAAATTCCAAAGTAAAGTTAAAAAAAGAGCTTTTAAAAACATTAAAACACTTTGTCATGAATTACATGCCATTAAAAAAACAATGTTTTCTTCATCTTGCGATTATGTATTGATGGCATTAAATTCATGGTAAAAGTAGAAAAAATTCAAACATAAAATATTTTATTAAAGTCTTTGAGATGTATGCGCAGGCAAATGTATGAAAATAGCAACAGTAAAAATTCATAAAAAACTACTAATTTTCTTTATAACATCTTTACGATGATAGAAAAAATTAAAAAAAATAGTGAATGTCTCGAATACTCTAAAGCAGAACTTTAAACAAAATTATTGCTTTAAACGAAATACTATTGATGGTTACTGAAAATATAATGACCGAAGGCTTAAAATTCCCCTGAATCTTCACCCACCTAGGAATCTGAAAATGAAAATTTCCTACGTTACTCTCCAGACAACAAATACAGCATTATTGTGATGTGATTTTCGATCGTTGTTGGTACGAATTATTGCATCTGAGGCTTAAGTTACCTGATTACGATGCAGTGATATTTCACTTGTTGTTCACTTTCGGGGCGGAGACAAAAGTGCGACCAAAACTCTTAGGAAATATTCTTATTAAAAAATTTGGCGTAAGAGCTTTTTGCTACGGTTGCAAAAAGACCTTGAACACTTGTAAATAATCTCTACCCACCTTAAAATCTGCAGTTTTATAGCTGACTTTTCTTCTCGAAGTACATCTTTGCTTAAATCTCTAAAACAATGGAGAAGAGAAAATTTAATAACTGGTTAGAAAACGATTCATTGGAACTTCTCTCATATTATTCTGCTAAATATAAGTCATATTGTTTACCGAATGACTGCTTTAATGTATCTGTAAAGAAAGAAGAAAATATCTCAAAATTCATTCTATTGTGACAGGAAACTCATGCAATTCATTGCTGCAAGTTTTTACCTCGAGCGCTTGGCTAAACCTGTTATGCCTGATCTTAACAGTTTGCAGATAGAACTGAAGCGGTTGATGGCTACATTTTTCGTCGTAACTATTCGGTTAAACTTATTGGTCTTTTTCATAAGAATTTCACAACGATAAAATAAATGCAGTAAATTCTTTTGCTCGTCTGAGCCCTTGCAAATCATTCCAGTGACAAGAAAAGTTTGAATCTTTCCCAAAACTGTTTTTGTCTTTCTGCAGCCAATAAATAAACGTACCGAGGAAGGTTTCTCTCTTCCAACCAACCTAAGCTGGCCTTCTTTTTTAGCTAAACTGTTAGGCTGAGCATATTAAATATGTCTTTCAAGGCGAGACACACAACTCAGGGCCAGTCTCACGTGAGTTATAAATTCATTAAGATGTTTCACAGAGTCATAGAGGAGATATCAAACTCTATCCAAGAGGTTGCTGGCGCATAACTTAAACAAATGCAAATTAGAAAATCATACTAGAAACTCTTAAAATATCTATGGGTTGCTGGTGTAAAAATCAGTGGCAGAAATGGGGAGTGGCATATACTACTTCAAGTCCATGTTTACAAAAACTAAGATCTTATAAAAGCTGGAAAGCAAAGTTCTGGTGCTTTTTTTACTGAAGAACCCACTCTCTTAACTCTACTGCCTCTAGGGTATATAAAGGTTTAAGACGCCTGCGCGTGCAGATGCCTGAAACTAAAAGAATCGCATTCTGACCAATGGAATAATAGTAATACAACCGAAAGCTATTGTACCACTAACCGTGGATAAGCAGTCCCTTTTAAAAAGTGATGGTCCTTCGAATCAAGTTCTTAAGTTGCTACTTGGGTTTGGTATGCATTTTGTAGGCGCTATTAAACGTATTTTATTTTTCCAGTGGTAAAGTCAGGTTAGGAGTCTGATGGCCAGGTACCAATGTTAAATATGTATTAAAGTTGGACTGAAAATCTGTAGTCGTAAGAGTAGTAGCCAAGTTAGAATGATTTCCAAAAGAATTTTTTATTGCTTTTTAAGGTTCTAAGAATGTTAAACTGTTATCCTAAAATGTTAAAAGCATTCTTTTAGAGACTGCAACAGTATTAATATTGCAAACAATTTCAACAGCAATTTTAATAGGAAACGAAATAAAATGTTTTAGTGTTTAAGATGTTTTTGATTGTTTTGTTTTTTTTTTCTTTTTTGTCTTATTCCTCATTTCAAGACAATTCATTGTGTTGTATTCCTGCTGTGTTGGCAATTTTATATTTTAGCTGAAACACATTGCTGCCTATGCAGTTGTTATTTCTGCTGCTGCTGCTTTTGCTGCTAAATTCTATTTCTTATTTCATTTTAATGCGTATTATTGCTGTTGTCATTATTGTTTAAGTTGTAGTTCTTGTTGCAGTTGTCGATTTTATGGACTTTATCTGTTGCAGATTATTTTTCAATGTGATTTTCTTAAATTTTGATTTCTTTTTTACAATAACAAGATTATGGCAACAATCAACAATAAATACAATGACTACAACGATGACTATAACTACAACTAAAAAATAAAATAAAACTAAGACTATAACTATGACTATGATTATAACTGTGACTATAAAAGCAGCACTTACATTAAGAATAAAAGTTGTTGATGACAATGTCAGCATGGAGGTATGACGGTGAAGAGTATATTGTCAATACCATAAATGTAAACATTCAACAACTAAATAGATTTATTAAAAGAAGAAAATATTTTATTTATGTTTTTTTTTTTGTTTTTACCCCTTTTTCAATTGTGCTGACTGTCATTGTTGCCAAAAGTAGTTGAATTTTAGAAATTTATTCAAAACTTTTTGAATTAATTTTAAATTAGCTGATTATATTTTTTGTGACATTTTTTGAACAATTGCAAGCAAAAGAACAACCTGATTTTTATGTCTTTTTTTTAGGCCTGAAATTGCTGCGTTTTCCAGTTTAGGAAATATTTAGTACGAGTATTTCTGCATTAAAGGCAGTTTTTAATTTAACTGTCAAGAGGCAACTAAGCACCTCATAAAAGGGAAGTACCAGCAGATCTGGTGTTTGATTTTTAATATGTCAAAATCATTTTATTTTAGTTGAAGGTTTTCTTATGTTTTTAAAAAAATTTCTAGAAACTTTATCCCTGTGGCGTACTAAAGACCTGGGACCTTTTTAAAAGTTTGTTATAACAAATGTACGCTAAAGATAAATAAGGTCCCAAGATCTTTTAGAATCTATTGTCCACATTACAAATGACAGAATGGGCAAGGCCTCCAAATCTAAAATTCAATAACAAAAATGGATGATTCCATAAAGATGTGTTAATGACATGGATGGCCTTATCCTTTAAGCTACTAAAGACAGGCAGTTGAAATTACCCAGGGTTTATGTAAAAATTGAACCTTCTGTTAAAAGATTATAAAATAGAAATTATAGGGTGACCCACAGAAGATGTTATTGCTACTTATATGGACCTTTTTCGAACCGTAATAAACAGACACTTGAGATTTACATATAAAGAAAATTGTAGCATCTGCTATAGAAAAAAGTTATAAGAATGTAAAATTAAAATTTATAGGATGTCCCATATAAATGGAAGTAGTAGTACATGGCCTTATATTGTAATACGAATTTTGTCTCGTTAAATTCATATCTTTCTCGTAGATTTTATTTAATCTTTTAAGTACTTTTTGGAAAAAATACTTTTAATCAAAAAAGTACCTTATAGGTAATGACTTTGAAAACGGAGTAATAGCAAAAACCATTTCTTTAACAAGAGCAACTAAAAATAAAAAGCAAATTTTCCAATCAGAAACTTTCGAAAAAAATACACTTACCTTTTCTCTTCGATTTTTTTCTTGAGTTTATATGTAAATAAAATAAATTAATGTAGTTTTATATTGTCTGCTTGATGGACTGAATGTGGTTTTAAATTCTTTATTTATTGGCGACGTATTCTTCGTTTAAGACTTAGAGCAAAATATTTTAAATAATTTATTTTGTAATTTTTCAAATGTTCTACAAAACTCGCATTGCGTAATATTGTAACAGCTGTATGCAAATACATTTTTATTTGCTTTTAACAACATTATTAAAATTTGTAATTTTGTTGTTTGAATTGTTGCTAATGTTTTTCACCAGCAAATTTTTCTCTTTAATCTATTAAAAAAAACAACCTTTGTGTTTAAAAAATCCAGTAGAAAACAAACTCACTTCAAAAAACAAAAATATATTAACAGATGACAGTTGTAAGAAGTTCTTAAGTGTGAGAGAGATTATCTTATGCATCTAAAAGTGAGGACTTGAGAAAATCTCTGTGTCTGTTTATTTAGTTATTTTATTAAAAATATTTACATAAAGACTGTTTTGCATTTAACAAGAGCATTGTTGTTTGCTTTTTTTTCATTTCTACAACAATATTTGTTTTGCGCAAATGTTGCTAAATTTGTTTTGACAAGTTGTTGGAAATGTAAACTTACGATGTTAATAAAGCTAAAACATGTTGATGATGTTGTAAATGTTTGAGAAGGGAAAAGAGCATAAATTACTTAAATATATTTTAAAAAGAAATTGTACAAAATTATGCTTCAAGCATATATTACAAAGAGACAAATATTATTAAGATCTATTCTGATCCGCTATAGAACTTTGTGGAAACAAAATCATTCAATCACATGCGAGTAAATTTAAAGCGACTTTTAAGCCTTGTAATTTTGCTACTTAAAAGATTTGGAGCAAGTAAACTTTTCGTACGATCAATGGACAATACAAGATAATTAATTGACTATTGGTCTAACTCGAACTCGTATGTTAAACTCGTATATTTTTAATGTTGCGTATGATTAATATTATTTTAATCGGTGCAATTAAATATTAATCATACGCGTTAAATTTCCAAGTCCATATTTAAAACAAGCAATTTCTTCAGTGCTTCAGCGGGCTTCATCGTGCCTCTTACTATGAAATTTTTAATGGCATTAGAATTTTTACATTTCGCTTTTAAATATCAATACTTGATATTTGTTATTGTGATTGTTTGTGCTATTTTATATAATAAACAAACAACAAAACGTATGCAGCGAACGTACACAAGCCAAATGAAAAAACTTGGATTAAAGTTCAAGCCATACCATTATGCTTACCCCGCTAACTTCACTACATCTCTTACCAATATGCAAACATTTTATGAACTAGTTT
Organism: Cistogaster globosa; assembly: GCA_937654795.1. Taxonomy (NCBI): domain Eukaryota; kingdom Metazoa; phylum Arthropoda; class Insecta; order Diptera; family Tachinidae; genus Cistogaster; species Cistogaster globosa. The sequence continues at coordinate 8,664,420 of OW569407.1, forward strand.
TATGCAAAATGCCCTACTGTAAAATGACACTAAGAAAAAATCGAATTAATTTATAACCACTAGCAGTTACTAAAGCTGATGAATGAATTAAGGCTGAAACAGGTATAAGAGCTGAAATTGCAGAGGGTAATCAAGAAAAAAATAGTTGAAAAATAAATTTTTCAACAAATTTCCTTTTTAAAATAGTTCCGTCAAAAAGAGTGTTTTTTAAAAAAAGATCTTAAGAACAGGACCCTCTTGAAGTAAACATTTTAAAAAAATTTTGCCTTAAAAATCATCTTTCGAAAAAAGCACTTATTAAAAAATTATTAAACAGGATAATTAAAAAAAGTACTTTTAAAAATACTAAAAACCCAACCGTAAAAATTACTTCAGACTTAAAAAAAATTGGCTTCCATTTAACAACACCTTATAATGAATTGCGTTGCTCCGTTTGGAAAGAATTAGGATAGAGATGAAGCTTTCTTAAATAGCTTTGGAAAAGTGTTGTAGCTATTTTTATGGTAAATAAAATCTACTAAAAAGAGCTTTGTGATATTTTTAAATAAGAATTAAAGCATTATCACATCATGGGTAGATAATGTGCAACGGCAAAAAACCTCCAAGAATTATAAGGTTTAAAAAGAAAAACAAAAAAAAAATTTAAAAAAAAGACTCGATAAAAAGGGGAATATTTACGATTTCAAGAAGTACCTTTACAAAAGCAGAAAATCGTTGCAAAAATTAATTTTAATGAAAAAGAAAAAAAACTTTAAATAAAATCCCTTAAATTAAAATGGTTTCTAACAAGTGCTTTTTAATATTTACCCATAAAAACAAGAACTTTAAAAAACGCCACCTTAAAAGTACCATAAAAATAACTCCTTTCTAAAAAAGTACCTTTTAAAGCTAGATGCAACTAAAAAAATAATTTTGCTTATAAAAATATCTTTAAAATTTTTTCTTTAAAATTACTTGATTCCAAAAGTAACTTTTAAAAAAGTACCTTTAAAAAAGTACCTTTAGGAGTAATATTTTTTTAAAGTACCATTCACAAGAATTTTTTTAAAGAAAATGATTTAAAAAAGAAAATTAATTTAAAATTAGTACCTTTTCTTACAAGGAATCTCAACAAGGATACCTTGTATTAAAACTTGCCTCTAAAAACAGGTTCTGAAAAATTTCCTTTTTAAAAATATACTTATTTAAGTACGTCGTATTCGAATAAAGTACCCTTTAAAAAAATTTTTTTAACATGTTTATTTCTATAGAATTTTTTTCTGAAATTTTTGCTTGGGTCGAAAAAAATTCCAATAATCGATGTTTGGTCGAAATTAATTAGTACAACAAAAACAAGTTCTATAAGAACTGCAACAATAATAATAACAAACAATGTAAATATACAATAACATTTTATTAACAAGTTATTTATTTATTTATTTTTCTTTTTGCCAAAACTTAAGATTATTTTGTAGTCTTGATTGTTTGCAATTTTATTTACGTTTTCTTATAAAATTGTTGTTCTTCTTGTAGAAGAATTTTAAACTTTTTTATCTTACTTTGCCATTTATAGTATCAAGTATTTAAAACTTACAGACCTAATTTTTGTTTAAAGATCTATAACTAAAAATTAAAGAAGAAATAAATAAAATAAAATATTTATTTATTGTTATTTACAGTTTGATAAACAAGATAAGACATATGAAATAAACAATTCTTGTTTTTTTAAGGTAAATTAGTATTAAAGGATACCACAAACTGTAAACATTCCTTATTTTATGGGTTTTAAAAAGAAAATTTGATAAAAAATAAAATTTTAAAATATTATTTAAAATAAATCTTCAGGAAAATGTTAACAAAAAATAAAATAATTGAAATTTGTTTTTCTTTTTTTTTCTAATTTTTTATTTTATTTATGTTACTGAAATAAAATTTTAATAATATATGTAAGCAATTTTGGCAGCCCCTGTCTGTGATTTGTTAAAAAAAATTCTCTTAATTAAAAAAATTCTAAAAAAATATTAGAATCACAAATAATAACTTATTCGATTTATTTTTAACGAATATGCGAAAAAATTCAAAACTGCATAATTAATAATTTCTTAAAAAATAATAAAGATTTAAGCAACAAAATTTAATTTTTCTACTAATTCTAGTCGATTATTCGTAAAATATTAAAATAACATCATTTAAGATACTTTAGCAAAAAAAAAAAAAAAAAAACAGTTATCAATTAACAGTTTCTAAATCATTATTATAAAAATTTGTTAGCAAAATTAGTTAAGAGGGGATCAATAAAAAATTATTCGAATAATTTTATTTAACTAAACGAATACTTAATAAAATTTAAAAAGTGATCTAGATATTACAAATAATATTATTCGTTAAAAAATATTAACAAAAGTAGTAAACATTTGATCAATAAAAATTTACTCAAATAATTTTCAAAGATTAATCAAATCAACATTTTAAATAATTTATGAACAAACTAAGTTAAGATTTGATCAATATATTACTAAAATATTTCTTAATACAAAAATTGTTCGTTTTGTATATATAACTTCAGCAACATAATTTTATTCGAATAAAACTTAATCAAAAATAAATAAAAATTATTCGATTAATCGCACTAATTCGTTAAATAATATATAATTTTAAACAAAATTAAATCAAATTTTTATGTTTTCGAATAATCGAATACTCGAATAAATTTTGAAAACTAACAAACAGCATAATAAACTTAAAGAATTTATTTCTCAAAAAATAATTACCCAACTATTTGTTAAAATTTTCTTAGAAATTTGTCTTAGGGATTGATTTCTTCTTTGAAATCCCAAACAAAAAATTCTAAAAGTTTAAAATATCAAGGAAAATTGTCGAATATTTCAAGAATATACGGTTAATTGAAAACTTTTTTATTTGAAACAATTTTAATTTTTTTTTTTTAATAAAATTTCTTCAGAAATTTTTCATCAAGAATTTTTTTAAATTTGTTTCCTAAACATAAAAGTAAAATCTTTTATTGAAATATTGTAAGATGCTATAATTAAGTAGAATTTTTCAAGTGCGAATAAAATTTCAATCGATTAATATTGTCGAATAATCGAATATCAGAATTAAATTTTTCATAATCGCTTCAGCGTTAAGAAAAAAAAAACCAAAACAAATTTTAGTGTCTTTGTTTTAAGTAGAAAAATGCATAAGTAATTTGATTTTTATATTTCTCGATTATTCGTTTTTGTTTAATATAACATTCGAATATTTTAAAGTCGACATAATATAATTTAGTTTTTTTAAATATTATGTCATTTTGATTTGGCTTTAAGATTTATAAATTTAAAAATTGAAAAGTTTATAAAAATATTTCTTCAATTTCTTAACGTTTTGAATAACAATTAATTTTTGTTGATATCTTTAACACAAGTTTCCTTCCAGCAGCTCAGCTTAACGTGCTGTTTATTTCAGTGAAAAAAAATCAAAATAAAATGATTGCCCTTGCAGGCAGCATATTAATTAAAGCAAATCATGTTTGCTTTTCTTACGTTCCTTTTTATCATTAATTTTAAATATGACGCTTGCCAAGAAGACCACTTGCTGCTTTGATTAGTTGAAAATGAAAAACAAAAGAAAAAAAAAACAAAATAAAAATCCTCCAGCCGGGAATCTTGTTGTACAAAATGTACATCTTCACTTTACAACACACCCATGGATTTGGGAGGTACACGCAACAAGCCATGTAATTGATTTTAATTATCAGGTAAACAAAGCTTCAAATAAAAAATTTTTTTTTAATGTTTTTTTAAAACGTTGTAGTTGAAGAAGTAATTATAAGTTAAAGAAGAACAGATATCTGATATTAAAAAAATAAAAAATATTACAAGAAATATTTATATGACATTTTTTTTCCGAAGGAGATGTTGCTAAAATTACTTGTTTTATAAAAAGAAATCGCAATTAGTTGGATTAGAAAATTAAGTGTTTAATTAAAGATTCTAAGGATGTTAAAAGGAAATTTAATTTTGTTTAAGAAATAAAATTTAAATAACCAAATAGTTGAAAGTTTCAGAAAATCGCCAAAACCAGTTGTTCTATTTTTAAATTTTATAAGAAAAAATTTTGTCAAGTAAATTAAGCTGGCAGTAGGATGCCGAACATAACACTGACAATTTAAATGTTGCCGTTTTTATATAATCCAATGCCTGCCAGAAAAAAAAAACACTTTATTTTCCACTAACCAAAGCTTTTTAATTAAACTAAATCCTCTTCTTATATTAACAGTTTTCGGCGACTCAAAACTTTTTTTCAGAATTTTCGTTAACTAATTGAGAATTTCTTTACTAAAGTTTATTAATCGATTTTTTTCAATTTCTTTTCTCACCTGGTTAGTTTTTTTTAGCATAAGTGTAGCCTTAAGATATAAAAAATAACATAACTACAACAACAACAACCATTTAAAAATTTATAATAAAATTTTTAACAAATGAAAAACTTCCAACAATTCTAATTCCAGAAAGTGACCAAGAGCCGGAGCTGTTTTCCTACAAATAAAATTATTCTCAGAGAATCCATTAAAAATGGGGAAAAAGCTTTCATAATAAATCATCTTTGTTTTATAGTTAAACTTATTTTATATCATAGTAAATAATATCATAAATTTCTATTTATAATTCTCATACGCTTTATTACTGAAATACTGATTAATTCAGTGAAATAGTTCTAATTACTTACAAAGTCTGAGTGCTATGATAATTAAGTAGAAAGCATTTAACACTTGGAAGCCAACATTTGACTTCTAGCCGCTAAAATAAAGTCTGACTTCCTGCGCCAGTTGCACGTAGTTCGTCATAAATGCAAAAAAACAAACAGCGACATATCAAAATTAATTCTTTGGTCCGTGAAAACTATTTAACTGTGTTTCTCCTAAAAATAAACAGTGTTAAATGAGTTGTTACTTTTACCAGTAGCAAGTGCAAACTTATGAGAAGATAGTTTACGAGCTGTTCGGTGATTGTGATGGTAGCTGTGTCTGCGTTTTTGTTAAAACAAACGATCATGAGCTCAAATCCCTACTGAGAAGGTTTAAAGTACAAACAAAAATTTTCCCTAATAAGAAGACACGGTAGATGAGTTATTAGTAGGAAAGCAGAATTTCAAAACTGCCGGAGATTCAATTATATAAGAAATGTCTTTGTAGCTGTAATAGATAGGATACGAAGGAGGTTATATAAGTAGTTAAACGTAAAAAGAAACATGGCGGTCATGGCAAACCGGGTTGAAAAGAGCCAGCCTCTTACAGAAAATATAACGATTTTGCGTTTCGCTTGAGCCACACCGTATTTATGGTTCAGACAGCTACGCAGGCTAAAAGCATTGCATAGTTCGAATTACAAAATATTGTAGCGTGGTTGGCAGCGTAAATATCTGCACATGTTTAGTAAACCCAAGATCATAGCCGAAGCCACTCGGATGCTGGCGAAGTAAGAGACTCATGTCTCCCAAATAAAATATTTTCTCCAGCATCACAACGTGGGATTTAGAAGCCAGCGTAAGTTTATTAAAAATTACACAGTGATCCAAAATCAAATAAATTCCGGATAGGAAAAGGATGGGCTAATCGCGAACGAAATTTGACATTATCCATAACAAAACCTTGGAAGATTTTTTTAAGTTCAGTGCGAGATTTTATTTATTAAAAGTTTTTGTTTTTGGAACGCTGTCTAACAAGGAAAGATCATTGAAAATTTAATTTTCTTATAGTCGAGGAATTCATTTTCGATATTTAGTTGTACCTAAAACTGACGCTAGATGGCGCTGCAAACCCTTTTGGACTTCAGAGTAATTTCTTGCTAATTTAACTCTAGGAAAGTTTTCTAAATAAGACTTTCGTATATGAAGAACTGTAGAGCATATTTCCCAGTTGCCAAAAAGACTTCAATTATATTTAATTATGACAAAATATAACTTCTTCTGGCAGCTTTTATTTATTAACATCTAAGAGCTATATTTTCCTAAGCTTGAATCATCCATCTCGATTATTTATTTAAAACTAAATTATTTTTGAAGCACTTCCACTTTTTATCTTGTTTCCTATTTTATTTTAAACCATTCCTTTGGTTTTTAAAATAAACAAATAACTGCCACTTTTTTTTTAATATTATCGTTGTGTTGGTGCTTAATAATGTTAAAATCATTTAAGTTGTAAATCATATTTATATCTTTTTAATGCGATTTAATAATTTACGCTTGAGTACTAAACATGAAGCTTAAATATAAAAATAAATACAAAAATTTAATCTTTCCTTTATAACGAGCTAAAATGCTAATAAGTATGTTTAAAGAAAAAACGAAAGAAAAAAACGAAAGAAAAATGGTTGAAAAGCTTATTTTCAGGGATGGAAGTTTGACACGTTTTTTTCGTTTTGCTAGAAGACATTTTTTTAAGATTAGATGTTTGCCTTATTTAGCAAAATATGAATAGACTCTGAGTTAGATCCTCGTAAACTTACTTTTTATTTTTGATTTAAATGAAGGACTAACATTTTTTTATTTATTTTTTATTATTCTTCACAAATGTAAAAAACTTCATCACTGTTTAGCCAGTTTTACTTTAGTACCGCTGCAGGTTATGATAGTATTTTCAAAATCTATTTGTTGCTCTTCGATTTCCGGTTATCCTCCCTACACGTTTAGTCTCCTGCAGATTTTTTACCACTCAGTTTGTTAAACTCCCCACTGTGCAGTGTTTGTTGTAACACATGGACCCCACAATTTTAGAGACATTTTGCGAACTGCTTCTTCTACTTGCTTTTAGGGATCAATTGTTCTTTGGCAAGATATTGACAACTCAAACTCTAAAGTCTACATAATCAGATTGACTAATCTGTGGTCCTGTCGGTTTACATTGGTCTGCAAGAATGTTTAAAGCTTTTAATAATTTAAAGTTTAATATCCGACTCGAATATTAAAAACTACTCCTGGAAATTGTTTCAAGTGTAATAAGATCATTTTCTCATTTTATTGAACACGATTTCAAGACATTAAATTTAATTTTTTTTAATAGTTAACCCATTAAGAAGATAATGAAAAAAGGACAACGGATGATAGTTTTTTGTGACACTTGACATATTCCTATCAATTCTATGATCAAACGGTTTAAAATTACTAGGCCTTGAATTTCTATAAAGCAAAGTATGAATTTAACATTAACTTAAGCTCAAATAGCATTTGAAATGATCTTTAACCATTTAAGTATTTGACATGAAGTCTTAACATCATCTTTTTATCCTTTTTTTTTTTTGGTTATTTTCCTTTGCTGATATGTTTTCTTTAACTTGTATTTATTTCAATTCTATTTATGTCAATTTATACTTGTACCATGAATTATTCAACTATAATTCACTTAAGTGACAGCAATATACTGAAACGTAAAAGAAAACAGTAGGAGACTTTATTATTATAATTTTTTTTTATGTGTAAAGAAAATAAATTTAAGTGTCACAAAAAACACAAGAAAATGCGTTGGAAGAATGTTATTATTTATTTTATTTTCTTATTTTTATTCTGTAAATAATTTCGTCAGGTGGAGTTTTCTATCAGACTTGATTGCTGCTATATTTTTTGAAAAGTGGTACAATCCCATCAGCCTTATTAGCGCGTTTTCTACTTGGATCAGGTATTTTACTATTTTATTCAAAAGCGATATTTAATTCATTTCTACTTCTTAACAGATCCTTGGATAACTAAAACGAAATGTAAGAATCTGAAAACGTGCATAATCTTGATATCGACACTTAGTATCATAACGATCAAGGAGCGTAAAAAGTATACGCTAACGGCATCGATACTATAAGACGCATATTGCGAGAAGTAATAGCTGCCTTCAAAAATATCGATATTTGATGGGTGACTCTACGAAAACACAAGGTTGAAGTGGTAGCAGACTTTATTTATCTTGTTATTGCCAAACGATAAAACGGAGAGTTAAGACGAAAAAATAGGGCCAATTTCTTGCTCTCTACAAGACTCTCTTATTACTTGTGCTGTTATGTACAGCCGAGTTATAAGTTATTGGGCACGAACATAAAGTTATTCTTCAGGTGTTTGATAGAAACATTCTTGAATGGATTTATGAATCGACTAGCTTAAATGGAGAATATCTGCATCGTACTGATCATGAGCTCTGTGACGAAATCAATACAGAAAAACGTGTTAAACTGTAAAGGCTACGTTGGCTTGGAAATATTGTGGCCCAGCAAGAATAACACTCGCATATTATTTAGAGAATAATCAAAACTAATACACTCATAATATTGCATTAACCAATTTTCAATAATTTTATATTGAACAGAGTTGTCGTTGTAGTGTATTCGATATCATTACGAAATAATTTTTTAGTAGGCTTAATATTTTTTTTTGTTAAAAAAGAAGCCTATAAAATATTTTGTTATTTTATCTGTTGCAAAAATCAGGCAAAATTTGATTTAATATTTTGAAAAAAATATCAGTGGCAACACTGTTTACACAAATTTTGGAAAAAAATTTTATACCACGGGACTTAAAACTGTGATAGAAAATTAGTTCTAATCAATGAGTGATATTTCGCCCAACAGTTAAATGAATAACAGAAATCATTCTGGTAGTGAAAAGAATTAAAAGCCAACCCTACTTCAAATAAAAAAAAATTCTAAAACCAGTGATATAAATTCTTCCAACTCTTTGTTACCATCTCATAACTAAAACGAAAATTTTATTTTTAAAAGACACAATTTTCCTTTAATCCAACTTTTATTTTAGAATCTTCTTCCCATTAACTTTTGCAAATGCGAGGGTTATGCCATATAAATATAGAGAGTATTTGTAATAACACAATATTAGATTATGATAACATTTCTTTAAGTTTTAAAAAAGGAATGGTAAAAGCAAGAGTAAAAATTGAAAAAAAACGTGTCTATAGAAATTACAATGTTGCGAGTAGTATTTGCGTTTATTTTGTCGTGTAAGATTTTGCTAAACTACAACCTAAAGGAACCACACACAAAATATTATTAAAAAACTTGGATATTGGTTAAATGGCCGTTTAAAAAGCTGACATGATTTCAGGAGAATTTTACCAAAATTGTTTTCCTTACCCAGACATTCTCGCACCACCCTCCTACTTCGGTAATTCGGTTTTATTATCCCCCTAATAAAAAAATAAAGCAAATTGCATTTGGCTTAAATCCATAGCATAATTTAATTAATTCATTTTATAACTTCTGCAATAACAATCAAAATAAAAGGCAGCAATAAAATGAAAAGAAGAAACATTAAAGAAGTTATACATAAGAAGGACTCCTTCATTTTATAGCTGCCATACACACAGTCAGCTCCCATATTTGTATAAAATAAAAAATAAAACATTTTGTTTTTTATTTCTTCTATTATCGAATTTGTTTAATCTTATTCCTCGCATATTAATATTTTAGGTTTTAAAGCAACTTAAATCTTAAATTTTATTTCTTTAATTTCAAAATATGGACTCTTAGAAACAAAATGAGACGATCGAAATTTTTAAATTACGCTTGCTACACACAATACTGAAGAAACTGAGTGTTTAATTCCTTCCAAAGAACTAAAAAGATATGAACGAAATAGCACTTGAATAATTTCTTGTTAATTTTTTTTATATTTACAACTAAATGAGGATTCTCTGTTAAAAACTTTAATTTTTGTGTATTTTAACACTCATGTGTATTAAACTTTATGAACGATTTTAGATTAATTAATAATATAAGCGTTTTTTATATATGTAGGAATTTTTTAAAAAGAACACTTGTTCTTTCAATATAACTTTTCCATGAAAATATTAAAATCAAAAATTGTCAGAGGAATAGCGTACTAAGAGAATCCTGAAAATTAATTTTTCTGAACAACGAAAAAAAACGCAAATTTTAAAAAAATTAAAAAAAAAAATAGTTTTGAATAGAAAAACAAAAAAATTTATGAAAATTAAATTTCGACGAATCCTGAAACAAATTTGTCACCCAAAATAAGCGTCTTGAATAAGAATACAAATTATGAAAATCCTGTTAAATATTCAATTTATCTCTAATTTTAGCTTAGAAATAATATTTCCTTAAGAAATGGAAATTAAAAAAAACAAAAACATAAAAAAACGCACTTTAAGTAGAAAAAATTTTTTTTATTAATTTTTCTTTAAAATTTCAAACAAAATTTGCTAAAACATAACTCGGAGATAAACTTAAAAAGTATAAAAATTAAATTAAACACAAGAACCTTAATTTTTAAATTAAAATTCAATAGAACAACAAAATTTTTTAAACCGTTAAAAAACGTCAAGATAATTAAAAATTTGTTGTTCAGAAAAAAATTTTAAAAGTAACACCACACAGACTTAACTTGAATTACACATAGTGGACTCCGTAACATGTGTGCACCACCCTTTAATTTATAATTAAGTTAAAAACTAACTTTCTTTTTATTAAAATTTTAAATGTTTTGTCTACTGCGGTATAAACGATGAGTTAATACAAGAAAAATGATGTCCTTTACATTTTAATTTAATGTATTTTGATGAATTATTTATTATATTTAAGACTCAAACAGTCTTGCTAGTACAGTTCAAAATAGAAGTTAATATAGGCAAAAATTACGTTTTGTATATAACTAGATGACCCGTGCGAATATTTCGCAGCGTTAGTTGTCATTTTTGTAAGATAATAGAAATTTTAGTAACTTCAATACATTTTATTTAAAGTATAAAAATATTAGAAATCATAATATATCATACATATTTACATGCATACACACATATGTTTAAATGCTTTTATAATACTTCTTTGAATACAATGTTAGAGGTAATGACATGATCATCGTTAACTTTTTGCCCGTACGAATCCCTAATACAAACAATAATATCTTTAAACGTATGCACTAGAGAAAAAGCCACGTATAACTGTCCATGTGAAAAGACTGGTTCTGGTATATACAATCCTTCCTTTTGAAGGGTTTGACCTTGTGTTTTGTTTATTGTCATAGCAAAAGCAACTTTCAGAGGGAATTGTTTTCGTGTCATTCGGAAAGGCACAGTTGGATCAGAAGGTGTAAGGTTGATTCGGGGTATGAGTACAGTTTTATCGGTATGAATAATTTTTGCTGATATTACTTGTTTTTATCAAAATGCACGTTATTTCTATTCTTAATGTGCACGTAATATGCATATTATATATAACTGACTTAGTAAATAGCGGTATTGTCAGAATGGATTTTAATACACACTGTATTATTTAGAACTTCGTTACCACACTTGAACAAAAATATATAATCATAATGACAACAGTATTATCATGCAGATGCGACCCTGTATTACCATACTTGAACAAAAACATGACGGTATTATCATGCAGTTCTATATAAAATATAATTTTTGTCAATGAAAATATTAATTTTTCAATTTCTAATTATTTTTCGTAATTAGTCTTAGAAATAAGCTTTAAAATTAGATATCATTCATTTAATTTAATGCAGTGGTATGGGAGATATTTGCAACCGACAAAAAAAAAGTGCTTTAGAAATAATATATATTGTTGCGAAGATGCTTTATTTAAGTCATAAAAAGAAATAAAAATAATTGTCACCAAGAAAGTAAAACGAAATGACCTATTGTGTATGTTTACAACGCCAGAAGTTTCTACAAAAACTTCATAATCATAAAACAAAAACAACTAACATAAAGCTATAAAAATAAACGCAACACACAACTACACACACACACCTACATAACGATTAATAAAAATAGACAGCTTGTATAAATAAATTCAAATTAATAATGGAAGGTTCTGGAACCAAATAACAATCATGTGTCTCAAATGATAAATGCGTAGTAGAGAAATATTCTACCAACAGATGGAGTAAAATTCTAGTATATTCAAGAGCCTTAACATTGGCTATATAAAAGCAACGGCCATACATGCTGAATCATTCTTAGTGAAAACGTCAACCAGTAAACATCTTGTGGTAAAACAGATAAAACAGTCGTGAAGTTGCCATTGCGTATTTTTTTTGTACTAATCGCGAATAAGTTAATAATCGTCTAATAAAAGTGTCATTTAATTAAAGTAGTAAATAAATTGTGTTTATTTATTTTGCAATAAAAGAACTCAGTAAAATAAACGTTTATAAATTTAAATAAACGTAACAATTGGTGTCAGAAGTGGGATTGCAAATAATAAATAAATCACGATGAAATTTGACGAGCTTAAAGTTGAGCAGCTAAAAATGGAGCTAAGTAAGTTGGATCTGCCGACAGCGGGCAATAAAGCGGAGTTGCAAAAGAGATTGATAGACGAATTCAAGCAGCGAGGTATTGATATTGGGACATACGAATTCGGAGAAAAAGAAAAACAAGAAGAGATTAAAGTATGTGCCCCAGAAACAATCAGCGCTATGGACTTGAATTCTATGTTTGCAGCTATGATGAAGAAAATAGAGGAAAATAATCAGAAGCAGGACAACCAAATAAAGAAAATGGAAGAAAATAACCAGAAGCTTCAAACAGCAATACTAGAAAGCTCTACTATAAACGGAGAACGACTTTTAGCAGAGGTTAATGAGAAATTTCAAGAAATATCAGAAGCCTTCGGCAAAAGAGTGGACGTCGTGGAAATGAGAGTCAGCGAGTTTGATGAAAAATTGTCCGGTTTAGATAGAAAAGTGAACGATGAATTGCATAAATTAAAAGTGCAAATAGGCGATCTACAAATTCGAGAAGGACCAGTAAGAGTTATCTCTGAGCATGCTAGCAAGATAAATAGTCCGAGCTTTGACGGCAGCGCACCTTTTAATGTTTTTAAGTTCCAGTTCGAAACAGTGGCCAACAAGAATAGATGGGACAATGATGAAAAAGCTATAGAGCTTATTTTGGCCTTAAAGGGAGCAGCAGCAGAGATACTCGAATGCTTACCAGTCAGATGCAGAAATAATTACCAGGATATAATGGCAGCTTTACAACGCAAGTACGGAACTGAGCACAGAAGAGAACTTTACAGAATGGAGTTACGAGGTAGAGAGCAGAAAGCAAACGAGACACTGCAAGACTTCGCTATGGAAATTGAACGTTTGGTGCTGCTGGCTTACCCAGGTGAACATCATCCGTTCCTGGATCAATTCAAGATTGAAGCTTTTGTGAATGGCATTCGCGACTTAGATGTGAAATATGCTGTTTGTGCTATGAAAAAATCCACTTTTGTAGAAACCGTTTCGTACGCGCTATCACAGGAGATCGCAAAAGTCATCTCAAGGAAACAGGTGCACAATGTGCGATGTCTTGAGACTGATGATTATAACCACGGCGACAAAAGGAGCGAGATAAGGGGGATTGTCAAACAAATGATAGAGGAGGAAAGGAGTAAGTCTCGTTCCAAATGCTTTAATTGCGGTAAAGTCGGCCACTTCCAGCGCAATTGCAGATCTCGAAAGAAAAGTTCAGGATCTGCTGCGCCACAGAAGGACAACAAACGGACGAAAAAGGTCAAAAGCTATGATTTGAGTATTGTACAAAGAAAAGGCGGAAAACACAACAACGCTGATGCCCTTTCAAGACGGCCATGCAATGTAGAGTGCAAGCAATGCACAAATGTCGAAAAAAAGGAGTGCGTCATTGACGTGAGGCTTACCCAAATTGGTTCAAGCGAAGATTGGTCAAAGGCACAGAATGAGGACCCAATTTTGGCAAAAATTATATTGGCTAAACAAAATAATAGAAGACCGAACCATAATGAAATATCGGCAGAAAGCCGCCTAGCAAAATCGTACTGGGCTGAGTGGAATAGCCTGAAAGTGGTAGATGGCTGCTTATACCGATCTTGGGAAAGCACAGATGGCAAAACCACAACAGACTTAATTGTCGTGCCAACTTCTAAAAGGAGTGAGGTAATGAAGCAGTTTCATAATGGTTCCAGCGGGGGTCATATGGGAATAACAAAAACGCTGGAAAAGATAAAGCAACGATTTTACTGGGTAGGCTGCCGACAGTTCGTAGCTGATTGGATAGCAAATTGCGAACAGTGCATTGCGGCCAAGGGTCCTACAAGAAAGAGTCGTGGCAAGCTTCAGCAATATAACGCAGGTGAACCCTTTGAGCGGATAGCTATTGATATAGCAGGTCCATTTCCTGTTAGTAATGCTGGAAACCGATATGTACTAGTGGTTATAGATTACTTTAGCAAGTGGCCTGAAGTGTATGCCATTCCAAACCAAGAGTCCAAAACAGTAGTGGACGCTCTTGTTAACAATTGGGTGTGTCGATACGGTGTTCCACTAGAACTGCATTCAGATCAGGGACGAAATTTTGAATCGGCCATATTCAAAGAGATGTGTGACGTGTATGGTATCAAAAAGACGAGAACGACACCGCTGCATCCACAGTCTGATGGCATGGTAGAAAGATTTAATCGTACCCTAGAGGAATATCTCAGAAAAATGGTCAGTGCACACCAGAAAGATTGGGATGAGCATATACCAAAGTTCTTACTAGCTTATCGGTCAGCTGTACATGATTCAACCTCACGTAGTCCAGCAAAAATCTTGTTCGGAACAGAACTAAAACTGCCAGCAGATTTAGAATTTGGTATTAAACCAGGACCTGCAGACGAAGACAATGGAAATGTTCCTCAAGCACAAGAAGACCTGCATGAGCTTCATGAGTTTGTCCGTAATCGCATTAAAATGTCTAGCGATAAAATGAAAGCCAGATATGATCGAGCAGCAAACACGGAGGGATTTACTGAAGGGCAAATGGTTCTACTATATAACCCACAACGCAAGAAAGGTCTGTCTCCTAAACTGCAAACTCACTGGGAGGGACCATACAAGGTGATCAAGAAATTGAATGATGTGGTTTACCGGATACAGAGATACCATAATCCGAGGTCAAAAATGAAGGTTGTTCACTTGGAACGGCTGGCCAAATATGGCAAAGGTAATGTTGAGCCTATTCGGGACGAAAAGGCTTAAGTGGGCGGCAGTGTTGCGAAGATGCTTTATTTAAGTCATAAAAAGAAATAAAAATAATTGTCACCAAGAAAGTAAAACGAAATGACCTATTGTGTATGTTTACAACGCCAGAAGTTTCTACAAAAACTTCATAATCATAAAACAAAAACAACTAACATAAAGCTATAAAAATAAACGCAACACACAACTACACACACACACCTACATAACGATTAATAAAAATAGACAGCTTGTATAAATAAATTCAAATTAATAATGGAAGGTTCTGGAACCAAATAACAATCATGTGTCTCAAATGATAAATGCGTAGTAGAGAAATATTCTACCAACAGATGGAGTAAAATTCTAGTATATTCAAGAGCCTTAACATTGGCTATATAAAAGCAACGGCCATACATGCTGAATCATTCTTAGTGAAAACGTCAACCAGTAAACATCTTGTGGTAAAACAGATAAAACAGTCGTGAAGTTGCCATTGCGTATTTTTTTTGTACTAATCGCGAATAAGTTAATAATCGTCTAATAAAAGTGTCATTTAATTAAAGTAGTAAATAAATTGTGTTTATTTATTTTGCAATAAAAGAACTCAGTAAAATAAACGTTTATAAATTTAAATAAACGTAACAATATGATAATAATTTTATTATTGTAGACCCAAACTCCTTTGTAAATTTTCATATGTCTGTTTTTTGCAATACAAGAAGTATGTTAATAAACGCCAAAATTACGCTTTGTATGGGGCACCCTTTGATTTTAAATTTTATAGTTTAATATTTTCCATTGTAGCGGGCATTTTAATACAAGCCCTGTGTCAATTTGCTTTAGCTGTTTAAGAGGTAAAAGCCTGTAAAACGGACAGACATGTAAAACTCACAAAAAGCCCCAAAGTATCAAAAAAAAAAAAAAGTTAAAAAAAAAATCCGCAACAAAACATAAAAAATTTTTTTTTTTATTTTGTTAAAAGTCATAAATTTTGCTGCTTTTTTAATTGCTGTTAAACTGCTACCACCTTTCAAACAAAAATCAGCCAAAGGAATTAAGTGATTAATGACCCACACACAACTCTATTAATTAGGATGTTTTAAATACTTTTTCAAGGTTTTATTTTACAACAACAAATCTGGTTTAAATGTAAACATTTTCAAAAAACATCTCATTGGGCCGTGCGTAAACATGAATTCTTTCATTTTTCAATGTTCGTTCTGTAACATAATTTACAATTTTTAATTACAACAAGATGCACACAGTAGTTGCTGAAGCCCTCATTAAAAGTTATGTTCATCGATTTTTTTCTTGTATTCAATAGCGTTTGTCATTATCACATTGTTAAAACTGGAGAAATAAAAAAAAATAAAGTATTCTCTATGTGTGTTATTTTTAAAGGTGAGACAGCTGCTTAAAATGCGTTTAATATATTAGGGTGGCCATACGAGTAAAATTTTGCAGAAAAAATAATCTTAAAAAAATTATTATAAAATTAAAAATATAAAAAGTCAATTGAAATATTAACACTAGACGCAGTAATATTTAAATTTTTTAAAAATTACACTATTATTTCAATTATGTTTTTGCTTAAAACACTACACAGAAGTCTGGCAACCTTTGTTTTTTAAATCACATTTTCCAACACAACCAACTTAGACTCATCATTCTCGTGAAGTGCATCAAAATCAGAAAAAAAAACAGTTTCAGCCACACACATGATTTATTTATGTGATTTAAGGAATTTTAACTAAATTCCGCTTTGTTGCAACAAAATTACTTAATTAATTAAAAACTACAACATCAGTAACATGACAGGAACGATGATAATAGTGGTCAGCACAATAAACATTCTGTAATTCGACATCATCATACAATGCTCTGTTGGTTGTAACCTAAACCTATTAAAAGCTTTTAGCATTTAATTTACTTGATGCTTTATGCTACAGTCTGTTTCTACTGCATGTGAAATTCAGTTGCAAAATACTCTGCTGGTGGTCAATTACAAAAATGATTAAGAAGAATGTTAACACATTTTCTTTAATTTAAAAATGATATGGAAAAGTATAAAAAGTATAACAGGGTCTTATGTAAAAGTATAAAGTTGTCATACTGTAGAATATTAAAGTCAGTAAAGTATAAAAAAAAATTGTCATGTTATAAATCTAGAAAAATTATTAAAATAAAGATGAAAAAAGATATAAAACTAAAAGTGAAATTTTTAATTTAGAGATCATAAAATTATAGATTATAAAATTTTGGGTTATAAAATTATAGATTATAAAATTATAGGTTATAAAACTACGGGTTATAAAATAATAGATAATAAAATTATAGGTAATAAGACTGTAGGTTATAAAGTTAAAGGTTATAAAGTTTTTACAAAGTGTTAAAGTTATAAAATAATAAACTTAATCTTATTAAATTATAATTTGATAAATTTGTAAAGTATTAAAGCTATAGAGTAAATTTGTTTATAAATTTAAAATTATAAAGTTGTAATATTTATAAAGTTTTAAAGTTATTAATTCCATTACTCCAAATACATTTTAAACTTTTGAACAAGAAACCCTCAAAGTTATTAATTAAAACATTATAAATTTTTAAAATCAAAAATCTATAAAATAAAAATTATAAAGTTATAAAACTGTATAGAAATTGTGTGAAAATACAGCCTTAAATTTTTAAAAGTTATTAAGTACTAAAATTTTAAAATAACCAATTTATAAATATTAGCACAGGAATAATCTTTATGTAGCTTAAATTCCCACATATTTTTATTCTCTAAAAAACCGTTTTAAAATTAAAAAAAATCATAGTAATAAAAAAGTTTTAAATTGTTTGGTAACTTTGTCTAAAGCCTGGTATTGTGTTCAGTTTTAAGTTAGAAATGCTGTTAAAATCAGTATAAAAATCGGTGTAAAGCATAGCTCATTTCGCCTGAGAAATATTGTTTCTAAAGTATGACTCTGTTTGTTTGTGAAAAAGTCGCGAAATGTTTCTCGCAGCATGTTTTAAATTTTAAAGTGTTTCTGGCAACATTTCTTTTCAATTGCGAAATAATAAGCAGCACTTTTTTGTTGGAATTTTTGACAACCATTTTTTCAGACAATATATTTTCATTTAATTTTGTTGGATTTGAAAACAAATTGAAAAAATTTTTTGATTAAAAGAAAAGACATAAATAAACTTTGCGTTTGCTTAGTAAATGTTACCTTCTAAACCGCTGTATTGTTAATATTAGCTAATTGTCAAATTTTTCAAGGGAAAGAATACATTTTGCTTAATATTTTTCGCATAATCGAATAGAGTATTAGGTTTAAGACAAAAATGTGTATAAATTGTTGCCGAAATAATAGTACTCTGTTGTTATTGTAAAACATATAAATTGTTTCTGGTAACATTTTCTCAAAGTTGTGAAATATTGCGGTATTTTTCAAACAACTACTTATTTACCTGTCCATTATGTATTTAGAGCCTTAAAACAAATTTGACGCTGCCAATAAATTTTAAATAACTAATTAAAGTTACATATTAAAATAAAATGGGAAAAAGATCATAAGGAAGCGAAGTTTATGAAGCTGTTGTTCCATATACATACATGTAAGTGGTATCACAGGAAAGCCTATGACTTCTAGATTAATACTTATTAATGTTTTTGCGTTCCATAAAACAACATTATTCTACTATTTGATTAAAATATTTTTTATCTATACAATTACAAAATTTTTTTTGGAATATCTCGATGTGTTTTAATTTTTTGGTAATTTAAAATCTATATTTTATTTTTCAAAAACCAACAATAAAATATAGATTTTAAACTACCAAGAAAACAAAACACATCGTGATATTCTAACAAAATTTTAAAATTGTATAGATAAAAAATATTTTAATCAAATGATGGAATAATTTTGTTTTATTTTAAAATATAAATTCTAGAAACGGGGAAAAATATCTCAAAAATTGCTTATTTATCAAGGGGCTGTCAAATCCTTTCCCAACAATTAAGACTTAAAAAAATCCGTTTACATTTTTTAATCGGTGCTTTGCACTCTAAGGATTTTTACAATAATTTATAAGTTCTAAGGCTACGTTTGGATAGGGCTCCAGGGAGAACCGTTATAATTTGTTACCCAATTTTTTCATTTGCATTTGCTATATGTTGTCTTCTAAATGGTATAAAATTTTTTTCTAGTTTCAAGGTAAAATTTAATTTAAACTTTTTAACGAAAAGCGCTACCAGAACAAAACGAGAAACAAGTTTATTCTAAATTTTATTAAAATTATAGCAAATGGCTTTTAAAAAATTGTAAACTAATTTTTTCCCAAACTAAAAGTAATAATCTAAATATATAAAAACACTTTCCTATAGATATTTTTAAGATCTACTTTCGTTTAAAAGTTTTAACATTCAAACTAAAAATAAGCTTTATTATCTTATACATTTTCAAAAAATTATATGCTGAGGTACCTAGTTCTGGGGGCATAACCAGAAGCCCCCCTTTACCTTAGGGGACCAGCCATTCTCAGATCTACGCCGTAAAATTTTATTTTGATAACGAATTTTGTCCAAAATAAATCGTTTTAAAGCCAATGTTGTATAAATTCTTTCAAATCACGAAATAGAAAACCCATTTAAATGTCAACTTTTTGACAAAAATTGTAGAGTAACATTTTTCTCAAATTCAAACCGAGTACTAGTCGTAACTAAACGAATATTGATTGATTATAAATATTCCACATGTTCTTAGTTTTAAAATTTGTTGTTTAATTAGATAGGCAAAGAATGCCTATCCAAAGAATGTTGCACTACTTTCTGATTGCATCTTATTTTTACTATTTTCTTTGAAAATTAACAAAAAAAAATTTTTTCATATACATATATAGAATTCTAAATATTTGTGAACTAAGGCCGAATAAAAACTATTCATTTCGTTATAATACTAAAACAGTTCTACTAATTATTTTAGAAATAAAATATTTAATATTATAGTTAAAAATATTCAAATTATAACAATACGAAATTATGTTAATTTACTTCAATTGTGATTGAATCCTTCATATATAAATATTTTATAACATTTATTAAAATTTTAATAATTAAAAGCTATAAAATTAAAATGTATAACCTATGGGAAAATATATCAATATGGCCGTTTTGCTAAAATTGCAATATTATAAAATTATAAAGTTGTAGAACTTAACATTATAACGCTATTACATAATTTTTTTTTTTTTTTTTAATATTAAAATTAATTAGTAAAAATACAAAGTTATAAAACTACAAATTTATACAAACTAAGTTTATAAAGTTGTAAAACTCTATTGGTGTATAACAAATAAATTATAATCAATAAATTTACAAAATATTTAAGCCATACATTTATAAGAAGAAACAGTGTTAAAGTTATGAATAAATAAAATCGAAAGCGTTAAATTTATAAGGCTTAAACGCATTAAAGTTTTCAAGTTACAAAGCCATAAATTTTCAAAAAATATAATTGCGTTAAAATTATAATTCTTTCCCCCATCTTTTAACTCTTATTTATATTCATAATTAATTTACCTCACTTCGATTTTCTACTTTCAATAATTTGTTATCAATATTTTTATGTTTATTATTATTTCGATGTCCTTTAATAATTTACTATTATTGTTTTAAGTCCAAGCTGCAGTGATTGGTTTTGGTACTAAATGTTGTCATCACTACTGCCAGTATATAAAAGTGGTAATAAAAATATAAAAATAAATAAATTTTTTTAAATTAATTTTAATAAATATTCCTACATAAAACCATAATGACTTTTTTTGTATTGTTTTTCTCTTTTTTCGCATCATAAATATAAAAAACAGATTAAATATTGAAATAATTTTCAAAGAGGTTAAATTGCAGGAATGGTATGAATAAATGTATTAATTTATTTATTAATATTATTTTAAATGTTTATTATAAATAAGAAGATAAAAGAGAGATTAATATAAAAAATGGATACTTGTAATTTATTCATCAATAAGATTTTAAGAGGAAAAAAATTCTTAATTTCTGAAGTACTTAAATCATATTAAATTTTATGGTTTTTGAAAATTGCTTTATAAAAGTATTATTTGCCAGTTTTAAACTTTTGATTTTTACTTTAAATTAAAAAAAATTATTGGTCAATCCATTCATGCTACAATAAATGAAAAATTTTAATAAGGCTTAAGTTTACATATAAAAGCATTAGCTTAGATAAAATAATGTTTTTTAGTTAGTTATTTTTAAAAGTCTCTCTTATTGTCCCTGACTTTTCTGCAATTTTCTACCCATTTCTGCAAAAAAAAAAATCTTAAAAAATTTTCTTTACAAATTTCTTTAGTGTTTTCATTGTACAAACACATATTTTTTGTATTTAAAAACTGCTGATTGAAAATAACATAAAAATATTATGTATTTGTAAGATATAACAAGAATTTATTTTGTACTTCATGAATGTAATCATTGACTTTTTGTCATACAATAATATTAAATAAGGGTGTTCACAGTCGGCTGTATACAAAACGAAAAATTGCAGCTAAAATAATTTTGTAATAAAAGTTGATAGTTTATAGATAAAGAAAAACGAACGGTAAAAGTCTTCGGTTACTAATAGATAAGAATAAATGAATTGAAAAAATATTATTTCTGCCTGGAGGGACGTAACGCCAGCCTGTTTTAATTACATATCTTTCAATTACACCTTATCAAAGTTAAATAACTAATGAAAGCTTCATTAAAAAGAAAACCCACAGACACACAGAGGAAAAACATGGATGTAATATGGTCATAACAACCATATTATATTCCCTGTAATAATGTATGGTTACTATAAACAAATTATAGTTGTTTTAAACAATACTTTAATCACGACTACTATTTATATAATCAGTTCAGTGACAAATATAAAAAGCGATCAGGAATTAAAAAATAAAAAAAAACATCAAGAGGAAAACTTTGCGCTCGCCCATAATTTCTGAGTTATGGGGCTTTGAACTTTTCATAGAAAAGTACGATTGTGCGTCATTTTTTTTTTAAATATCAATATGGGTATCATTTAAAAGATTTTGAAGAGATCTTTCAGGAAATACAAAAAAATTTTTAAAAATGCTTAAGAGACAATAACATTTTTATGTTAATTTTTTTTTTATTTTAACTTTCTGTCTTTCCAAAATTTAGCTTCTTCGTTAAAGTTACCTGACAAAACTAGATTTGCATTTATGGTGAAGGGTATATAAGATTCGACTTAGCCAAATATAGCACTCTTACTTGTTTGCAGCATTCAGTTATCTCTTCACCGATTTTTTTTGTTTTAAGAAAATTTAACGCTTACTGATTGGTCCGATTTAAAAAAAAAAGTTCGTGATATTAAAGGGTGCCCCCACTCAGCGAATTTTACTTTAAATGTCTGTCGAATTGTAACGAACACTTATATAAAATTATATTGGGGGTATCATAATAACAGAGATTAAAAAAGTAAATTTAAATATAAAGGGTGTTCCCATAAGCGAGGATTTTGACTTATGTGACACAATATTTAAAACCGTTATAGTCAAACACTTAAAAATAATACAGAACAAATATTTCTTATCTGCTCTGTTAACAAGTGAAAAATTTGATAATAAAGGGTGTCTCCACAGATGATGTTAGTTGGTGTGTATTGCCCGTTCTCTTAAACATTTATAGACAAACAAATGCAATTCGATTAAAGGGTGTAATTTTATATTCAGAATCACGCATATAAAAAATTAGGGGGTCCTCAAAGTGGACGTAATTTGACTTTCGCGGCTCTATCTTTTAAACATTTACAGTCAAATGCTAGAAAATTACACAGAACTGGTACTTTTATGCCCTCTATAAGCATAAATGAAGGAAATTAAAGGGTGTCCCCATAGCTAATGCAATCTGATTTATATAGTTTTTATTTTTTAAACCGTTATAGATTGAAATTTGTCTTAAATTAATTCTTTCATATTAGAAGACTATCTGCTCTGCCTTTCTGTTTAATTTAGAGATTTCAAAGCAAAAATTATTCAATTTATTTTATAAATTTTTACTTATCTTTTGCCCGAAATCCTTTTTGAACATTACTGCTGCTGATGGTACATTTAAACAACCTTAATATTTTATTTCTATTTTATTTGCAGTTTTTAATTCTAAACTTTAAAATTTTTCTATAACTACAACTAAAATTACTTCCCTTTTAACTGATTTACAACATAGAAATATCAAAAAAAAAAAAAAAAAGGAAAATATTCTTGAAGTGCTTATCCAACATTTCCTTCCATTGAGAGGCTGCTACTTGCAGCCATTTTGTTGCAGTTTGCATTTGAAAGAGAAGAAAATTTATGCTAAAGATTTGTAAATACTAATGTCTTGCTTAACCAACTGGGAATAATTCTTCTTATTTATTTTGTTGCTAAAGAAAACGAAGAGGATTTGTGTTCGTTTAAATAGATAAAATCTAAATAAATAAGAATTTTCCAAAGCAATTGTAGGATTTTAAAAGCTAAATATTTAATATTAAACATGTAGAATTAAAAATAAATAAATATTTAAAAAGAAAGTATAAATTAATTCAATTGAAAAAAGTCAGTTTTTAAAATCAATGATTTTCTCTTTAAAATTTGCAAAATTAAAATATAAAAGTTAAAATTTTATAAAATTTATTTTTAAGGCAACATAGAAAAAATTTTTTCTTAAATTTGTAAAAATTATTTTTTAACATTATACTTGTTTTTATTTTCTTTATAAACATTTGACTAATGTAATGAATTACATGTACAGTTAGGAAGGAAACAGGAATTTAACTTTTAAGCAAAATAATTTGAATGAAAAAAACGGAGAAGTTTCTTTCCTTTCATTTGAGGAATTTACAGTCAGAAAAAAAGTATAAGATTGTGATTAATTCAATGGAACAAAGAAGAAGAATTTAAGGCAACTACTAAGCTGGAATAAGGAAAAATAGTAATTTAAAAAATTTATATTTGACGAATTTTAAGCCGGCTCAAGTTCACATGTATTTGTTTCTAAATTTATTAAAAAATTATTTTTTCAAATATGTGTTCATAAAAAATAAATAATAACTAATTTTTGCTTTAGTTTATTTTTATTTTAATTTTTAAAAAATTAAAAATAAAGTTATTTACAAATGTATTCGGCAGTTTCCAAAAAAAAAAAAAAACAGTAAAAATTAGACATCAGCATAATGTTATACTCAATTTTCTGGTCGCTACATCCATTATCAGCCTTCTGCGCACCTATTTACCTTAAGTCGTATACACTGTAAACAACTAAATTTGTAAATAAGACTACAAGGAATATCCAAAATCAATCAATATTTATTTGCTTTAACTAAGTCCGTACACAACCCAAAGCATTTCTTCTTTGTTCTCCCTGTAAATCGTCGTGTCAATTGGTTCTTGCTCTGTGCTGCCCATCGGAATAGCCACGAATGCAGTTTTTCTTTTTAGTCTTTGTAGAGTTTTTTTTTTTTTTTTTTTTTTTTTTTTTTTTTTAACAACAGAATAATGGGGCACTTTCGGAAATTAATGCAGCACTTTCTGGAACGCTACATTTGGGATTTTTTTTTAATCTTGTTTCAGGCTGACAATGTGAACAAAGAGTTTGTAACAATTTTTGTTTTATTATCGAAGGACCCTTTGCCCGTGTGTCTGTTTTGGAGTCAGCCTTTTTTTGCTAGAATTATATTCTTATCCAGCTGATATATAAAAATTTCGGTGTGCTGTCATTAAAAAATTTATATAGCCACCAAAATTGATATTTTGCGGGAGTTTGGCTTGAATCTACCCGTCCCCTAATTCTATTATTGTTTCTGATTCAAAAAGCTAAAAGCTAATCTGCGCTTGTTGCAAGATGCTACATGGCCAGTAATGCCAACATGTCTTTTCAACATGAAATCCAAAACATTTATTTTTTTACCACTAAAACTGTTTTTATTGAGAAGATCATTTTGTGTTACAAACGTTGGAATGAAATTTTTGTACTGCACTTGCAACGACTGATGACTAGATAGCGCTATCTGGATGTCCTATGTTTACACACCTTTTACAGGAACTGCCTTCAATGGCCTTAGGCTTATTGTCCTAGATAAGTGACTTAATTTTAATCGCTGAACAAAATTTTGTATTGAGAATCATCTTCAGTATCAGCTAAATTTTATTTTGTAATTTGCTCTCTTGGGATCTAATTTCTTTTTTTTTTTTTTTTTGAATATATAATCCCTGGGCGTCTTTTTTCCGGTGAGCCATTAAATTATTTAAATATAAAGGCAGCGGTGTTTTTAAATTAATTCCTGTTGAATAGACGCTGCAGGTATTGAGTTTTTTTTCAGTTCAACCCTTCTTTTTAATCTAATTTCTTCTTAAACTCACTTTTCTCACAAAGTTAAACACTAAATTATATGTTTTATAGTTTTTACTGCCGTATGTTAAAGAAATCACTGCACAATTTGCATGGGCTCTTAATCTTATAAACACATGTTGCTTATTCGGCAGCCGCTGCAGCACATACATCCTGACAAATGTTTGAACTTCTTCTTGAAATTAAAAAAAAATACTAAATATAAATTTCTTTGCTACGACAAAAATTTTAAATGAGAAAAGCAAACAGGTAAAAAATAACATGAGCCTTAATAAAAGTTCTGCATTTGGTCCTGATTTTTAAGTTCGTCTCAAACAAAAAACTTTACAGCGGCATTTTTTCAATTACACCAATATTCACTGCCTTAAAGAGAAACCTCTTATTTAAAACAAATTCAAGTCAAAGGTATTTTTTTTTCTTTTTTAACCTTTTATTTTAATCAATTCTTCGTATACTTCAAGTAAGAAATTATTTAAATAGTCAAACAATTACATCAAGTAGCTGTTGGGTGATTAAAGATGAAAAGTTAAATTGATTTATAGTTTTTTTTATCAAATTTAATGCTGATGATAAATAAGCTTGATACGTCGACCCTCTTTTATTGCAAAAGCTCTCACGACTTTACTTTTTGTTTTCCGTCATGAAAAAAAAAGAAAATAGAAAATCAAAACACAGTTACAAAATAGATTTGCGAGACAATTGAGAGTGAATATAAGCGAAAAAAATCATTATTTTGCCAACTCTGTTAATGGTAATAAAGCATTTTTCATTCAAATCTATCACTGACAAACTGAAAAGGTAAACTAAAGCTGGGTGTTCTTTCCTCAAATACACAAACGTTAATAGAAAACATGAAGCTTATTATCATTTTCCATTTTTTTGTCCCCAAAGGAAGTATAGAAATATGCGATTTTTAAGACTATTTCATGAGCTAGTATATCCCTTCTCAATATTTTTCAAATTTTTTTAAAGAAAATCTTTTCAACAGCTAAGAAATTTAATTATTTTCCAGATAAAAACTTTTAAGACTTTTTCTCGGCCATTTCGCCGCTTTACATTTTAAACTTTAATAGATTTTTGTTTGCAAAACGTTTACTTGTTTTTTCGAAAAAATTTTATTTAAATTTTTAAATACCCAGCTGGCATATGACAGAACTTAATTATTCATAAATATTATGAGACACAAAAAACATCAGTTTTTCATTAACATATTAAGCGTATGGTGCGTCTGTGTGGTTTATTGTTAAACATAAATTTCATGTCCTGACACATGTCAAAATCAAACACCTTTCATATGCAACCAAAACCGATTGTAGTGGTGAGTTGTGGGAAAATGAGAATGAATATAATTAATAAATGTATTTTTACTTACACGTGTTAATTAATAAGTAAATAGTGTTTTTAAAGGAGTGAATTAGAGAGAGCAGATTTAAGCAGATTATTTTTTTTTTGTGCGGCCGCAAAAAAATTTAACAAAAACAAAAAATGAACTTAAATTAATAAAAAATTAAATTGAAAACGTAATATTTTTTCTTTTAATTTTAGTTTGTTCATTTAACCGTCACATTTTAGGGTTCTATATATTAAAATTATTTTTTGGCTTTACCGGAGCTGAGATAGATTATTTCTCACCATCGACACCAAACGCCTTTTATGAGAAAAACAGATGCCCAAATTAGCCGGCATCTTATTTAGAAAAGGAAAAGGAGTTAAAAATCGTCATATATGACTAAAAATTGCCACATGTGGCAACATTAAATACGGTGAATATTTCCATTTATTCTATTTCTTCTTTTATTTCTGAAAACTTAGGACTTTGCAATATTGTCTTAAAAATAAATTTCAAAATTCCATAACTTTAGAAAAGTGATTTGAAAAATAAAAAAATTTAAAAAAAAATATATATTAATAATAATTTTTTTTAATATAATTTTTCTATGCAAATACCCTAAAAATTTATTTTTGAAAAGTACCTTACAGAAAGTAACTTCTTAGAAAGTATCATTAGAAAGTACTTTTCGAATAAAAGTTTATTTAAAAGTATCTTTAAGCAAAAAAGCCTTTATGAGTTAAAAATCTATAAAAAAGTACTTGCAACAAGTTCTTTTAAAAAGTACTTTCATAATAAAAACTTTGGTAAGAATATGTTTTTACAAATAAAATTTTTTTAAATACCTTCTACAAAAGTACTATTTAATAAGTACTATCAAAACGTACTATTTTAATAAATATTTACTAAAATGAATCCTTTTACAAATTACTCGTAGAACCCAAAAAGACTACTTTTAAGTGAAAATATCGTTTTTTAGTTTAAATAAAAAGGACCAAAAAGTTTTCTCAAAAAGTACATCCAAAAAGTACCTTGAAAAAAAAACTTTTATTGGAAAATGTCTTTAAAAATCTAAATTTTAAAAGTACTTTATAGAAAACAACTTCTTAAAAAGTACCATTAATAAGTACTATCTGAATATACGTTTACTAAAATGTGTCCTTTAGGAAAATACCGTTTATTATTTTAAATAAAAAATTATACAAAAAAGTACTTTAAAATGTTACCTTTGCAAAGTACTCCCATAATGAAAACTTTAGTTTTAATATGGTTTCTAAAATTTATTTTTTTTAAGTACCTTCTACAAAAGTACTCTTTAGTAAGTACCATCAAGATCTACTATTTAAATAAATATTTACTAAAATGATCCCTTTAAGAAATAAGAGCCTAAAAGATTACTTTTAAGTGAAAATATTGTTAATTAGTTTATTAGAAAAGGACCAAAAAAATAAAATTTTTATTGAAAGTTGTCTTTAAAACTCTATATTTTAAGAAGTACGTAAAATTAAAATTTTAATCATACTTTTTAAGAAAATACCTTTTAGTATGCCTTCGTATAAAACGTGGATCCACCATCGTATATTTTTAAATAATTTCTCATTGTAAAAATTATTCATTCATTTACTCGTTAACTCATCCATCCTTTCATTCATTAGCTTCAACATTTATCCTGTGTCAATATTGTTAACGTGATAAACGATTTTAATTAACTGGCATCTTGATGAATAAAAAGTGACAACTGCATAATAGCTTAAAATAAAATAAAAAAAAAATAAAAACAACAATATGCTGACAATGCAATTTTTAAAACGTAAAATCATACAATTTCCAAACTCGTTCATGAAATCCCTTTAATTGTTATTGTTGCTCATTAAATAACAAAAATGGCAAAATTAGCAATAGTGAGAAACAAGAACATGTTTTAACTGTAAATTTGTAAAAGAACAACATGGCCGTATGAAAGTGTATTTGTAAGTATGTGTGTTGACACCTGAGTTACGAAGAGAGCAAGCAACATCAATTAAATACAAAATGAAATTAGTGAGTGTTAAGGCAAATTGAAATCCTTGTTTTTTGTTTGCCAGTATATTTCTGAGTAAATCAAGAGCAAATAGGAGTAATTACTTCGCTTTCAAATCGTTTGTATTTTTTTTTCTTTTCTTTAACATTTATAAAAAAAAAATAAGCTGCATATTTTGCATAATATTTCATGCGAAAGAAATTATCACGGAATAAAGAATAATGTTGCAGGACTAGAGTTCTGTTTAAATTAAGGAAAACATGTAAAATTTGTATGGCAACATTCAAGCAACATTTATTTCCAAATTGCAAAAACTTTAGCGTAGATTTGACTAATTTTTTTTAGAAAATTTGGCACTTAGAGTGTGAGACCACTTCTTTTATTACTTTAAAATATACTACATTCTTTTGCAAACTGAAACTAATGAAACTAAACTTATTTTTCTATAGAATAAATTTTTTTAATTTTTTGATATTTTTGTTATGATTTTTTAAATGATTGCCAACTTTCAATTTGTTTTTAAAAAATACACTGAAAATAATATCGACTTGCATTATTTCAGAGCTTTGAGAAGAAGTAGACTCTATTGTACTGCGGAAAACATAAAAAATATTTCTGGCAACATTTAATCAAAGCTGTGAAATAAATCAAATAGGAGGAAGAATTTAAACCACAACTGATCATTTGTCTTTTGGTTATCTTCCTAAAATAATAAAACATACCTAAAAACAATAAAACGTTAAATTCTTCCAAATCGCGTTATATACACTTAATTTTAAATGTCAAATTCTCCACATGAAATAATCAATGTGGCTTAATAATTTTAATTAATTCGAAAAGAGAACCAGGCTTTTTTTTGAAAAGTTTCAGTCAAATAATATCGACTCGCATTATTTCATAGCTTTAAGAAAATGTTGATGGAAGCATTTCACATGTTTTATAGAAAATAAACACTATATTTCTTTTTCGATATTCCTTTATATATTTTTCATACACATTTTTATTTCTGCAGTTTAACAATAAAATATTTAAGTTTTATTACTTAAATTATTTACTTAATTGTTTGTAAATATCCTCAATTTGAATTTTTCTTGAGTACTACAACCAGCTAGTATACATACATACTTGATTATGTCCCTGTATTATGCACAGTACTTTGTATATTATTTCGCGCGAAATATTGTCAAAAGTCGAAATAATGTTTCTCGCAGCCTGTTCTTCAAGCTAAAAAGTGGTTCTGGCAACATTTATTCTTTAATCCATATAGATTTTTGACAGCATTTTACACAAATTATTGATCAGAAAATTGAAAACTTATCACTTCT
The DNA here is from genome assembly GCA_937654795.1 of Cistogaster globosa. Classification (NCBI taxonomy): domain Eukaryota; kingdom Metazoa; phylum Arthropoda; class Insecta; order Diptera; family Tachinidae; genus Cistogaster; species Cistogaster globosa. The sequence continues at coordinate 8,694,464 of OW569407.1, forward strand.
TGCTAATGGCTCTATTAAAAGATAAAGTTCGATTAAAAAGTGTTACTACTTTTATCAGGTGTTGCAATTTTTGAAAATCTTTAAGTTTTATCACTGGGCTTTGTAGTATGTCGGCAGAGACATATTACTATTTATTGATATTTCAAATAAATTGTTGCCACTTTCAAATATTTACAGGAAATACTTGGTGTTGCGTCTGTAAAGAAGTGTTGCTACATAAAACTGTAGCCCCATTAAAGTGGAAATATAACTATTAAAATGTGTTGTCACATTCAAATGTTATTTCAAAAAAAGTGTTGCCATTAAAATTTTTTATAGAGGTGTGTTATTTTTTTTATTATTAATTTTTTTTCTAACAAATTTTAACATTTTCAAGAATAAATAATTCTATAAAACAGCCGCAAACACTTAGTTAGTGTGACCGCCGAAAACATATTAATTTTTTAACGAAAAACTCGTAGTAAAAACTTCCTGTCTTATGCATATTATGCGTCCTTTGAAAAGTTTACAGCCTAAAACTTAAGCGGAAATAAATATTCAAATTAATATTAATTATATGCCCCATGCAAAATATTTCCTAGAGTTGGTAACCGCTACGTATGAGTATTTTACAATTAATTTCGCTATTGATACGATAGATAAGTGTTTAAAACGTACTTTTTAAATAGCTTTAGCATTTGGGTTTTAACTACCTACCTTTTTGTTAACTTTTTTTTTATTAAATAACTTAAAAATAGTACAAAATTCGTAACCGCTTTTATGTCAAATGAACAACAAATACAAATTTAGCAACCACAGCTTCATTAATATTTCATTACATTGCAATCAACATCGCTTCAGTAATCAAGGTTAAGCAGCCAAAACATTTTTGAAGCAAAAATGTATGAACAATTAATAATTAATAATCAATAATCATATTGCAACAATATAATTTAGAACATTTTGAAAAAATTATCTCTTTATAACTGAAAATGCAGCATCATGTAGATAGTGGTAAATAAAGCTTCTAATAATAATTGTGTCTACTAATTACCCTTAATTGCATGAAATTGCTGGGAGGCTAATAACTGTTTAGTAACAGCCCAACCGATAACTACTTTTACATTAAGCATAAAATGAAATTAGCAATAATTTTGTTTTACTGACATAGAAATAAATAATGAAATTTAAAATTGAAAATAAATGGATAAATATTTTCATTTAGTTTTTGGTACTGTTAATAACTTTTATGAGATAATTTAGGTAGGTAAGTGTTATAATTTATTATTTTAAATTATATAAAAATAAATCTTTTTTGTATTTTGTTATATAATGTCATTGATTAATTTAAGATAATGTGCTTGCTACACCAGGCAGTAGGGAAAAATCTAAAAAACAATGCTAAGGCTAAATAATTAAATAAAATATTATTAAAATAAATCTGTATTTATAAATTATGAAAATTATTTCTAGAAAAGAATAAAAATTTAGTCGAATAAAATTTAATCGAATAAAATTTAATCGAATAAAATTTAATCGAATATTTTTTTATTAACAAAAATAATAACAAAGAATCAATAGACAGAGTAAAAAATACTTGAATAAATACTATTCGAATATTTTTCCCCAAGTAAACATAACAAAAAAGGACAAATATGTTTTAAAAGTTATTTAATTTTTATATTTGACCTAGAAATTTTACAAGCTTAGCATTTGTGAATGTAAGCATTTATAACCGATTAATCGAATAAAATGTATTCAAAAATTTTATTTACGCCAAAACATATTCGTTCACAAAAATAAACACTAATAAATTAAAAGAGTATAAAAATTCTAGTCGAATACGTATTATTGGAATAAATTTTATTCGCTTGATAAAGAACCTATATTTTTAAAACTACTTAATTTTTATATTGAACCTAAACATTTTTCAAACGTCAGGGCATGTAAACATTTGTAACCAAATAATCGACTAAAATGTATTCGTAATTTTTTTATATAGAAAAACACAATTTTTTGCAAAAAATAAAAATAAGCAATAATTAATAAAAAGAGTATAGAAAACTCTAATCGAAGAGGTATTATTCGAATTAATTTTATTCGCTTGATAAACCTTACATTAAAGAACCAATATTTGTCAAACCTTTAATAATTATATTTGTCCTAGGTATTTTACAAGCTTTAGTATTTATGAATGCAACTATTAATAATCGATTATTCGATTAAAATGTATACGATTAATTTGTATTTAAAAAACGTATTCGCTTGCAAAAATTAATAATAAACAATAATAAAAAAGTAAATATGTACACAATACAAATTGAAATAACTACTCGAATAATTTTTATTCGCTTAATAACTCTTACATTAAACAAGTTATATTTGTTAAGCTATTTAATATTTTTATTTTAGCTAGCAATTTCACAAGACTTAACATTAATGAATGTTAATATATTTAACCGATTAATCGCATAAAATGTAATCGAATATTTTATAATTAAAAAACGTATTCGCTTGCTAAAATTAAAAATAAACAAAAAATAAGGTATATAAAACAACTATTCGAATAATTATTGTTCGAATAAATTTTAATCGCTTGATAACTTTAACATTAAAGAAGCAATATTTTTTTAAACTAATTGCCTTTTTTATTAAAACTAACAATTTTATAAGCTTAACTATTTATATTTGTAATTGTTAATATTTATAAGCGATTATTCGACAAAATTTATTCGAATATTTTTTTAAAATTAATTGATCAAAAAAGTTTTAAATTAAAAGAGCTAAAATTACATAAATTAATAATATTAATTATCAATAATTTTTCTTTTTTAAGTTTTGTAAAAAAAATTTCATGTTTACTCCGATATATCATATTTGGCTTTTCCTGACCACTGCAGTGCACTGATCGTGAACTGTAATATTAATCTTTATATTTTTCGTGATTTTTACTATTTAGACGCCTTCAATAAGTCATCTACCAGGGCTACAAAGCAATTGTGTTCCTTATTTAGCACAATTCCAACGTGTCTTCTCAACCAAAGTTTTTTAAGCTCTAGTCGCTATAAAGATTTGCGCTTATGACTCATGATAGTGTGTTTCACAAAAAAGCAGATACCACTACAACTACCACTGCTCAACATGTGTTGGCTAACTTTTCTAGTCACGTGACAATTCTTAACAGACAAGAACAACAGCAATAGCTTCTAGTTTGGTTGAACACAGAGAGCTTCGAATAATATTCTCGTTAAAACAATTTTGTTTGTTTAATAAACTTTTTTAAATAAAATTTTAATTTAAAAAAATCGACTGTAATCAACACTCAGTGTTTTTAAGCGCCTACTAGTGCTTTCAAGGTAGCATACCATTTTTTGCATTCTTAGGCTTTAAGTCCCTTAAACGAAACACACATACATACACACTCTAGATAAAAAATATTTTTATTTTTTTATTTTTAGTTCTTGTTATTTCCTTGAAAATTTTCAATTTCCTTCTTTTGATATCTTTTTCGTTTTTTTTTTTTTTATTATGCACAGATTTGATTAGATTCTAATTTCATTTGTGTGCAAATTCTCCAAAGTAATAGTGTGAAGTAAATCGACTGTTTGAATGTTAATGATAGAGAAAATTTAAGATGCTGAATAAAGAAAATGTGTTAGTAAGTCACGCTTTGGAAAATATATGTTTTGAAAGTGTGCGTGATGGAATGATTTTTGCTGTTAGGAGACATAGAGCGTTATAAAAATGAAAAAAGAAAAATTGTTTGTTTAAGATTGGAAATTATATATGCTGTTCAACTTAGCTTTAGGTTGTGTCTTAATATGTATAACGCTGAATATTGGATTTTGTATATTTCGTTAAAATGAATATTAAAAAAAACGTGTAAAGAAATACGAAATCTTAAGCATGTTACAACAAAAAGTATTGTAAATCTGTTGTATGTCTATTGAAAGAACTAAGAAAATTTGTTTTTCTTGTCTGTAGATACCTCCAGCGACACTAAACATAAATAGTTTTTAGTTGCCTTTTTTATTTAAGTAGAAAACAGACAGCTTACGTAATTACTGCTAAAATGTTTCTACCTTTAGAAAAATTTTAAAAATTTTTACCTACGTCCATTGCAATGAAAAATCATGCAAATCTTAAAAGCCAACATTAAAGAAGAAATTGCCAATTTTCATTTTCATATTCAATGATGGACAATGTAAAGCATTTGAAAAAGAGCTGGCAAAGACTTCAGCATAGGAGGTCCGTCTATTTAAAGATATAATTTTTTTAACACTCTTAAAACTTTAAATAACAAATATCAACATAAAAATATATACATTTTCTTTTTCATCAGTATGGAAATTCTTTATTGCTTTACGATGGCAAAGATGTATTTTTAAGTTCTTCATGTAAAAATGTATTAGAACAAGGCCATTTCCCTTTAAGTTATATAAAAAATAAATAATATCAATTTCTGTTGATGAAGGAATAACATGACGTAGACCTAAACATGACCAGCAGCCATTTATTGGGGGTTTCTTGTATTTTTGTTTTGGTTTATTTTTTTCTTTTGTTTTTTTCTTTTTTTAATTGTTGGCCGTTGAACAATATTGAATTGAAACCAAAAATGGTACAATAAAAAATATTGCAAATAAATATTTATTTTATTGAAGCAAAAGTTATTTGAAGTAATAACCGACAAAACAAATGCCCTAAAAATAATATAAAGGTGACAATATAAATTTGAATGACATCGAAAGCCAGCCGTAATTAGTACAAATCGTTTTTAAGCATTAAATATTTATATCGTAGCTAATCCAATGTGAAAAAGGCACAGATAAAAGCTTTCTCGAATCTGGAAGAGAATTTTCGATATAAAAAATATAAGTTTATTTAATTAATTCAATTTTTGTAAAAACTGTTCGTATTATTGTCTTTATTTGAACACTCAATACAATTTTTTTCATGTGAGGAATATTTTATGTTATTTAAATTATTGGCCTGTGTTGTAAATTCCACTCGAAATTAGTTTTGAATTTTAAAGCTTTGTCATTTTGTTCTTTGTACTTAAAAATAAAACACAACAAGTATTATTTTCTCTACTATTATTTTATTTTATCAATTTTGTAAAAGGATATAAACAGCACTTTACAACAATCCATTCATATACAATTTGCTTGTTCAACGTTTTACTAAATACTGCCATTTTGCATGCAACTGTAATTTTTATTTTTAGGCGACTTAAAACGTTTAGAACATATTTATATGAAAAAATCTGGCAACATCTTCTTTTTTTTACACCACTCACGTACGTGAGTATAAAAGTTAAACAAAAGAAGGCTTTAAGACAACAACTTAGAGAATTTTACAGCCTTGTGTTTTAAATGTGTTTTTATATGTGTAAATAGCACTGAGGATTTTAACCCATTTGGACTCGCTGTGCCAATTTGGGAATACTTGGTTTTAGGGGGCATATAAAAAATCTGTTAGCATCATTTAAAATATTTTTGCATTATTAATTAACTGAAAGATCAAATATTTTATGTAATATAATTAATTTTTTTGCATTACATTATTTAAAAGAAATATGCTTTTGAAAAATATATTTTAATTTTTAAAAATATATTTTAACACTGAGGGATTTTGTTTGGGTCTAATTTTTTTATAGCATATTTAACTGTGATTTGTATTATTTGAGTTAAGAGTATTAATACATCTTTCGTAACAATATGGATTTTTTGATCAAAACATTTTATAAAAGAATTAAGAAGAGTTTTACCATTCATTACAAATAAGATATTTGTTCAGTTTTAGTCTAGAAAAGTTGTACAGTGTGGCCACATAGAAATATTTATTTTATGTACTTTCAAAGTTTTTTTCCATCATCATTACTGTAATATTTTAATCATGAAATATAATTTTTCCCTGTGCTTTTCTTTTAAAAATTAACCAACTTAAAAACTCAAATACAGAAGTCGACTTGATTAAAATATTCAAGTTCATTCTTATTTCTGTAGCGCATCCTACATATAAAAATAAAAGCAATATTCAAACTTACTTTTTTATTTTTATTACTCTATTTCCAATTGCTTTTATATTCTTAATTTAAATTGCTCCGAGTACGAGATTGAGTGGTAAACATATTGAATTTATTCCTTAAATAAACTCACACATGCATAAAGAAACAACAATAAAATAAATGAACTAAACAATATGATCTGCAACAGCAACAAAAAAAATAAATAAATAAATAAATAAATAAGGAAAAATAAGGAAAAAATAATACTAAATCCGTCCCTTTTTTAACCACATAAATGCTACGAATAAATAAGTTAAATAGTTGTCAAACGGAAGAGGTCACTTTTATTAACATCCCCAGTTTGTTTAACTTGTCTTGCACTTTAAACCAACAGAAGGTTCAACTTGTTTTATTTTCCAGACATGAATAGACGTTTTTTTAATTTTAAAAATAAACTTGTATCGAATTGGAAATATAGACCTGCAGGATGCATTTACATTTAAAGTACAATACAGTGATTGGACACAACATGCAGCATTTGCTCTGAATATGAACTTACACCTTTACACTGAATTAAAATGAAGCACTAGAGTACTGAATGGTTCAAGAGGTGAAGGGCAATGTAAGCTATTTAAACATGAGTTCATTTATTTATTTTTTAATACATTCTCTTATAAGTAAAAACTGTAGTTTATTTAAAAGAAGTCAATAAATAAAATATTAGAAAATGTATAGACAAGACACATACAATATTTTTTTTTAAATTTATAATTCTATTCAATATAATGTAATGATGGCAAAAGTTCGCTTAAGAATTAAATGTAACCACAAATTTTAAATAAAGAATGTTTTCCAGGGATGGGTAACTATGTGCTGTCACAGATTATGTGCTTTCCTTTTGCAGGAGAAAAATTGGTCTGTCACAGACCGTGTTTTTTTTTAAAAAGAAAGCTGCCACAGACCATATTTTATTTAGATAAACCGTGTTTCTTTTTAGTAAAAAAAATAATGGATATTACACACCAAGGAAAAAGTTGAAACTGCCGCAGACCATGTCCTTTTTTGTAGAAAAAAAATCGGGCTTCCAATTTTTTTTATGGAAAAGTTTGGGCTATCACAGCCTATGTTGTCTTTAGCAAAAAGTTTGGGGCTGCCACAGACCATATTTAATTTTTTTTTAGAAAAAAATTTGTAATTTTTTGTTACAGACCATGTTTTTTTTAGAAAAAAATTAGCCTGTTACAGACCATGTTTTTTTTTAGAAAAAAATTTGGCCTGTTGCAGACCATGTTTTTTTTTTAAATTTGGGCTGTTACAGACCATGTTTTTTTTAGAAAAAAATTTGGGCTGTTACAGACCATGTTTTTTTTTTTTAGAAAAAAATTGGGCTGTTACAGACCATGTTTTTTTAGAAAAGCATTTGGGCTGTTACAGACCATGTTGTTTTAAGGAAAATAACTGTTTTTTAAGGAAAAAATTTGGGCTCTTACAGACCATGTTTTTTTTAAATATTGTGCTTTCACAGATTATTTTTCTCAGAAAAAGAGAATTCGGGTTGTCACAGACCATGTTTTTTAAGAAAATAATTTGGGCTGTCACAGACCATGAATTTTTTAGAAAATAATTTATTTGGGTTTTTTTATTTTATAAAAATATCCAATGTCCTACAGAAAACATTTTATTTTCACAAACAACAAGGATTTTTTATTTTATAAAAAGTATTAATTATAAATTAAAAAAGAAACACAAAATTCCTGGATCACTTAAAATCTGTGAAATGACTGTGAAGCATGAAATATACATTGGTAGCTCTTGTTTAAGTTATTATTTTTTTGTTTTTAAAACAATTTGTCCGCTTACAACAATTATTTTAGTTTTTTATATATCATCCTGCCTTGCAGCAAAACGACTGCAAATGTCAAGTTCAAGTTGAATTTGGTAGCCACCAATAATAAAAAGAAAAACGTTAAAAATTAGTTTAAAATTTTATTGTTTAATTTTTTTGTTGTTTCTTTATTCTTTGAACAAGTGATGGACATTGCTCACGTGATATCACGAGTGCTCGAGTTAAGATTTTTTATTACATAAATGAATCAAAATATTTGGCACCAACATATTTGATTATTCTAGAAACTCTTTTTGATGATTTTTTCGCTTTAGTTATTTTGAATTTATAGATTATTATTTGATTTGTCCAAAAATTTCCGGAACTTATTAGACCAATAATAATTTTGGGAAAAATAAAATTCTAAAATAAAATCTCTTTTCGCAAGCGTGAACTTTCGCAAATAAAAACTAATTTGTTCCACTTGTATGGGCTTATAAAATTTTTTTATAAGTTCTTTATAATCAAATGTGTAATTGTAAGTGAGACTTTAGTTCATGTATTTTCTGTTTTTTTTTTAAGAAAATTATGTGAATAACTTTTACGATTTTTAAATAAAAAAAGTAAAACAATTACGTCTTGGACTCATGTATAAAAGTGCTTATGACACACAAAAATATCATATCCTTCAAAATGACATATGTTTGATACTCGTAAAACCAGTTGACCTTTAATTTTATGTTTTTACTTATCGTTCCATCGCATAGATCCACATACTTTGTGATATTCTGTTTTTTTCAATATCATTTAAAAAAATATATAGTGATAATCAGGTATAATTTTGTTGTGGGGCTACAGTTATTTCAGTTCGGTTCCCCCTGTTAAGAGTGCAAAAGCGTGTGTAAAAAGTTCTCACGTTTGCGTCTCCATTAAAACGAAAATGAAATGAAAACCGTTTTAAATATCTTAAAATTGGCATTAAAAGTCGTTTAAAATTAATGTTGCCGCTCAATACATGCAAACAGAAACCTGTTTGCTGCCACATTTAACACAGTTAGTCGGCAAACGCCCAAACTGTTAGTTAAATATCTGACATTGTATACCGTTGCAATAGCCATCCCACACACACAAAAACGCTGTCTCACATACAAACTCTAACAAGAACATGCTTTTGTACTCAATTTAGTTGTCTGAAACTGACCAACATAAACTCACAAAACCTATAAAAAATAACTTTTAAGCCAGAAAGTCCAATAAATGCTTTGGTTTGTGTATGATCACATAATATTTTTTCAAAGCACGTAAGCGGTCAATCCCTCTTAGTGTTAAATATTCGACATCATCGATAATAATGCCAGAGGATTTTTTTAATAATCTAATGTTTGTAATTTGATTTACGATTTGATTTATGTCTAAACAATAAACCAGAATGTTAAATGTCGTTATTTTTAACGCCAGCAGTGGAGTTGCTTGCAAAACAATTCAAGTGCTTGAAATAAAATGGCTGACTGGATGTGGCATGTTGTAATTTATAAATGGAATTACACGTCGTTTTATTATTATCATTTTTAATTTTTTTTTTAGGCAAAAAAATATTTTTTGTAAGTTTAATAAATTAATTAAAATTTTAAAATTTAATAATCGCGATAACAATGTTTAAAATGTGATATAAGATCGACAAATTATGATGAGTTAAATATTTAAGGAGGCTTCTTTTGCCTTTCGCAGTTATAAGTAGATAAAGTATGCATTGTGAGGTTAAATAAGAAATCGTTAATATAAAAATAAAAAAATAAAAAACTCATTAAAATTTATAAAAAAAATATATTTAGATTTTTAAGCGATTTTTGATGCAGTTCACAGTTCTTCAAAAAATTCTGGCAACTCTTTAAAAATTAATTGTGTAGACATTTATTTGCAAACACCTGCCAACCCTTTAAAAAAAGGTTTTAAAGCTTAGAGATAATTTAGGTGACGATTAAAATTTAGCTCGATATATTTAACCATCCAAGGGTAGTTACCGACTGGTAGATAATGATAATAAAAACCTTTAAAAAAGGGGACCTAAAAATGAATTTTCAGGATTAAAGATATTAAAGGATTAAAGATATTTTTTTTATAATACTACTAAAATATTAATAACTCTTTTTCTTAATTAATTCCACCCTGAGTTAAATTTGTCTTAATTTTTTTTTTATTTTATTTAATAATTCAAAGACAATAATAGTTTTTATTTATTAATAGGAGTAATTGAATAATTTTGTTTTATTTAAAGTTAAAATATTTAAAAAATATTTTAGATTTTTATTCGATTTTAGTCGATTAATCGAATAAAAAAATTTATTCGATATTTATTCGTTTAATTTAATAAATAAAAAAATTATTGGACTAATTAAATAAATAAATTTATTCGATTGTCATTTGATTAATCGAATAAAAATTCGATTACTGCAATAAACTTAAGTTTTTATTTCTTTAAATGAGATCCTGATATCAGCTGCTTTTCAACCAGAAGCTGCGACAGGCTAAGTTACTCTTTGTTGTCATCGTTTTCCTCCTTAAATAAGACTAGAGCAGTTTTGACCACAATTTCTTTGTGCAGCGCTTAACGCAATTCACTATTCTTCTTTAATAAAGACTGCCTTCAGTTTTTTTTTTTTTTTTTTGCCTATAAAGAACTTATCAATAGCGCTAATTGAGAAAATTTATTTAAATTTTAAACTTAAAAGTTCTGCTAGGATTTGAACTTATGAACTTCTGTTTAACAAAAAACCAGACATTGATACAATCACGGCTATCATGGCTTCTTATTATTAGCTGTTTGCTATCTTTTATTTTATTCTGTTTAACATATACACCACACTTCAAAGTGGTAGAAAGAAATAACTAACTTGGCTCTATTTATAATCATATTATAAGACAACGTTGGCTTTTGCTGCTATAGGCATTAAAAATTTTATACTTTTTTCTTTCTGTTTCTACTTTTTAAACGTTTTTTCCATCTTTAAAGCTCCTTCTGTGATGTGAATTTAAGAATTTAATACTTTACGTCCATTTTAATTGTTATATTTTATTTTGTTTCACAGAAAAACAAAATAGTTCTATTTATTTTCAGATTAAAAGTCATCAAAAAAATTTTTTTGTCTCAATTATTTATTTAATTGAAAAAAACACGACAGCATCTAATTAAAGAACTAATTGATGCAAATATAGATTTAATTTAAAAACAAAAAAATAATTTTCTTGTGTTTAGCTGCACTGTGCTATACGATTCCACTATATTTTCTTGCTCTTCAACTTTATTAGTGGCGCTTAGTTTTTATGTCTGACAAATAGCCTACTGTGCACAAAGAGACTCTTGCAAAATATATGCAAAACAAGCATTTAAATGGATTCATGTTTAGAAAATTAAGACTAAAATGGTCCTTCCACTCTTTTATAATGACGGTCATAATGCCAAGCAATTTGTCATTTAGGCTGCGAATTGTGTTTTGACGTCATAGCGCCACGGTGAATATATTTTGTTTCTCTAACCGTCTAAAAGCATTAACTCTTATTTTCACTAAATTTTAAAACCAACAAGAAAAAGAACAATATAAACAACTGTATGGGAAGGGCAAAAGCCTGTGAATGACAGTGTAATTAACAACATGCATATCGCCTGCTATGCTGCTTCCAAGCAAACAGTATCTTGTGACCACATATTTTTTTGTTTTAAAATACTTGTTGTTGCTGTTTGCTCACAGCTCTTGCTTAACGATGAACGTGGTTTATGTTTGACCAACTATTAAGGGACGATGGGTGACAGAAATGTTTTAGGAAATACAAAATGATTCCTGTTTTGGTTTTAGTTTGGAATATAAAATTAAAATGTTGTTGTTGCTTATTGTCATTATTGTCTGGGAGGAGTTTTTCCGTCGTTGTTGTTAAAATCAAAATAAAGATAAATATTCTTGAGTAGTTTATTATGGTGTGGCGGTTTTATCTTGAAAAAAAAATTTACTTCAACTCTTGTGGTATTTGCGTAAATTTATAATACCATTTTTGTTGTTGTTTTTGTATATTTTAAATATCTTTTCATTATTATTGCATTTTCCCGAATTTAATAACTTTATTTATCGCTTCTTTTTAATGATGCTTGAATTTTATTTAACTGCAATTTTTTATTATTTTATTTATAATTCGAATATTAAAAAATTTTCCTTAATAAATAAAAGAGGAATTTGTACAATAATTTTTTAAGAGCTCATAAAAAAGATTAAGTTGTAAAAATTTGGAAATAAATAATTTTGAATAAAGAATTTTAAAGTTGGGTAGGGAAAAAAGTTTTAATTCCATGTAGCAAAAAGTAAAAGGCCTGATTCCTTTGAAAAGTACAACATAGTGGATTAGTGTGTAAGACTTAGTAATAATCTATAATCTCTGATACCAGAACCCTCTTAGAAGAAATTTCTCTACTCATGACTGCAGAATTAACTGGCATTCATTGTTGCATATGAATGCACAACATATTATAATCGATTACCCAGCAAGAGTGGAATACTACAACTAATACATGCACAATTTTAAAGTAACATGTTTGAAACAATTTTATTTAAACTGAACCGCGTTACCATTGTGGCGCTTTTAGAATTTGAATGAATTTTTTTTTAGACTAAATCTTATTTTTGGTTTGTATTATTTATTATTTACCAGCGTTAAAAATGCAATGTTTAATTAAATCAGTTTAAAAACAGTCTTAATTTTTATTAAATTTTATGAACAAAATATTTAGTGGCAACACTGTTTGCATGTATACCAAACTTTTGGTATTATTTATCATTTGAAGAATGTTGTAGAAATTTTAAGAATGTTTTAGAAATTTTTTGCTTCTTATTGACTGGTATTTCGATTAACAACGACGATTAAAAAATAATCAAAGCTAACAAACAGAGTTGCAACTCATAGAAGACAAATACTGAAAACTTTAGCGCTTTTGGCGCTGTTGTGAATAAGAACGTAGGAACAGTATGCAGAGCATCCAATATATTAATATCTCAGTTAGGCGAGGAAACAAAGAGTGTTTAACGCCAAATGTGCAAATTTGTACACGGAGTGTTATTACATATGGCGACCACAGGGGGTACGGTTTCCTTTGAGTCGCTGCCTACTGAACGCTTTTGCTTGCGATGTTTAAGGACGACACCATTCGGATGGCTTAGACCTGTTACTGGGGTGTCAATATGCCTTCCAGGAGTATTGACCTCTTGTTTAGACCATCCTTGCATTATACTATCGCGAAAAGTAGACCCGTAAATATTTAAAAGATTTTTCATGGACCTCAGCAAGATTATGACTAACAACGTGTTAAAGATATTCAAAATATATTCCATTCAGATGACTCCAAAATGATTTTTTGATCTCCTCTTTGATGGCTTTAAACCGCAGCTACCAGGATACCATCTAAAGGTTCTCACCATTGGTACGATTGTATCTTCGAGTTATCTTTTCTCGTAGAATACATAGTAGCTGACGAATAGCTAATCCTTTTAAAGTTTTCGGCTTTCATTTTCAGGTCTCCGAAACCCCAGAGTACTATTGTTTAAAAGACGAAAACACTCCCAAGGTTCGATGGAAATTAATATCTTCAGGCAAATTTAAAAAAAAAACCATTGGGGTAATCTGGACACATGTAAGGTTGCCAGATCAATGTGAGCAATATTCATAAAGAAATACTCGGACACCCTTATGCCCTTTTTTAGAAGTTTTTATCTTCTTCAAAATAAAATAAAATAAAAACAGAGATTGAAGCAAATCTTAAAATAATGTCTGACTTGAGCAACAAAGTAGACGATATTTTAATGGAAGTTATGTTACGGTAAAATTAAACTAATAAATTAAGCTTGTCACCTAATTGAACATGGATTTTTATTTTTTTACGTTATTTCCAAAACTTTCCCTGCAGTTTTTATTAATAAGCGGCCTGTTCAACTAAACCAACGTCAATTAGTTTAAGTTTTTATATTTAAATCTTTCGAAGTGTTTTTTTAAATTATTTCCAAGAATTTCCGTCAATATTTATTCAACATTTTTTCTATTTCTTTCAAACATTTCATGAAGTAGCATTTTTTTAGTGTTGTTTTTTAGCATCTGCAAAATTATTAATGTTCGTAACAATAACAATCATTTTTTACTGCTGCATGACAGCCTTAAACTTCTTATAGTTCTGGCTGCAGGCTGCTGCTGGCTGGCTGGTGGTTGGTGGTTGTTTTGCAACAACTCTTGAGTAAATGTCAACTGAAACCTGAACTGATCATCTTCGTGATATTTACAAAAGTTGTTTAAAGAAATCAAGTCGTTTAAAGAAAAAAAGTTGTTCTTCTTTTAAAATATTTTGTTTTTTTTTTTTATTTGTTTCATATCGTTGTTGTTGCGGTTATGCTTCTTAGTATTTTGTCTTATTCTTTTAAACAAAATTGTTTTGCAGTTGCAGTTATTTTTATTGAAGTTTAAAACAAGATTTTACCGTAAGCACCATCAGATACGGGATCTTAGAATTTGGCACAATATTTTACTGTATCAATTGCTTTGTTTGTTTAGGATCAGAGGTGTAAATAAGTTTAAGCTTTCGTTTTGTGTAAAAAATAGAAAATTGGCTAAATGATTAAATTAAAAATAAGAGAACTTCTGTTGTGCTGTGGCTATAATGACGCTATAGCATCTCCAGTAGTATATTAAGTGTTTCCTGCCTAAAATTGGGTTCGTAAATTCAACTAAAAAAATGGCCAAATTTTTCCGCGCCAATGAAAAGACGAGACCACTTAGAAAACTCCGTATGGGTAGGAATTTTATAACTCAACATTGTCTACTTTAACTTGAATACCGATTTCTTTTAATGTTTCATTTCTTTTAATTGGAAGCCTTTTTTTAGTAGAGATCTCTTTATTTGAACCAAATCTTTCACCGCTAAGACGCAGCTCTACGTTTATAAATGGGGATTAGTTGCGGTAGCAATTCGTCAGGGCGAGCAAGGCTTAATATGGCGATAATTGTTGTAAAAGATATCTATGACGAAGATGTTTTTTGTTTTTGCTTTCAGAATCAGATTTTATTCAAGTTTTAATTAATTCAATTATTTATTTAATCGGAAAATTATTTCTTTTTTAATTAAATTTTTAATGAACTCAAGTTATTATTTAATTTAAAATGTTGTATTTATCCTTCAATTAAATATTTAATTCATTTAATTAAAAACTTAAGAACAAAAATATTTTCGACTAAAAGACTAAAATTTTTTAATCAAAAAGAGTGATTCTCAAGCCTTTGGCGGCCATGTTGCTTTAGAGGTGAGTTACAAATATAAAATAAATACGGCCTTTTGATAAAACTTTTTAATCAAAACTATAAAAAATGAAAGACATTTTTGTGAGTTACATTTTCTTTAAATAATAAAACGAAATCATCAATTTATGGTTCTGCAAGGTGTTCAATGTGTACATTTTCATTTGTGCACTTTTTCATTAATTTGCTTCAATTTTTTTTGTGTTTGTGTTTGAAATTCAAGAAACATTACTGGCAGCAGTATCTCCCAAAAGCAGATGAGGATTTTAAAGATGATGCTGGTAGAGAAGAATAAAAAACTTTCTTTTCTGGTGAAACCAGTAGTTTGTACCGTTTTCTTACAAATATGTTTTCTTCTTCTTCTTCTTTTTTTGCTTCTTTGTGAAACAAAAGTTTATCCGTTTTCTTTTCTTTTTTTTTTTTTTGTTTGATTTTATTTTATTTTTTTTCCAGTTTTACAGAATGCACCAGAGGATGTCTTTTTAGTTTAATATTCACTGTATTTAATGTGAAGAATATCACACGAATAACATTTGGTTGTTAACCTCATTCAAATAAAACTTGCTAACAACAACAACAAAAAATTACCTGTTTGAAAAATTGTTTTAAAATTAAAGGCAACACAAGATGAGCAAAAAAAATAAATTGTTGTTGATTAAATGGAAAAGTTGAAGCAATAAAAGAAAACTAAACTAAACTGCAATCACTATTAAGTGTGCAAATAATTTGAAACCAAATATGATTACAGTTTATTGGGGACACAGCAAATTAAAACAAAATTATAAAAAAATAAAATCTGAATTTAAAGAAGAAAGCAGGAAATCACAAAATTGTTTGGATCTCTTTCACAGATTATTTGTATTTTAGTAGTGAAATCGATTAGCACACTCACAATGGCCGTATTATTTGACACAAACGCTTAAGCAATAATTGCGGTAAAGTTTAGGGAACGTTTTCGCTGACATATAGCATTGTAAAGTAAAAGGTCGATTACAACCTGTGCCCTTACTTTGCGAAACTCTCAGCTTATAGTAATTGAAGATGCTGCTTTTTAGAGCTGTTGTAATGGCGAAAACAATTTCGTGATAGTCTTATATTGGAATTTAACTAAATGTTTAATTGAATTAAAAATTTATTTAATTTGAAAATTGTTGACGGCTTTTTGAATGAAATATATTATTGAGTCGATTAAAAATTTAATTAATTTTCAATATGAAATTAAATTAAATCTTCAATACACTCAAATATTTTTCCAAATATTTGATTTTTAAATTTAATTAGGTATTTGGTTGATTTAGTTATTCACTTAATTAGACAATTTTATTATTAATTAGTTCAATTACTTTTTAACTGGAAAACGCTTTATTTTTTAATTAAATTAGATTTTGAATCAATTAAAAAATTTATTAAATGTCATTATTTGACAGAGTAAAATACTTAACAGATGAAAATATTTAACAGATGAAAATATTTTTTATTACTTTTATGGCTTAAGTTTTATTTGGTTTCCTGTTAAAGCACAACTTACTGTTGAATTGGTTCCTTTATTTGCAAATAGATTTTTTCCTCTTCATTGATTATTTCAATTATTTGTTTTAATAAAAAAATTGCTTATTACGTTTTTTCTGCGTAAATAATATATTTGTGATTCGAGATTTAATTTTATTTAATAATAAATGTTGCCAAGGATTTAATAATTTTTTATTTACACAATTTTTTTCTTCTTCTTATTGAATAAAATGTTTCAAATAATTTCTTAATTTAATTAATTTATTAATTTAATTTTTATATAAATCCATATATAATTTTAAATATATTTTTCTGTGTAAATATTATATTTGGCACTCCGCATTTAACTGGGCTTATTATTTTAAACTAACGAAGTGTTATAATTCAAAAAGAATTTGTTACTCACTGCATAAAATATGAAATTCAATCAATTAAAAAGAAAAAGATATAAAATTTAAAAAATTAAAATAGAATTTTACTTTTTCGGCTTAAGAAGTAAGAAAGAATAAAAATAAAAAATTGCATTCGTGATCATACAAAGAGAAGAGTAAAGAAATATTTTGGCTTGTTTGTCGACTTCGTCTAACCAAATTTATATTGATATAAATATTCGTCGTATTATTATTTACAAAATTAGTTGGATAAATAGACGATGTTTACAATATACACTAATTAAGGTAGATAGATGCGAAGAAGGCTGATGATGGATTTAGCGGTCCTGAAAATGCGGCATTACATTCCGCCAGCGTCTAATTTTTCTTGTTTTCTTTGGAAAACGTCTGCATATATTAGTAAACAATTTTTCTTTTCAAAAATTCTTAAAAATTAAAATTAGATAGAATCTTAAGCCGAAAAAGTTGGAAAAAATAATTTAAAGAATTTTTTTTCTGCAAAAATATTATAAGTATGACTCGAAAGTTTACTCGTCTTAATATTTAAATTTAACTAAATATTTAATCGATTTAATTAAATTTTTAACTGATTTAATAAAAAAGAATACAATATTTCCCGTGTGTCTCGAGAACAAACAAACGTTATTCATGCTGTAAACATGCTTACGGAGTCTTTTCTAATTCACTTATTTAAATTCTTCAGTATTCATATCAATTGAAGATTTACCAGCGGCAGGTGCCTCTTTTATATTTTTAGCGTTTCAGGAGAATAATAACGAAATTAAAAAAATTTAAAGCGTTAAAAATACAGAAACTTTGTTAATTTAGTTTATAAGTGATGGCAAAGGCAAACAAAGACAAGCTTTTTGAGCACTCTAATTCACGATCCTGCAAGATAATTATGAGACCATTAAAAAAAATCCCTAAATAAAATTTAAAAAAATTTCATTTAATTGTGTATATTTTGCATAAAACCTTAACAAAATTATTGAACTTGTGATTCTTTAAAGGTTAAATTTTTTCATTCACAATTTTTTTTCGAATATCTATGAATATTGAAACAGCTCATTAATTTTTTGTTTGCTAAAAATAAAAATTCAATTTACAAAACAAACAGATAAATACAAACAATGTACGATGAATTTATTTTAATTTTAAAACCAGTATCTCAATTCATGCATCATTATGCACAACGAAGCCAAGTGTTAAATGACAAAATGTGTTTGTGGCATGTGTTTAAAAAGATGCAACCTTTAAAATTTATTAGTTTGTAACTAACATGTTCACATTTTTTATTTACGATAATCATTTGGTATTTTAAATACTCACCTGTATATACACTCACACAAACATTTATGGCAACAATGAACGAACAAACAGATTTGGCTTGTGTTCCCTTACAAGCACAATGTGATAAATTTACATTAAAACTTTTTGCTTATAACAACAACATAACAATTACAACAATAATAAGATAAAGTAAAAAATATATAACAATTACACTGAAGGGAATTTCTGTAGGAAATTTTAAGAATAAGAAAAGTATGAATATCTATTTAGAGAAAAACGAACGTAAGAATAGCAAAATTATTCTTTAAAACAACGTTAAAAACATTTGACACTTTTTCTTATAAATAAATTTAAATTAAAGTAAAACATAATTAATTCTGGTAAGCTAAGCTGTTTTTAAAACAAGTCGATATAAGCTTAAAAATAATCCAAAAATATTAAAAATAATTTTCATAAAAGTATCAAAATTTGAAAAAAAAATTTGTTTTCATTTAAACACTTTTTTGCTTAAAAGTTTGCGTTAAATTATATGAGAATTAAAATATAAGGTTTCTTGGTTTGGTAAAATTTTATTTTATATATTATATTTTTGTAAATTTTTGATGAAAATTAAATTCAAAGCTTTTAAGTCTATTTTATTTCTTATTTTTTAGTATATATAATTAATAATTTTTTATATAAAAAATTTCTTTTCGAAATTATCGTATTGTTAAAAATATATTTTAATTAAACTGATGAACATTCATCAACTGAGAAATTATATTTTATCAAAAACTTAATTATATTTACACCCATTCTTTAATCGTAATTTTATTTAATTATTCTTTTAGAAAAGTTCGTTGCAATTAAATAACGTCTTTAATTTTAAATGAATAAATAAATTTAACATTTTACTTCACTGTAACTTAAGCCAACTTACACCAACAACAATAATTACATTTTAACCTGAACAATGTGCATATTTTTATAGCATCAACTTAGCTAACACAATAAAATCAGCTTCACTGCAGCCAAGCAACATAGTTATCATACTTAAATTGTTATTGTTGTAGACAATAAATTTATGATCTCTAACTTTGAATGTTTCGGATCTGGCAAAACCGCTGCCACATTAACAACACATAACATTTACAGAAAAAGACGACCTTTATTCACACTTTTACAGTTGCCAGCCGAGTATGAGTGTATGACTACAGTGTGTCAATGAATAATTCATACAAAAATCAATTAAAGTTTGCAATTTGAGGGTGAATATTTTTTTATTTTATTTTTATTACAAGTTTAAGGACGATTATTACTGCTGACATTTGTTTTTCAATTTTTTTTTTCGTTTTTTTTTTTTTTTTTGTAATTAGAAAAATATTGTTTATTTTTGTGCCTTTTGGAAAAAATATATTTCAATAGTCTAAAAGGTGATAAATATAACGATTTCACGGAAATTAAAAATTAATTCTAAAGGAATTTTTTTAGAGGAAATTTTTTTCTTCTACAACAATCAATACTGTAATGGAGAGTAGACCTTAAAACGAAGTGTTCAAATATCAACTCTATGCTGATAAAGAAATCCACAATAACATAGTGTTTGCCTAAAGTTTTTACTATGACCTGGACTGAAGCAGTTTTACTCTGTTTTATTATTGACCAGGGGAAAAAGCAGATTTAAGAACAAGGATGAGTTAACAGACTGTACCGGATTTATTATCATCCGCTCTGTAGTTAGTTTCATTTATTACATGAATACTCTGCTTTTACTATTTTAGACAAATATTATTCCATTACAAAAACAAAAAAAACGTTTGATATTTCGTTTAAAAACATTATTCTGTTGTGATGCTACAGCTGTCACAAAATTTGGTTGCCTGTTTTTGACTATTTTTGAAGATGGTCGGAAGGTTGGGTTGATTGTTTGGCTTGTTACTTTGGCAGTCAGTTCATGGACAAGTTTTTTGGCTTTATATTGTTGCTATTTATTTAGCTGCATCGTTTCATATCGTAACATCTGACATATGACATCATTGTAAAAAAAAATTATAAAAAAAGAACAACAGTTTAACACAAAAGCTTGAATATTTTTTTAATTTTTACATAATTTCAATTAAAATGTAAGATGAGATAACAGTTTACACAAAACGTGTATTAAATCTTTTATAACTTGTTATAAAATTTACTAATTAATGAAAACAAAAGCTCAAAAAAGTTATTGAAATCTAGATATTAAAAAACCAAAAAGATATTATTATAAAAAAATTATTAAATAATTGACTTTGGATACAAACATTTACTGGAATAAATTAATTATCAATAGTTGACTGAACACTAGACCCTTTTATTTGTTTCTAAATTTACAAAAAAAATTTTTTGGTTTTAATTTTTTATACGAATATTTTTTTTTAATAGGAGATGAAGTCATAACTTTTATATTTTATTTTATAATTTTATACGTCGGTTTGTTACATTTAGCTTTTTTCTTTAAAAACTCAAACTAATGAGTGCTTAGTTTCCCTAATTTGATTGTAAAATTAATAACGAGTAGTCATTTCATTTGGCTTTTGTTTTCCTCGGTTTGAAACTTTCTTCTTTATATTTTACGTTCCGTTTCTGTATTTCACATGAAGCTACGTTTTTGTACGTTATTTATTCAGTGACGAGAGTCTTATAATTTTTTGTGTAATCCAACAGTTCTTAAGTCTAAAATACTAAAGAAAGTCCCACTAACGATCCTAAATATTTTTTAATCTACATTTTTTTATACTGAAAGTTTTATATAGTTTATTGCCTTTTATTAATGGTCACGAACTCCCCTCAATTTTGCTCCGGTTTCTATTTTTGCTTTCTTTGGTCTTTCTGTACTTCCTCGTCTTTTCAATAAAACAAACTTAACACGATTTTTTTAGAAATATCCGTTTTTTTTCTGTTTTCTATTTCAAACGTTACGCAGCGAAACAGCTGATTTTGAAAACTTTTGGTCTTCTTTGTTTTTTATACCATTGTCTTTTCTGTTGTGCTCCTTTTTTAAAATTTGCATAACTAAATGTAGTAGAATGGATCTGAATATTTTGCCTTCTAAGACTCATGTTGCTAAAAATTATGTTTATAAGAGTATCTTCACTTCTTTGAATTGACAAAACTGCTCCACAACCGATTTGATGCTGAAAGCTGTTATGCGGTTTGGTTTGGCTTGGCGTTTTATAACGAATAGATATTCATGCAAAATAATTTTTAATTACATTTTTTTTCTTACAAGAAAAAATCAAATGCGAAACAGCGCTTAAAATAATTAGTTTAATCAAAAAACTGCTGATGAATATATTGGCTACCAGGATCGTGTGATTTAAGACCTTTATTCTCATTAGAAATAAGTCAAGTCTTCTTTTTATGATAATAAACAAGAACAGCCATTGAACACTTAAACTACGATGTTCTGAAAGTTATTTTATTGGCGAAATGCAACCGCTACTGATAGCCAATTGTTTTCCAGCTGTGGCAGGAAAGGAAATAGCACTCGCTCTCGTTTTGTCACATATAAGAATTAGAATAACAATTTAGTCTTTACACACAGCATTTTTAAGCCGATGAAACGCAATAGAGGTGAAAGGTGTTTGAACAAATAAACTGGATGTTCATTGATACTGGCAACACAAACATAGCGGTCTGCATAACAAATGTTATCTGTTTGATTGACTTGGCACTAAAAAAAGACATAAGTATATGAAGTTGAGTATCACGATTTAATTCTGATATTTTGCAGAATTTCGTCATCCATTTCTATAAACACTGGGGAAAATGACAAAAGAGTATTTCTTGTGGACATTCAATATAAATCTTTGCACATTGAGAGTGACTGAAAAGGCCTTTGGAGGAATAAACTACACATACGAACTTCTTTGCTAAAATATGACTTTTCCTTGTGCGATTCACTATCCAATCGACCACAAAGCGATGAGATTCTGATGAAAAACGTATTGTACGTACGAAGTTATGATTTTGGAAACAAGTTTTCTAAAATTATCAGAGCATATTCCGATCTTGTAACGATAAAACACTGAAACATATACTACTTTACGTCAATGCCCTATGAATCAATAAAGCCAAAGCATTCTTCTTTCGATCCTACATACGGTAAAGTAACTCCAAAATAGTCTTTCAAGAATTTTCTCACAAATGAGAAGGTCTTAATATTTCCATCTAATAAACGATAAAACACTGAAACATATACTACTTTGCGTCAATGCCCTATGAGTCAATAAAGCCAAATCATTCTTCTTTCGCTCCTGCGCGCGGTAAAGTAACTCCAAAATGGTCTTTGAATTTGCCTACAAATTAAAAGGTCTTAACATTTCCATCTGATAAAGGCAGCGTAGATAGAAACAAGATCAGCTCAGTTAAATAACTTTTGGACCGTTTCAGGAAATCAAGGCACCTGGATGCATCTTTTACAATCTGAAAATTACTTTTGTTCATGTCAAGAACAACGACAGCTTCTGATTTTTTAATGAATCTATGATCTCATATTAGAGATAAGGTAGCACATTTTGCCGTGCGCCTGTGAAAAAGCGCTAAGCTCTGGATTTTCTGAGCTTTAAATTGTACCCCATCCGCAAGACTCTATTGATGTTAGATTTTTTGCAAACATCTTATTTGGAAACTAAGACACATAAACTCATTTCAGTCAATAATTTTTGGGCTTTAGATCATCGGATGGAAAGTCAGTTGCAAAAAGAAGCAAACTTTTACTGCAGGTATACTTAGACTCGTGAGATACTTTACAAATATAATGCAGCAAAGAATTGTTTATAACTCAAATTCAAAAAGAGCAAGCAACTTTGACACAACGGCCTCATTAGTCACTTTCTTTTTTTCAAAAATGACTTCGCGACATAAAAATAAAATTTCTTTTTTT
Organism: Cistogaster globosa; assembly: GCA_937654795.1. Classification (NCBI taxonomy): domain Eukaryota; kingdom Metazoa; phylum Arthropoda; class Insecta; order Diptera; family Tachinidae; genus Cistogaster; species Cistogaster globosa. Next base: position 8,717,686 of record OW569407.1, read on the forward strand.
CCCTTGATTGGGTGATATTAATATGTAAATTACTTTGCAACCCTTTATCGTTTAATGAGAAACGATTGGAATTTTTTCTATATACATTTTCTCTATCAGTCTTCTTCATCACCTCTACTCGATCTGTTCCCAAGCTGACACAATTAATTCGTAAGAATTATTTCGATGACATTTTTTAAGAAATCCCAAATCAAAATATTTAAAGGCATCACCGCACGGTTTTAAATAATTCCACCATTTAATTGATGATATTATTCTTTGAAATGTAAAAAGATATCCCAGAAGAGGATTCATTATCATTATCTAAGTAGAGCCAGTTAAAAAAATCTTAATTTGTATAACTCTTCTCACTTAATAAAGCTTATCCTTTATTTCCCTCAAATAATTAATAAAAATGTCCAGTGTCATGATTAAAAAAAAATTTTTATCCAAATTAATTGACATTTTTACACTGCAGTCAGTCAGCAAAGTTTGAAACAAGTAGATAAAATTAAAACACATTTATCCCAACCGCACAACTTATTCGTGACTAATTAATGGTTTAAAACTTTCGATTGTATTCATGTCTAAGAAGATTTATCCTTGTCTATTTAAAGTAAATGTCTGTGCGTTTTCTTCCTTTTTTCTTTACACACTTAAGATAAAATTGCTGGTCGGACAGTTTAAGAGATAGAAAATTTAAAAACGAAAAGACAACACAAGTTTTTTTCCTACGTTTCTACTGTGTTTAAAAAGTTTTAGAAGCAAAAAACAAAAAGAAAACTTTGAGTGTATGTTTTGCAAGAAAAGAAGAAGAAGAAAACAATCGGCAAACGCAGCAAATTTTAGCTACAACAACTATTGATCATTACGGCAGCCAGCACATGCCAAATATTGTGAAAGGGAATAAATATGTATAAGAAAATTCAAATGATGCATTTTGTCTTTCTAGTTTTTTTAAGGCTGTTGTTATTGCGAAAATTAAAAGAAAAAAAATTAAAACACGATGTTAGCATCTCTCGTTGCCACAGGCACTTCTAACATATTTTAGTTTATCTTATGCATTTATTATCTTCTTCCTACACGTTTGAGGTTGTAAGTTTTAATTTTGTTTCTATCGATAACAGGCAACATGTTGCCAGGTCTACAAATATGTTGGTATGCATTAATTTAAACAAAAATGACGCGATGCTAAAATTTATTTTATGCAAAAATTGGGGTTTTTAATTTGTTATACAATAATTTAAATGCAAATTTTTTGCTCACAATCAATTTGATAAGTAACATCCCATTAAATTATAGCAACATTTATTTTAGACAAAATTTTAAAATTCCTAACGTAATGTTAGAAAAACAAACTCTAATTACTACGCAAATAATTTGTTAAATATCTTATTATTTACATTCATTCATTTATTCTTGACAGAAGAAATATAAATAAAAAAAATAGCTTATAACAAAAAAAAATCACTAATTCTAAAAAAATCGCTAACTTTATAAAAATCCGCTAATTCCAAAATTAGTTTTATTGTAATGAAAGATAATGAAAGGTCTTATTGTTGTCTCAAATAAATGCTAAACAGTCTTAAGACACAAAAAAAGCCATTTACAAAACAATTTATTAACAATTTAAAATTAAAAAAAATTAATTATATTTTATTGAATTTGATGAATTTCTGTAATAAAAAAATCTTTATTTAATTAATGAGATTGAATGAAGAAAACGGTCAATGAAAGGTGATAAATCTATCCAACCAGTACTAATCAAAACGCGGCTTGAAAATGATGTCTTTACATCGAAAGCGCTCGCCAATCGTACTAAATAAACAGCCAGTGACGACGGTCTTCACCGAAAGGTATGACAACAGTATTTTATTTACTGGCGGAATAAATCCAATTAACTTAATACCAAGCTGTGGGTAGTTTAGCGAAAACCAAAAGTTAAATTAAGTCAGTAGTTTCCCACTTCTAGCCTGATTGCTTTGGAACTTTACACAGCCACAGTAAAATTGACGTCCGATTTATATTACTTAAGAAGGCGGCGACACTCTTCTTTCAAATAGGACATTTTGCTTGTATGCAAAACTAACATCGTAAAAACCTCTTTAATTTGAACCGGTTTAAAGGTTTGACTTCAGTTTTTTTTAACGTTACCTTTAAAGAGTTGCAAGATTTTTAGTTTGTAGAGTTTTGTGGTAAACTCGAGATTTCAGAGAACAAGTTTGACGTGTTGAGAAGTATAACGACAAATCTTATCTGGCATTTTTTGTAATCTTCTCCAAATGTAAAAATTTTATTGTTTTCAAAAAATGCAGTTTAAAATTAAAAAAAAAAAAACATATTACATTTTTATATAAACATAATTTGTTTTTCTAAAAAAATGAATATGATTCCGTGCGACTAATTTTTAAATTGATTTTTAGAAAACACTAAATTCCCGATTTTGGTTATTTCTTCCTTTAAATAGAGTAAATAATTTCAATCAGGATTGCGTACATATTTTCAGCTAAGCAATATTTTTATTCCAATTCCAACTCTTTAACACTCTTTAACACTCTTTTGACAACCACTAGTGAGGAGTTTCATGTTTCTTAATAAAAAAAAAACAAAATCGGCAAAAGGAATAATTCTTCAGATTCTTCGTTGTAGTCAATTTAGCAAAAATTAGGAATAATAAAAAAATAAAAATTTTATGGATTTTTGGAAATTTTTACAGTTATTTTGGGAATTTGGAACAACTTTATCTAATTCTATTAATGAAGGAAAGTAATTCTAATCGTATTTAGACACTAATTTCTCTAGATATAGTAAGATAAAATAATTGGCGAAAAAATTTCCTGTACCGCTATTAATTCCTTAACGATTAATGATACAAAAAAAAAACACACACACACAAAAAAGCCAAATATTATGCTCAATTAGGCTTCAAATAAAAAAATTATGACAAAATAAAAATCTCCAATTTTGGAAATTTTCAAAATTTTTTTGGGAATATGCATAAAATAATCTCCTAAAACGCTTGAACTTAAAACTCGATTAGAAATGTTTTATAAAATACAAAAGAAGTTAAATAATAAAAGAAATAAAATTATTGCAGCGCTACCCAATAATTAGGACTCTTCGTGCAGCCAATAAAAGAAACCGGATTTGAGGAGGTCGATTCCCATTTTATATTTTTCGAAGTGTTAAACAAGATCTTTAATTTTTAGAAGTGAAGCATGGAAAGCAATGATTCTTAGTGAAACCGATACGAAAAATATTATGAAAAATTCTTTTTATCGTGTAAAACGGCACTTACACTATGCAATTTTTCATGAAACTAACATGAAATTTTTGGTTGTTGGTAAAGCAAGAGGGGTAAGCAATATTGTATTGCTTGAATTTTGAGCGAATTTCACTGTTGCTTATGTTCATTTTTAAATAATGCATATCGATGCAACTTCAATAGAGAATTTAAAAAAAAATGCCTCAAAAAATTGCATAGCTTAAGTCTGGACTAAAAGTGTTTTATTAAATAAACTATTTATTTAAATACGATTTAAAGTAATTAAGAAATTACTTTTTCTAAGTAGAATTAAAAATAGTTCCACTTAATTTCTTATTATTGTATAAAATTTTTATTTCTCTTTTTTATTTTCCTAAAAATATCATTAAATAATTAATTCCCTATTTAAACAGTTAAATAGTTTATAGTATTATGTAAAATTTTCCTGCAAACTATTTTGTAATTTTCTCGGAAAATAAAGCTCTTAATACTTAAACGTGATAAACTAAATGTAGACGAAACAAGAAGGAACAAAAAAAAAGAAAGACTTGTAATAAGAATAAATTCCTTTTAAAGAAAAGAACATACACAACTCCACTTGACAAGTTGTAGGTTATTCACCAGAAATTGTACTTGAAGAAAAAAAAGCGACAAGAACAACAGCAACAACAAATTGTCTCTAAGAATGTTACATGAATATCAATGACTTGTAAATAACATTGACATGAATAACATGACGTAACCGTAGAAACACTTAACGACACTCTGAATGATACTTCTATATTTATGCACACACTCTTACATACATATCTAAAGATAAAGACTGTCTCGCATACACATACATACATTCATACAAAGGAACGTGCAAAATTTATTACACCTTGAATTATTGGCATCATTAAAAGACTGTCATTTTTAACTTCTTCGTTTTCATCTTTCGACTGCTGTGTTTTTTTTTCTGCTTCTGTGAATTGAAATGAGACACTTGAATGGGTTTTAACCCATAGGTGAGTCTGAATGATAATAATATTTTTTTACTTTGTGATTTCGTTTGCCAACACTAATTACCTTCGCCTTTTGTCTTAAGCGATTTGTGGCTTCCAAGAGTCTAGTCTTACTATAATTTTGTTATGCTAATCGTGCCTATTCGTGATCCTTAGTTTAATGTCAGCACACAGTGGTTTAAAAACCATTTATTTTAGGCAAAATTCGGTTTCTCATGAACCACTTAAGGTGTCTTAATGAAATTGAACAGAGGCAAAGCGAGGGGATACGTCTTAGCAAACCTGCGAATGGTCGGCCCTCAAAGGTAAAGGGGGGGCTTCTGGGTAGGCCATCAAAATCGGTTACCTCGGGCATATAATTTTTTGAAAATGTCATAAAAAAGTTTATTTTTTACACAAATGCTAAGATTTTTTTAATATAAACAAAATTTTAAAATTATTGTAAAATTCCTCGGAGTGCAAAGCACCATTATTAAAAAACTTGCACAGGTTTTTAAGTCCCCAATTGTAATTCACATACCTCAAATAGAATTTGACATCCCTGGGATTAATAAACGCGAGGTAGCCAATTTTGTAACAAAAAAAAAACAGTTTTTGGGACTTTTTTTTCCCGTTCCAGGAATTTAAGTATTGGAATAAAAAAATGAAATTTTTTACCATTTGATTAAAATCTTTTTTATCTATATAATTTCAAATTTTATGAGAATATCTCGATGCTTTTTAATTTTGTGGCAACTTAAGTTTTATATTTTATTCCTCAAAAAATCACAACTTGAATTTTTTTAATTTTTGAAGTATTTGATTTTTAAAAAATAGAACGCGAAAAAATCATTATAATATTATAAATCTAGAAGTCATAAGCTTTTTCTTGATACCCCTTACCAAACCATATAAAATCTTAAGCAACTTTATTTCTCTGAGCAAAAGACTCTCTGTTTCTTTGATTAAATCAGAATCATTCTTTAATCTTTTTTGCTTTAATCTCAGTTTTTTTTTATCTGTTTGTTAGCTCATTTGGCTGTAAGTGCGATATCTTTTTGTACAATATGAAGTCTCTATTCCTTCTTAGTCTGCCTGTTCACTGTTTTTAAGAAAATCAACTCAAAAAAATTCTGTTTACGCAGGACTTCTTCGTTGTCGATCTCGTATACTCCTTTTCCAAATTGAAATCAGAGTACATACTTTCAAAAACTTCCCAAAAATTTTTTTTTAATTTTTTTAATATTTATTTATGAGCAAAAAGTTCTTTTCGTCGTTTACAATCGTCAAAAATAAAAAAGATTACGTACAATTTTTTGTTATAAATTTAGTTCAAGAAAGTGTTTTTTTTTATTAAATATTAATTAAAAAAGGAACTCTAAATTTACCAGAAGCTATTTGATTTACATTAAATAGAACGTCTGAAAACCCCGAAAAAAATTCTGCTTTGACCAGAAAATAAGGTTGAATTTTTAAGGAAAAGTCAAAGACCGTATAATTATGTCCATGGAGATATAAGTGAATGTTATGCCGTTTGTTTTACTTTTACATTCAGTGCACTACTTGTGCCCTTTTGGTAAATTTTCGAAATTATATAAGTTTTATCAAAAATCTAAACAGAGGTGAAGATATTAAAGTAAGGAGCGCCAAAGCATGTAAAAATTTATTAAGGAGACAATAAAAAATATTAAAAAAATAAACTTAATAATAATTACAGATAAGAGAAACATATAGCGATATAAAAATGGCAATAAATCGTGCTAGTGTCTAAGAAACTTTACTTGCAATTATTTACAAGGTATCACAAAATGTAGGAAATTTTGAATTAAAAAGGAAAGAACGTAACAAAACACAAACGTTATTAATCACCTTTGAAGGCTAAAGGATGATCCTCTGTTAACCATTTCGTGGGAAATGCTATATAAAAAATAGTGTGAAGTAAATAAAAAAATTCAGCTGCCAAAGTTGAGCAGTGTCTATTTTGGGAAGAGTTATTTATGAAATGTTTTTCGCAACATGTTTAGCAGCTTCAAAATATTTTCGTCAAAACTTTTTTAACTTCTAAATAAAATTTCATGCAGAATAGTTTTTTTCTAAAATCAGATACTCTGTTCGGATTTTTGAAAATTGTAGAGCAACATTGATTTAGAAGAATGAAATAATGCCTATTTGCCTTATTTCACAGCTTTGATAAAATGTTGCCAGAAACATTTCATGTGTTTATCTACAGTTAAAACAGTACTACTTCTGCAACATTTTTTATGACTTAAAAAAAAAAATTATGTACGTAGTTTGACAGCATTCCGCATGAAAAGCTGAAGAGAGTACCAGGCTTTAAGGAATAAATTGTCACAATTATGGACGAAATAAATAAAATTCCTTAACAATTTTGGCAATTTTTAATAGCTTACTAAGCTGACATAAAACCGGTTTATCGTGACTAAAATGCTGTTTAAATATTTATATAACCGCAACCATATATTGTTAGAGAGAACATAATGTGATGCTTGTAGCCATATTTTTAACCACGTTTTTGCAATCGATATGTAGGAGTTTCATTGATGCAGTGTTGAATTTCCGCCTTTAATGTAAGGAATTTTGTGGGCTTCCAAGTAGCTGTCAATGCTGATTACCGAAAAGAGACTGCCAACTGTCTAATGTCTAACAGTCTTTTTAAAACCACTTGTCATTTAAGCACATAGAATTCTGTTATTAAAACCCCGATATTGAGTGCAAATTTCTCACTAAACAGTGCACCCTTGAAATCTTTCTTGCCTTTCGCCAATCACATGTTAGTTCTCTAAATCCCAATCGTAGCCGTTGAAAGATTAAAATATATGAAGCCTTGTTCTCTTATGTAATAATTCTTTTAAACAGTCAACTGTAAGTTTATTTCTTTTTTAGTGTTGCCAACACCTTACAACCCCCATGACAAAAGACTCAGTACTTTAACGACTTTTGGGAAATAATTTATAAAATTTTCACATAAAGAAACCAACTGAAGTTAAAAAAAAAATTATCTATTAAAAGAACATTTTGTTAACATAACTTCGTAAACAAAACTTTACAAAACCACTACTGTACGCCGCCTCCGCCAGCCACTACAATGTCTTTGCTAATAATGAATATTCAGTAACATAAATTCTTTACCTACCACACTTTTTCGTTAGCAATTGAAAATGTTGTTGTTATTGTTGTTGCTTTCGTTATAAAATATTAAAAGAACAGCAACAGCAAAAGTTTTGATTGTTAAGTTTTAAATTTGTGCAAATTGCTCATTTGACTTCATGCATCTTTAAAAGATGTCATTAAATTTGACATTTATTTAAAATATTTACGACCCACTTGAGACCTACAACGCTTTATGTTGACTTTATAAGTGTGTGAGTTAATATGTGTGTATGTTTATATACAATTGAGTACACATATATGAACACATACATATATAATTAATATATGCAGAGCTTTGTTTTTTAATTTAATGATTTTTTTTTAATTTTAAAACAAAACAAAGACAAATTGAAGAAAAAAATCTGTACAAAAATAGAAAAATTTATATAGTGGATGTTTCAGACACTATACAATATAAAATAAGGGACTTTGCACAATTTAATATAAAAAAAAAATATTTTGATTTAATAAAACTGATGCAAACTGTGCAAAACTTCAAGCGAAAGTAATAACGTGAGCTTCTCTCTGGAGGACTTGTATAAAAGGAAAATTTTTATTTTTTATGAAAATATAATTTCTTTTATATAAAATTATATTTTTTAGAAAAAATATATTTAATTACAACTAAAATTAAGTTATGCAAAAATTCTTATATTTTAGGGTTTTCAACTTCCAAGCACATAGCACTGTCCATCCTTTCAATCTCGTTTCGAGTTTTTAAATCCTTAATAGCCTAAAGCATACTCCCAAAAAGGATCTATCATATATCTTAAATTTTATTTAAATCATCCTGGCCGTTTTGTCGTGATTGGTCTACAAACAAACAAAGGAGATTCATAATAAATATTTACATTACATTAATGGAAAACCCTTTACGAACTATAAATTTCAAACTTAGACATTAATTACACCGCCTGAATATTTAACACAAGCAGTTTTTGTATAAACAATGATTGATTGGTAAACTTTTTAATTTACACTGTGCAAAAAAAAAAAAAAAAAAAAAAAAACAAGAAATATATAAATTTTTTTTTTATTTTTTTTAATTCAAAATTTTTTTTTGTTTCGTGAACATTGCCATAACTCGTTAATGACTTAAATACAATAATAATTATGAAAATGACAAATTTGTAAAAAAAAACCATCTAATTATCCTTAAAATTGATTACAAATAGAAAGTTACAACAAAAAAGAGTCCTGAGTTGACATGTCTTTCTTTAAAGGATACAGTAATCCGTTAATACCAAAGAAATCTTGAGGTATTTTTCCAATTACGGACCTTATGTTTACATTTCTTATTAAAAAATTTTGTTAATCTGGCAACCCCAAAATTTATCTAGTTTATGTCATTTGTTTTAAGCTTTTTTAAGAAAGTATTTTAAAAATTTTGTTTTAATAGTCTCAAGTTTTGTTGCCCAGTGTTTCTTTTTTTTTAATAAGCTTCACTTCCCACAAGCTGCTCATAAACATTTTTGCAACATCTTTCTTATCTTATATTTCACATATTAAAACCTTTTTTGTCTAATACATCAGCTAAAAGCAAAATTAAAGTTTTAAAGAGTTTTAGTTTTATGTGGTCTAGTTATTTTTTATAGCTGGAAGCCATACATTTTGGGGTTTCCTGTTACATTTTCAGACTCATAGGGAAAGGTGAATAGATGTGTGTTTTAAACGTAAAAAAAATAAATTTTCTTAACTTGTCTTCTTACGTTTACACTGTTTCTCTAGTTAAGTTTTTTATTTATTTTTTTTTTATTTATTTATGTATGTATTTATTTATTTTTTCTTGGTTTCCCAAAGTCATCACTTTTAAAGTTACTTAGCTGAGGTGAAGTTTTCGACATAATAATGCAAATAATATTTAGTAACATTTTAACATTTTGTAAACATATAACCAATCTAAATGTAAGGAAACTTTAGGAGGCAAGTGCTAAACAAAAACATAATTATACACTCAAAAAAAGCTTGCTAGTGAAGATATTTAAGTCTCTAGCAAACTTAAGTTGCTTGCCTGCCTGTCTATCGATTGCTGGTAGTTAGAATTCCATTAGAGCTGTAGCAATGAGAATTTAATGTTTCAAGTTTCCCAAACAATTATTATTGAGGAAACGACAAGATGTTTAAAAGTTTAAAGGAAGGAAGGCACACGTCCTTCTAGTTTTAACACTTTACTATACATCATACATACATATGTATGCTTAAGTTTATGGATGTATGTGAGTGTGTGTAATTTTTCAGTTCATTACTCTTACAGTGCTTTTTGCTGTTATACAATTTTCACAACTTTTTAGTAACTGTTATTATTAAGATTTAACTAAAAAAACAATTATAACAAAATGTTAAGAAGATTATGAAGAAGAAAAACAAAACACAAAATAATTAAGAAACTGAAATTACAACAAAGTGAATAATTAATAGAGAAATTAAATAAATAGAAATGTAACATGCTCCAGCTGTTAATTTGTTATTTTATTATCTTGTTAGGGTCATGTGTTCAAGGGGGTTTCGTATTTTATGATCAATACAAATTTATAAGTAAAGACATACAAATAGATTTAGATGTAAACTACGTTTTTTAAAACGCACGCCTTATTTGCAAATAAAAATATTGTAATTACGAAATCTTGCCGCATAGACAGTGAATTAATTTTTTATTGACGATTAGCTTACAAACAAAAACAATTCCTAATTAACTACACTATTTGAAAATAAGATGTAAAATGTTTTTGCTTTTTTTTTTTTTTTTTTTTTTTTTGTTTAAGTGTTTTTGTCTATAAGGCCATTATTTAATAAGTAACGTTTTAAGGAAATAAATAATAAATAAATTTCTTAATAAGAAAAATTATTTAAAAGTATTTTGGCGGATAAGATTATTAAATGCTCAAATATTTTCTGTTGACATTTTACCATCCGATACTACTAACATGTCAAAAGTAACAGTGAGTTAAAAATTAGAAATAATTTTTAGTTGCAGAGAGGGTACGTATAAATGTTGTAATAGATATAGTCACAGATATATACAGATACAGATAGATATAGATACAGATAGATACAGATAGATATAGACACAAGTAGGGATATAGTTAAAATTATAGACATAACAAGCAAAGGCGCTATATTCGGCTATGTAAATCCATTTTAGAGAAGTACTTCCATTCAAAAAAATGAATATTAGGACCACTGAGAATTAAAAAAATAAGAAAAAAATTGAGTGCGATATACAGTTTCACATTAAATGTCATCTGCTCTAAATGGGTTAATCATTTTTAAAAAATTTTTGTATTTTCTCAAAGATCTATTCAAAAGCTTTTAAATAATACTCATTTTGACCATATTGGCAATCAAGATTTTTCACGAAAATTTCCGAGACTCAGAACTTGGTAAATGCCGGCGAGCGTCAATTTTAATATTTTTTTATTATTTTTTTTATTTTCTGTCGCTCCATGTTTTCATTTTTGGTTTTTTTATTTTAATTTTTTTTATATTTCATTAGAGTTCATTGTCCCACTGCCTCAATGTACATGGACCGATCTTGCTGATTTTCAATAGCATCTCTTTCGACACTATGTTTGATCTGCTAAAATGTTTAAATTTTCTCTAGCTCATTTAATGCCAAAGTCATTTACAACACTAATACTGATGAACAGACGGACATTGCTTAATCGACTTCACTGTGCAGAAGGACTCAGAATGTATATATTTATGGGTTCAGTTATGGATATTGTAGAAATTACAAACGAAATGACAAACTTAGTTATATCCTTTTCCCAGTTTTTGTGGTGAAAACTAGTTCCAGGTATATAAGAAACTCAGCTGCCGAAGTTGACCCCTGTTTATTTGGTAAAAAGCAACGAAATGTTTCTAGGAACATGCTTAATTGCTGTAAAATGTTTCTATCAACATTAACAAATGTTGCATTCTTAAAGGCAATTAAAACGTTATATTTTTTCTAAAAAAAAAAATAATTGTCACATATTTAGGCAAAATAAATAAAATTCTTAAACAATTTTCACCAGTTTGAATTTCTAAACAATTTTCAGCTCAAAAAAAAATGCTTATAAAAACAACTTTGTCGTAACTAAAGTATTGTTTAAAATAACTGCATCACCGCAGAAAACATAATATAATGTTTGTAAGCATACTCTCAATCATGTTTTTGCAATGCACGTGTTTGAGTTTTATTGATGTAATGTTGAATTTCCACCTTTAATGTATGGAAGTTTGTGGCCTTGCTGCCATACACCTTCCAAGTGGCTGCCAATTTTGATTACCAAAAAGAGACTGTCAACTGTTTTATACCGTACAGTTTTTTTTTACGTGCCTTTCGCCAATCACGTGTTAGCTTTCTAAATCCCAAATGTAACAATTTTTAACATCCTATAATATGTTTTATGATACGTTGGTAACATCTACTTTTATATTAAATTCATACGTTAAATAGGACAACAATGACACTCAAGTTACAAGATGATAGACACAGCGAATTAAAAATTTGCGTACTACTTTCTTTACAGTTTGATATTCTGGAAAAAAGCGAAAATAAATTAATTTGCAATTGCTAAGATCAGGTTACTGATTTGTCCTTCTGCACGCTAAATATTTCTTACAATCCTTTAACTCTTATATCTCATATACCATTTCGTACTCGTACCACATTTCGTTATTCAACATTTTATTTTAATTTCCAAGTGGTACAACTGAATTTACCCAAGAGTGAAGATTAGTTTCAGTTTTCTTCAACTCCGGCCGTTGTTTTGCTAAAAAAAATAAGTTTTTTAGAAAGCAAAAAGAAAAATGTTAAAAGAGTGGAAAGGTCATAACGGTGATGCTATTTTAATTCATATTTAAATGGAGACAAAAATAAAAACTGAACTTTTACTTTTTTGTCATTTAGGTTTTGGTGTGTTGGTGTTCTATGTTGCATATTGTGATAATAAAATGAGAAATAAGAGCAAGATGCACAGCTGAAGTATTATTGTGTGTGTGTTTGTGTTTACGCAGGTAAACATCTAAAGTGCAACACAAGCAGTAGCAACAATGAAAAATAGCAATAGCTGGCATTAGCCGGAAAACAATATTAGACTTTGGATTCTGTTGCAACTATTTAAACAAAAGCTTATTGCTTTTGTTGCTGCTTCCACTGTTGATACTGTGATGTAATAAAGTTGCCTGTAGAAATCAAAGAATTAACTATACCGCGCATTTATTGGTTTCGTATTGCAGCAGAAAACAAAAAACCCAAACAGCTGTAAGGAAACACTAAAAATAGAAATTTGTGCTTTTAAAACGAAGTAAAAAAACTTCAATTCTTAGTTTGAATATTTAACAGAATTGTGAGTATTTGACAGAAGTATAATAATCTCTTTTAGTTTTATTGTGTAAATGGTTTTATTTTCCTTGAATGTGTTAGAAAATGTTCATTGTAATTTCCAGTTTTTTATGCTAAAATTTGTCAACCGCAGTTCCAAAACGAAAACTGCAAAAATATTTAAAAGATCTTTAAGTTTATTTTATAAATTTTATTTCAATGTAAATTGCAGGGGAAGAAGAGTGTGAATTATTTTTATCCTTAAACGGTTGAGAAATATACTTTAAATACATTTATGTACCGATGGCCTGGCTAAAGATATTGTTATTTAACTTGTGAAGGAATCGAAGTAAGATAATCTGCCAAGATTTTAATGAAATCTTCAACTAAAAATTCGGAAAGGCTATTTTCGTCCAAAGCCTTTTTCTCAAAAGTACTTTTTATAAAAAATAATTTTTTAAAAAGTACTTTTATAAAAAATACGTTTATAAAAAACTGATATTTAATAAATAATTTTTTAAAAAGTACTTTTATAAAAAATACTTTTATAAAAAACCTGATATTTAATAAATAATTTTTTTTATAAGAAAAAAATTCTTGTTCAAAGTTAATTTTTTTAAATGATATTGTTCTTATCAAAATTGCCAATTAAAACAGAGTACTTTCAAAAAGTATTTTGTATCAATTTATTTTAAATTTAAAAACTCTCTTAAACCATTTCAGAATCAATGAATTTCTTTAAAATATTTATTTTTTTTCTAAAAAGTACTATTTTTATAAAAGTACTTTTTGTTAAAAAATAGGTACTTTACAAAGTATTTTAAATCAAGCGCATATATTCTATTAACGATAATGGTCTTTTTCTTAAATGTTTAAATTTTTCATATAAATTAAAAAAAAATTGTGTTTTTACGTGTCATTTGTATCAAGGTACTTTTTTTTAAAAATAGTTTTATCAAAATTTAAGAAAAGGTTACTTCAAATGTCCTTTCAAAAAAGTTACTTTTTAATGAAACGTTTCCTTGTTACTATATTTTGCCTGATATAAATTGTACAATTTTCGTGAAGGTATTTTTTTATTAAATAAAAAGTTCACTGAAAATTATTAATTATGCCAATTAAGATACACAATATTCTAATTAAATAAATAATTAAATCAATGAATCGCTCAGTTCAATTTTAATATGAAACCAAAACTAAATCTTTAATGGACACAAACATGTTTTCTCAATCTAAAGAAGAATTTATTTATTTATGTGTAATAATTTATGTCAATAACATTCCGTTATGGTTAAAGACCACACATTGACAGGTTTTATTGATTAGTTGAGATAAACAGCGTTGCTTCTTCACATTTTTTGCAGTCATTGTTCATTTTGTTCTTCATTTATCGTTCATGCAGAAAATTAAAAAAAAAATAAAATATAAAATATTCTTTCATCTTCTGCTCAGTTACTGCGGTATTTCTGTACTTTTTTTATTACTTTTTTTTAGTGGCACAAAATTAGTACGAGTTATCGATCGTTATGTGTGGGGAAGGTGTATGGCTTCAATTTTTTATATTCATTGTTGTCATCGTCACGTTAAGCAACCGCATCCCAGCAGAGTTTCATAATACGAGCAATAATAATGACGAAGATGATGATAATTTTACATAATTCATTTAAACAGAACATTATATAATCCTTTTGTAGTTATTTGCAAAGAGAGTAAAAAGAGTGAAAAAAATATGGCAAGAGTATTGAATGCAACCTGAGTGCACGGAAGAATAAGAAGTTAATTAATTATGATTGGATGACTATTCAAAATGGCAAACGACAAATGCAAATAGCGATTTATTAATGCCAAACATAAATGCTGACATGTATTGTATAATGAATAATTAAATAATTTACTTGTGCAAATGAACGAACTTGAATGTTGCAAGTGATTTCACTTAGTTGTTTATGAGTATAAAAACACAAAAGTTCAATATGACGATTAAAGTAAATTATTATAAAAAAGGTTCCGAATAATAAATTTTCATATCATAATTAAACTGTTTATCTCTTGTGTGATTAAAAAGTATGTCGAGAGTATTGATTTTAAGTGACTTATGAACTTAGCTTGAATTTCGAAAATGAAAAGAAAACTATTTAATTTTAGACATTGTTGCTCACAAAGAGCTTTTGCGTTTATTAATCGTTTTATGAACTTAAAGATTGAAATTAAATTAACTTATTAAATGACCGAGTTATTTACTTAATCATAAGATAAATAAAAAAAATTTCTAATTATAAAAATAGCTAGTTCAATTTTATATCTAATTAAAAAAACGAAAATAGTATTTTAATTAAATAAGTTATTGAATCGATTAAATAACTAGTTGAATCAATTAAATTAAAAATTTAATCAACTAAATAAATAATTGAATCTATTAAATTAAAAATTTAATCAATTAAATAAATAATTGAATCAATCAAATAAATAATTGAATCAATTAAATAAATAATTGAATCAATCAAATAAATAATTGAATCAATTAAATAAATAATTGAATCAATCAAATAAATAATTGAATCAATTAAATAAATAATTGAATCAATAAAATAAATAATTGAATCAATTAAATAAATAATTGAATCAATTTATTTAAAAAAATTAATTCAATTAATTAAATAATTAAATCAATAAAATAAAAAATTGAAATAATTAAGCTCTACGTAAATTTATATTATATAAATAAGTAAACAATTTTTTTTTCTGTTTGACTAAATTTTACATGGTTATCATTATTTCTGATGTAATAATATTAGTTACGGCTAAATAGAGACCAAGGGGTAAAACATGATGATATTAACAGGATGTTGCAATAATCTAAGAGTGGCCTAATGTTATAATGCTCTTTAACAGAAGATTTTATCACTTTTTTAACCAAAGCAGTATTTGAAACAACTCGATATTTTTTTTTTACTGATTGAATTTAGAACTAATAACTTCTGTTTTCGCTAATTTTACCTTCACTGCGCCCATTTTTATCGTATACTTGCTTAGCCTTCAAGCACCTGTATCCAACATGGATTTCTTTTAGTAACTGAACACACTTAACCGAAAACTATCGAGTTGTTTCATAATCATAACTGTCATCTAAAATAACAAATACTTTTAACGTGAAGCCTTTACACATGACATTTTTATGCTTTTATTTAATTTTTAATGAAGAATTTACTTACATTTGAATTGATTTAATTATTCATTTAATAAGAAAATATTTGTTTTATTTTGCTTATTAAACATTTAATTAATTCAATTAATCATTTAATTACAGAATTGTTTTATTATTTTTTAATTAAATATTTAATTGAATTAATTAAAAACATAATTAAATTTCGATCTGAAATCAAATAAAACCTTCATTAGACAAAAGAAAGCAACTAAACTTCTATTTCAAATTTATAGGCGATTTTAAACGCCAAAACTCTTTTTATATAGAAAAATCCGGCAAGCCTTAAAAATGAAAAATTTTAAAATTAGTAAAAAAAAATAACAATGGAGGCAACCAATGAAATTTAATAACGCATTAATATTTATTCCACAAATTCTTATCTAAACGCAAGAAAGCACAAAGGTATTTTGGATTTATTAAAAGTATCCTAAGCTAATGTAACGTTATTCTTTTTTTAAATTTAAATAAAGTTTTTTTGAATTTGGAACAAGTTGTCAGCTGATGGAAGCGCTGAAATAACTGGTGGCCATAGAATTTTAGTGACGATGTAGAAGGCCGCAAAAGGTAGGCTAAAACAAGGGACCCAAATCAATAACGTTCTTCTTTCACTTTTGGTTATTAACCTTATTTGAACTCAATATGGATTACGAAGCCAACGTGTAAGCTTTGACATAACAAGAAACATACAATTTTTTGGGCTTACATTTTCGTACACAAACAAATTTCTTTTTTCGTTTTATGAATGCTGACTACATTTAAATGTTTGCGCATTTTCATAACAGTTTAATGCATTTTAGCAATGATGGCCATAAATCACCAAAAAAAAACAACAGCGAATAGCCTTTTGAAGTTTAAAAACTTCATAACAATTTGTTTTGTTTTACTTCTTGGAAGAGTTTTTCTTTTCGATTTCTTTTGTTTGTTTGTCTTTTAGCACATTCGAGGAGAAAACAACATTAAATTCTAAAGAACATAAAAAGTAATGTGTACAACAAACCAGTAAAATGCATGTAATTCTTTTACTTTACACTGCAGTGACAATAAATTTCTTTTACAGCAAAAATACTGTGGAGTCATTAATTTGAGAGAAAAGTTTTGGCACCATTTAAGGCGAATACGAGCAGATAGAAGATCATTTTGTGAAAGTTCGATGATCTTTTCTTTTTGAATAGTTAAATAAAATTGTAGGTGATTTCTTGAGCGATTTATCTTAAAGGTTAATATTAAAAATTTTCCAGAAATTTTTTATTATTTGACGCTTTTTATGAAATAAGCGATTTTTTTTCATTTTAAGCAATTTTATTTTTGCTTTCGCATCAAAAAGTTAAAAATGTAACATTACGTAATTGTTTCTCCTATAATGTTATTTCGTCTGTCAAAGGCCTCTACCTCTGGACACTTTGAATTTTCAGAGGGATAAGAACAAAAAAAAAATTATAAAGAGTGATTAAAGGATGTGACTATATAAAGATTTTTTTGGCGCCATTATGATCCTGCTTTTAGTAGACACCTGAAACTTAAAAAGTATGCAGCTCTAAGTCAACAAGTCTAAAAGCAAAATTAATTAATTAAATTAGTCCATACAATTTGAGCACTTGACGTATAAAAGCTTAATTCTTAAAATAGAAAAGGTAGACTTTTGATACTAAAACAGAGTGTGTCGACGCTTTAATAACAAGTATAAAAAATTAAAAAGTAAAGAGTGTCCTCCTAAGAGTTATAAATTTGACGACTATTGTCGTATTTTTTGAACCGTAACAGACACAAATCTGAAAACTGTTGGAGAAAAAATTTAATATATATCTCCAACACTCTTTTAGGTGATTGTCTTATTTCTAATGGCCAAGTCAAATTGATTACGTTTTTGAATGACGTTTACAATTCTGTATTGGCACAGAAAACTTATTTCATTCCACAAGCATCGCTTCAATTGATTTCCCCTGTATTATGTAATATTAGGAGATAAAAGTAAAGGATAGATTCAAAATGGCTTGCTAAACGTTGGCGGACTTTAAAAAAAATATAATTATTTTTTAACTTTTTAGAACTCTAAATATACATTTTTTTCAATTAAGTAAGAAAAATTTAATTAAAATGTTTACAAAATTGTTCCTGAAAAATGTCTACATTTTTAAAAAGTATTCCTTGTTTTTGTATAATTTTTTTACGTTTTGCTTCAAGAAGTTTTTCTTATTTATTTCAATTTTATTTGGCTCTAATTGGGAATCCTGCAGCGACTTGAGACAAAAAAAAATTCTTAAGAATTTGTTTAATAAAAATCAAAAAGCTGCTTTATATTTCAGCAGCTCCCACAGAAAAGAGAACTTTATCTTTCAAAAGGCCAAAAATTCACAAAAAAAATAAATTTTAATAAAAAAAGAATAAATATTTCAAGCTGTCTTAACCCACTGTGTTTTAGACACTTGTCTTTTTTTGCTGACAAATTAAACGGACACAAAATAAAAATAACAAACAAAATAATAAAACACATTCAGCATGATACTCGGGATACAATCCACGATTTTGTGAGGTTACAACACACAAATAAAATACAACACACAGTATGTGTGGAATGTTGCAACTATTATTTTATTTAACATGTTGCACAAACATGCATGGCGTATTTTTTCCTTCATTACATATAAAACAAGCAACTCAAACAACAACAAGAATAACATTATTTAATATTGAAAATCCTTGCCTTGCAGTACAACACAAGAAGCCCTTGTTTTGCTTCTCTAAATTGCTAATAAAATTATTTTCACAGCGGGTGATTAAACTATTGTTTTCTGCTAAAATATTTTTATAATGAAAAAAACACAAAAAAACAATTACAACATTTTACATGTTTAAAAACTCTAACTTCTTTAAAAATAAAAGGAAGTATTTCAAGGTGTAGAACAAATTTCTTTTCAATCTTTAAAAAAAAAACATTGTGAATTTTTTCTTGTGCCTGCAGGGAAAGACTTAGACTACGAACGAGTTTAGTGTATCTAATTTAAAGAACACGATTCAGATTAACCGCAAATAAGATTTCTATACAAATTTATATTGGAGTTGCGCTTGTATTGGCTTGCGGAGGCATCAGTATTCTTGAATATATCTTGTCTTTTAGACTCATGCAATTTACATTTATTGAAATGAAAATCCAATAAAAAAGAAGAATCTTAAAAAGATTAAATATTTTTCATTATCCTAAAAGATTTTTGAATTTCAGTGTAAATTTACCGAAAAGAACAAAAAAATAAAGTTTAGGTCCCTTTTTACCGCATATGGAAGTTAAGATTTATTATTCCATTTTCAATTAAATTATAATTTTTATACTCCCTCAATCAAAATTGCTTGTATACAGATTTCTAGTTTGTAAGACTTGAATTCGCCATAAATTTGGCAATACATTTTTAGAAAAAAAAAATTTACAGCTGATAGTTTAAAAACTGAAGCCAAGGGGAATGAATAACGAGTGATATATTCGGCTAAACCGAATTTTATATACCCTTCACCATGTAAGTAAATCTAGTTAAGTAAAGTGTTTTCAATCAAAAAAAGAAGTATTTGGGTGACAAAGAATTAAAAAATTAAGTACTATAAAAAATGTACATCAAAATGTCATCGGCTCTTAATGGGTTAAGCATTTTTCCTTAAAATTAGTATTTCCTAAAAGAACTCTTCTAAAGCTTTTAATGAATCCCGTTTAAATATTTCGAAATATACGGTGCACAATTGTACTTTTCTTTGAAAAATTAAGAGGCCCATAACTCGGAAAATTTGGGTGAGCGGCGATTTTTTCACTTCATGTTTTTTTCTTATTTTTTAATTATATATCGCCCCATATATTTGCTTTTTTGATTGTAGTTACTTTACTAAACTAGATTTGTTCCAAATTATATTAAAAAAAATTAAAGGCAGGCGTAATGTTTTTCTTGCTGACTGGAAGGACGTGGACCGATCTTGATGATTTTTAGAGTAAAATTTTCGAAACTCCGTCTTATCGATTGTGGTATTTTAATTTTCTCTATTTCATCTATTGCCTAACACGGGCGGAAAGACGAATATATTGACATCGATCAATCGACTTTGCTATGCATAAGAACTCAAAATATATACTTCAGGGGGTCGGAAATGAATATTGTAAAAGTTAAAAACGGAATGACAAACTTAGATAAACCATTTTTCCACCTGCGGTAAGGGGTATAATTAGGGGATAAAACCGGCAAATTCATTTATTTTCGCCGTAGCCTAAAATATCAGTTTACATATGTAAAACATGCGTTTTTCTTATCTATCCAGTTTGATATTCTGTGAAGCGACGATAATAAATGAATTTGCTGTTGCTATCACCTGGTATATGATTTCGCCATAATTTCCATTAAGTTAGAGAGATCCCTAAATTAAATTTGTTAGTAAAAAGATTTCTAAATTTAAAGCACGAATTAAAAATCGATTTAGCAGCTGGGAGCTTAGTTTATTAAAAACTGGAGCTTAAGCAAAATACTAATCAAATAATAGCCACGACGAGTTCATCAATTTTCGCCGTACAACAAAATTCAAAGTCTTAATATTAATATTCTGTGTAAAATTTTTTGTAAAAGAACTTTGATAGTCTGAGCATCATCGAAAAAAAAAAATTAATTGTCCATGGCTATTACCGGATAATTGATTCGTATTGAATTGAGAATTTTGCAATTTTCATTATAAAAAATAAATAAATAAAAATTTGACCGATTATTTTCCTGTTTTTTTTAAACTTAATGTTGTCGTTCTTAATCGCCAAAAAAGTGTTACCTGAAGTTTAAATAACTCAAAGGCGAAAAATATACCTCTTAAATCTTCTGCCTTATCAACGCGGCCCCCTTTAGCCAACTCAGCCACGATTATTATTAGTTTCCTTTCTAATTTGAAATGCTTGTTGTTTTATCATTCAGCCGCTTTCTAGCGAAACAATAAATTTTTCCACTTTCTACTCTACACTACAGGATGTTAAAAAAAAAACTTATTTCACGACACTCAACGAAAAATTTTTTTCTTTAAGGTTTGAACTCAAACACTTTCACAGAAGCAGCCAACCCGATTGGCTGACATGTGGTAAATAAATTTTCTTTTAAATTAACTTATACACACCACTCTTTATTTGTGGTGAAAGTAACTACTCACTGTTTACAGCAGCATAAGCCAGCTGTTTAGTTTAAACTATTGTAAAAAGTTTAACAAAAAGGAGCAGCAGTAAATCCTTGAGAATAATTTTTTTTAAACCTCTGGTCTAAGTAAAATGTAAAAAAATTTAAAGCCTTAAATAAATAAATAAAAATATTGCACGAGTTGATTACCAGTTTTTTTACATTCCGCTTAAATATCGCTTAATCTGGCAACTTTAAGCCTTTAAGCCCTTAAATTACTTATCGGTAAATTAAGACAATAAATCAATATGATAATACGCCTATTTTAACAATTATTCTTTTATTTTTTTCTCCTGAACTGTTGACTGTCGTGTGAAGACTTTTTTTGTTGGAACTAAATCAAAGTGACATGTGTCAAAATGCAAGCACAGAAATAAAAACACGAATTATTTTTACAAGTGTTTTATCTCTTTGACATTTAGTGGCTGTGAAGCTTGAGAATATATTTGTATCTTTTTTTCTTATGTTGTTGTCGTTGTTACAAATTTATCTTGAACTAGAAAAGCATTCTTGTTGGCCTGCATCTTCGACAGTGATAGATGATGGTTAATGTATAAATTTTTAAATTCCATAAAATAATCATTAAAGTTGTTCAATATAAATTAAGTTGTTGCTTTGTAGTAATTTATTATTTATTATTATTTTTTTTATAACTTTAATGATGGGTTACTTCAAAGAAGTGGAGTAGTCAGTTGTGTTGTTACTTGCTTGATTAACATTCATTTTTTAAAGCCTTCAATTAAATTGTAAAATATCATTTGTTACGAAGACGTATCGAGGCATGTGTTAGTTGATGAAAGGTTAAGAATTTTAGCTATTTTTATGTTAAATGAAGTTTACAACAATAATTTCTGCCCTACTTTGTGTGTTGGAGCTAAACCTCTCCTAAAACTGATTTCGTTGTAAATAAATGTTGACCATAAAATGTATTTTAAACAATTGTATTTTTTATTTTTTTGCTTTAAACGAATCCTTTTCTTAAAGCTTTTATTTTATTTTATTTTATTTATTCTAGAGAATAATAGAACAACAATAACATAACATAATGAATGTATTTAAGTAAAGAGGACTTGTAAAAAGATAAAATGTTGCTACATTAATCAAATCAACAAATTCCTTTTTGCACACAAACTCACATGGAGTTTCTTTACAACTTTTACACATGCAAAAGACTAATGAAAGGGAAGGTTAATTTAACTTAACGTAGGAACATTTTTATTTTATTTTTCGCAACAAAACATGAAGTAGTCGTCGCACAATAAAAAATTTACAGTCATAAATCAGTATTTGCCACTCACATATTGCCACAAGCGCAAGTATACGTTTTTCTATTCTTTCCATTTTGCCATTTTTTTATACTCAAACATAAATAAAGAAACCAAGAATGCCTTGACAAGCTTTATCTGATATCAAAATTGCTAAAAACAAAAGAATTTTTTTCTAAAAGTGATAAAAATTGTAAATTAAAGCAACAGAAAATTTCTTTCCTTTAGTTGACCGCGAATAATGTGTGATTGTTTTTATTTAACAAATATTCATTTAGGCGTTCTACACACTAGAGTTACGATATAAAGGTGGCATCCATACTAACTTTCTCTTTAAAAAAGAAAAACCATTTATTCAGGTCTTTTAAGTAGATTCGAAAAAATACATCACTAGAAAATTTTACATTACAAGAACAATACTATGTTCCTTGCGATAATATATATGCTTATCGTGAACAAATTATTGTTACTTTAGACATAACAAGGATGCTTATGTTTTAATATCCAATAAAATATGAAATGAAATAACTATAACAAAATATATATCCGGATTGATGCAGCGTACTTTAAGCTGCAATATTTGCCATTCGGAAAGCATGTAAACTACTTTTTGATTGCAATGTCACTTCTGTCACTCTTTTAATGCTATGTCCATCCTAGGTAACCTATGCATGAAAGGCTGGGCCACAAGTCATATTTAGTTTTGGTTTTATAAGACCTAAAATGGCACTAAACCGACGGACGAATTAGACGAAAGAGGATTTA
The DNA here is from genome assembly GCA_937654795.1 of Cistogaster globosa. Lineage (NCBI taxonomy): Eukaryota > Metazoa > Arthropoda > Insecta > Diptera > Tachinidae > Cistogaster > Cistogaster globosa. Next base: position 8,740,804 of record OW569407.1, read on the forward strand.
GTTTGAGTTTTTTTATGCAGTATCAGTCGCAATTTTTGAATTTTTTAAATCAGTTTTTTCAAAAAATTTCTTTAAAGGGCTAAAGTGACATAAGTTAGTTGCATGTATGGTTGCCAGACTTACGTTTCTCTTTTTTAAGTATTAACTCAGCGTAGAACCTAAAATCCGAAATCGAATGGAAGTATAAATAGCACATATGACGACACGGGCATCATTTTCAAGCTATAAGGACACGAGGCTAAAGGAACTCTTTGCTCTGATTAATCTATCTTAGGGCATAGATTCCTTGGAATTTACATACATAATGCCAGAAATTTGGTTTTTTTTGCTATAAAAGAGAATGAATAATTTTTTTTTCAATCCAAATACAAAAAAAACAGCGGTCAAAAACTGATAACTTTTAATCAGGCGAATTAGTAATAGGTGGTCTCACCGCTACAAGAACAATATCTTAATATCATTTTGTTGTCGTTTACCACATTGATGCCAAAAATAGCGGACTTAACAAAAACAAACCGAATTCCATTTATCCTTCTATCATCATTTGGTACTTGAAATAAGATTGTACCACTTTGTTTTTCCCCTGCACATGATTTTTAAATATTTCTTTATAAAATTATTTTTTTAAGCCTGGTAAACTACATACATAAAAAATTTGTATGAAAAAGTATTGGAAAAAAAATGGCAAAAGTAGTACTCTGTTTTTACTGTAGAAAAATGTATGAAATATTTCTGGCAACATTTTATCAAAGCTTTGAAATAAAACAAATAGGCGGAATTTTTTTAACAAAAGCTGATCATATGCCTTCTGCTCACATTTCTAAAATACTGTTGTATACGTGAAAACAATAAAACGTTAATATCTTCTAAATCGCGAGATAGACACCACATTTTAAACGTCAAATTTTCCACATGAAATAATGTTGCTCAACAATTTTAACTTATTTGAACAGAGTACCAGGCTTTATTTTATAATTATGACAACAACGATGAACATCGACATAAATAACCAAATGTAAATGAATTCTACTTGCTTTGAATAAAACAGAAAAAAATCAAAAAAAAAATATTGTTATTGAATTAAATATGTATATGACTTTTTTTCTTCAACCAGCATCTAAAGCAAAAAAAAAAAATAACGTATAAAATACCAAATTTAAGAGGTTTTTTTCTAAAATTTCTAAAGGCTACAGAGTGGATCTAATAAGGTTCACAGTTCATCATTTAGCTACTGAGTGGTATGGTCTTGTCAAAAGTGGTTCCCTGCGATTCTACTTGACATGTTTCGCGCGAAGCAAAACTATTGCGGTAACCAGTAATATGATTCTACTGCAACCATATAACTCAATCATCTCAACCATGTTTTGTCTTTGCGTATAAAAGGCATAAATAAAAATATTCATTTTGACTTAACATGCTAAGCTGTTTTGTTTTGTTTTTATTTTATATTTTTACTTATTATTTTTTTTTTTCAAAAAACTGGAATTTTGTCAAATTCCTGAAAAATATCTGCCATGGCAATTTTTTTTATAGAAATGTCTGAAACTCATGGGTACTATGCCATTGTACTGTTTCGGCAATATACTTTTATCCAATACCATACTGGTAAAAGTGTATCTAAAAAATCAGATTCTTTTCTAAAACAGCGAAATGCAGCCCTCTTGAGTGTTTGTTTTATTCTCGTTATTATATTCTATATAAATTAACAAAAAGGTTAAATATTTTTATCAGCTTTAATTTTGTAATTATTATTAATTATGTCCATTATTTTAAAATTTACCTATTTTCTGTCGAGTCACCTTTTTATTAAAGCATAACAATATTAAGATTTTCTTATTGTGTGTGTCATGTCATGGTTTGTGGTTTTGTCCTTTACATTTCTCAATTTTCTTCTTCAAGATATTAATTATTTCATTTACACAAACAAAAACACAAATCATGTACAAAAGAGTGAAACAATTAAAATTTAATTACTTCTTTAAGAATAATAATGAGGAAAATAAATTATAGCTGTGGAAAGAGGGAGAGAGTTCGGTTCAATGATTTAGAGCTGTAAGCACTTTTCTTGCATCGCTTGGTCATATGACCTTAAATGGTGTCCGTTCTCATTTAATGATTCTGTTAATTTAGAATATGTCAATTTTCAACGTTTTTTACTAAAAAATATCTAAAAATTTAAAAAAAAGTTCTTTAAATATTTCTTTTTTTTTCAAAATATTGCGCAATATTAATTGTTTAATCAAAACAGTTGTCAACTCACAGGAAAACTGAATGTAAAACAAGCTATAGTGGCAGAAAAACATAAGCTCAGGTAAAACTATTCCTTGCTGCAAATGAAACCACTATCAATCAACAAAAAGGAAACAACAGAAGGAAATCAACTAGTGATCGTGCACGTTAAACTGTGGGCGCTTTCATCGTCAGATGAAGCTTAGGATCTCTTTTGGAAAGCTTGCGTTCGCACTAGACTAAATTCGACCCCAGAATTCCTTTAACGCTATTTGAGCTTTATAAAAAAGCTTTAAACTAAGCAGTTTTAAACTAATGTGTCAATTGAACGCCACGGGCTCTGCAGTACTGTACTCCATAAATCCTCTTTGCTATCTATCTCTTCTATTTTATGCATTAGTTGTTAATTTATTTTAAAAAAACTTACGTTTGTTTTCTGACCTACAAAGTAGATAACATCGCTCTAGTGTTTTAAAAAGTCTTGTTTTCTTTGAAAGATTTTACCTTAATTTCGAATTTAATTTTTTTAATAATTTGAAAACACGAGCCTAAAGTAAATTATTTTTTTAAAATAAAACTATGATTTCATTTTCCTCATTAAAAATATTTCCAAAAATTTTAAGTATCCAGATTCCAAACGAACAGGTTTTTACGTCACTTATAAACTTGTTGAACAAATAATTATGTTAAATGTTATTTTGATTATTTCTCTTCAAGAAGATATTCCGTTGACTTTACTTTATTAATTTATCAAACAAAGTCATTAAAATAAATTCCTTAAAATTCTTAACATGCCATTGCTGACAGGTTAATAAATTTTTGTCAAAATGAACTAGAATACGTGCAAAATTTTAAAAAGAGAGGGAGGACTTGCAAAAAAAAAGAAAAAAAAAAGAATGAAAGAAAGAAAAAACTAAATGTTTAAAAGAAAACGAACGAACCCCTGATGTCAATATGCCATAGAGTCTTTACCATTTTAGTTGAAGATTGCAATTTCGTCTAGACTGCATTGGACAAGATGCAACACTGCAGCTTTACTTACGTGCAAGTATTTATGAACATACGACTCAATAACAATACTTACAATAACAACAACAACATTAGGGAGGTATTGTAAGAATATGCATGTATGTATGTGTGTACTGTGTGCTAAGAATCAGATAAGTAACAATCTTTAGAAATGATGATGCATTTTGTGTTAAATTGCATTGTAAGCATATTTGAGGCTTTAAAAAGAAGGAGGGCCTTTACAAAAAAAAAAAAAAATAAATAAAAAATAATAGTTTTGAAAAGCTACTGTTGTTAACTCTTTTTAATGTGTGCATGTGTACGTCTATGTAGTTGTGTGTCTCATTGTATTTTGAAATCTCTTTTTAATGTTTTTTAATGCCTTTCTCTAGCTGTGTGTTGTGGTTTAGTGGCAGAACTAAAAGATTCTAAATTGCTGTCATGGCTTTTAACAAATACGGAAGAATTAAGTTAAACGCTAACGAACTCGTTGCCCTCTATTTTTAAACTTAATTATTGTTAATCCGATTTCTTTACCAAAAAACTTGAAGAAATGTTTGATTTTCTTTTTTAGGGTCACATTTACAGCCGACTTCTCATTTAAAATAATTGACAAATTGTGAATTCGCATCAAAAATGCATTAAAACTACTAAAAGAAATCGACTTCAAAAGAAACAGACAGGCAGAGAGCCATTGACCCCCTTCTTGATAGCTGGAGTATATACTGAGGAGCACAACAAGAAGTTGATACTTAGGCTAATGCTGATTAGACATTTAAACGTAATTATTTGCTTGACAACCCAGCAAAAAAATAAAGTAGTTCAAAAACTGAAAGTTATTTTCATTAGTTCTCTTGCACTTATTTTCTTTAAAGCATTTTTAACAAGATCGCTTATTCCAGTTAATTTATAACTTTTAAACTCATTAAAAACTCATGAAAGTTTATGGAAACATAAATTATAAAAAACAAAAATTAATACAGAAAAAACATTCTCTATTCATTGAATTTTCCCTGGTTTTAAGCATTCATTTAAATGGCAAGCCGTTCTGTGAACCCACGCTCGTCAATGACAAGCTAATGTTAGAATTATACGTTTTTCCCTTAAATTGAACCAGCTCATTTCAATTATAACTCATGAATTCCCTACTTATTTTGTATGGCTTTTTTGGTTGGGAAGTTTATGTGTGAATCAAATAATTGTTCGTTTAAAATTTGGTTACAAAAAATTTTTTATAATATTTTTAATGAGAAAAAATAATTCTTAGTTTTATTATGAATAAATAATTTATTTAAGAATTCTTATTTTAAAATTTATATTTGAAATTAAGGTGAAGTCTCTCAACGAAAGCTGGTCTCTTTTAAACATCAGAGCGTCGTAATCTACTCTATAGATTAGAAAACAAACGTTAACAAATTTGAAATAAATTTATTACTCATGCATAGAATGGAAGAGACAGATGGCAATGAGGATTTAGGGAATACAGTACTGCAGTGCCTCTAGTGTTTCATAGACACATCAGTTTAAAGGACTTCTGGGGCTGCACTCAATCTTTGGTGCGCACATAACCTTTCCAAAAGAGATCTCAATTTTCAGCGGTAAAAACTTCTTAAGTTTGCCGCGCACGATCACTTGTTGATTTCCTTTTATTGCAGGATGACGGATAGTAGTTTCATCTGCAGCAAAAAGTAGATTAACCTGAGCTTGTGTTTTTCTGCCACTAGTGCTTGTTTTACTATCAGTTTTGAGTTGACAACTGTGCTTTATTAGACAATTATTATTGCGCAATATTTAAAAAAAAAAAAAATTTATTTTTTAGATCTTCTTATTAATGAACTTTGCTAATTTGCCTACTCTAAATTAAAAGAACCATTACATTGGAACAGGGACACCATTAAAAATCTTATGACCAAGTCATGCAAGATAAATGCGCTCAGCTATAAATAAATAATTTAATCCATCTGATCTTCTTGCTATCTACGTAACCTTTATCAGACCGAAAATGGAATACAGATCTCATGTATGGGCTGGTGCTTTAAAATCTATTTGGAGTTATTCGACCGCGTACAGAAGAGAGCGGAAACGCTCATCATCATGACAGTAGGGAATTCACCTTTATTGATTCACTGGATAATCAATGCAATGTGGGGTCTTTTCCACTATTTTATCGTTACTGCAGTGGAATGTGCTCTTATGAAATCAGGAAACTTGCTTTTGAAAACCACAATTTCGTAAACGCAACGCGCTTTGCTCCGAGCGCGCAATCCTTTGCGGTCGATTGGGCAGTGAATCGCACTACGCATTGCAAAGAAAATTTGTTTTTTAGTTGAACAATTCGTATGTGCAATAAACTCTTTTACGTAGTTTATAGACGAACCAATTCATTTAAACGAGTCCACCAATTGAACTAACTGAACTAGTTCATACTTTTAAACATACCTAGTTCGTTTTTAACTACACTTTATACTTGAACTAGCAGACGAGATGAACTAGAATACATATTTGTGTTTCGTTGTTGACTATTTCGGACATGAAATTAATGCTGTCACTTATTTTATTAAACATTCGTTTCGGCAATACTACGGTGTTGTTGCCATCATATTTTGAAAAGAACATTTGAACTAAAAAAGCTTTTGAACTAAAGAAAGCAATTGAACTAAAAGTTGAAAAGTGCAAACAATACGTCAACAGAACACTTGAACTAAGAGAGAGCCTTTGAACTAAAATTTGAACTAGTTAATTTTCAAACTTTTAACTAAAAAGAGCGATCACTAAATTGAACTGTAATGCACAAGTCTATTCTGCAGAAGTCTTTCCTGTGACTTTCAATGTGCAGAAATTCAAATTAAGTGTCGACAAGCATTACTCCCTCTATGGCATTGTATTCTTAAGGAAGATTGATTAGACTGACTCTAGGTTACAAGATGCCATCAGTGCAGTAAGGTATCATGCGTTAAATCCTTTGTTGTTATTTTTATTTACAAACAACTACCGGGTATTTAAACACATTCTCCGATTTGTAGGATGAATGACTCAACCAGACTGGGCATTTGATTAAAGCACAGGCAGGCAGCCAAGCTGCACTGAACATAAACATACATTTCATAGATTTTACACTTAATTACATATTTTAAAATCAAGAAGATTTATACGAATACATGTGACTGCAAATAAAAAATAGAAAGCAAAAAATACATTGCAATGGGTGTGATAACATCTCTTTAGACTCAATTAGGGAGGTAAATGTTTTTAAAGTAAAAATATTAAGAAGAAAATTATTTATAAAAAATGGCTTTACATTTGCTATTTTTGTATAAATGGTTTTTACGGCCAGCAATCATTGTCATGAATAAATTATAATTGTCATATAATGTCTATCATTTGTCAATTTCTCTCTGCTTTATGAATCCAATTATAAATCTAAAAAGATGGCGGAACACAACTATATGCCTGACTGCCTAGAATAGTTATCAAGGAGCGAAAAGTTCCGAGGTTAAGGCTTTTTAGATATCCTGTGACTAAAATGAACGTCGTGTAAAATGATGATATTTGTAGGCTGGCCTTGGAAGCAGTTCAGCCTGCAGGGCCCATAGTTTGATTAACACAGTCTGACAGTAAATAAAGACCACATATTGTAGCTGGGATGAAGAAGTAATAGAGGAACTAAGCGTTAAGCAAATATTGACGCGAATCTCTGTGATGAAAAACAAAGTCGACAATCACAAGTCTACAGTTTGGCAAAATCGCAAGAGGCTTAGTTTTCATTACTGAAATACATAAGAAGCTTGAAAAAGGACCTAAAAAGATAATTTTCTGTTTAATGTCAAACCTCTCTGCACAACTTAAGCTTGAGTTTATTTAATTTACAGAAAATTTACTCTGTTACGTCGAATGCTCTTCGCCTGTAGTGAAAGAAATTATGGTAACTGAGTTCTATGCTTCGAAAATTTTTGCTTTTCACTTCGAATGCCAATGCAGAAAAGAAAGGAAAAAACTTATTTAAGTAGAGGAATATAATAAAAATTCCTGTCAAAATCAAAAAATTTTGTATCGTTTACAGAGAAGAATATTTGATTTGAGGACAGGAGATATCTATTCAAATGAATTCATAGGAATTTCCCGTTTTTGCTAAGCAGGTTCGATGTTAAAGACAGAAACAACCTCTACTACTTTTGAGAGTGACTGCATAAGACATTTTATAGCGCTTTAGTAATATTCAAACGATACATTGGAAGGAAAACAAAGCGGTAGAATTAACATCGGAATGTGTTAATGAAACTTGTTTAAAAGAAATAATGGATTCCTCAGTCATGTCTAAATACTTAAAGATCCGGAAGTGACTGAAGATACAGAAAATCTTTACAAAGAAAGAAGTTCGGAGGAAGTTTGAATAGAAGCTGATGAGAAACTTTTTAGAAGACACGGAGTTTCTATTACTTCAGAGGTTTTGTTTCTTTCATAAAGAGCACGCATCGGACACTTCTGGCTCAGGTGGTTGTAAAAATTGATCCCTCCCTTCAATTAAATCAAATTTTTTTTTTATTTGCCACCAGCCCTGAACAGTTTTAGAAAACCTGAACCCCCCTATTTGGCCGCATTAGTAGCAAGGCGACTTGAGTTATTACCCTACAACATCTACACAACAGAAATTTGTCTTGTAATATTGATGAGGCCTTTTGGTTTATTGTTGCTGTGATTATTTGTTTGTACGCCATCCTATCCAGTCACCATTTATTTGTTTGTACTTGTTTGTGTGTCTTTTTGATTTTTCTATAAATTGTGCCGCATGACAATTGTAGGCAAGTGTATGTTTCTTATTTAATCTTTTCCTTTTTTTATTTGTAGTTAAAAAATAATTAAAAGATTTAGAATGAATAAGGATGCAAGGCAAGTTTTATGTGTTTAGTTTAAATTTGTTGCTGCATCCTTTAATATTTCATTGAGCGCTGCTGTTATTATTTGCACTTTATGTGAATTTGAGGAAATAAATTATTTAATAAATAATTGCATTTTCTATATGTTATAGTATTTGATAAAAACGACTTAAAATTATAAAGAATTTTATTTTAATTTATAAATTACATATTTTATATTTACTATTCTTTATCTATAGAATTACAATAGTAAGAACCATTAAATTTGTCACAAGTTTCTCTTTCAATTGGGACAATAAACAAGTTTACTATAAACCCTTCCCCATTTGTGGAATTAACCCCAAATTTTGCTAAAAATTATTGCAAAATGCTTGTGAGTAAATTAGTTTTGAAATTACAGATTAAAAAACATACTGAATCCCCAAATTCATAAATTATTTAAAAAATCTCGTTCTTATTTTTTTTAACTTTTCCTTTTGACCCCAGGAGTTTTAAATATTTTTACTTTTTTATTAATATTACTTTTGTGATCAAAAAACATGTAAAAATATGACACTAATATGTATTTCAAATTAAGTTTAAAGTTTTCTAATCCATAAGCGGTATTGAATAAAATTTTTTTATTTAAAAATAATTTGAGAAATTAAATCGTAAATAAAATTGGAAACATGTTGAAAGTAGCGTCTAACTGGACTCATCGACTATTAAGAACTAAAAAAAATGCCGAGCCACCCAAACATTTACCCCATTGTAACTCCCGGAAAGGTGTGAAAAAATTGATCTTAAAACTTAAGCATGAATGCTATATGAATACTACAAAAAAAATTATGACAAAAAGTATTTTGAATGTTTCTCACAACTGAAGCGTCGCTTAGAACATTTTTTTAATAATAGTTTATAGTCAATAGATTTCCCAAGCAGGTAGCTGGGCTCTACAATAATAATAATAATAATGGGCTGAAAAAACCAGCTCCTTACGCAACGATTTTCTGCCAATTGTGTAAAGTAAGCAGAAATATTGTTCAGTTTTATAATATCATCTTAAAAAATACTAAAAAATATTACGATATTTAATTCAATGTTCCCGTGCATAAAGCAAAAATAAATTATCGTAGTGTTGTTGTGATATTTTATTTTTCATCATCTTTTAACTATTTACAAGAGACGAAAAAATGTCGGTCGTATACAGTGAATAAAGAAAAATAAAATCATTGATGATAATTGTTGTGTTTGCTTAAACTTTGATTTTTGTTTTTACTTTATTGTTTGAACAAAAATCGTTAGTTTAATTAAAATACTTGTGAGAAGTTTCCTGAAGAGCTAAGTGAGCTTTAGCGAAATGGCCATCGAAACGTGCTTTCACCTTCAATAATCAATATCGCTGATTTGATAATTTAATCGGGAAAAAATTAATACGATATTTTTTTTTAAATTAATTAATTTAACATTTGAAAATTTAGGCACATTTTTCTTATTTTGAGTTCTTGGAGATACGACTATCTTGGGGCAAATGCATGAAGTGTTCTTTAGACCAAAATTATTTGTTGAAAAAAAAATCGCTTTTTTTTAGTTTGTCTTAAGGCCACTTTACGTCGCACTATAAAAATCCTCACCAAAACCTTAATAAATCCAAGTGTGTAACATATCTAAGCCAACAAAAAATAGTTTAGATTTTTTTTATTTTATGGATTTTTTTAATAGTGCCTAACACAATACAAGACGTAAAGATAAACTAAAAAAAATTGACTTTTATAACATAAAAAAAAACTAAAAACTGTTCACATTAAGCAAAAACTTTTTATTGCCATCTTCTTAATAATTTTTAACGTTTCAACAATAAAATCATTTTTCGCTTATAAGTCAACTGTATCCATTTTTATTACCCCTTCCGCTCTTTACAACTTGCATTAAAAAAAATAAAATTGCCTTGTGTAAGCACCGTCTAAGCAAAAGTCGTAAAAACCATTTTGTGTTACCACATAAAAGAACAATAGAGATTTTGTAGAAAACTAAAATTAAGAAAATGAAAAGAAAAACACATAAAAAGAATTTTTTTCGTTTTTCATGCAAAATATATGAAATAATCCTCTATGGAACATATGAGTGATAAAAATAAGAGTTATGCGGAATGAATCTTTTAAGTTTTTTTTTTAATTAAGGAAATTTATTAAAACTTGAATCTAAAAGTTTTAATAGACTTGCTGTCATATTCATAAAAAATAAAATAACTTTAAAATGTCTTACGACAAATTTTGCTTACAAATTTATAAATTTTTAATTTTCTTATTCAAATTTAATATTATTAATTGAAATATTAAAACACTTGGACATCAGATGTTTGGCTAAGAAATAACTTAGCAGACATCTCCTCGTTTGTGTCTGATTTTATTTCCCCCCTCCTTTCTTAATGATTTTAGTTTGTCGACTGTTTTGTTTTTCCACTTTGCGCAGTCGCTATTGTATGAAGCTAGAATTCATTTAAAGGCTCTTAGACCCATTGTGATCCCCCGACAATCATCTACTTTCTTACTTTCCTATAGATCTCCAGAGTATGTCCAGACCATAAGAATCAACTGGTGTGGCGCGTCTCTAAGACAGGGAAGGTCTTAAAATAAATCCTAATTAAAATAGTTGAGTCTGTGCTGTTGCAGCGTCGGATGGGTTAACTGACTTTTACTCTCTATCCTCCTGCGCGCCATTTTAATTAACGCCCCTTCCTGCAACATCTTAGAAAACTCGGTTGTATTAAAGACTCCAACGTATTTACCACATTCAAGTACGAACTGTTATTCACGTTTTCATGGGCCATTTCGCTTCTATGATTGTCCTCGTGCCTTAGAAACGTTATTATCCCTACATCGTTCCGACTAAGTAGAATAAAAGATTACTTACACTCCAATTTACATCGCACTGCCTTTAAATCTAAAGCCTGAATGGTAGCTAAACTGTGCACAAGAATGTCAACAGCCGTCAACTCCCTTCTAAGTTTCCCAATTATTCATACAATTCCTATTAAAAAACATCTAAAAAATACTAATTCACTCCCCATGCTCGTGTTAAAGACGTTCATATTAAATTTTAACCACAAATTACAAGAACAACAAAAATAGACTGTGACTATCCCTATTGTTTTTTATATTTATTTTTATCGCTTTTCAAATCTTCCTAGACACGCACTATTTGCACGCACATTTTAAACAAACAAATAAATTTTAGAAAAACAAAAGAAAAATATTTTCATAAAAAAATATACTGAAACGGATGAAGGGAATCCTACCTAATTATTAAGCAGGAAAATCAATAACTTTAACATAAAAATCCAAAAAAATTAGATTTTATAACAATTCTATTCTGTCCACTAGTTATTTTATTCCTCTAGAAGTTCTTTCGCTAATTTTGTTTTTATTTATTAGTTTTTAATTTTTTTTTTAATGGTGCACCCTACAAACTGACAAAAACCTTTAGGTGTAACTCCTTAATATCTTCAGTGCATACAACAACCAAATTTTTTATTTGTATAATAAAATCATATAAAACTAAACAAGAATGTGGCAAAGAAAATATCCTAACTTAATCATGAAATCTAAAAATTTATTTATACTTCTCGTTTTATTTCTTCTTTAGCTTTTGTTTTTGTACTTTGCTATTGTTTCTATATTTGCACACGCATCTAGTGCCTTAATCCAACAATAAATCCCCTTGTGATATGAACAGAAGGAGTGAGTTTAACTTGTTGTATCACAAATATTTAAAGTAACGAGGGCAAAGTGAAATGTTGTTAAAAAAAATAAAATAATGTTATTAATTTTTCAAAATTACAATTTTAAATATTTTAATAAAATTCTTTTTCATTATTAATGTAAATCGTTGTTAATTTCCTTCAAAATATCAATTTAAAAAAAATTCGTAATTTTCTTAAAAAAATATACATCGTCAGACAATAAACAATACAATGAATAAGTGTGTAAGATCTTTATGATTATTTCACCACTGCTCATTTGTGTAGTTCATCAGAGGTAGATTTTGTTCAGAAACTAAAAAGGGCAAAATTAAAATTGAAATGGCTTAGAAACCATGTTCCTTTTGTAATACAGACGAGGCAACCACACATGAAACATTTTAAGATACATCAGATAATTTAAATTTTTTTTAATTCTTATGAAAGCGCCCTCTCACCATGACTGCTTTCAAACAAAGAGCAAAAGAAAAATTTTAACTTCGATACAGACGGGGGAACCATAGTGTAGGTAAACATGTAATATCAAAAAACTTTCATATATCAGAAACATGAAAAAAACACAAAACATTTAACAAAAAACAGTGCTACAGGGAACAAAAAGTGGAACTGCTTATGTTTCCTTTAATGTTACCTCGTGTATATCTAACATTATGTATATTTTAAGAACAGTGTTGCAGTGCCTCTGGTTTTAAATAGTCTCATAATAGTCTTGAAGCTGTAACAGCCATTTTATTTATTTCTTATTTTGCAGGCAACATAATATTTTATTTTTCAGCTTATATTCAAAAACCATATTAATAATCCACATACCACTAAAGTTTTGAAAATAAATTTATTGGAATTTTACATTTTATTGTTTTAAAGAACTTTTGTGACTGTCCACTTTTTGCGTGTTCTATTTTTCTTATTTGATACTGTTTTTATTTTTAAAAAGTGACAAAAAAATATTTACACAGGTCAAGAATACTACAGCAACCCAACAGTTCTGGCAACAATGTTCATAGATTGAAGTTGCCACGCAAAAAAAGTTCGTTGTATCAACCGAATTGGAGATATGGTATTCAGTTTAATAACTGATGTAAAGTGATGTCAAAAGTCTTTTTAAAAATAATGGAGAATGAAAAAAGAATGAATGTTACCAGAAACTTTGAAGTAACAAACATGTTGCCAACCCTGTTGTCATACCTTTCGGTGAAGACTGTCGTCACTGGCTGTTTATTTGGTACGGTTGGCGAGCGCTTTCGATGTGAGGACATCAGTTTCAAGCCGCGTTTTGATTAGTACTGTAGATTTTAAAATGTCACTCCAGTAACTAAACCCTACAAAATAATCCTCAGTAAATTTGATTTTAGAGTAGAAGAGACCTTCAATCGATAACTGCCACCCATGACCCTTTAAAAACTGCTGGGTACATACAATAAAAATATTTTCTTTATATATTTATGTTATTTATATCCAGAAGGTGGAGTATGGCTACCCAGGAGTATTTATTTATACTTTGTTACACATTGTACCTCATAAGTACTCATGCATAGAAAATTGCATTTATTTTATTTTATTTTGGATAAAAAAATATCGTTTGTATACAACAAACAAAACTACTAGATATGGTTAGTGCTAGTGTGGTTCTGTATTTACTGCTATAGATAGTTTCTTTTTTTAGATTTTAATACGATTTTAGTTTTAAAAAAAGTATTGTTATTTTTATCCTTTTTTTCTTTTCTTTTTTCACTTGCAGCATTTTTTTTTTTTTCTTAAATTTTTCAAACACATTGTTCATATACATGTGTAGTTTGATTAAAAAAGCTGAACCCAGTACCCGTCTTAATCTGAAATCCGTAAAAGTTCTAAGTGCCATTAAATGTCTGAACTAATTTTTATGCCTACAAACAGAAATTGTTTCTACTTTTATGATTTTATTATTTTATTAAACATTTCAACAGATTATTATTATTTTTTTTTATCATCACAGTCGTTGTTCTATTATAAAACCCACATACCTCCACTGTACACAATTGTCTTTATCGACCGCACTTTTCTGTTGCAACATATTGTTCAAAAAATAATAATAAGAACGAAAAGGATTATTTTTAAATTCCTATTATGTTTAAATATTTGCTGTCATGTTTATGCAATTGTTGTTCAAAATTTAAAGCTCTTGTTTAACAAACTTTCAAAATACAAGCCAAATGAGAATGAATGAAATGTTTTTATTATTTTTTTATTATTATTAAACAGGACAACAATGTTATCATACATAACAGAGCTTCTTAATTTAAATATATAAACATGTAGAAGTCACAAACTATTGTGTGTGGGCTTAGTCGTCGAAAGTTGTACAATTATTTAATACAACATCTGAAATATTTTTTTCTTAAGGTAATTACACTTAACACTCTGGCTCTCCAAGTAGAGTTGTCGTTTTGTGGCACTGCCCTTCTTAACCTAACTTAACATAACCTACAATATTTAATCTTTCATACTTTTATTGAATTCCGTAGGAAAGAAGTAAAGTTATTTTGATTAAAAAATATATTTCCATCGATCTATATATATTTTATAAACTTTTATTTGAGTTTAACGGCCGCATTTTTCAAACTTAAGTTTTTTAAACGTTTTAAAATTTTGTAAAGAAAACTGGGTAATTTTTACAAATTCTTAAACTTTCCATAGAAAACTCAAAGGTTTAGAAACTAGACCCCTAAAAATTTTATTTTAATTTTAAGTTTTCTAAAAAGAAAAACAGTACATCTTTGTGGAAAACTTTGACATTTTTAAAAGTTTCAATGCAGAAGCTTACAACATTACGTTTACAACAACTCTAGTTGTAGTTGATACAACATACAATATACAATATACAAGAGTTTGTGAACTGTTTAACAGCTATTGATCCATATAATCTTCCTGATACATATATAAAATACCACGAACGATTTTGCTATAATGATGATGGTGATTATTGTTATCATCTGTAGACCATATTTCTCCAATTTTGCTTAATTTACTTTTAATTCATAATAAACTTTCATTTTATAATGTTCTTTTATTATGTCGTATTATGCTGTTGGAATATTGTAATGAATATTGAACAGTTGTTTATTTTATTTATGCATCTGTAGTTGTAAATATCTAATTAACACATAATAGAGATTAAATACACTAAGAGAAAAAATGCTTGGAAAGGTATAATTTATCACAACATGACAGCAAGACGTCAAGAAATCTCTTAATTGAAACATCTTTTAATATACAATTAATTTTTTTTTTCTGTTTCGCTTCATCTTTTTTTTTTTGCAAAAAGTATTTGGAGGCAACAACAAACATGCCATTTCTTTAAAATATGGCAACATTATTAAGAGCATTAATGCTTCGAAATGAGAGAATAATAACATCGTTCTCAAAATAAAATGGACGCTCTATCGCATCTACTTTCTACGGTGATGTTAATACCTCAGAGAAAAGGATTTTAGGAACTTAAAATACTCAACAAATCCACTCACACACGCAGGATAAATTTATTAGCAAAATATTTCAAAAGCCAAGTAAAATATCTGTAACATGGGATGAAAAATTCAAAACAGTTTTAAAAAAATTTCAGTCCCTTTCAATAAAACTACTTTTCAAAAAAATTTAAAAAATTTGGAACCGAAATAAATTTCCATAAATAATCTGTGAAATCCTCTACTGTAAAAGTCATTAACGCCTTAGAATATCCATCAGCATCAAGCTTCACCTCCTTCGTTTTTTGCCACTACTGAGATGAGTATGTAAACTGACGCATTTTTGCTTGGAAAAACACCCGCTGTTTTGAAAAATCCGAGGGTAGGCTGTTTAATTTTGACGAAATTTTAAGTTTTATTTTATATTGAAACGTTGGACCAGTAGGATTCCATATCATAATATAAATTTATTCTGCTTCATACAGACTAGAGTGAATAGCTAGAGAGGTAAGACCGTAAATAGGTAAATTGACGAAAGGAGGCTTAGGAGAATTGCTTGGTAAAACACTTAAGCAGTTTGATACGTGACAATGAATCCTTCTAAGTAGTAAAGAGCGTAAATCTTGGAAAAAAGAAGATCAATTAAAAGTTATAGGGATAAAACAATTACAGAAGAAGAAAAGTCTTCGTCAAACCAAAAAAAACTACTTGATCTTAGTACCCTTTAAAATGACTTTAAAACTGACAGGGCATGGTGTTTTTAGTTTCACATAGTGATCTGTGTCGACTGCAGCCAACGCGGCAGCACAAATTGTGTAGATTTAATTTTCGGGTGTCATTCAAAGTAACAATTAAGATCATGTGGGTATATCAACCGCTAAAAATTATTCAGACCAAAGTATATTTAATTATTATACAGAATACAGTCATGTGAAGGGAAGCGGACTATTATTAGTTCTCCACCAAAAACATCTCTGCAAAATGAAGGAAGTTGAAAAGTTCCTAAATAGCAGTGGGATATTTCAGACTCTTTTTTCCAATCATCTGCTGGTAGGTCAGGAAAATAATAAAAGTTTTTTCCAGTTTAATGAATGACTCTAAAAGGGTGTTAAAGTGCCACAATATTTATTACTGTGTGATCATTTGCCCCATAATGTACTTTTAATGAAATCACATAGATATCGTTCACATCTTTATCACTAAATTTTAATGTCTTCTAGAAATTCAGTTTTAATGCAAAGTCCAACTCTAAAGTACTTTTTTGGACACAAAAATCCAAATAATGATTTCGGCAAGACTTGTACTTTGTGAACATGTGAACATTTGTTTAATGCCTTCAGTCAACTAAATAGGAAGAAAAAAAATTATTAAAAAGCCAAATCTTAGCAAAAGTTTCTTTTGAAATGTGATATGAGTACCTCCTTTTTAGGCTGATTGGATTAATCTAATTGTGTTTAAGATTTCATGAATAACTTTTAAGGTTCCTAAGAAACGGAGTTGCAATACTTTTTATTGCCTTATTATTAAGAAGATCAGCAGAAAATAGGGGATAGAAGAAGACAACCACTAATTTTTTGGCTGCTAGTAATTTTGTTATAAATTGAAGTGTAGCACCTAGAAGTTTCAGTTTAAAAAATATTTTATAATTTTTAATTTTTTCCCAACTGTGATTTGAACCATGGATATTATAAAATAAAAAATAAAAATTTTTTTATTTTGTTATCATCTAAGTCTAGACGCTTTTTTTTTATGTAGGAAAAATTACTGCTCAATATTCTAAAAATAATTCAAAAAATAACTCTTCGATCTTTTCTTAATGCTAAAAAAGCAAAAAATACCTGGAAACAAGCCTTCGCTACCAAATGGATTAGTTTAACTTATCTTTTGTCCGGTTTTATGTAGGATATTCGAGATGGCATAAAAAATCAAAAAAGTTATAAGTTTTGTATGAGCTTTTTAATATTATTGGTATAAATTTTAGGACGTCCTTCACTTAAAAATCTGGTATAAGTTAAACTACATTTCTCTCAGTGCAGCTGCATGTTATTCATTTCTGGCTTCGATGTCAAAAACCAAGCATTTTAAACAATGCAAATGAATGCAGAGTACTTCAGCATTTAGTAACTCGCAAATCTAATAAATTTATAAAAATCATCACAAACATTCAACCCTTCTCACACCGTTAAAAAAAATATTTTTATTTTATTAAATTTATAAATCTGTGCATTTAAATTTGGAACGCTCTGGAAGAGACTTAAATTTGCTTGTACAGCATATTTCAGATTTTTAAATTCACACGTACTGCATACAAGTTGCTCAAATTTAACAGTGGCTTTATTGGATATCAATATTAATCGAACATATGAAAATATAAAATTGAACGTATAACACAAATGTAAAGACCCACAAAAATATATTAATGCCCTGCAGTTTTGGATAAAAAAATTACTCTCCATTTTATCTTTAGCCGGTCTCTAGGAGCGTACTCATTTCCATTTGGATATTTGGTCCATCATTATTGTGATATTTCTAGAACAGATGCAACACGTGAACTTAACGAAGAATAGAACTGAAATTTTAACACAGTTTTCAATACTACCGGGTCAACAATCACTAATCCAGTCATCAAAGTGTATACATTTTCATTCTATAGCAGAATATTGAGTTCTGTAAACGCAGCAGTAGTGGGTGCATAATTTAAACGAAGTTATTTGGGGTAAGCAGTTTGATTTCTCTCAGAATTTTGCTAAAAAAAATTAAAATAAAAAACTTTATTTTATAATGAAACAAGCACTAGGTCAGTTTTAGAACAAAAATAAAAATATTGTTTATTATTTTATATTTTTTTCTTTCAATATTTCGCCACACCGTTGGGTGGCATCTTCAGGAAACAGGAAATAATATTATTTAACAAATTGTATGTTTTTCAAAAACAAAAACATTAGTTCAATTGAAAAAATTTGTCAAATTAACTCAAAAAAATTTTCAAAAAACAAAGACAAAAAATTCAAACATTTTAAAATATACATACTCATAAACGTTCAATACTCAAAAAACACACATTCAAATTTTAAATTTCAAAAAATAAAAAGTACATAAAACATTATACAAATACAAACACATAAATTTACTTAATGAAATGTTACAAACAACTAAGTTAAGATACATTATTATGTTCACTATTTTTTATGCACTAAATGTCTGTAACACTGCGCAACATTATCAGTATCAGCCTTAAAGTTTATTCTTTTTGTTGTTGGCACTTTAATTATTTGTAACATCTCTAACATATACCGACGTTTATAATTATTTTCTATATTTAAAACTGATGCATTTTCAAAATTAGGAAGATGATTTAATCTGGCACAATGGGAAGATAATGCAGTTTTTTGTGAATTATGAATGTCTCTATATCTCTGATCAAACTTATGTCCAGCTATTCTAGTTTTTAGTTTATTTTTAGTTGTACCTATATAAACATTATTACAATCTTCATTATCATTACCATTACAAGTTATTTTGTATACTACATTTGACATGTCCCATTTTTCTATTTTCAATTGAACTAATGTTTTTGTTTTTGAAAAACATACAATTTGTTTAATAATATTATTTCCTGTTTCCTGAAGATGCCACCCAACGGTGTGGCGAAATATTGAAAGAAAAAAATATAAAATAATAAACAATATTTTTATTTTTGTTCTAAAACTGACCTAGTGCTTGTTTCATTATAAAATAAAATTAAATATAATAAAAGGTCAAAAAACATTAACATTTAAAATAAAAAACTATTGTTCGTATTATTTTAAATTTCCAACAATGATTAATGGGTTAGCTCTAAAAAGAGATACATTTTTTAGCCTTAAAATACAAAGGAATAATAAAATTTTGCAAAACAAAAACAAAAATCGCCTAAAATTTGTTTCGTACTCAAAAAAGAAGAAAGTAAAAAAAAAAACGTTAAATGTTAAAATACTATTTACACTTTCAAAAGCACTGTTTATACACTCAAAGCTCTCAAAAAAATCACAATCGCTGTAATTTACCATAATTAAAAAATTATTAAAAAAATTGCTTCTTTTAAAAAAATCGCTTAAAATTCACTCCAAACACAAACAAATTTAAAACAAAAAAGCGCTAATTAAAAAAAAAGAATACTTTGATATCAAAAAATGCACCACAAAAAAATCTAATATACGACAAAAAATCCCAGTTAAAAAAAATAAAACATTTAAGCTTAAGTTAAGCTCGCAAAATAAATAAAATCGCTAAAATTTACCAAAATAAAAACTTGCAAAAAATCACTGCGTCTGCAAAAATAAATTGCAGTTGAGAAAAACACACCCGAAAGCAAATATTGCAGCCAACGCAAGCAATTCAAAAAGAGACCTAAGCATTAAAATAATATGTATAAAATTCTCTTTTATTAATTAACAACTGGCAAAATTTAACTTAATTTAGAAGAAATTGTTTAAAAACTTTAAAAGCACCATGGAAATAGAATATAGAAAAAATCATCGTGAAAAAAAAAAAACTTCACACAAATCTAGCAAAAAAAAAAGAAAGCGCTAAAAGTGATCAAAAAACGATTAAAAATCGCCAAGTTTGCCAAACAATCGCAATTAGGAAAAATATGATTCACTTATTAACAAAAACATTAAAATTTTGCCTACAATTCAGTGAAATTGTTTAATTCAAAGAAAAAAAAATTTTACAGAAAAAATTAAATCAATCTAAAACAAATACAAAACTGAATTAATGTTGATTTTGTGAATAGAAAAAAGTGTTTCACTTAATCTTGACTTTAAAAATGTTTCTTCTTTTTTTTTTTTTTGCTTCCGAAATAATTGCTTTAACATCTTATTTCACTGTAATATGCGTCTGCATAATACGTCTGTAGTTCTTGTTGTTTCATTATATATCCAGACACAAATAAACTGCTAAAATGAAAATAAAAAACAAATAAAAAAGAATAAAAAACACCACTTTATCTTTTTTGTCCTGTTTACATTGTGTAAAATGTCACTCTCAACTTGACACTTTTAGCTTGAACATGTATTGACGTCAACGTGCATTATGCACACATAAATTAAATGGATACGTATAAGTACCACAGTAAATACAGCTCGACTTGGAAAAATATATATATATAACATGTGTGTGTATTAGTAAATGTAAATAAAAACATGTTTATGCACATTTAAGAACTTGAAAGCTCATGAACACAACACTAACGCACTCCAACAATGTTGATGTTAACAAAACACTAGAAAGGATATTGAGAAGACTAACAAAACACAAAACATTACAACAACACCGGCATAGAAAACAACAAAAGTATTAATACGCGAAGCCTTAGCTGATACTGTTGCTACATTTAAATATTCTTAAGATAATGTTCGAATACAAGAAGATTATCTTGGAATATTGTAAAATATAAACAAGCACAGACGTTGATTATTGAGACAAGAGCAAAAAAAAGGATGTTATATTATAAATTTAATAATATATTAAGTGAATTTTTCTTTTGGTAGTTGTTAAAGCAGAAGTTTTTGGACTTAACTGTAAGTACAAAATGCTGGCCTAACATGAATGGTAGTACCGTTGTATAAATAGTCTTAGTATTAGACCTTGTAGTATAAAACAAAAGTCTTAGTATAAGACAATAGTCTTAGTATAAGACAATAGTCTAAGTATAAGACAATAGTCTTAGTATAAGACAATAGTCTTAGTATAAGACAATGGTCTTAGTATAAGACAATAGTCTTGGTATAAGACAATAGTCTTAGTATAAGACAATAGTCTTAGTATAAGACAATAGTCTTAGTATAAGACAATGGTCTTAGTATAAGACAATAGTCTTAGTATAAGACAACAGTCTTCGTAAAAGACAATAGTCTTCGTATAAGACAATAGTCTTCGTATAAGACAACAGTCTTCGTAAAGTACAATAGTCTTCGTATAAGACAATAGTCTTAGTATAAGACAATAGTCTCTGTATAAGAAAAGTGTCTTAGTTTAAGTCAACAGTCTAAGTATAAGATAATAATAAAGAACTTAGTACAACTCAGTAATTCTAGTATAAAACAATATTCTTAGTAGAAGGCAAAAATCTTAAAATAAGACGATAGCCTTAGTATAAGACAATAACCGTAGTATAAGGCCTTGTAAGTCTTTGTATAAGACTTAATAAGTCTTAGTACAAGCCAATAGTCTGAGACGGTGTAATATAAGACTCATTTTTAAATATTCGTAAAACTTTATTCTTTGCATAAGAAAGTAAAAAGAAAATTAAGGCTCTTCGATTTTAGCCGTAAGAGATTAAAACCACAGCTCACATTATGGGATGTACAGAAAATATAAAGATCATGGGAGTGTTTTATTTTAAAAACATGTTTAAGATTTCGTTGAGATCACCAATTGAAGGACGGAAGACTGCAAGCTAGCATTCTGCTATCAGGGAACACCTCAGAAAAATTTACACAACAGTAGAGGTTTGCTTTGGCCAAAACCCCAAAACTAAATGTATATTTTGCACTTTAACGAACACTTTTTTTAGTTTTTAAAATGACTACTTCAACAGCAAGCACCCAGACAAAGAATAAGAATAACCGAAAAAAAGTTTCCATTTTTATTTATAAAACATTTTTCATTTTTTTTTTTTTTTGCTTTAATACATTTCTTTAGAAAAATATCAAGTCACAAATGTTGCTTAGTAACAAAAATTCTTTGTTCATTAAAGTGAAAGAGATTTTTATTGTATAAAAATTCAAACTAAAAAGGAATTTCAACAAAACTTTATAATTTAAAGTTTTAATATGATAAAATATTAAACAAATTGACAACAAAATTTAAATTAAAGTTGTTTACATTTGTACACAATGTTTGTTTGCATTTGAGAGAATATATTTGTTTCCGTTTGTGTTTTTGCATGGTTAGGTGTATGCGGTTGTGTAGGTGTGTGCGGTTGCTTTATGAAACGGATATAAAATATTTGTTATATGAATTAAGGATTGTTTCTTTGCATACAAGAAATGCTCTTAATTTTTGTTGTTGTAGAAGCTTTTTCTTTAGCAGATGTTAGTTAATTGTTATTTTTGTTCATGCCACATCACGCTTACTCATACTCTATTTAACAAGTGTATTAATTATTTTAGTTAATTCATAAGTTTAAAATAGAAAATTCAATTATGTAAAAATTACTCTTGAATGCAATAAAGGACTTGTGGATTCTTAAGGAACAAGTCAATTTGTAAAAATGAATTAGATCAAGACCGCAACTGCAGGAAAATACAAGGCGCAATATTGAAGCGCTTCCTGTAACTTCATATTAATCAACAACTGTTGCTTTTTTCTATTTATTTTTATTATCTGTATTCTTTTTAAATCCTAAAAGAACCAAACAGATATAAATACACTGAGAACTGAGTAGAGACTGGCAGAATGTAATCCATAACTAACAGATCTTGCTGTAGTTTTTATAAACACAGAAGAAAGTTCTTACACCTGCTTAATTTTTATTTGTTTTCAGATTGAAAATAATTAAATTTTTAACTGATTCAATTCTGTGTTTAATTGTTTTTAAAAGAAATAAAAATTCTATTTTATGAAATTAAATTAAACCACGGGAATATTAAATTAAATTATTTAGTAAAAAAAACAACCGAATTCGATTATTGAGGGTGAAAGCACGCTCACTTACCTCTTCAGGAAACTCCTTACAAAAATTTTTAATAAACTAAAGATTTTTGTCTAAACAACAAAGTAAAAACAAATATCAAAGTTTAAGCAAAAAACAACAACAATCGATTATTTTATTTTGCTTTATCCACTGTTTGCGGCTGAATGAAAAAAAAGAGAAATTGTATTTTTTGTAAATAAAAATTAAATTTTTAATTGTTTTAATCGCTTAAATTCTCTGTTTTGTTCTTTTTTAATTATATGGGTAATCGACGCAATTAAATTTTTATTGGAAATATTTTATTTATATTTTAATTAAATATTTAAGACAATTAAAAATTTTATATTTTCCAAAATAAACTTCAATTAAATTTTAACTTGATTCAATTATTTTCTTCTTTTTTACAAAATGTGCAATAAATACAATTAAATTTAAATTTAAAAATATTTTTATTTATATTTTTTGACATACAAAATTGAGAGATTTAATTGTTTTTTTCATAGAAATTTAGTTAAATATTTAATTGATTCAATTATTTAATTCGTTAGAATAAAATTTCTTTTTAATAAAAAATGTAATTAGTACAATTAAATATTTAGTAAAAAAATTTTTTATTTATAGTGTAATTAAATATAAAATTGAGAGAATTATTTTTTTTTTAAACTAGAAATTATATTAAATTTTTAATATAATAAATTATAATTTTTTTTATTCTTCTTCTAATTAAATTAATTAAGTTAAAAACATTTAATTTATATATCAACTAAATATATAGTATAATGATCTTTATTTAATTTAAGCTTCCATCTGTAAACAAAGAAAACCTTTAATTGGTGTAAAATATTTTTGCTTAACACATACACAAATTGATAACACAAACGTTCATTTGTGTCCTTAAACTTCTACACACCCAGCATGATAAACATGCAAGCACGCATGCAAAACTTTCTCTCTATAATTAACTCATCCATTTAATTCTAAAGCATTATCATGACTCAAGTATGAACAAATAACAATATTTGAAGACAATTTCTCAATTAAGGTAATGAACACATTGTTTAGAAATATTTCCTTAACCTTAATTAGTAGCAGAAAGGATTTTTTCATTATATTTAGTTAAGAATAAACAAGAAACAGAAAATTTTATTTTGGAAGCAAATATATGATTCGAAATTTATGTTAGAGTTTGAAAGAATAAAAGTTCGTGTTTCTGCTCAGGTGACGTGTTTATAAATAAAATATTTTCATTTAATGCCACAAATATTGGCATAGATTAGCATGTTTGGGGAAAGGATTATTTTTCCTTCGTATTAAATTTTTCAACACATGACGTCCTCTTTAAAGTTCACTTTAATTATTAATTTTATATTTATATTCAATTTTTTATTTGTTACTAAGGATCATCCTCTAGAAAGGTTTTTACAAAATTACAATAGAATTGAAAAAATAAAAATTGCAGGAGGAAGCAAATAAGAGGTTCTTAGGAAAATCTATAATTTCCAAAAAAATATAATAATTTTCCCCTATCAAAACGAATGCTCCCATGTCGCACTATAAGAAATTTTACCCCACTTGTGCCAAAACTATTAACAGTGAAACGGCTGGTAATTCTCTTTAAGTTTTTAAAAATTGTTGTCACGACTGTTATTTTATCTCTCTCACGAAAGAGCGCATACAATTTCAAAATATTTTATTTAAGACCGTTAAAACTTATTTTTTTCTTTGGAAAAAAGTTTTAACAGGATTTAAATAAAAATTTCAATGTGCTTTAATTTAACCTTAGAAATTCATTATTCATTTCAAAAGGATATTTTTTGAGGGTTTCCTTTATTTTGGAGAA
This sequence comes from Cistogaster globosa, assembly GCA_937654795.1. NCBI lineage: Eukaryota > Metazoa > Arthropoda > Insecta > Diptera > Tachinidae > Cistogaster > Cistogaster globosa. The sequence goes on from OW569407.1 coordinate 8,765,615, forward strand.
CTTTTTTATCTCTTCTGTTCTATATTTTATTTTATTGATAATTTGTTTCACATTTGCTTAAAACAAAAACAAACAAAACGAAACGTTTGCTTTTCTTCTGATTTTTTCTTTGTAAACAATATGAAGGATTTTTCTAATAAGTTGTACATTGATTTTGCCAGTAAGCACAATATTTAAAATTATATTAAGCGTGCACAGCTAGAAGGAAACATAGTGAGAGCAATATTGACACGTTTTTATATAGAATCGTTTCTCAAGTCTTTCGTTTATGTTGTTATTGGGAATCAGTAAATGACTTTTTGCCAAGAAAACGGATTAAATTGGAGTCAAATTAATAAATTTGAATTTGGTCTTACAGTGTTTAAAAGTCCAGTTGCTGCAATTGCTTCACGAAATTACATCACTTTATTGACCTGGGAAAACCAGGATATCAAAAAGCTTATAGCAATGCTTTTGAATATCTGTTATGTTCAAAATAAGTTTTAAGGCATTTAGGGTATTTTGCAGCGTTTTCCTTGAAAGTCCATCATTAACCAAGTTAACCATAGTGATAACGGTCTACCCCAAATAATATGACAAAAGATTTACTCCTCATACATGGGACTTATTATTACTTAAAGTCAAAAAGAACTGCTCGTAAGTTATGTAAAAATGTCGAAGGCTTCTCATCGCAACAAACTATAAGTTTTTAGATGCTCAAGACTCTCCATATTAATGACAATGGATAGTGCAAGCGAAGTAAACAAAAAAGCAAACATTTTTGCTCTTAAAATAAGACGGCAATGGTGCCAACTGAGCGTTATCGCAAGACGTGATGCTGTTGCGAACGTTACTTTTTGTTGAACATAAAAAAACTAAATTAATTATAAAGCTCCTCAGCAAAAATTATTAAAATATTTTATTTTCAAATCAAACTAAACTAAATGAAAGTCATTCAAAAGTGTTCTAAAAAAATTAAAATTTTATCATAACAAAATAACAATTTATTACTTTAAAAGTCTATTCCGGGTAAAAAACGCCGTATAAATTTGTCAATAGGTTTTTAAACAAACTTGTTCCTGACTTAAAAAATTATTCATTTCATTATCTTTTCAATTCTATGACATTTTCAGCAGTCATTATGTTCAAGTGCTGTTCTACTTTTTGCATTTAGTTGTATTTTGTTTAAATGTATACAGTTCTCAAGTCAGATAATAAAATATTAAAACTTTTTGCAACAAATAAAATAAATTCTCATTTACATTTTAATCACACATTGCTGGATTAAATTCGTACCTTTTCAATGCTAAACACAGACAAAGAGCTATGGATATAATATGTTGGATGTTTTCTTGTGGCAAAAGTGTCATAACTCAATATTTATAAATAAACAAGAATTATAATTTATAAGATTTTTTCAATACAATATTTAGTACAAAAAAAGCAACTAAATACCAAATGCGCGACTAGATTTTTTTATAGAATTAAGTTTATTGAACAAAATTTTTGTTGTTTTACAGAAGCTAAGGAAGTCAATTGCGCTCTTTCAATAAGAAGTAAAAAAGACTTTCTGTCAAGATGACCATTTTTTATTAACATTAAAACAAATATGATTAGTCGGCATTAAAACGCAAAAGCGTAAAGGTTTAAAATACAATTTCGAACAGGATCCCTAACACAACCATAACTTTGTAACCATAATATTTTAATAATAAAATATATATGAGAAATTAGTTTGTGTGTAAGTATAATACGTTTAAAATTAGTTTTTACAAATAAAATTGGCTTCTAGACAAACAGACCTGCAAAAACTCATAGAATATAAAATAACAATAAAAGTACAAAATTTGTTTAAATTTTAATTTTCTATGCAAAATGATTTAAAAGACAAGTCCATATACTTCAAATTGCATTACCTATTAAACACCCTTTCATTTTCATATTTATACCGGTCTTTATAGTAGATAAGAACAACATAATTTGTGAAATTTTCAAGTGTTTGACTACAACGGTTTATAAAAGTTAAATTATATTTGCTATGAGGAAACCCTTTAGTTTTTCGCACTTTTAATTGTGCAGATAGTATTATACGTTATTACACGTGTCATGTTCAAGTGTCTGCCTTTCCCAATTCAAAAGATAAGGCCATATATATCAATTTAAATCAGCTATGAGGACACCCTTTAGTTTAAAACTTTGAACTTGTTGTTATAAAAGACAAAGAAGTACAGTTTTTATGTAATTGCCAAATGATTGACTTTAGCGGTCTAAAACATAGAGCCATATAATCTAATTAATGTCAGCTATGGGGGCACCCTTTAATATCAAGTTTATTTTGTTTATTAATTTTTCTTGTTTCTCTTTTCCACTTTTTTTAGTTATGACCTTTTTGTGACCAACGCATTTTGTACACTGCGCATAGGAATACACAGACAAATATGGAATTAAATATATTTGAAAACAAAAATTGCATTTATAATTAACTTTCATAGTTGCATTTGTAAAACGTGTGTTTACCTTAACAGAGACATTTGCACAATAAATCTATTTAACTTCAGATGTGTTGGTGCATGAAAGATTAAAATTATAACACACTGATTTAAAGCCAAAACTGGCATTAAAAATTTTTTAATTAAAAGTGTTGCAATAACGATAGCGAGGTATTTCAAGTCTGTACTGTTAAATAATTTTAATCGGATCTGAATGTAAATCATCATCCTGGTTTGTATACCCTACCATTATTAGTCTAATAGGAGTTCTATGTCGTTCTTTTCTGATCTGTTGGAGGGTTCTTAACGGATGGCTAAGACTTAAAAAATACTCTCACACCTTTTATAATGCACACTCAAAAGTAATATTTTATCTACTCAGTAACATTTACTAAGCTTATGGAACACAGAAAACTCATATTGGGTTATTAAATTCTTTTTTTGAACAGAACTTATAACACAATAAATAAAATTATTATACCACTTTCTTAAATACTTAATTTGAAATTAACATAGTAAACAAAAAATAATAAAAAGTCTCAATAACATCATTAATAAAAATTACTGTTGCAGAATTCATGCAGCTCAGTGTTGTGGTTGTTGCCTTATTTTGTTTTTATTGTCTTAAAGTATGCAAATGAAATGCTGTAAAAAGTCCATATAAAAAAATTTGTGCAAGAAAAGAAAGAAATAACCTTGCCGAAGTTATCCATTCTTTTTTACTCTACTCATTCTGTAAAAAGTTATCAAATGCTTTTAGCAGTATGCTTATTAACAGCAAAATGTTTCGGCAACATTTTATCAGTGACATTTGGAAAGAAAGTTTTTTTATAAAATCAAGCGATTTTGATGTTCTCTACACTTTTATTCCCACTCGAATCCTTTTGAGGTGGTATATTTCTAAAATGGCTTATAAAAACTGTAATTAAACTTTTATAAAAAAATAAAAATAAATTAAACTGATGTGCAAAATTTATTCAAAAGAAAATCAAGTAAATAATTTATGGGATTTTAAAAATTCATTTCGAAGTTAATCAAAAATAACATAAAGGTTATTTGTAAACAATGCAACTTTTTATTAAAAAATAGTTAAATACAACAATTAATCGCATACTAATCTGTTAGGCATTTTGTGCTGAATGCTTAATTTTCACATGAAATATTAAGTGCGTAATAAGTAAGAAAAAATGTTGCTAAAGTTGTACTTGTAGAATTTGTAAAAAGACACGAAATGTTTCAAGTTTCATGTTTAATTTCAGAAAAATGTTTATAGCAACATTTTTTAACTGGGAGTTAGTATGACCTGCATATATTTAGTGCGAAATTGTAACTAACACCAAATAATGTTGCATACTGAAAGTGAATTAAAATAAAAATTACTTCTTTAGTTGCTAAACAATTTTCGCAAGTTAAAACAGAGTACTTAGCTTAAAGCGTGCTTGGTACTTTTTATATCATTTCGCTTGAAATGCTGTCAAGTCACTGCATACAAATTTAGTTTGAAAAAAGTGAAAAAATATTGTTGACAGAGTTGTGCTCTCATCACTTTGTAAAAAATTGGGAAATTATTTAAGCAACATATTTTCTAACCTGTGCATTAATTTGAGCGGCACTTATTTCGCGTAGAATTGTGACCAGCTTATACTTAAGGAAAATAAAAATAATAAAATCCTTAGTGTACTCTGTTCAAATTTGTGAATTTCGCCTAAAAAATCTGGTGTTAATAACAAGCTTTAGTAGTACCAAGTTGAAACACGTCACTTTTTCTCTCAGAAATTCTAAATTTTGTTGATAAGAAAACGAGAAATTAAATAATTCTGCACTCCTTTATCTTTCACAAAATTCAGAATTGCTGCAAGAAAAATTGACGTGAGTGAACTTGGTATAGAAAGTTGTTCTTACAGCTCATATTTTTTCTTGGAAGGTAAAAATTATTGCCAGAAACTTTTTGCCTCAATTAAACATGTTGCCAGAAACAAAATGAACAGAGTATAACTTTAGTAACTCTTCACTCACAGGTGAAAAAGGGTATAACTAATTTTGTCATTCTCTTTGCAATTTCTACAATGTCCACTTCCAACCTCATCAAATAAATATAATCTGACTACTTTTTTTATAGCGAAGTCATTTGAGCGTCTCTATGTGGGTCAGTCCGTCCGTGTTAGTGTTGAAATTAACTCTGCTAAGGCACTAGATGAGCTAGAGAAATTAAGATACGAAAATCGATCAGACATAGTATTCGATCCCGGGTACATATATTCGGACAGCGGGCGAACACCACACCTATCTTTAAGTTTTCCATATCATTTAGAAAAAACTAGTTTAATTAAAAAAGCAAATATATGGAGCGATAAAATTTTACAAAATTGAATAAAATCCAGTGAAGAAATTGGCGCTCGCCCATATTTCCGAATTATGGGCCTCTAAACAATGAGATATTTTCTTAATACTGTTACTTCTACCGTCTATTCGAAATTTTTAAGCGGTTATTATTCTTGGTTGTTTTAGATAATTTTTATGATTTGATATCTTAAAGGTAAAAATTTAATATTTTCAATGTCTTCTTCTCTTAACCGAAACATTTATCTTTGGAAGTGTACTACTAGAAACTTATCATTTTTCCTGAAGTTGTATTCTAACGGCCGTTGTAATAAAAATGAATTTATTACCTCGCTTTATAAATTAAAAAAAAATGGTTAATGTGGTTATAAAAGCTAACCTTCTAAAGTTTCATCATTCTTTTATTATATATTCACTCATTAAATAACTTAGTCGCTGTCCTTGCAAATAGCAAAACAAGGAAAGGACTAAAATTACATTCGGTTAGATATTACAAAATAAATACAACAAAAGTAAATATTTTGTCAAATTCTAAGTATTCCAGTAATAAAATAACAACAGACTCACATACTCATACATTTATATTTCAGTCTTTCATGTACATCAGTGTTACCATTTTTGCACTTTTTCTACTAGACTTTTATTAGTTTCTATCGCTTAGCAGGAAGTAGATCATATTATATTTTGGTATTTATGAGATTTTATAGCAAAAATAATTAGATTAGATGAAAGGTTACTTGGTAATTATTACAGAATATTTTAAATATTTTTTTCAAGATCTTATTTTATAAAATAAACATAAAATTTTTTTTACAAGATAACAAAAATTTAAGAATCCTTATTCGGCTTAAGTTCAGTTATATTTTAAATGAATTTAGAAATTAAAACCATTTGCAATTTTATAAATAATTAATTAATTAGTATCTTTCCAGGTATTTTAAGATTTAAAAAATGTTTATCAATTTATTTATTTTTTATTTTTATTATTTTTTTTTTATTTTTTTTTTTTCTTTTTTTTGGAAAAAATGAGTAAGATAAAAATTTTGTCAGTGGTAACACTGATCGGCATAGTTTCACATTCTCACAAAATAATGCACAACAAAAAAGTAAAAGTAATGAAAAACTATAGCATACCTTTGGGGATGGAAAAGTAAATAAAACAAAAGTGTTGAAAATCAAAATTATTCTTAATTAATATTGTGACATTAGAAGGATTTTGTTGCTAAAACAAATATTACTCTTAATTTGAAAAAAAAAAAAAAAAATAAACAAACAAAACCAAAAATATGAAAAGGAAAATATAAATACAAAAGGAATAGTGAAATGTATTCTTAATTAGTTTTAATACATGAAGAGAAAAGCTTGGTTATGATAACAAAAATATTATTGTGTAATTCAGATCAAATCTTTCCATTGTGATATGATAAAACTCACAATGTGCTCTATTTAAAAGCCAATCAGTGTGAGAAGCAGTTCAATGAACGTAAGAGATTCCGTGTTACAAATTTTTTTATGGAAATTCTTTTCTATTCTAGTGGGCAGAAAAATTGCAAAAAAATCTCAATAAAAACTTGTGTATAGTTAAGCGTTCAGACATAACTTCTGTACCTCGCTCCTATAACTTAAGTAAGACGTTTTTTACATAAAAATATTACAGTCACTTTTTTTATATAGCGAGAGTTCCACTTTATCCTGTATTGTTAAATAAGTAGTGAAAAATATGACCATTATATTTTCATGTGAGAAACGTCTCACTTATGTTACAGAAACAAGGCACTGATCACGAAAATGTAGGTAGTATTTAATAAAAGTTACAATTCCTTAGCCTAGAATTTATAAAGAGACATCGTATAAATTCAAAAACGGTGTTTACGAATATTTCACAGCTTTAAGTTTTATTCTTCCATCTACTGGCATAAAAAGGCAGAACAAAGCATTCTTGAGAGCAAAATTTTTCCTAAAAGTGCTATAGCTCCTTCGAAACAAAAATCTTTAATGCTTTAAATATTCCTTCTGGCCGATTTACTTTGTTTTGAGTTCAAAGGTGAATTAATCTGACCACTACTGTTTTTAATACTTTTTATCCCTCTTTGATTTTTTGATGTGACTTCAGTTAATAGTTTACTTTTTCTTTGCTTTAAGCACTTTGCAATTAGTGAAAGGGTAGTTTGTTATCCAATGAAGGTTATCGACTATTTTTAATGTAGCAAGACTTTTCCGTGTAATCGCCAGCTTACGTTCAGATCCATATTAGAAATCGCCTAAAGCATTGAATAAATGTTTTTTTTTTATTTCACTTCTCGGCAGGTGTTAGGAAGTGTGGTGAATATTAAGAAAAAAGCTGATTACAAAAATTTTATTTGCTCTACAGCCACCATGTTATGATTGAAGGTTTTTCATATTCAAACATATTATTGTTGCGCGAACATAAAATTATAAAATTATTAAATATTAAAAACGTAAATTAATGTGATTAAGTTATTGTTATGAAAGAACAGAATTGGAAATCATTAAAAGTTTTGAAAAACAAACTGAAACTTTTTTTATTTTTGCCTCGTGATTATTTCTCTGCGTGTATTTATTATTTTTATAAAGAAATCTTGTATTTAAGTCAACAGTGATTAGTCTAATGAAAACTAATGTAAATATTTACTTAAATAAGAATCCATTGTTATTTCGCTTACAAAATGCTAGTCCTGCATTTTTATATTTATTTGTGAAAATAAAAAAATAAAAACTTTTTCTAGAATTCGTTGCTCTACTTCAACTCTTGTTTGTATTTTTAAGTTGTTGTTTTTCCTTTGTAGAGATTTTGTAGTTTTGTTTGAAAACAAAATTATTTTTGAAAAATATATTTAAGGCTTCTTAAACCTTTATTCAATCTTCACTTACTTATAATTTTTTTATTTCTTATTATTATACAGCTGTTGGTAAACTGCCGCAGGAACAAAATGAAAAGGCAGGTCAGCGAATGTTGAGACAACAACAAAAACTAAATGTAGAAAACAAAATTATGAAAATAATGTCTTACAAATCTACGAAACTGCGAATTTTTATTATAAGAATTAAGGACACTCGAGAAAAAATGCTATTAAATTAGATATTTTTATAATTTAAACAATTTCTAATTTATGATGCTAAAAATTTTTGTTTTTTTTTAAACTTCTATATTTTAAAAATATGTGAATAAAATTTAGAAATTGCTTAGAAATACCAAAAAAAAAAGAGATGTCAGTGAAAAAAAATCAGTTTATGCAATACAAATTACACAATTCCCAAAAATATTTTTATAAATCCCAAGATATGGAATTTTTTTTAGCTTTTTGTGGTATTTTGTATACCAACAGTGAGGCAGGAAATTTACCTTAAAATTATCGAAAATTCACTTTTAGGATGGCGACAAACTTTGCTGGCTTTTAGTTACTCTCTCCGGCTAGAAGGTGCACTTTTATTTTCACTTTGCTTTCAACTTCTTCCTCTATGTTGCATAAAAAGAACTGCCACCCAATCAAGCCTTCTTTGATTAACTTTTCCAGATAAAGAAAAGGGAAATTAGAACAAATTAAGAGTACATTAAAAAGGTTTAATTTTTTGTTTAGGAAGCTGTGACTGCTGGTACTTTTTTGACGAAAAATACAATAAAGCGCATCATTTCCTATCAGACAGGAATATTGTGCTGGTTCTGTTTTACGATTCTGCCAAAAAGCCAAGTCAGGAAGAATTTATAGAATGTTGCAGTAAATTGTGGTTCATATTTTAAAGATTTTGAACTAGGATCTGGAATAATTCTGCTCCATCAATATTTAAGAGCGAGCAAATCATTAGCGGTAGAACTTATTTTAACTTAAACTAACTCTCAGCCTTACCAGGTAGGCTGTTTCAAACTAAAAAAATTTTAATCTGATTAAAATCAAAATCCACGGGTAAGCCTTACAAAATTTGTGTGAACGTCTTAGGACCTTAGCTGCCAGATTTAACAATTTATCGCCATTTCGACGATTTTGAGGAATAAAATGGCAAGTTAACGATTTGAAAGACTTTACAATTTCTAAAGACTTGTCGGAAAATCACGACAGTTGGCAGTTTTTAAAAGAACTTAATTAAACAGTTGCAATAAATTTAAAGAGGTTGTTATCAAATCATTTTAGTATTTTTTGCTTTAAATAATTATTTCTTTATCTTGATGAGTTACTTTTATCAGTTGAATGATTTTAAATGGCAGCTTAGTTTGGAATTCTATTGCACCTTTCTTGAGATATGTGGAAAACTAAAACATTACTCTACGTGTGAAATTTTGTTTCAGTGGGTCTGTTCATTAAAACAATCAGGATCCTGTCATTGCAAAATGAAACTTTAGTTCTCTAAATGTTTTGAAGGTGACTCTTTTACACCTACTTCGTTTAACCTTACATTTTTACTCAGTGTTTTTCCTGGCTGTCTTAATAATCATAACTATTTTAAAATAAGTTACAATTAAGGAGGACCTGTAAATAGAAAAATAATCCTTGGCAACTATTTAACAACTTTTTAAGCCGTTTGTTATTTTAATGCTTTCCTTGGCTCGTTTTCACACTTTGTTGCCGATAGCAAGAAAAGTGGTGTTAAACTGTATAAAAGCGATAAAATGCCGCAGTTTTTAAGCAAAACTAAAACAAACTAATACTTGGAAAATAAGTGGATTAAAACCGAAAGCCTTATTAAAGACAGAGACAGTCGAAAGAAAAACACCCAAGACAAAAGAAAAAACAAAGTATTTTTCTATTTTTATTTTTGAATAAATTGTGAACAATTAAGCTAATTTAAGGCAATATTTTATATTTTATATGCTGCTTCTTTTTAATAATTTTAATTTGTATTCGTTTTCTACTTTAAAAGCAAATTTATTGTGAAAGAAAAAACAAAGAAAAAGTTGTTACATAAATCTTTTTTAAAACATTTTACGATGTTTTTATGTATGAAAGTAAATATTTTTAAATTTCTTTATTTAAATATTTATCTGCTGTCTGTAAGTCATCATGTTTTTTCTTGTTTGCATGCTCTGTCATCATGTTTTTTCTTGTTTGCATGCTCTGTCAAGTGTTTATTTTTCTTAAGGAATTTATGGGCTCGTAAGGCAATGCAAAAAAACAAACTTAGAAAAACTTTCAATTGATATTTTTTTGCCTGCTGCAAAAGATTTTTATTAACACTAAAATTTTAAATTTTCTATTCGCCCTTTTTCAAAAACTTCAAATTAGAAGCAAAACTCTGTTAAAATATGCAAAAACTTTAAACTCTTTTACTTGAAAATCTTCACAATGAGCTAGTGGAGCTAACAGCAAAAAGAGAAAACAAATTATTTTTTTACTGTCCTTAATTATGAAACATTGTTTGCTCTTGGTAACAACTTCATGCAAAATAAGTTGAAAAAAACTGTTGCAGGAACATTTTCCATGATAAGCATGAATCCAGAAACATATCGCAACTTGAGCAACATTGTTTTATGTTTCTTTTCACTGGGTTAAAAATAATGATCACAGACATTTTTAGTTTCTGTTAAATACTCTTCGTTCAATAATCTATTGATTGGTTACTGATGACCTTAGACCGAAACGTTTTCAGAGTTCACTTTATTTACTTTACTTAAACCACTATAATAGACACAAACTAAAAAGATGCCTGTTATGATGTATAAGTCGAATTTCTGTCAGTACCCTTAGTTACGGAGAACCATACCTTTATACCTGCCAGGCATCGCTCCGTAAAAGTAGACAACTCCATGCACATCTCAAAAAAGTCACTATAATTTTATAATACCAATGGAATTAATTGACTTTGAAGATGTATTTGATTCGATTTAGGTTAGGAGGTCATTGGAGCACGGCTTAAACAAACGCAGAATATTCTTTTGAAATAAGATAAATTTGAGGAAACATATTCAAGTTCACTAAATAAATCACGATAAGTAAATACGTGAGTTACGCCTACTAAAAATTAAAAGTTTTTCTAAGAGACTAGATTCTTCTATAATGAGCTGATCTCTCATACTTTCTGATTGAATATTGCACTGATATACCACAACTCTGCAAATCACTCCATATTATTAGAAATAAGATGAGCAAAGCTACGATCAGACAAAAATCAACTGCTATTTTATTTAACTGAAAGATTGGCAGGTTTATTTTAGGGCTTTAATCTCTAAAATTTTAAATATTTAATTTAAATTATTTTTTCTTAATGGTTAAATTGCCTGCCCCATAGTGGTAATAAATGCAAATTTTAATTTTAATCAGTTTTAATTTAAGCTTCTAAGCATTTAATTTGTTTTCTTGCCTTGTATCCCTTCTTTTATTTATGTTTTAATTTTTAGTCTTAAATTTATTTTTATTCTTCTTTTTTTGGTCGGAAAAAAAAGAAAAGTTTAATTTCTCTATTTGACAAAAATTGCCTCTATGAATTATTCAAGAAATTTTTTTTAAATTAACAATTTTCTTTTAAAGAGAAGACGTATTCATTTATTTTGTTCTCGTATTTGTATCTTGATAGAAAACAAAAGAAATATTATGTAAAACAAGCATGGAAATACATATTTCTCCAAAAAAAAAAAAAAAAAAAAAAAGTTTTGTTTTGTAACAAAGTCTTACAACTAAGAAGGATTTGTTTTTAAATAAAGCAGAAATAAACTAAACTTTCAGAAGAAATCTTAAATTGCAACAAAATTATAAAATTCTAAAAAGAAAGTTTTATATTCATCAACATAATCGTATATTCATAAAAAAAATAAAATTCAACCAAAAAGAAATATAAAAAAATAGCAGCTGCAAAAAATGAAAATAGAAAATATTAGGAGTTATAGGGGCTTTCATTCTAAAGCTTAGTATTATTCAATTTTTTATAAATAAATAAGTGCCAAATAAATTTAAAAAAAGTTTTTTGCTGAGCTTGTAAATTTTTTAAAGGTTTGGAATGTTTCTGGCAACATGCTTATTAACAACAAAATTCTTCTGGCAGCAATTGTTTTCAACTACGAAATAATATGAGCTGCACTTACTCCAGTGTGCAATTGTAACCAAAAAGTGTTGCATACTTTTAGAAAATAAGTGGCAATTTCCTTCTAAATCGTAAATTCTTAAATCGATGTACTTAAAACTGCCAAGCAATTTTTGCAAATTCTCGAAAAATATGCAATTTTCCACAAATATGAAATGAAAATTAAATAAAAAAATTCAAGAGTTGTAAATAGGGATGCAACCGATACCGATATATCAGCGATACTTCTGGTTTTCCGATATATCGATATTGGCGATATTTTACTGTCGATACGCCGATACTTCTTTTATTTTCCTTTAAGGTTTTTTGAACAAAATATTCAATTTTCAACTCTTTTTTTTTTTGCATGACAACTATGAGAAATAACATATTTTTCACTGCAGGTCTGCTTCAAACGGATTTGAGAAATTGTCTATCTCCGCAAAATTTGATAACACTTTATTTTTTAAACAAAACTCTTATTTATATCAATTTCAAATATTAATTTTTTGCAATGTTGTTTTTATAATTTTAATTTAATTTTTATTAATATCAATTTTAAATGTGAGCCAATCTAAACTGAATGTCGTCGTTTATTTTGAAAATTAGAATTTTAAAAACTGAAATGTATTGAAAATTGATGATTTGAATGGCTCACTAATAATCACTGTTATTTTGTATAATACGAGAATACTCTACTTGACCTTTGTTAATTTTTACTTGAACTCGATTTCAAAATGCGTATCAGAATCGGTATCGGCGATTTTTATTTTTGATTATCGGTATCTGATCGGCGAAATGGCGTATCGTTAAATCCCTAGTTTTAAATTAGTCAATGAAATTAGAAATTCAATAAAAATAAAATAAAAATAACAAACATCTTAAATACTCACCAAATATCTTAACTTTGGAATTTATCTTAATTTCAATATTTTACAATTAAAATTAGCATTAAAGAGAATTAAAATAATTTAATAAAAGTTTGTATTCTAAGAAATATTTTATTGAAAACATTCTTTAATATCCCTGCATAACAAAAGCATTTGTCTTAAAAATTTGTTGATTTAGCTTAAGTTTTTGAACAAACAGATATGAATTTTATGAAATTATAAAACTCAAAAATAAAGTTTCTTCTTTAAAAACAGAAAAAATAAAATTGCCCTTATTTTCTTATTGTCCTTTTCAAAATCGTTGTACTACAATTTTATCTATTTTAAAGCCAGTTCAGTTTTTTTGATACATTTTTAATATAACAACTACTGGTATCGTTACATAAGCTTGTAGAAATGCCTTCCAAATCCTTTACAGAAATTGAAAATTTTCATTTAACTTTATGCAAGAAAAGATTGGGATGTTGAAGAATACAATGATGAGAATATAACAATTACAAAATTTTTGTTAATAATCCAATAAAAGCATAACAAGCCAGATAATAAATAAAGTTGTCCTTTTTTATGAAGAAAAAATTATTAATTATTAATCGTAAAATCTGCTCTGTAGATAATAAAAATATTTCTATTGAATAAAGTTTAATCAAAAGCATTAATATTTTATTAATTTTTTCTCTAAAACTGGATTTAATTAATTTAAAATTTTTTAAATTCAAAAATCGATAACAAATTTGTTCTGTACAAAAGCTATTATCGAAAATAATGTCGAATTTGTAATTTATTAAATTGATATTTGTGTAAAAAAAATATTTTGTAATCGACAGATCAAATATTTACAATTTTTTAATCGATTAAAAAATTCATTAAAAAAAAGTACGGGTAATCGACAACGAAATTTTTAGCATATAAAATGTCCATAATCGATATAACAATATTGTCTTCAAATTTTTAAGGATAACGAAAGTTTCTGGGTAAAAACATTTATAATCGATTTTTATCATTGTAATCGATAATCAAATTTTCGTAGTTAATCAATGTAATCGATAATAATTATATATTCTTAATTTCTGCAATAAGTAAAAAAGTTGTTTGAGAAAATAATCTTTGTAATCGATAACAAAACTTTTATTATAAAAAAATATCATGGAAAAAAATTCTGGATACAAATTTTTTGCAATTGGTAGCAAAATTTTGTGGCTAAAAAATATTTTTAATCGTATAAAAAAAATATCTTCATTTTAATACATTTTTGAAATCGATAACTTAATTTTCAGCATAGAGAGTTTTTGTAATCGACAACTAAATTTCAATCAATCAATCCTTTAACTGATTACTACTTTCTCTATTCCTTATTTTCTTGTTTTTTCTATGTTCTAATTTTCTTTCTTACACTGTGTCTTCCTCTTTCTCAAGAGGTAACACAAAGGAACCAATCAATGGACCCAAGGCGGCTGTGGCAACACAGCTGGCTGCCTAACCTAAACTGATAGCTAAATTTCCATAGTAAAAAATTATTGTGATCGATAAAATTTTTTCAAATGTTCCTTTATTTATGTTCAACAAAATTATCATAATAAAAATTTCCTGTTACCGATCTCCGTAAAACGTAAGACTTGTTGTAATTGTAAAAACGTTGTTTAATCGGTCGTCTAAATGTAGACCTTCCTTTATCAGCAAGCAAAATAGGAGTAATTAAATCGCGTTTTACCAGCAATAATTATCGAAAACCGTTTAACTCTGAAGAACTTCGGTTATCGATAACGAATTTCTTAAGAAATGAAATTGTCTTAAATTTATTAATTTAAGTAATTTTTTTATGAAAACTTAAGGAAAGCTCCATTATCAGTAAAAAATAAGAGTTAATAATCGATAACAGATATTTATTGCAAGACATTTTTGAAGAAAATAATTTTACCAATGATTTGAGTTACTAAAAAGAAATTTTTTAGTTTTTTTTTTCAATTAAAATGTTTAGTAAATTTTAGTAATCGATAACAAAAATTGCGCTGTGGTCCAAAAAAATATTTTTCATTTATGAAACGATAAAAAGTATCACATTGGAATCAAATCGAGCGGACCCAAGTTAACTGCCAGTCGATTGCCTGTGTTACCTATGGAGCAATGGATCTAATCGATAACATAATTACATATTTTCTGCACTAATTTTAACTAAAAAATTTAAAAAGAATTTAATTTAACATGACCTACAATGGACTAATAATAAGCACATGCTGCATCAAACTGGGCAAAAACAAATTTTAAATTATTTTAATCTACATACGAGAGTTCTAACACTCCTTTATTATTTTTAAACAAAACTAAATTTATAAATGTTTTTGTTTCTAAAACTCTCACACACACACGCAAGCATCTACACAAACGCATGCAAACACAGAAATAAAAAATCCTAATAAACATTTACTCTATTTTACGAACAAAACCACATGAGTGCGAAATTTATCTCTACGCCATATTAATGGCATCCCACCTCGAGTTATATATGCAACGATGCAAAGTAGAAAAAGCGTTAAAAAATCGAAAACACAACTAAAAAACGATATAGGCCGCCTGCTATGAAAAGTGGTTCTCTTGGTGCACATTAAAATATGGCGCAATTTAATCGTTGAACAAACATAACAAGAACAACAAGAAAAAAATCATAAAATCTTCAGAAAAATATAAAAAAAAAAAAAAATATTTTTTTAATCCGTCATACAAAATATTATATTATCAATTGTAGAAATTTTCTATGAAAAAAATTTGTAATCGATTACTTGCTTTTTCAATTGAAAATATTTTATAAATATTTACTGTTATCTATTGCTGACATTTTTGGTACAGAAGCGTTTCTATCATTTAGAGAAATAACGCAATGAGAAAACTTGGCTACAAAGAACTATCTATAGAAAAATTTTTGTTATCGATAACTAAAATTTTTTATACAAAAATACAGAGAGTTTTGTATCAATTAATAATTTTTTTTATATATTTATTTATTTATTTATTTTCCATATGCAAAATTTTGTTACCAATTTTAGAAAACTCCCACACAATATTTTAATATCGATTATTTAAATTTTTTCTACATAAATTTTTGTTATCGAATAGTAAAATTTTTATTGCATTAATTTAAACAATCGATTACTTAAATTACTTTAATAAAAATTTCTTGCAAAATTGTTTTACAAAAGTTATGTTATCAATTGTACAAAAAAAGATTTTGATATCGATTTCTTGATTTTTCAAATGAAATTGTCAATTTTGATACAAAATCGTTTCTATGGTTTACATAAATAACTTAATAAAATTGTCTATAGCAAAAATTTTTGTTATCGATAAAAAAAATTTTTTTACAGAATTTTTTGACAGTAAAATTTCTATAAATTATCGATACTGAATATTTCCTTAACGTGTACTGAAATAACTTATTCAAATAATTTTTTTTACCAATATTATGTTCACAAAAAATTTTGTTATCGATAACTCGATATATCTATAACTCAATAATTTTCTTAAAAAATGGTTAACGACAATTAATTTTTTCTTATCATTTAAATAGATTTTCCTTTTAATAATAGTTTTATAAAAAATTTATTAGATTATACTACTTTTAACAAAATTGTTATCGATATCTTAACATTATCATTAGAAAAATATTCTTCTTAGATTTATCTAGTCCTCAAAATCTATTTTTAAATGTTAATTTCACATTTTGAGAAACTCTGCATAATTTTAAATAAACAGTTTTGAACCAGTCACAAGCAACTTTGTAGTTGCCTTAAAAATTTTTGTAGCACAGTGTAACTTAAAAAATAACCCATTTCGTATTACTTATTTATTAACACCAGAACTGACACGAGAATAACGTGCTGCTTTTATGCAATATGCCACACTAAATATTTTTCCTTTCTTCTCCCACAATCCTTTTTTTTCCATTTCAGTTTTACATAAAATAGTAAACAAAAAATGGAAATTTCTTTTCCCGTTTCGGCAGCTTGAGAAAACGAAGGAATAATCGAATAAACAAACGAACCCATACACTATTGGCCTTAATGATACTTTTGTGCCGCACACTTGAATGCTCAAATAATATGTCATTAGTGCTTTAAGAAGCGAATAAAATGAAATAAGAAAATAGTAAAAAAAGGGACCTGTAAAATAAAATGAAATACGGCTGATGGAGTAAAAAAAGTGTGAAATTGTGATTACGTGCTTGAAATTTTTGATTCTTAAAAGTAAATGCTTGAAGATTGGATTCTTTTTGGTAATTGGTAAAAGTGGCCAGTTAAAATGCTTTGGTGCATAACTAAATGCTTCTTTCACTACCAACCCGTTTAAGTTCCGAATCGCTACTTAACATTAAGTTACTTTTGTGAATTTCTTTAAAAGATTTTTATCTTTAATTTGGTACCTTTTTGTTATGAAATTAAATGGGAGTAATTTGACTTAAGTCAAGTCTGTTATTCATAAGATACTTAAAAAACATTATCATTTTCACTTAATTCAACAGTTAAGGGGAGCCTAATTTTCTCTTGTGCTGGAATGTATTTTAAAGCATTTGCTAACGAGATAAAGAAAACATAGGCAATGTTAGAAATGAAGAAGCAGATCAGCTAACAAAAAAGGACCTGCTGCGATTTTCAGTGGATCAAACCCAGACTTACTCTGGGAAGTGGCCTAATACGAACGTAGTTCCTTGGGTGGGTATACAAACTCAATCTGAAAAGATGGAGGAAGGCTACTACAAATAGTCAATCTTGAATGGTGCTTAAAGAGTCTCTTGGCAGAAAGTTCAGCAAGTTCCTCAGATATAATAGAAGTACCTCAAAATGGACAACAATTTCGTTAGTGGAAGAGGCCATAATGGTAGAGCACAAATTGTCTGAGCATCCGCACTCGCTACCATAAGACTTCAGGCAAAAGCTTGCTAAATTTAAATGATTTGGAGCATCTAAGCCTTAGACAAATGCTAGCAATTACTAGGGATTCAGTGATGAGAGAAAAAAGCCGACAGCTACCAATAATAACACCTGACTTAATGAGTGTAAGATTGCCGTAATTTACGAATCGATTGTCTATGATCATTGAGGACAGAAGGGGGTGAAGGGGCGGAAATGAGATCCATTAGGTCTCGTTTAAATAATTAAAATAAATAATTTTATCTTTTGACTCAACATCTCTTCACAAATTAGGAATACTCTTGTGATGTATATTAGAAGTTGGTACCATTTTTCGTATGATCGCTCGTTTATGTGAACTACATTCAACATCAGTGAATTAAGCATCGAAGTTATGTGCAAAAAGTTGCTAAAGCGTTCGAGGATCTGAGCATTAATATTTCCAATAACGCTTTTTTTAAATAACTGACGTAACAACAAGTGTTAAATTTTTTTTTTTTTTTTTTTTTTTTTTGTTGAAGGAGTCCACTCTTGCCAGATCAGGAGACTTATCCCTAGAAAAGGAGTTTTAAATAGGAATAAGAAATCTAGTCTATTTAAAGAAATTTTTATTGTTTATTTAAGATAAAGTTTACAAGTTACTATTTCATCAAAGCCATTTAAAGGTCTGAAAGAATTGGTGTTACTTTTACTTTGTGCATCTCCAGGCGATGCTGGTGTAGGAAGAATTTCTATGGCAATGCAATCAATTTGAGTTAAAATAGAGAACAGAATAATAATAAATACACACTTTAAAAATTATTATATTGGTTTCGAATCATTTGAGCTTCTACCAAACATGGTAACACCTTTTAACACTGTAGGTCGTTAAAAATATGTTTTGGGTGCAAATGGATTTAACTTTAAATATTATAACTTTTCGAGTTTTTTGTATATTACTACTTTTAATTAGGAGATTTAAAATAAAAAGAATCGGGAAACCCTAAATTTAGTAAAGAAAAAATCTGTTCGGTATCCATGTGCGTAGATGATCATTATGGAAAAGCCGTTTGGAGGCCAAGGTAAAACAAATGAAATTAATAGCAATACAAATAAAACGGGTTACTGATAGAAACTCTACTTAACTAAAGAAGTACTCTTCAACTTTTTAATGCTATCATAAAAGTAATATGGTATCATAGAATTCCGTTCTAGGGCCCTACTTCTAGACCTCTTGTATATGAAATTTGAAGAGTCACAAACATTTATTAAAAACTTTACATATGTAACAAAAAGAGAGCTAAAAGCAAACGTTTTCCTTTAATATTATTGGATTGTGCATAAATTGTTACTTCCACCACTAACAAGTGTGGTGTGTATAAGCAGAATAAAATAAATATACCAAAGCAGTCGTGGTCTCCATTACTATATTTCTATAAGAAAACAATCCAAAGCTATCAATTCGTGTAACTTACTAAATGAGCTCTTTATGGAGAAATAAAAGTAAAATCTTTTTAATATTTCAGAAAATTATGAAGGGTGTCTCTGCATTGCATAGGGACACTACTTTTAATTTTTAATTCCAGAGAAAAGAAACCCCTTTCAAATCGACGGATTTATGAAGTAACAAATAAACAAAAAAATACCACGAGTTGCCAACCTAAGTTAATAATTCTTGCAAGACCGACTTCAAAACATCAAATTATAACTTTATACTTATTATAGCAGACATCTCCTTATTAATTACTACCATCTGTTTACAACTGTTCTGCAGTTTTGCAATATACATTAAATTACATCAACTATTGGGACTCCCTTTAATTTCCAAAATAAAATTTTATAATTGCTGTTTTAGTAGAGTTTGCAAGCAGATTCTTTGTACATTTTAAGGGTATGTTTATATCAGCTTTGCTGTATGCATATAATTACATCAACTATTGTGACACCCTTTAAATTATAATTTAAAATATTTATACCTCTTCTTATACCAAACAAAGTAGTGAACATTCTGTCCAATTTTTAGTGTTTGTATTAACGGTTAATAACTTGCATTAATTTTGGGAACACCCTTTAATTTCTGAATTAAAATTGTATGATTGATGTTATAGAAGATTTATCAAAACAGGTCCCTTGTAAGTTTTAGCTACCTTTCTATAACGGTTTAAAATCAAATCAAATACCAACAATTATTGGCACACCCTTTGATTTGCAAATTCAAATCTTTTACTTGTGAGCAATACAGGTTCTTTATAAATTACAACCGCCTGTCTACAACTTTTCACAATAACGGCCCTATATATCTAGTTAAATGAACTATTGGAGCACCCTTTAACTAATAATTTTGAAAATTAGTGCCTCTTATTGTAACAGTCATAGTAATTGACTTTCTATCCAAAAGTTCAAGCGTTTGTCTATAACGGTTCAAAAAAAAGCCCCTGTAAGTTAATTTACGTTACCTATGAGGACACCCTTTAATTATTAGGCATATTTTTGTATTACTTTTTGCCATTAGGAGCGATAATGTAACGCAGTTTTTTTAAATTTAAAGTGGCGCTCTTTACGGTTCATAATACACGTATATGAATGGTATGGGGACACCCTTTAACTTTGAAGATTATGAACTGGTTTTTTAAACGGGACCAATTGTAAGGATCTCTTTTTAAATAAAAAAAATATTCAAAGTTAGTTTAGAAATTACTGAGTTCTGCAGACGCAAACATTAAAAATAATCAGCATTCAGAGGAATTGATAACCTTTTTGATTGGCTAACCCAGAGTTGCATTTTCTCTTTTTTTTTTGTCCTAACTATATTTTTTTGTTAAAAAAAAATCTAGAACCATTTCATAGGGATTATTCCCTTTACTTTCAATTTAGTATTTAACCTACGCTAAGATTGTGATAAAAACTTTTCTGCTTAAAATGTTTTTAAAATACCATAAATTAGTTAATTACACTTTATATTTTTCTGCTATTTCATTTTACCTTTTATAATGGCCACAAATTTAATTAATGACATTTTAAAAGGATAAATCAAAGAGCCACTTAATTTTATAACCTGTTTTAAGAATTCCTTTTTTTAAATATTTTTTAAATGTATTTCATATTTTATATTCCTGTCATAATTTAAGTGACCGCTATTATCGTAATAATATGTTTTTAAGTCAGCGACAATTCTCGTTTTCTTTTACATCTTCTTCTCAAATGTACGATTGAGTATCCAAAGGCCTATTGGGCAAATTGGCAAGACCATTTTAGTGGTTAATTAATGTATTTGGTTTTGGCCTTTTAAGCTTCCATTATCATCTGCAACAACATTTTGCAGAATATTTTTTTTTTTCATTTTGTTTTCATCTTTTCTTAAGAAGGAGATGCTGTTTAAGCAGCCCAAATGACACATGGCTTGGAAAGTTTATTGTTTCTTTTTAAAGTATCTTAAACTTTTTTGAGTTTAAATTAAAAGCAACATTTAAAAAAACAGGTTGCTTGCTACTTAAGACTTTATTTAGTGTTTTACTTAGTAAAAAATTTATTGCATTTGCATATTTAAAAGCTAAAGAAAATATGACTTTAATTTTTATAAAAAAGTGGTTATATAATTCGTTTAGATATGTAAATTAAATCTTTGTAAAATATTAATTAAAAGGCTTTTCTAAAGGACAAGTAAAAAATATTTGTTAACAAAAATCTCAGAGTATCTTTTTGACTTAAGTTTGACTCTTTAAATTTTTATTCGAATAATAATGCAACTGACTCAAATGTATTTTTAAGATAAAAGTACTTACAATCTTATGATAATTATTTCGAATTCTTAAAAATAATACATAAAATAATTATAAAATTATTCGAATGCGTATAAAATTTATTTGAATACGATCTTAATTTTTGTTTAAAATTCTTGGCAAATTTATTTTTAATATTTATATTAAAAGTGTAGAATAACTTATTTGACTAAAGTTTGAAATTTTAATTTTTATTCGAGTAAAATTTATTCGAATAAAAATTTCTAAGATAGAAATTATTAGAATAAAATTTATTCGAATATACTTTCAATTTTTATTGGTTCTTATTTGAAATAAATTTGGAGTTTTAACTGTTTCATTTTTTATTGTAGCAAATTTTATGCGAATAAGAATACAATTTATTTGAATTTTATCCTAAAACAAAACGAATTATTTACTAAAGACAATCATTAATAAGTTTTAAAAAGTAATTCCAATAAAAAAATTCGAATACGAATAAAATTTATTCGAATATAATTAAGATTAGATTTAATAGAATATTATTTTAAAGAATGAAACGAATAGCTTATGATAAACCTTAATGATTTTTATAACATATTCGAATACAAATAATTTTTTTTTAAATGTTTAGAAATAATTAATAACAATAATTATTTTTAAATTCTAAAATTATTTGAAGATAAGTTTATGCGAATAAAATTATTCGAATACAAATTATTCGAATAAAATTTATTCGGATAAAATTTATTATTATTTATTATTATTAAAAAATAAATAAAAAAATAAATAAAACATAAAAAATATTTAAGAAAAGTTTATAGTCTAATAAGTTATCGAAAAAAAAACACTAAGATCATGTGTATCTTTCCTTTATCTCTTTTACTTTAATCTGTGATACTTTCAGTACCATGGAAATATACAGTATAGAAAGATACTCAAATATTCAATCAGCACTTGTATGTATGCCCGGCTTAGATCGCCTTTACTATGTCGTTTGCTCAATTTAATTCTTATAATATATTCGAATACGAATAAACCTTACTCGAAAACAAATAATTTTATTTTAATAGTACGTTTTGAAATAAAAAAACGATAAACCTTATTAATTTTTTAAATCTATATCAAGATGAATTTATTCGAATAAAATTTATTCGAATAAAAATTACTCGAATAAAATTTATTCGGATAAAATTTATTCGATTACGAATAAAATAAACAAAAATAGTAAAGAAAAGTCTAAGAGGTTCTCAAAAAAAAAAAAAACGCTAAGATCATGTGTATATTTCGTTTATATTTTTATTGTTGTGAGACTTTTACTACCGCACTATAGAAAGATACTCAATCAGCACTGGTGTGTTTGCACGGTTCAGGTCACCTTAATTATGTTGTTTTGTCAATTTGATTCTTATAATATATTAGAATACGAATAAATCTTACTCAAAAAAAAAAAAAAAATAATTGTGTTTTTAACGTTTTGAAATAAGGGATAACGATTATCCTTATTAATTTTTATAATTTGTTTCAAGATAAATTTATTCGGATAAAAATTAATCGAATAAAATTTTTTTGAAGAACTAGTGAGCGGCCCAATAAAACTCACGCAATTTTAACTAATTTTCAAAACAATGCTGTACATTTTCATGAATAGTTAATTAATAATAATGTTAAAAAATTGTTGCCAGAAAAAATTTGCGTGAAACAACATGGAGCCAGAAACATTTCGTAATGTATCACAAATACCGAGCCTTTTATGTTACAACCGTCTGCTTTACTGTCTTTTTTGAAGTAATTTTTTGTTTTGTAAGAACTTTTTAATTATTTCATTTAATTTGTATACACACCATCATTTTATTTGTTTTTCATTTGGTTATGGAAAATGTAGTGCGGCTTTCGACCAAAAATGTAAAACCGTTTTAAAATAACTTTCCTGAGAATAACATTTAAACTTGAACATATGATCCCACGTTCACATTAATATTCATTTCTAGATATGACTACGTTCTGCTTGAATGTTGGCATGGATGCAAATGTATCAGACATATAAATGTTCAGTAACATAGTTGTACTCATCAGCTTTTCCTTTAATTTGTTGTAGTTGTATCATCATTTCATCATTGTTATCTTGGAAGAAAATCATACCATTTCGTTGAGGGTTTTCGCATAAAACAATATTTAAAAGCATCTGTATGACTATAAAATTGTACGTTGTACTTCATCGTAAAAAATTTATTTATTGTAATTTTATCCTTTATTGTAATCTTTATTGTCGACTGTATGTGTTGTTCGACAATAAAATAAAATCAACAATAGCAACTACTAAAGAACTCATTAGGAAGACTAAAGAAATTAAAGAAAACATGCAGCGTTTACTATTAACAAGACAAGAAATAAAGACAAGCAACCGCAACCAAACATCAACAAGAACAAAAACAAATACAACTGACTAAAAATATTTTTAGCAATGGAACATAAATCTAAAAATAGATTCTGTAGAGATTTAATTTTATAAAACAAATATCACTTCAAAAAAAATTTTAAAAACAACACAAAATCCTTTCATTTAAATCCGTAAAACTGAATTCCAAAAATTGAATTTAAAAGTTTTTTTTTCAATATTTAATGGTTAATAAAAAACAAAATTTTTTTTCCTTCATAAAAGATGAGGCCCTTAAAATATTTAAACGTGAATATGCTTGAATTCTTGAGAAATAAAATTATATCGTCTAAATTTAGTTAAATTAAATACAATGAAATCTCGATAAAACGAATAATTCATTGTGGTAATTACGGGTTAAAATAGTATAGAAATATTTGTTTTAAAAACTTTAAATTGATCTTGAAAAATTTAGCGAAAAAAGGTAGATTTTTTTCTGAAACGAAAAATAAATTCTCTATCGCCTTTAATGACAAATTTTATCTTTATCTTAGAATGATGTAGTGTGAGATATTTTTCACTTAAGTTACAGAAATGAGGCATATGAGTAAGTGTAGTAAGGGCAATATTGTAGGGAGCTATGATAGCAGGATGTAGACACATGGCTCTAAACTGAGCTGTGAGTGGTGTCGGGTCTAGTGTGTAGTCAGACGAACTTTTTACAAGTGAATCGTATTGTCTTCTAGAAGAACAGTGTATATTTCAGACTGTATGAGACTTCTTATGACAAGGAATGTTTTAGGAAATAATGACACCATTTTCGACAGTCAGACGGCACTTCTGTCACTCTACCCTCTAACTACTAATCAGACAATATTAAAAGGAGAGAGAAGGCACGCTAATTAGTTTTTTCTTTCCCTGAGAATAGGAACGGACGGTTTGCTTCTATAATTACTAATACAGTATTAGTCGCACTTCTGCACGGAGACTATTAAAAGCCTTATCTTTCTAAACACACTTAGGGTTACCAAATTAACGTGGCTGTCTGTTGATGCTCAGCATGAAACTTATAAACCAAATTCGAAAAAATAATTGTTTATGACAGGCAGTATTGACAGTTCATTCGATCAATTAGAAAACGTATATGTCGACTTTATCTAACTGTCAATGATTATTGTAGCAGCTGTCAGGATGGGAGCAGAGGCACAGATAAAATTTCATGGTGCCTGACTTTGATGAGGTTTTTATAGCCAGGCTTTGTGACATTCCTAGATATCTCACGAGGACCTGATCCAAAGAGTAATGCGGTCTTGTTGAAACAGGACCCCTGCGATTGTTCGCACGAAGCTGACTACAACGTTAAGCAACCAGCCAACCAAATGTTTGATGATACGAGGCCAAAATGTCCGGACAATTCCACAAGTTTATTTACCAAGTTCATTCTTCTTCTTTTTTTGTCCGAATTAGGCTTTAATTAACATTTTCCAATTTAAAAATATAAGGGGATGTCCTTATATAGTTTTGAATATTCGGTTAAGAAAATCAAGCGTCAGCTGGACACTGATTAAATTTTTGTAAGAAAAATTATTTTCCCACTTTTTCTAACCTTTACCACAAAAAGTAGAAAAAGGGTGTCATTTCATTTGTAATTTCTACAATATCCATTGCCGACCCCGTGAAGTTTATATACTCTGAGTTCTAATGCATGATCATGTTGGTTGAGCGATGTCCGTCTGTCCGACGTGGTAGTGTTAAAATCAACTTGGCTAAGGCACTAGATGAGCTAGAAAAAATTTTAATATGCCAAACGATCAGATACAATTTTAGAAATTCTGTTATTAAAAATCAGCAATATCGGTCCAATATCGGTGGCCTAAACACCACGTCTGCCTCTAATTTTTTCATATAATTCGGGAGAATGAAGTAACCTTAATAAAAAACACAAATATATGGGGCCATAGAGAATTAAAAAATAAAATAAAAAGATCAAGTGAAAAATTGGCGCTCGCCCATATTTTCCGAGTTATGGGGGCCTCTGAAATTTCCATACAAAATTTCGATTATCAATATGGTCAATATGGGTATCATTTAAAATCTTTTGAAGAGATCTTTAAGGAAATACAAAACATTTTTTAAAATGCTTAACCCATTAAGAGGCGGTGATATTTTTATGTAAAAAAAATATCGAGTTTTTTATATTTTTCAATTACCTGTCACAAGTGTTAATTTAAGAAAATATTTTCTTAATTGATTTTATTCTTCATATGCAATTGAAATAAAACTACTGATGACCATCAGCAAATTTAAATTAACAAAACATATTTCAATTGTAATCCTTACGTTCTCATGTAAAACAGATTAGCGGTGGGTCTTACACTTCATTTGTTTGTGACAGTTTGACTGACCTTAAACTGAAAATAATCCATAATAAAATTCCATGTCATATTACATGATTGCAAGTCACAAAACTTACATCTCATTTCCATCATCGTTAACCAGCATAAGAAATCTTTTTATGAATAAATAAATTCAAAATTAAGTATCTAGAATACAAAACGAGAGGG
Organism: Cistogaster globosa; assembly: GCA_937654795.1. NCBI lineage: Eukaryota > Metazoa > Arthropoda > Insecta > Diptera > Tachinidae > Cistogaster > Cistogaster globosa. The sequence goes on from OW569407.1 coordinate 8,791,876, forward strand.
CAAAAATAACTTATTAATTCTCATTCTCATCCTCATCAACATCACGATAAATTTGTTTGACATGTTGATGTTAAGCAGTGTGAATTGGCCAGTTTTCCTTTTGGGAGGATGTTTTAGATTGACGATTAAGTAAATAAATGAGTGAAGCAAGAATAAACAAAAAGCGATTGTTTAATTGTTTAAGCATTAATTAGCTTCGCAAAACGTCTTTATGTTGAACACAATCTGACTGGTTGTAAGCAGATAAAAGCATTAAAATATTTTCGCCTTTAGCCTAAGAATTCGAAGAGGAATTACTCGTTGTTTTTTTTTTTAATCAAATTGCTTTCAAGAATTTTCACTTACAACTCATTCATATAAAATACCATCAATAAGAACCCTTCAGTCTTTAATCAAATACAAATAGCAGCACTCATTCAAATAAAACTTTAATGCTTTGATGCGCCATTGCAATGTTCACTTGAGTCTTCAAATTTCATCAAATAAAGCAAAACACCAACAGACAAATATCCTTTATACTTTGTTTAGCAGTTTTAATTGCCACTTAATTGATTATTTAATTATGTTCTTTGATGTCACACACACACACACACACACACACACACACATACACACACACTTAAAACCTTTTTTCTCTCGTTTAATTTGATAGAATTTTTATTTTATGTGACAAACGAATTTTCTGCACATTTTAACTTGTACTCACACCATCCAAATGTTGGTACAACTGCATTATTTTCCCTAAAAAGGAAAAACTGTTTTTTTAAAGTACTTTTTGTGCTTCAGCAAGTACTTTTTAAACTAAAAGAAATTTTTATATTAAAAGTACTTTTATAAATGTAATGTACCTTTTATATAACAAGAAAAAATTTGTTTTAGTAAGAGAACCTTTAAAATTAAAAGTCCTTTTTATAATACCTGTACCTTTATACCTTTTTGTATTAAAATAAGATATTTTAGTAGGAGTTCTTCATACAATACATGCACGCATTTATTTTCATTTTTTATTAAAAGTACCTTTTATACTCAAGGTACCTTTTGTAACAAAAGTACTTTTTACACTTAAAGTACCTTTTATTTTAAGTATTTTTTTTTACTTAAATAGGTGTTTTGTTAATTTAAAGTTATAATAAATTTGGTATTTAAAATCCATTTTATTAAACTCCTTTTTTTGTAAAACTTTGCCTGAAACAAGCATTAAATTAAAATTGTCACTGCATTGTAATAATTTTTTTAGTTAATTTCCGGCAACTTCACACAGGTGCATACATTTTAAGTTCAGCACAGGTCTATTTCATGCAAACACTCTCTAATTAAAAACGATGATAACGATAAAAAGAAAATCGGTAACACATTTAATTTTAAGTAAGTTAAAAAAAAATTGGTAAAATTTATAGCTGTGTTGGAAGAACAATGTTTTTTTACAGTGGAACTTGACACAAGGTATCAGTACCTTAAGAACAATATTCGAACATCTAAGTTAAAAAAAAGTTAAATTTATATTGGTCCTTTTAGAATTCCCAGTGCCCAAAATGTCCAAATTTTATATTTAATATTTAACAAAAGAAAGTTATTAAAGCAAATTTTGTCTAAAAGTTACAATTTCAACACTCATAATAAATGTAAAGAAAATATAAGCATACACTCCTTTGTACTTCCAATATTTATTTTCATAATTTTAAAACTTCTTTTAGACTTTAGCACTTTTATAACTTTTTTTATATTCAGAGGGTGAAAACCTGTAAAAAAAACTGAAACTCCCACAAACCACATGCTTTTAATGGATAGTGAATTTTAGAGAATTGAACAAAACTTGAACAAATTGCTTGTTATATTTTTATTTACCTTTAAAAGCTTTTAGGTCAACACAAGCGGCTTTAGGTTGCTCCATTAATTAAACGAAAGAAGACACATAACAGGCAAATAAAAGAAACAAAAACAAGCAAAAAACTTTCCAATCTAAGGACATGTTGAAAATTCTGATAAAATGTCAGTGAGATTTAGTTGATGTTAACAAACAACAGTGGGCTAAAAGAAAGTAAATTAATATCAATATCCTTAGTTAGTGATTAAGAAACAAAATTGTTATGGAAAAGGTTTTTTTTCTTAATGTGTATCGCTAAATCTAATTCTGTAATCCTTTAATTATATGCTCCGAAACTATTTTACCACAAATAAATTAATTACCCGGTTGTGTTTGAAATAGATTTTTGTTTGTTTATTTTTTCAACCAACTTTCATTATAATCATAGTTGTCAATCTATTCCAAGCGGAAGAAAAATTTATATACTCTAGAGCTGGCTCGGACTTACTGGGTTCAATATATTCGAAATATAATGACAAAGTGTTCATTAAATTACTAAGCAATGATTATTGCTTTAAGGTGCTTTTAATCCAGTATCGTCTGACGTATAACCAAGTGTGTATTTGCTCCCAAAGAGCGCAAGAGTTTTAAAGAGCGTGAAGGTTTCGCTAAAATCAACTTTCTAAGAAGACAAAATGTTTAAACACGAATTTATTGCACAGAGTTTATTTAGTTCGTATACAGCTATAGCACTAAAGGAAATATTTGGAATTTTGTTTACAAATAGATACAATTCAATATAAAATAAAATATTTAATTTATACAGCTCCTAAAAGTATGCTTTAAATAAACTCCATTAATATGCTGCCTAAAATATACCATAGCAAAGCAAAGTGCTTTTAAATTTATAAAGATTTAGTAGAGCAATAAATATCTTTTGCCTTCCCAAAGCTTTTAAGTTTTTTCCAATGTTCTGCTAATTTTTTTTTTATTAAATAGAGAAACGAAAAGAAAAACCAAAAAAAAATTAAAAGGCAAAATCCTTTTAACAAAAAAATTTTTACAAAAAAAGTATAAAAGGCAAAAAACTAAGTACAAAATGAAGTTGAAAATATAAAAAATTCTTAACTATGGCAACGAAAATATTTATGAATCAATTACGTGCCGCTTAAAGGGAAGCAGGATGGAACGTAAGAAAGAAACGAGTACACAATTGTGTACAAAATACTAACTTAACTTTTTATTTGCTTATTTATTAATTTTTTTTGCTGTATGACAAAGTTTTAAGTTTAATTACAGTAATTTTACAATTAAAAAAACTGTTCATAAATGTTCTCATTAAGAGTAAAAGTGTTTCCATTAAAAAAGGGGGTTATCAGCAATTCTAAATGAAAAATTAAATGAAAATTTTTTGCATTACATTTTATGCTGCAAATGTAAGACGTTGCAACAAAGTCTTATTAAGTGGGAGTCAAGTTTATGGAAAAAAAACGTGACCGTAAAATAAAACAAGTAAAATATGTAGATTTTTTATGTGCTCCATAAATTTTTGATGATCGTGATGACTTATAAACTTAAAACGATGAGGAGTTTTGAACTTCATGCTTTACAAACAAGTAAAAGTTCAATATTTTACTTTCAAAACGGTTGTACAGTTAACGTCATGAGTAACATTTTGCAAATGTTAGATTGAGTTTTAAGGACATCGATTTAATATTAATAAATATTTTTTCAAGTAACTGTTTGTTTTTTTTTTTTTTTTTTTGAAGAAAGTAGAAAATTTTAATCCAAAATTATTATATAAAGACGGTAATTCTTTTAAGATTGAACCATTTATTTTTTTTTTCCAAATTGAAAAAGGTTTTAAAAAAGGGTAGCTTCTTAACAAAAAAGTACGTTAAATTAAAATATCTTTTAAAGTTCTTTCTTATTTAAAAAAAATTTTTTTTTTTAAACTTTCTTAGAAAATTTATTTTTTTTACCAAAAAAATCACGTAATTGTTTGATTGAAAAATTCATATTTATAACGAAAACTCAGAATTTACTTTTTATGTTTTTAACAAAAGACATCTTTTTATTTTGGAAAGTTACTTTAAGAGCAAAAAATAAGTCTCTTTCTTTCTGCAGTCACTTGTTTTGAAAATTAAGTTAAACTACGCTTAAAAAAAGAAATTATAAAAAATTACTTTTTACTTTAGAACCCCCTTTTTTTGGCCAAATATCTTTCCTTTTTCTTTTGGAAAATCACTTTTTTAGAAAAATAATTTTTAGTTTAGAAAGTCACATTTCAGCCAAAGTGGTTTTTAAATTAAATAAATTGTGTTTTTTAAAAAAGTCAAGCCAATGATTTACGAAATTTTTTTTAAAAGTTATTTTTTAAAGTCGTTGAAAAATCTGGCGATAATTTGAAATATCCATTCATTAAAAAGGACTAATTATTTGAATAAAGTGCTGCTTTATGGAAAAACAATTAAGAGTAGTAAGGTCTTGTGAAAGAATCACACATTTTAGAAAGCCACTTCTGATCCTTTTTTTACCGAAAAAGAAATAACTTATTTTATTGGAATTTATTTTGTTTGTAAAAAATTAAAAATATTCCTTTCAACAAGACAGTTTTTAATTTAAATCTTTCATTTTTTCCATGAAATCTTATTTTTTGTTTTTTTTTTTTTAGAATAATTTCTTTTCTGAAAAAATCATTTTTATGTAATAATTTCACTTGTTTAAAAAAACTCGTTTTTTTACAAAAAAACCCGATTAATATATTTCGTTCTTACAGGGTCATTTCGGTTACAATGTTATCTTCGCTTTAATAAAAAAAACTAATATTTATGCCAATAACTCAAACAGACACATTTGTTGCGTGTCGTAAAGAAAGTAAAATTACGAACATAAAATGAACATCCAAAAAATATTTAAATACAAATTCATCTGCATGCAAAGTTTTATTGCATCTGCATGAGGTTTGTTGCATGTTAAAATTTGCATTTAAAATTGTATGTAAATTTAATTTTTATTCAACATCAGTAAAAAAGTACTGTTACTAAAGTATAAGTTAAGGCTTTAACAATTTCAACAAATTATAGCATACCTTAAGATTTAAAAAAAGGCTGAGGTGTGTTGGTGTTAAATATTTATCAGTTTCGTTTGTTGATTTAAAACTTGAAAAACCTCATTTAACACATGCAATAAAAAACGAAGTCTTTTTTCTTGAGAAAATTACACTTAAATACTTTAAATCTTAGTGACAAATAAAATTAATTGAACTAAAAATATAACAAATTTAAATTTCAGTTTCAAAAGCCAACTTTACTACTGGCTTAAACATTTTTAATTAAAGTCTTTACACATTTTAGAGTCATTACATTTTTTAATGATGTTTTCCTTTTTTTGTTTATTTAAATTTTACTAAATGAAATTCAACAGTAAAACTTACTTTTTATTTTATAAAAGATATGAAAACTTTAAGCGGCTTCTTTAAATATTAATGAATATTTCCTGGTGACTGCTCCCTAAAATATGTTTAAAATATTTATTACAATAATTTAGTTTTGCATTTTAAAGGTAGAATAAAACAATAGAAAGCTGCTCTTAGCAGGAAAACAAAATGAAATGTAGTTTTTCTTACTACACTAATAATATTTTCTTGGGTTTTGCTACGTAAATTTTTTGCAGAGATTGTTATAAAATATATGTATATGACAATAAATCAAAGTGCAGGTTAAGAAACGGTATAAACAAATATTAGAAAAAAAGAACATCCAAAATGTATGCTAAAAATATTTTAATAAAAACTCCCTAAAAATATGCAATATTTTTGTAATAAGCATTAAGTAAACCTAAACCAAAGTTTATATTTAAATCTAAAATTTTTCTTATCCCTTTTTTATATATTATGATTTTGTTTTCAATGGAAATAAAAGAATAATATTAATAAAATTTTATTTTAACATTATTGTTTAGTTAAAAGTCTCATTCAATCAACCAAGTTTGGGAAAAGCCACTGTTGAACTAAAGACAATAATTATGGAATCTATCATAGCTGGCCTCAAAGAAATCTTCCTCTTTCTGGTACTGAAGTTTCAATTAATCCAACATAATAACAAAATTCATTTGAAATGATTTATAAACTCATTTGGAGGATCAGAAATGCCCCTTTAGAATGTGTGGTTCTGTCATAAGACATTACTACTCTTTTATTATATTTCCCTAAAACAGTGTTCTATTCATATAAAAAGAATTTTTTTATTCGGGACGTTTTAAATTATCGCCAGCGATATAAATGTTTGACTGACTGCAGAAAAAGAGGAGGTAATAAATTTTTCTATATTTTTTTATGTTCGTCCCCGTAGAACTCAGTCTTTTTTGCTCAGATTTTGATTTTTGTTTTATAATTGTAAGATGATGCTTGAAGATAGGTCTTGTTACAAAAAAAAATAAATCACAATTTTAACAATTAAAGGGTGCCTCCATACAACATGTTAAACCTTTACGGACACCCATTTAAAATCTTAGCAACGTTCTTATCACTTTAGCTTCCAGAAAATAAAGAAATTAATAAAAAAAATAAAGCTTAGGTATTAAAGGGTGTTCCCAAAGGTGATGCTATTTGACTTGTATGGTCTTATTTTTTAAGTCTTTATAGTCAAGGACTTGATAGTTTGACAGAATGTGTACTTTTGTGTCTGCTATAACAAAAAGTATGAATATTTCAAATAAGAAATTGAAGAGTTTGCTACTACTGCTGCTACTTGATGTATGTTTTTTTTTCGCAAGAATAATAAAATATTTTTTTTAACTCATAAATAAATAAGCATTTGCGTAATTGTCTTCTATTAAAATTTAAATGCCAAAATTATTCTTCATAATTTATAAAAAAAAATTTATTGAACTTTCAAATGGTATTTGATTGAGTGTTTATTTGTTTCCTCTAATAGATTTTATAGTCCTTATAATTTATTATCTCTTGAAAGTATATTTCAACAACGTTTTTTATGTAATTTATCTGTTGTGATAAGCAAATGAAATTGAAATCAAATATAATGTATCAATAGGTATTTATTTATTAGGGTGGTACTTATGCAATGCTTTTTTAATAAGGAATATTTGATTAAATTTGCTTGTCTTTATATACAATTCAAGCGTTTTGTAGATCTGCCTTCAAATATATAATTGAAGCAGGCAAATGCTCGTCCATATCCAACGCTCAAAACGAAATAATAAATTATTTGAAAGAAACTTATATAATCGTATTCCTTTACGGCCTTTCGCAAATTGTACTACGCATTAAATATTTGCTCTGTTCAATCACCTTGAGAAAGACAGAAAAGCCTTAATTACCAGGATCAGTTAGTAATAGTTTTTAATTTACATTTGTTCAATCTCAAAAACTCATATTTCTGATTCTTATTCTCTTATTGTTTCATTATGTTTAATGATACAATAACTAACAACTTTATGTATATATTCAAAGATTATTTGATGTTTAAATGTAAAAAAAAACAGCTGATAATTTAATTATAGTCCGAATTTTCCCAAAAGTTCGTACAACTTTAAACAGGATATGAAAAATTTAACTCTCTTTAATTTTCTCTCAAAATTTTACAAAAATTGTTATCTGGTACGCTTTTACACTAATTTGTACTAGTTCGGACTGTTTTGTTATGCATCTGGAACAGACCTTTAGTTAACCCCTTCATTTTTACAAGACAGAAAATTTTTATTTTGTATGGTTCTGTCTGTTTTCTTTTAAGGAGTTAATGACATTTTATTTTGTTTACATTTTGCTGAACAATTTAATACAAATTGGCGCAAAAAATAAGAAAATATGCATTTTCTGGCGCAATTTTCCATATTTTTTCCCGCCAATTTTATTGTCAAAAACTATGAATACATATAAGTGTGCAGCATTATCAGAAAGGCTAAGGAAGATCAACAGTGAACGAATCTAAAAATGTAAGTATTTATTCCTTAAAAAAATGTAGGCAGTTTTTTTAAAAAGTTTATTTTTTTAGGGGTCGCAAGTCCACTATGGGATGTCCTGGACTGCAGAGAATTCATCGGTTCCCGAAGGATCCGACAAGGTAATTTTATTTTAATTACAGTAATTTGTGTGCAGTTTGGGAACATCTAAATTTTTTTTTGAAACTTAAAACCTTCAATGAAATATAACTGTTTTCCCTTTGGAGTTCCAATTGGTAAATAAATTATGTCCATTTGGAGTTGAGTTCGTTATTAGAAACAATTGAAGTGAAAAAAGTGACATTTATTTTGTCCAAAACATAGAATGTTCTTTTAAGAATTAAAAATGCCTATGCATGTATGTATGCTTTTATTCAATTGGCATATGGATACGTGTTAATCGTGTGTCTTAAACTGTGAAAATGAAAAAAGTGGATTAAAATGATAATCCTGTGAAATTGAAAACATTAATATAAAAAAAGTAAAAATTGAACAAGAACTAAAAAGTGATAGACTCTCCAATGCAGATTGTAAAGGATTCAAGATGAAAAGTGGAATTTAAAGAAGAAGCCAAAGTGGTGTTATATCATTTTGCATGTAACACCACTTTGGTTGTGGATTCATTAGAAATTGTGGATGTGAAAAATTTTTTTGAATGGTGGATAATTGACAGGAGAAAATGTTACAATTGTACGATGTTGTTAATTTGCACAACTAGACGGAATATGGTAAGTATTATCTGAAAGTAAAATGTGTATTATTGTTTACTTACACGCACTTACATATAAATCAAAAGCCCTTTCCAGAGATATTTGAAAAAGAGATTAATTAAAACTTTCAAAAGCCCTTTTGAGGGTTAAAGGAGATAATTTTGTACATTAGAAATAACATTGTAATTGTAATTATTGTTCTAATTGAATTTTCTATTTACATTACTAATTTACTTTCTATTTACTTTTTTTCAGTTACTATCGACAATTCTGGTTTCTACTTACCCAACTTCCCAGCGGCCAAACAAAAGTTGTAATCACTACAACTCCATAAATAAGCTGAGCTCCAAAAATGTGTGTAAAATTAAAGGTGGAACAAGGTAAGAATGAAAGTGTTTTATTTATTATAAATTTTCTATTTTTTTTTTGTATTTTTGAAGCCCTTAAAAGCGATTTAAAAAATTTAATTTACTTCTTTTCAAAGTTTTTCAGAGCCCTGAAAAGGTCTTTTGTTTTATTGTGCATTCGCCTGCAAACAAAAATGTTAAGGAGCTGTTCAAAACTTTATCTTTTATCTCTTTTTAAATTACTTTGAGCCCTAAAAAGGGCTTTTAAAGGTTTAATATTATCTGCTTTCTAAAATGTTTTAGAGCCCTCACAAAACATATTGTATTAATAAGAAACTTATAAATATTTCATTTTCAGCAAATACAAATTTATGTCAATTACTTACCAGCCAAACAAATTTCAGATGTATGTAAGTGCCTGTAAAAGAAAAAACCAATTGTTTTATTAAAAAACTAGTAGCAACACATTTTATTTTCAGCCAGCACTTAAAAATTAATTTAGGAGTCAGCAGTTATGGCCGTCCTTGGAAATTGACTGAAGATTCTGGTGATACAGGTGTACCTCCAGTTGCAAATGTGGAAAATAATGCTCCGTTAGGAGTAAATACCCAAACTTTGGGACTGTATAGCTGGCAAGGGACCTGTTCTTTGTTGCCTAATGCCAATTATATGTATGCGAAGGGTGCTTTGTATGATTTGTCTTATGATGATTTCCGTGCTCTTTGCACTGGTGACAAATTTTCCATTCTACGTGCTATAAAATATCAACTAGTTAACTACTAATTTGTCTAAAAACTATAAAATAATTTTTTGTTATAAGACTGTACTAAAAATAAATTGAAACAAAAATCGTTATTGCCATTATGCGTTGCTATTTTTTAAATTAATTAAAATAAATATCTAAACAATTTTTTACTAAATATTTTTTAGTTCTTAGTTTGGGAAGGGTTATACAAAAAAATATAAATATTGTTATTATTATTTTAAGGATTTTTATTTCCTCTTCCAAAAAAAGCTTTTGAACTTTCATGCCAAATCTATTAAAAATTTTAACTGTCAAAAAATTTTCAGCAATCATTTACTTAAAATTTTGTAAATTGAAAAGAAAACACCACTCACTTCTCCTTTCTTAAGACGCTTTAGTCAAAGCTCTGCTGCATGTAAAGCTTAAGAGCATGTTACTTTTGAAAGTATCTTACTTTGCTGTGAAAATGGTCTTACGTTGAGAGGTAGAGAATATGCGTGCCTTCTAAAGGCAATTTTGCAAAGTTTTTTCCATTTGATGGTGTATTCTTTACCGAAAGCTTTTTTATTTAAAGGAGTTTTAGTGTTTTTACTATAAATTACAAACTGAAATTTAATCTGATTTCTACTGAAATTGACACTAGCTTAAAGCTGTTTTAAAGCTTTTCAGTAAACTGTAATTAACAGGAATTTTTTTAGTTTCTTTTTCATTTTTTTAAAGTTTTGTTAGTAAAAAAATATAAATAAAAAGTTAAAAAATTAAAAAGAAGTATGTAAAAAATAATAAAATATTTATGTTGAAACTCTTTCTTAAAAAGCTTTTTAAGGACTGCTGCAGAAATTTCGTACTCGCTTAATAAAATTATTTTTTTAATGCCTTTCAATTTTTTGTTTCTCAATATCAATTTTCGATTTTTCAATTTCATAAAAGACCTATTTGAACAACATTTTGAACTAAATGAATAATTTTAATTCAAAAATATTAATGATAGTGTTCTGTTAAAAAAAAAAATTTACAAAGCTTTATTAAAGCCTTTTAAGAAAGTATTGGAAAACTTTAGTGGATATCTTAATAAAACATAAGCCCTCTATTTTTTAAGTGCTTGCAGATAATTAATTTTGTTAAAAAATTCTAAAATCTTTATGGAGACGTCATTTAAAATAGTAAGAAATAAAAAAGAATCTTTTTAAATTATTGAAAAGCTATGCAGCAAGTTTTCTTTTTTTAAAGGAGCTGTTCTTGATAAAGCAATCATCTCAGAGAGACTGTGCTAGTCGCCTTTAAAAGTAGATAAACCGATTTTTAAAAGGCTAATTTAAGTACGTTTGTCATAAGCTTTAATTTTGAAGCTTGCTTACAACAAAAATTGTGCTGAAGAGCTTACACAGAAATTTGTTTAATATTATTTTATTTCAAAGTTTTTTAAATAAACGAAATAATTCAAAATCATTTAGTAATCTTATCGATTGTAGGCTTTAAATCAAATAGTTTTATTTATTTATTTACCGTAGTTTTTTTTTATTGAGCAAAAGTTAAGTGGAATTTCAAAATACTTTTGCTATAAACTACAAAATTACTTAACCCAATTTGAATAATATTTAACAACTTTTTAAGTTGTTTAACATTACTAAAAAAAGAGCGCTGTTTAATAAAAAAATTTTAATTGTTTCATTTTTAATAATTAAAATTTACAACCAAATTTTCTACGGCAATAAGCGCAAAACAAAAACTAATAACTCAAAGTAAAGAACACAATAATGAAAATAAATACATCGTTAAACAAAAAGGGAAGTGAGCGGAAATTTTAACAGAGCCGGTTAGTATTTCATTTTTATGCCAACCAAAAGGATTCATAATTTTGCCATCCAAGGATAACAATAAAAGAATAAAGTGCTTAAAAACACAACAATACAATAATGCAACAGCGAGAGTAACAGGGAAAATTATCCAAACTGATATCTAATAACAATGAGTGAAACATCAACGAACGGATTGTTTGTGTTCCAGCAAATTAAACTAGTTCATGACAGGATGATGATGTAGGAGAAGCGGAAGTGTATAAAATAAAGAAAGGAAGCAGAAATAATTAGAAAGAAATTTGTTTTCCATTTTTAAATTAAAGTTGTACGTCTTGTTTCTTTTGTTGAAAAATTAAAAAAAAATTGAATTAAAATGTTACTTTACAAAAAAATTTTTAGAGTTCTGAATTTGTAAATTTATCGGCATTTGATGATAGGAATTAAGATAGTATTTCTCGTTAGTAACTAAAAACATCTTAATCCGATTTTTTGTACTTAATTTTAGCTTGCGATCTACTTATAAGATCGAATATCATATCCATGAAGTTCGAATTTGTAATAAAAAAGAAAAAAAAACATTTATTTTGCAGCAAGAGTTAGAAGAAGTACTCGTTTAAAGAAATTATCTAATAATTGAGTAATAAAGTAAAGTAAATTTTTGATCTTCTCTCGTACCTAAATAAAACTTAACGCTAATGCCTTCAACAACACTTTATTAGTAGACTATTAATGAATTATACCCAAGCTCATTAAGAATTTAAAGCAAACAATATCGTAATTTAAATTATCCAAGGATTTTTAATTAATATTTTTATTTATAGTAATAATTTGATTTAAAATTTAGCTTGACTAAATATATTCAAGAAGCAATCTTTTTGTAGAATACTAATAGAATAAAATTTATTTGATTTAACCAAAAAAGAACATATAAATAAATAAACTTTTTTTAAATAAACCATTTTTCTCCGATTAATCGGATAATTTTTATTCGACCAGCAACCTGTAGTCGATATAAACCAAGTTTCTTTTTAAGTTTCTAACAAAATTTGAGGGAAGCTTTACTCTTAATTCACTGAGAATAACATTAAATAAATCAAATAAGTTTTGACTGAATACCAACAATAAATTTAGCTAAACTTCTAATGAAAAATATTTCTTTCCCATTCTAAGAAACTAGTTTTTATTATTATCAAACGACAAAAAAACTTAAAAAATAATAATTTTTATTCGATTAATCGATTAATTTGTATTCGAATAAAATACAATAAGTCCGATGCTGTTTTTAAGCTTCTCCTAAAATATTTGAAAAGTACAAAAAGACTTTAATAGTTCTAAGAAAATAAATTAAGCTTTGCTGGAATGAATACTAGCAACAAATTTTAGTTTACTTTCTACACAATAAAATTTTTTTTGCACATTAAAATACTAGTTTTCATTATTAACTAAGAGAACAATCTTTAAGAAATAAAACATTTTATTCGATTAATCGAATAATTTTTATTCAAAAAAAAAGTAATAATAATTTAGATGAAGACCTCAAACTTCTGGCTAAATTTCAGCTTTATTATCAATATAGTGAGACTTAAATAGCTCTACATAAATCAATAAAGCTTTGTCAGAATACCAGCAACAAAGTTTAATTAACTTTTTACAAAAATATTTTTTTTTTCATAATAATACACTTAAAAATTTTAGAAAATAATAATATTTATTCGAATAAAATTTAATCGATTATTCGAATAAATATTATTATTTTCTAAAAGTTGATGCAGAGGAAGTTTTTAAAATTTCTGTTAAAATTTAAGGATATGTAAAAAACTCATTGAGAATTAAACAGATTTAAATAAATCAATTAAGCTTTGATAGAATACCAACAACAAATTTTGCTAAACTTTCCAAACAAAAATACTATTGTTTTTGCGCGGTAATACACCAATTTTGATTATGATCATTTTTTTTTTTTTGCAAATAATTTTTTTTATTCGATTAATTTTTATTTGACAAAAAAAAATAAATCCTATGCAGGCTCGTCTTTTTCATGCTTCTGCCAGAATGCTTAAAAAGCTTCGTTATTAATCCAACGAGATGTAAAAAGTTATATTTTGACAGAATACTAACGAGAGTTTATTTTACTTTTTATAGAAAAATATTTTTTCGTATGCTAATATTATATATTGAAAAAAATTTTTTTTTAAATAATATTCTTTATTCGATTAATCGAATAATTTTAATTCGAATATATTAATCGAATAACTTTAATTTGTATAAATTAATAGAATACTTTTTATACGAATAAATTACCTTAGCCCGATGTAGTCAAAATTGCTGCTTATATTTTAAGAAAGCTTTATTTTTCATTGAGATTTCAATAGCCCTAAATAAATCAATTAAGGTTTGACCAAATACGAGCAAATTTAACCCAACTTTCTAAACAAAAATAGCTTTTTTTCTGTGTAAATAAAAACGTTGAACTAATTGTTAAAACTTACAATATTAGTTTATTATTTTCAGTTTTATCTGTATATTTAAGTATGTGCATAAATTTATAATTAAGTTTTATTATTTCTGTTTGTTTTGTTTTCACCCAAACCGTTTTATTCATTCATTTCACTGTCAGTGTAAACTCGACTAAGTTTACATACAAAATGCTGAACTTATATTTGTTCCTGGAATATTTTGAAATTTTAATTGCATGCCCAAAGTAAAATTATTGCTGTCAATACCATTTATTTAACCAAAAAACGCCAGTCAGCCGGACAAGGATAAAAATAAAGAAAGAGAAGCAAAAAATTAACATTATTAAAGAGAGGATTTTCTAATGATGTTGTTGAGTTTCTGCTCGACTTCATAGACATCATTATAGCCGTCATTATCATCATCATCATTATTATTCTTATCGAAAACTAGGTTTAGTATCTACTCCAAATTGTCTTTAATGTTTATTTTGCGGTTTTCGTAAAAATAAATGTTTGTACAGAATTAGTTAAGAAAGAATGGCCTAAAAGCTTGTACAGTAAAACTCGGTTAAAACGAACAAAATTTAATTTAGCTAAATAATTTTTTTTTGCAATTCCATTCATTTTTTCTCTTCGTTCCTGGGTACCTTTAAAATTAGTGTATTATAATCGAAAATTCGTTATAGTTAAGTTCTACTGTATAATACTTTAGAGGTACTTACTAACTTTACAAGTCGAAAATTTAAATAGTTTTATAAAAAATTTAAATAATTTATTCTAATGTAAAACAAACAACAGAGACAGAGTTGGAAAATAGAAAAAATAAAAACAAGTAAGAGTGCTATATTCGGCTATGCCGAATCTTATGTACCCTTCGTGATACATATAAATCAAGTTTAGTGAAGTAATTCCAATAATAAAAAAAAAAATATAAGGTTAATAGAAAATTAAAAAATAAGAAAAAAAATTTTACATAAAAATGTCATCGGATCTGAATGGATTATGCGTTTTTTTTTTAATTTTAGTATTTCCTGAAAGATCTTTTCAAAAGCCTTAAAATTATACCCATATTGATATTTTAAAAAATATGGTCCAAAATAGTACCTTTGCAGAAAAAGTTCAAAGACCCATTACTCGAAAAAAATGGGCAGATGCCAACTTTTTCACCTGATGTTTTTTTTTTGCTTATTTTCTAATATTCTGTAGCTCCATATGATTTTTGTAATTGGAGTTACTGCATTAAGCTAGATTGATGTGGAAAAATTAGAGACAGTCACGGCAATTCGCCTGCTGCCTCAAGGGATATAGACCGATCTTGCTAATTTTCATTAGCGAAATTTTTGAAATCGCACGATTGGCAGATTTAAATTTTCTCTAGCTCAGCTAGTGTTTTGGTAGAGTCCGAACACGGACGGACATGATTAGTTTAAAGAAACCTGCTCCATAATTAACTGCGCGATTAAAAACTTACTGCGCGTTATTTAAGAACCGAGAGAAAACTTGTCTTTCGAGCACTTAAAGTGATTTTTTTTAAGAAATCTATTAATTCTTAGAAGTCAAGGAAATATTTTACATATATTTTATAGTCTTTGCACCAACAGCTTTTAAGGTACAAAGATGTTTTTAAGTTTTTGTTTGAATGGTCATAAACACAAAATTATAAAAAAAAAATTTTTGATGCAAGCTTGCGTCAGTGCAGTGCTATGTTCAAGGTTGTGACGGACAATTTGTTTTTTTATTAGCTGGCCTTTGCGTAGCTGTTCTAAAAATTACTACTCAATTAAACTAAGCGTTTTGATTTATACTACAAGCTAATACGTCTTCCGCCATCATTTTTGTCTTAAATAAGTCTCTATTTTTATCTTAAGCCTTAATATATGAAGAAATGTCTCGATGGAAAAAATTAAGTCATTATTGGCCCAAAGTTAATAAAAAATTTGTTAAAAATACTTTTTTTGTTTGCTTCACTTTCTTATTTACAATAACTTAAAAAATTTATTTAAAACAGTAAATCTCTTATTGCAGATGTAAATATTTAAAATCAATCTATATTTCCCATGTCTGGTCTACACAATATACGCCGCGGCGCGCCGGCGTATGCCAGCAGCATGTGGATTTGTTGGCTGTAATCATTTTAACATATATTTTTAAAATAAGCTCCTTAAGGTATGCTTTACTATTTTTGGATAACATTGCCAACAAGCAAAATGCAGTTTAATTTTAAAACTTTTGAAATCTTTTATTTAAATTTGTTAAACTCTAAGACTTAAAATAATTGAAATCGAACTAGTTAAACAAAATGTAAAACTAGAAATATTATAAATTTTTTAAGGCATTGAAAAACAATAAAACAATTATTATAGAAAAATATTTATTGTATAAAACAAAGTTGATACTGAACATTTATTCCATAATTCTACTTAGAAATAAAAACTTTGTTACAAAACTTTATACAGAAAAGAACTGTAAGTAGTGTAATTTGAAATATTGGTTTTCAATGAATTATTATTCCTTGTTATATTTTTTTACTTCATTTTATTCCTAAAAATAAAGTTAAGGAGAATTGTTGAAGCAGAAACTTTATAAATTTTAGGGGCATGTTAAAGGAATTATAAAAATTGTTTCTACACGACTGGCATTCTAGAGTTAGTTTTATTTTTTATATTTGGATTATAAATTAAAGTATTTAAGAGTAGCGAAGCACGTTGGCCATTAATATTAATTATGATTTTATTTCTATATTTTAGTGTTTTAAGATTTTATTTTATTTCATTTTTTTGTTTTTTTAATACCATTTATTCATTTCTTTATTTATAGTTTAACTTGTTCTTGAGTTTTCATTCTTATTTTCACTTTTATCTGTACTAAAACTTAAAATATTACTTTTTGATTCTAACATTTATCTTCATTTTCTAAAAATTTTTCTTTCATCCCTATTATTGACTCCAACGTTTGTATAACAGTTTCTTTGGTTTTGGTATTAGCTGTCAGTTAACCTTTAAATTTTAATTTAAACTTTAATCCTATTATAGCAATATGTTAAGGAGGGATATCAGTATATAAATGACCTTAGAAAAATGAAAACTAAAACTAAACTAAAGAAAATAAAATAAAATAAAATATAGAAAAAATGAATAAGAGGTTTAAGTTCATAAGTTACAAATAAAAACTTGGGCTGTCGATTTGTAGATATTTATGTAATTTTAAAGATTTAAGCAAAATGACTATTAAAATAAGTTTTTCATAAGAATTGAATTTAGGAAAAAAGTGCTTTAAAAAAAGTAAATTACATTGAAATAGAAATAGTTGTTTAAATTTTTTTTTGTAAAATAATGCAACCCAGTGAGAGTAAGACTCACACAAAAAGGGTGCCATACAATGTACAGGTCACACCTTTAGTTTAAGTATTTATTATTTAAAACTGTTCTAAAGATGAGACGCTATATTGGAAAACTTGACAATTTAACACAAGCTTTGGTCAGAATTTAATAGAGCACCCTGAGAAAATTACATAAATATTGGGTCACCTTTTAATTTTAATATATTATATTTGCTTTGCTAGCGAAATAACAATACATACTGTAAAAAAATTTATAGTTTCAACATTTTAAGATTTAAAAAATAAGGTCTTATGCGTTAACCTTACTGCCTCCATAAAATCACCCCTTAATTTTAAATTGTATTGTTTAAGTTTTATTGTTGTTATTGTAATTTTAATTATATATTTATTTGTCCATTCTTAATGTAAATTCGAAATTGATGTCTGCTATGTTTTACAAACTATTAATTTAATAACGTCACTTTTGGTATACCCTTTATATTTTAGTTTTATTTATAAAATTTCAAACTTGTTCTTATAGTTGACATTAAAATACTTAAAGTGTCTTCATTTTAAGGTCTTAAAAAAGCGACACATTCGTAAAACTCACGTCACTTTTGAGTCACCCTTTATTAAATATTTTTTCTATTTGCTGCTATAGCGCACTTAGTTAACTTAACGTGTCTGCCTTTCACTGTTCAAAATATAAAAATATCACGTCACTTTCGGAACACCCTTTGATTTTTAGTATTTTTGTTATAACAGATGTAGCAATACCCTCTCTCAAGAATCTACATATAATGGTGCTAGAGATAGAGAGCTGGGACAGACAGGTAAAACTTGTAGCAAGAACGGTTACGTTCTTGGACTTTTACGGAAACCTGAAAATTACAATTTTACAAAAATTTCTTTTAAAAGCCGAGTGAGTTTTTCATTCGAGCAAGTGGATTTTTATTCACTTCACCACATGTAGAAAAAGGTTTTATCTAAGTTTGTCATTACGTTTGTAGTTGCTACAATATCCATTCCCGAACCCCACATTCTAAGTTCTTTTGCATAGCGAAGTCGATTGAGCGTTGTCCGTCTGTCCGTCCGTGTTCGGGTTGAAATCAACTTTGCCAAGGCACAAAATGAGTTAGAGAAAATTTAAGTACGACAATTGATCAGACATAATTTCGAAAAATTTGCTATTAAAAGTCAGCAGGATCGATCCATGTCCTTCCAGTTAGCGGGCAAAACATTGCGCCTGCCTCTAATTATTTCATATCATTTGGACTATATCTAGTTTAATGAATTATATCCAATCAAAAAGAACAAATATATGGGATGATAAAGAATAAAAAAAATAGGAAAAAAAGACATGAAATGAAAAATTTACACTCGCCCATATTTTCCGTGATATGTGCGTTATATTTTTGAAGATAAAAATATGGGTATCATTTAAAAGCTTTTGAAGAGATCTTTCAGAAAATACTAAAATTTTTAAAAGTGCTTAAACCTTTAAGATCTGATGACATTCTTAATCAAACAAGTTCTTTTAATTGGTGTCATTTTTTAATTCTCTGTTACCTCAATATTTGTTTTTTTTATTGGAGTTTTTTTTACTAAACTATATTTACATACGAGGTGTGTGAGAAAAGTAATGAGATTGGCAACACCGCGGGAGATCTGGCAACGTTGTGTCTACCGGCTGATGCTAAGTCTAATTGCTGAACCCTTCCACTTTCTCAGTCCGAGCTACAACTCTGTACAATAAACACATTAGTGTTGACAGCGCCACTAGTACAGTTGTGTTTTCATTGTGCGTCACAGAAATGCAGCATCAGAATGTAGAGCAACGTTGTGCAATAAAGTTTTGTGTTAAACTTGGTGAATCTGCGAGTGTGACTTTTGAAAATTTGAAACAGGCCTGCGGGGAACAGTGCTTATCGAGAGCACAACCTTTCCGCTGCCACAAATCATTTTTGGAAGGGCGAGAACACGTTGACGATGAACCTCGCCTTCGACTTCAAATACTGACGAAAACATTGATCGCGTGAGGGCTCCTGTGAGACCAGACCGTCGTTTTACAATAAGGGTGATCAGTGAACAGCTAAATTTAAATTCTTTCACCGTGCATCAAATTCTGTCAGATGATTTGACTATGCGAAGAGACTGTGACTGACCAGTTTAAAGCCTTATCAATTGAAGACTTTCAGCGCTGCTACCAGGAGTGGGAACGACGAATCCGCCGATGTTTTGCTGCCCAAGGGAACTACTTTGAAAATAATAAAAACTTTGGTTATTATGAAATCAGTCTTATTACTTTTTTCACACATCTTTTGGTGAAGGGTGTATAAGATTTGGCATAGCCGAATACAACACACTTACTTGTTTTGAATTTATTTTGGCGATATAGATCGAAAGTTCAAAGTTAGAAAAAGTTTGTAATTTGACCCCTGAAGAAAGTTTTCGCATCAAAATATTTTTCTAAATCACGAAGGGTATTTTAAATTAGAAACAGAAATATAGATTTGGATAAATTGAAAGAATTTTGTTTAGAATTTGTTTAAACCATTGATTTATTAAACGAAGTTGGATGGAGTACTTTCAACTTAGTTTGAGTTATAACAGATTAAAGTTTTAAAATTTGCTGTGATACTAAAGGTCCGTCTGACTTTTAAAACTTTCGACTTAAATAAATTCAACTATCCTTCATTAACTTATGGTATCATAAAAAATTTTCAAGGTTGTGCATGATCATTTGTTTGCATTTTTTTCTCTTTTTTAGTTTAAATAGCAAAATTTAGAGAAAATAATATTTAACTTGGCAGTAATAACAAGTCAGTAATCTATTCTTTAATCCAGTCACGTAGAACTGAAAAAAATTAAATGGTTGTTTAGATACGAAACCAACCAAATGCGAAAAATGTTTGTAAATTTATTCATACAAAAGCACCAATCATACTGGGCTGCATTAATATAAAATCAACAACTTAAGAACGGATATTAAGTGTAATAACAAAAAGGAGAGAAACATTTAAAAGATCACAAAAACTTTTTTAATATAAAAAACTACTTTTGGATGGATGGTTAAGAGGAAAAAGGGGTTAAAATAGGGATTAATTCAATGTATTTTAACAAAGCAAAATATTCCTATAAAAGTTAATATTCTGTAAATGTTTAAGTATTATTTTTATTATAAATTAAGACTATTTGATACACACACATGCACATACACATACAAACACTTACCTTATGACGTTTCTTTTCTCTATCCGGTACAGCATGCCAATTAAATTGTAAATTCCAATCAAAACCGCCTACATTAACGCCACCTGAATCACGATAATGATATTCGAGCGTTGTATCATCGATAACATCTATCACGGGACAGACAACGGTATGAGGATCTCTGGCAATACGATCCAATAATGGCTCTAGCCAACCTAATATGTAACAGGAGGAGGAAGAAAGAGAAAGAAAAAGAAATAAAGTTAATAAAATTATGTAAAACGAATTTAAATTATAAAAATAGTTTTTTCTTTTTAATTTTTAAAATAAAACTTTATAAGTTTAAGTTTTTAAGCACACAAAAGAAAACAAAAATTTTTAAGAAGTGATATGATGAATATTTGACAGAAAATCTTTAAGAGTAATTAATAAATGTCAGCAGATTTTTAATTTAAAGAGATATTTATCTCAGCTATTTAGCTTCTTATTCTCATGTTTATAATCTGAAAATCAACATTCAGTTGAAAGACTTTTTTATTAAATTTGAACATTTAGTATGATTTAATTATATTTTAAATGACATGCATCCATATTTTAAAATCTCTATTAAATTGATTTTTTAATGTAACTTCTTTTTAAATTTTAAAGTTTCTAATAAACTTCAAATTATTTGTTTACAATCTTGAATTTTGTTTCTTTGAAATGATTTTGTCATTTTCAAATTAAAAGTAAAAATAATGAAATTTTTGCTTTTTGATTTTAAAACTCTACGGTATAAATTGAAGTGATTTTTACTTTCCAACAAGACAACAACTTGAAAGACAATTAATAAAAATTCATTTCTTTGTTCATTTCTTTTAATTCCTGAATAATTTATCACAATTTACAGTTCAATGGGTCAACAGTATAAAATTAAGATTTCAGAAAATATATTTCTTATTTTTTTTTGTTAATAAATGTCTGTCCTTCAGTTTGCTTCAGTAAAAGTAATCTAATTGATATATATATTTTCTTCTCTCTCTATCTCTCTCTATCTCTCTCTATCTTTCTCTTGCTTTCTTTTTTCTTCTTGAAAATTGTTATACTTCATCACCTAAAATTGTGTTGAGTAGATTGTAATAATTTTTTTTTGGAAATCAAGCAGAAAAACTTTTCATGTTTTAATTAAATTCTCTTCAGACTGAAGCAAGAAATTTTGTTGGAAGATTTGTTAGAATTTTGTCTAATCTAAATTTAATTAAGGCTTTTTGCATTAAAATAAAATAAAAAAAATAAAAAAAAATATTTTATATACATTCTGCTTGTTGTTATTTGCAAATGTGAGGTGTGTTCAAAAATTATTGGCAAACATTTTAATGCGTATATAAACGTACTTTTTTAAAAATTTTTTAAATTAATAAGAAAGAAATTTGTTTTAATTATTCAAGACAACTAAACAAAAAACAGAAGAGTATTATGCAGCATTTTCTGAATCGCTACATCCCTCGGTAGCATTCTTTGCATCTTCCGTCCTTAGTATATGTTCTTTGTTAATATTATCTACTTAAGCAACCAATTCCAGCCTTTAGAATATGAGGAATATTTCATAATCTGGCGCTATTAACGTGACGCAATCATGTACCAGGTGAAAGCAGAGGAGAATTTATTCCTTTCGCCATATCCTTTAATCACTTCAATCTTTGTTATCAAATTGAGATATTTTTTAAAAATAAAATTTGGTTTCTCTTCTTTGCTTTTATTACAAAAAAGAAATTTTAATCTGGCTTAAGTTCACATATTCTTTATTTAGTATTTTCAGTAAAAAGAAAAAATTTTTCGGTTTAAAAATTAACCCAAAATTTTTAAAATAATTTTTTTTCCTTCTCTAACTGAGCACACCTCGTTAATGGATATATGTGCTGTAGCTCATTTATTATAAACTTTAAACTTTAAATTGTCTTCCTAAAAAACATAAAATACAGATATTGTATGGAGACACCCTTTGTTTTTTTTTAATTGTTGTTTTAGCAGTCATATTAACACACTTTCCGTGAGAATTTCAAGTGGCTGGCTACGATACGAGCAGCATCAAAGGTACAGGTAAAGGCCTTTAACATACGGATCGACAGACATTGCAGCGACAATAATAGTCTTACGTTGTAAATGAATTAGGGTACCGAACTCTAGCAATGAAGAGTTCCAAGACAGAATCCTAACCATAAATTATTCGGTGAAATGAAATGAATTTTTTCTTTGATGTCTTTGTGCTTCATAAAACTTGATAAATTTCGAGTACAGAATATTCCCAAGTTATTTTCAAAAAGCAGTTGGTTTTGTGAAGACATACTTTTCCAGAAAAGAGGTTAGTAGAGTTGTTTCTTTCTTAAAGTTTCCAAGTGTATCCCTCTGACTTTTTTTTGTTCTTTTTAAATAGACCGTTTAAAATGTCACTAATAAGATTATTTTCCTGACACGTTGTATCTTATAAAAATAAAAACATTATTAATTGAGCTTAGAATCCTACCTTTTTTTTAATGGTTGATATAAAAACTCTACGGCATTGTCAACTGAACCACAACTAAAAGTTCTTTCAACGTAACCTATGCAAATCTAATTCTTTATCATGCAATCGGTTATCAACGCCATCAATGGCAACTCAAGGTTTACTCTTTTACGTGCAACGTTTAACTAGAACTTAAATGTTTTGCAAACTTAATCAATGACAATTAAAACTTTTAACCCCATTTAGTAACTCGAGTATATAAATGCAACAAGCTGCCAGCAGTTTATTTAACAACAATACTTGATAACACACATACACACACACAAAACAAGCAAAAGAAAACGCAATCGAATCCACGTCAATCTTGGGAAAAATCATTCACATCACATTAAACTCAACGAAAAAAAAAAATAATAAAAGAATAAAAAGAAGGGGAAAAATGGAAAAATGCACAAAATGTTTGAAATGAACTGATTTTCATAAAACTCACCTTCGGTGCATTCGCAATGTGAATCTAAATATGTTAATACTGGCGATGTGGCATGACGTGCACCGAGTAGTCTGGCGCGTATTAAACCTTCACGATTTGGTGCACGTAATATTTTAACCTTTGGATTTTTAGCAAAATAGTCTTCCAATTGTTTTTGCGTATGAGCTAAAATATGAAAAAGAAAAAAAGTATGAATTAAAGTGAAAAAGAAAGAGAAAAAATACTTAAAACTTTGTTTAAGCAGTTGAATGAAAATTTAATAAAAATAACAAGTGCAGCAGCAAGAGCAACAACAACAACAACAACGATCACAGTTACACTGTCAGCAACAATATCATGTAAACAATAATGTAAGAAAACTATATTTTTTTTGTTTGTGTGCAGTTTGTTTTTTTTTTTTTTGTGCAAAAAAATGTTTAAAATGCCAGCCACGTGCAGCAATCAATCACGTTTTAAGACAATACAAAAGCATAATCACACTACGGTTACTTGTCTTGGCCTGTTTTGTCTTTATGTCCTGCATAACAAACTTACAAATATATGAACACTGTGATATTGTTTACAACAATAACAAAAACTTTGCAAAACTTTCATCAACCCCCAACAAGAAAAGCACCGCCTGATATGATATCAATTCTGATCGGAATCTACATCAAGTTATTTTTTATTTTATTTTATAAAATGCACTATGTGTTGAGAAATGTTTAGTGAGTAAATGAAACAATTTTTCACACAGTGTGGCACTTTGGTTTGTTTTCACGAACTCTTGTTTAGTTAATATGCGTTTTTTTTTTTTCAAAATACACAGCCTTCCATGAAAAAATAGTAAGTAGATTTGAGCTACTATTTGTCTTGTTTAGCAAACGAGCACCTCTACTTTGCAGTCACAATACGCTGCAGCTTCGCCAAAATGTCGTAATCAAAATCTACTCTCCTGTCAACCAACTAGGCCCCTCTGACCAACCAACTCAGCGAAGTTTGCCACGTACTGTTGTCAGGTCTCACTTTTCTCGTTGAACAAGACACCCCTGTATTTTATCATACCTGCACCTTGATCATTTTGTCTTTAGATAGACGCTTTTTATCTCATGTAGCATTGCAACACAAAAATTCTTTTTTTCTTTTCTATAGTTTCCTTGCTCGGCTGCTGTTCCCTAATAAGAAGCTTGCTACCTCATCCGTTGCTCTTATAAACAGAAGACTTGTTTGCCTTTGAAAAGTTTGTACTATTTTAATATACTATTTTAATATACTTTTTAAAAAAGAAAACAAAAACTCATCCAATCATAATTTTAATTTTTGACGCATCGCAGATGTGAGTTGAATTCATGATCTTCTTTTTCAATTAATACACACGCACTTCTATCAACATAACTACTGCGGTTACTCAACGTTTGAAAGTTATATTTTATTATATCCCTCACCACAGATGGACAAGGGTTTATCTCAGTTTTTTATTTCATTTGTAATATTTACAAAATCCATTTCTGATATTCTAAGTTCTCATGCGTAGCGAAGTCGATTGAACGATATTCATCTGTAAGTCTGTGATCGGGTTAAAATCAACTTTGAGAAGGCACCACATGAGCTAGAGAAAATTAAAACACGCCAATCGATCAGACACTATGTCTCGAAAATTTTGCTATTGAAATATAAACAGCAAGATCGGTCAATGTACTTCGAGGCAGCGGGCAAGACACCCTGTCTGCCTTTAATTTTTCATATCATTTTGAAGAACAAAGTTACTCCAATCAAAGAAAGAAGTATGTAAAGCCATAGAGAATTAAAAAAATGAGTAAAAAGAAAAACAAGTAAAAAAAATTCGCTCGCCTATATTTTCCGAGTTATGGGCCTCTGAACTTTTCACAGAAAAGTGCGATTGCACACCATTTTTTAAGCCATAATAATGGGTATCATTCAGAAACTTTTAAAGAGATCTTTCAGGAAATACTTACATTTTTTTAAAAATAATTAACCCTTGAAGAACCGATGACTTTATTATGTAAAATTGTAATTCAATATTTTTCGTTTTTTTAATTCTCTGTTACCCCAATTTTTGGTTTTTTTATTGGAGTTATTTTACTGAAGAGCATATAAGATTCGACATAGATGAATATAGTGCTCTTACTTGTTTCTTATTATCATCTCTATTATATGACCCGCTATAATTAAAACGCAACATGCAATTACTGTCTTCTCCTTTGCAAAGCCTTCTCTATAACAGGCTCAGTTTCTTCTTTAAGTTTATAGGACAATTTAATTTTCTCAACTTTGAAGTTCGATTCTAAATCGGGCAGACAAAATCAAGACAGATTTTAACTTAATTTTAGTTTTAAAAATTTAGTGTCACCCCATTTACACAAGGAAAGTTTACTTTGCGGAGCTTTGATTTAATGTGGAAGAGAGGGAGAAAGAATGATAAGCAGTTCAGACTTTGATGTACTCGCAAAGTTGCTTTGTTTTTCGTTCGTTGCTTGTACACAGTTGTATATATGAACATACATATATTTTTGTGTTTAAGCACCAAATGCAAAACGTCCAAAAATTAAGAACGATCACACAGAAGCAAACAAAATTTGTAAAAGAAAACTTTGTGTATCTGAACACCAAACAAAGTTTAAAAAAAAATTAACAAAACTTTGTCAAAGTAAAATTTTCTTGTTTGAATGCAGTCTGTCTTAACCTTTCTTACTCATCTTTTTTGCACCAGCAGCCCACTGTGTGTTACTCACAATAAGTTTTTTGTGTTTATTTAATTTTTTCGTTTAGTGTTGTTTTTTCTGTTTGCTGTAGCTTATATTTTTTGTGTCAATTTTTATACTTACGCATATCGGAGAAGTCATCTACCAATATTACTTTGCCGATTAAATGTTTTGGCGAACGATCTAAAACGGAGTGCACGGTACGCAATAGCACGGACCACGCCTCATTGTGGAAACAAATAATTACATCAGTGGCTGGCAGAACTTCTAGATAACGTCCCGGCTCTTTACACCTGTGTAAAAGATTAAAAAAAAAAATTACAAACAAAAAAATAAAAACATTTTAATGGTTTAAATTACACGACTTGTAGTCATTTTTCATTTAACAACATGAAAGTTTGCTCAATTGGCGGTTGTTAAGGAATTGTTTTTACGCCAAAGAATGTTGTTGCAATAATATTTAGAACCTTCAACTAAAGTGTTTCTTGGACATGTGTCAACATTTTTTTTGTTTTTTTGTAGTTTGGATTCAATGACGGTAAGTTGAAAACAATTATGAAACGTCATTTAAATAAATGACTTTAAACTCCTTTTTATGTTTATTTTCATTAGTAAAATGCAAGGAAAACTGGCTGTTATAAAAAAAAAATTTACACTCAAGGATGGTTGACAGATTTATTTAATGTGTTAAATTAAAAACCAAAGACTTGGTTGCACAAATGCTTTTATCTTGGGAACAAGAAGGCGGTTAATTATACTGATTAATTAAAAGACAAAGGGAGGAGGCAGCTTTTAGTTTTTGTCCTTTAGTTTTTCCCTTTAGTTTTGCCCTTTTTTTGTGAGGTCGAGTAAACAACAACAAGCCGCCTTTAGTAGTGTAAATGAATTTTTGAGCTCGCGTTTAAGAATTTTTATATAAAACTGACGAAAGGGATTACACTCCATCGGAAATTATTTGGTTTAAAAATTAGTTAAAAATAGGCTTTATTTGGTATAGATGTCTGATCAATTAAGTTAATCTCTCTCGCTTATTTGTAATTCTTAAACACTAGACGAATAAAGTTGTAATTTTTTTGATACTTTACTCTCCTTATTTTTTTCAATTTTCTCTCTCATGTTTTACATTCAGGTTTTATATTTTTTTTTTATCTTACCAAGCGTCTCTAGGATCTGGTAGACTTCGATGCACGGAAATCATATCGGAAGCGTATTGATTAAATGCATTCTTTTGCCAACCATCGTCAACAGCCTTTTTCATCTCGGCAGTCATATTAGTGGGCAAAATTACCGGTTTGCCCATTTCACCGGGAGCATCTTTAGATGGTGAGGGGGCAGCCAAAACACTTTTACCTACAATAAAGACAAAAAAATAATGATTGATTTTGTATGTTATTCAGTGACAATTTTAGTAGTTGGATTATCAAGCAAATTCTCTAAAATTTTTCAAAAAATTTTTAGTTCAATTTTAATTTTAAACCCTAACTATTTGATCAAAGTTATTGCTTATTGAATCCTGCTGACGATTGCATAAAAGAAAAGAATTAAAGAGACCTTGATTTAAATAAACTGTGACAATCAACATTTTTTTAGTAAAGGGTGTTTTTTTTTAGAGACCAATAGAACTTTTGAAAGTATATTCGGGCAACCCATCATAAACAAATTGACGCATAAACAACGCTGTTATATTATCCAGATTTATTTTGAAATCTGATTTTTGTCGCCAAATTTTGTGTACAGATGAGACTCATTTTTGGCTTCTCGTATTTGCCGCGTATGAAGTGAAAACAATTCACAAGAAAACCTACAGACTTCATTACATCCAGAAAAGTGTACGCTGGTGGCATCATTGGATGTTTTAAAATAAAATCGAAGTTCGTGTTACAGTCGATTGAGATCGTTATCGCACTATGCTTGAAAAAATGAATAATAATGATCTGGTTGGATGTGATTTTAAAACTATGGAGCTACGGGCCACAGAGTAACAGCAAAATTTAGTGATAAGTTAACTTCGAGAAATGGAGCTGTAAATTTACCTCCAAGGATGCGTGATTGATTATTTCGTGTGAGGCTACGTGAAGTGAATGGTGTGTGCAATAGCTGACAACTTGAAGGTCAATATTCTTTCTGTTTTTCGAAACATACGGCCAGCAATGCTCGAAAGAGTGACCGAAAATTAGACGTTTAGAATGCGTTTTGCAAAGAAAAGTCTTGGTGGCCATATTATTGACGTCAATTATAAATCTTTGGAATAATTTGTATTTTTTAGTAAATTTTTTTGTGCTCTTTATTACATATTGAAGGTATATCTGGCTAAAATAAACACCCTTTAAAATATATGCATATGATGCCTGCCATCACAATAGAAAAATACAACATCAAAAACTAAAACTTTTTTGTTTTTTCATTTTAACTTACGAAGCAGACTTTACAGCCGATTTTGAATTTTTTTTGTAACTTAAAATACAGAACTAATAAAAAAATAGTGCACATGAATACCACAAATAATCTCTAGCAGAGGTGTGTGTTTAGCTTTTTTTCCTGTAGGAGAAAAAAATTTTTTTCTGTGCAACAAAAATATAAGGAAAGTAAAAAGTTCGAAGTATTTAATTTAAACTTCCCAAATAACTTTACAATTTTTATAGAAACAAACTATTTCTTCTATTTTAGTTAAGGAAAGTAAGAGAAAGTAGTGGAAAATACTTTTAAACAAATGGGCTAATTTTATAAATAAGACATAAAAAATCAAT
This sequence comes from Cistogaster globosa, assembly GCA_937654795.1. NCBI lineage: Eukaryota > Metazoa > Arthropoda > Insecta > Diptera > Tachinidae > Cistogaster > Cistogaster globosa. The sequence continues at coordinate 8,820,651 of OW569407.1, forward strand.
AATATTTCTTATTTAGTAAAAGTAAAATAAAAAACCAAAAAATACAAAAAAAATATTTGAAATAACATTAAGATTTTATTTCCTTTATATTGTGGGAAACTGCCCAAAAGACAGCATTTATAAAAAGAAGAGAAGACCTAAAATATATCCGGAATATTATTTTTTCTTTTTAGAACGAATAATTAAATTAAAATTAGAACAAAATTTTTCTTAATAACACACTTTTTCAATCATTCTAAAATAGAAAATTTGAAAGTTTGTATGTTTGTTGCTCAATCAGTCCTAAATGGTAAAACTGATTTTCATAAAATTCAGATCACAACTATATTTCTATACGGATTGAAACATAAAATCCATTTTAAGCCAAGGGAGAATTAAATGAGTACAAACATAAGCATACTTTTAGGCGCCAGAAATAAATTTATTTCAGATAAAGAAGTCAACTGCAAAAAACCCTATTAATTAATGTTTTAGACCATTTTTAATTCGTAAACAAATTTTAAGGTGGACTTTTGCACGTTTTGACAACAGAAAATAAATTGCATTTTTTTTTTTAGTTTTTTAATTGAGATTTTTTTGTTTGTTTGTTTGCTCCGAGATATTACAACAGAAGTATTTTAACATTTCCATTACAATAAAGAGATTTGTTTAGTATCTTGTTATATTTTAGCGCCGCCACTGTTTGCAATAAAAGCAGTCATAAATAACTTCTGCTTGAAATATATTGCTTTCATATAGTAGCAACTTTGTCTATTTCCAAGTGTCCGAATGATTTGATGAAAATGATATGTTGCTAAGCCCTCTGCTCACCATCCTTAAGCAAGTACCACATACATGAAAATTCAAATCAAATGTAGAGAGGAACAACAGAACCAAAAAAAAAAAAAAAAGAAAACACTTTTGTGCCAAGTGCTTTAATATTAGTTAATATTTCGAAAACCAACCAGTATCAAAGGACTCAAGTCAACTGATGCAAGAGTGACATACAAAATTTGTGCAATATTTTGTTTAACCTGATGTAAAGGGGTCAGTCATAATAAACTAAATGAAAAAAAAAATAATAATAAATTTCCACAACTTTACTTGAGGTTTTTATTTTCCTTAGCTTTTGTTGAAACGTTAGTTTAAATTTGTGAAGTGCACTTAGGTGAAATAATGCTTTCAGGTTTACTCTTGGTTTCTAACAAAACTGAAGCATACTATGAAGCGACAGTGAAAACATGTAGCATAATTTTTACTCTTCGTTTCTATAAAAATCAAAGCATAATAAAGCATAATTTTATCTTATTGACAGTAGTATGAATTTAAAATCTACAATCACAGCATCACAAAAAGCATTCTAGATTCCTAGATATTAGTTTTAAACCTTATGAAGCATCAATTATAGTTTACGAAGCACTAAAGCCGCAAAATTAGCGCATTGCACGGTTGACCAAATTCTTTGTGCATTAAATGAGTTTTTTTTTTTAATGATAAAAAATATATTTTTTAAATGATCTATTATTCGGTCCGTCTGTATAAAATCGTAAAAATAAAGATTAGGTTTCTTCAATAAGGTGTCTGCAAGCACAAATTTAAATTATTGTACGCTCGGCTAAAAAAGAAATATTAACAATTTACACGAAATCGATTCTCTACTTGGACATAAACTCTGAGAAGGTTGCAGTCGTTTTACATTTGGTTACTCGTTACTTTTTGATTGTTATGATTTTACTTGGGTGAAAGTTGGACAAAAAAGCAAAGAAACTGTCCTAGTAGTCCAACGTCTTCTCTACAAATTCCAAAATTGAAGTCGTCGTTTCAGTTGTCCTACTTTTTTAAGACCGATAGGAATTACAAAAGGGTTAACTGACCAACGAACTCTCATACTCTGTTTAGTTCTTGACGTTTTTAAAAAGTAAGTTCTCTCTTTCTCTCTACCAATTTATCCAGATTTACTTTGACCATTGATTTTTATTGTCGCAACTATAAACGTAAATTATGTACAGGCCTGAGACTCCTTTTTGACTTAACAGGTTTAGAGTGAAAGCAACCATCAACAACCAGCTCTACAGACTCCATTACATCCCGAGATATGCACAGCTTGGTGTGGTTTACACGCTGGTGACATCAGCGGACCTTACTTCTTCAAAAATGAAGTCGAACTTCGAAGACCAAAGTCAGAGGTTTCAACAGGATAGCGGTAAGTGCAATACGACGACAGCAACCATCAACTTAATAAACCAAAATTGTTCGATAAATAGATTTCGGGAAGGTCATGCAACTTAGCACCTTTCGAATATTTTCTTTGAAGCCCGCGTGAAGTCATTGGGTTACTTTGATAAATCAGCTACAACTTACGACTTGGGGGCGAATATTGTTTGTTTTGTTTGTGACATACAGACAGCAATGCCTGAAAGTTCTTCTGGTGCTCTTTCCAGTAACAACATTTTCATTTTTTGTGATCATTTTTACAACTTAAAGTTCCATCAACACATTTCTCATTTCATTTTTCTTGATCTTCTTATTGTACATTAATTTTTTAAATTGACAAAGCCTACGGTTTTTTAACCCAGATATTCTGTTCGTTAGAATTATTTAACGACTCTCTAGCTTAAAGCAGCTATGTTTGCGTTAGCAAGCAAATAATTATAATTGGACTTATATTTCCGGAATAAAACAATGTAAGACTCTGGAATATTACAAGAAAATCAATTAAAACTTCCTAGAATTCAGGCTCTGATGGCAATAGTTAAACTTAAAATTTTAGTTGAGAATTATCTAAGAGGAAATGCAATGACCTTTGAATTAAATGTAACTTCCTCTAGAGTACTGACATCTTTGCGAAAGATGGTTGATTAAAAAATATTAAATTATTATACAACTAAAGCTGTCGTTTAATTACTGTTTAATCGCATTATTACACTTTCAGTTTTGATTTCCTATTCAATTAAAAAACTGTGCACGTAAATCCACCAACACTTGATGCACGCAATTAAATGCCATGAATAACCCTCCATAACAATGTCAAGTTCAAAAAAAACCACTAAAATACTTCAAGAACAAAAATGTAAACTGAAATGAACTTACTTGATTATAATTGAGCAATTTATTTATTTAATAAAAAATTATTTCTTTCAAAAAACTTAGAAAAACAAAACAAAACGTTTACAAGTCTACGAGTATTGATTGTTCATTCAATGAAAAACCACAATTAAGGAAAAACTTTAGTCAAGCAGGCAAGAATTATAAGAAAATTGAATGAAAAATAAAGAAACAAAAAATCAGCAACAATAACAACAAAAAATTACTTATTAACTACGAGTAACCTACTTAAATCCAAATAAGTATTGTTAAGAGGCAAAGATTCAAGCAGCCAACCATTGGTATGTCGACGTCCAAGAAAAACAAAAATAAAATTAACAATTCAATGCTAAACAAAATGCACAAAAGCAAAACATTACTCTTACTCGTTGCCAGGCAAAGGCAAGTCAATACTAGAGCTATGCTTTGCCACACCATGCCACAAAATTTCAAAACCATGCCACTGAAAACATTATAAATCACACATTTCTCTAAATGTTGTATTGTTGCTTTGAGACCTCATCGACACTCGACAACTTGTCGATATTATACCGCGCACATGAAAATATTCAGATCATTTTAAATTATAATGTTGTATGACCAGTCAGTTGTTGTTATTCGTAGAATTGTACAGAATGTTGCCGCTATTGTTGATGTTGTATTGAAGGAGTATGTGCATTTGGAATAGTGGGTGCGGGAGGTGTTTTGTCCCATTTTAGTTCGTACATATTTGCAATGTGTTCATGTATGTTTAATATGTGTGCGGTTTTCTAATAAACATCTGAACATTAATATTCTGTGAAATATTAATGCCTGTAAACAAAGTCCAAAGATTAATAATAATAATAATAATAATATTGGATGTGTGGACAAGGACAGGGTGCAACAAGAAGAGAATAAGCAAATGACAGAATACTTGTTTTTTAGTAAAAATTTAAGAATCTTTTTGACCAGATGGCGCAATAGTTGTAACAAGTTACCTGAAGTCTTAAGCAAGCTGTAGCGGAAATCGCCATAGAAACCTGCAATAATCAAGGATGATGCACTAAAAATACTTAATCGAGAATCCAGCTCGCTTCAGTTTAACTTTTTGATATTAAGTCAAGAAAATTATATGACCAAACTGATGACCATACAAGCCCGATTAATGACATTTTTCATTATTCTTCAGGCGATAGTCTCCCGCATACGTGACGGATATTTTCTTTGAGAATGAGAGTTAAGACTCTCTGGCAATATTCACTCAATATATAAACGACTGCAAAAAAATCTAGTATTAAAGAGTTAACCCAGACGATCTTGCTGGCAAGTGAAAATAGCTCGAACAAGAAATAAGGTGACTTGGAAAGGCAGGCTACAGAATTTTAGTTGGAGCTTGTGCAGAACACGCCATTGCTGCATCCTCACATGTTCTTTAACAACAACTAAGACAGGAGAAAATCGTTAAGCCTGGGCTCTGCAGTATAAGTCGTCGTAAGTAGTTTTTAGCCCTTGGAATTTTTTTTTAAATAATTCTAAATATTTTTAAAAAATTTATTCAACATTTTACAGCGTTAAACCCTACAAGTTTATAATAAAAATTTCTGTTTTTATTTTTTTCTATCATTTAACCTCTCTTTTTGTACACCCTGTTTTTGACATACTTGCACATTTAATATTCACAATACAAATTTGATTTTTGGCGAACACAAAAATTCAAGCCTAAAAAATTTATGTGCATTCAAAGTAAATGATTTATAGTTAAAAGAAAAATTTTAATATTTTTGTAGGATTTTTACTGGACCATTGTAATGCGAAAAGTTTTCAACTAAAAAAACTGGAATTTAACGGAACAATTTTTATAATGAAAGTATTTACAATTGTTTCGTTTTTATTGATTTTCATACAGAAATTGTTGCATTTGTTGTCAAAATTTAATATAAACATTTTTAGCATTACGGGTTAATGATTTGTTCTGCCGTTAGCCTTTCTATTAAAAGCTTTCTTTTTGTCGACGAAAATCTATTGTTGCGGTTAAAGCTTTTCTAGATGAAAACGCCTTCGCTTTATCTGAAGTTATTTTAGATTTTAACCTTTTGTTATGGCTGTAGATTTCCTAGAAGAAAAAAATATTATTGAAGCTTAAGATTTTTGTGGGGGGAACTTATCATTCTGGCTTAAGATTTCACAGACCTAAACTTATCTTTATTGCTTGAGCTTTCCAAGAAGAAAACAAAGCGTTATTGCTCAAACTAAGGCTTTTATAAATCAAAAGCTTTTGGAATCGCTTAAGCTTTCCAAGATAAAAACCTATCTCTGTAGCTCAAGATGTCGTAGATAGAAACCTATAGCTATACTTCAAGATTTTCTAGACAAAATTCCGTCGATATTACCCAAGTTTTTTATGATAATGTATAGCTACAACTTGCCCGGACAAAACCTATCAACACCGCTCAGGCTTTCTAGATGAAGATCCACCACTTTCGATTAACCGTTTCTAGGCAAAAATCTATCGCTATCGCTTAAACATTCCTAGGCAACAATCTATCGTCGAGACAGAAATCTGCTTCAGCGGCTTAGGCCTTACTTCGTAGAAAAACGAAACTTTAAACAATATCATCTTTCGCTTGCGCAGAGTTCATTGGATTCTCTAAACTCGCTATCTTGTGCTGAGGCAAATTCATAACTGGAGCTTCTCTTAGAAAACCTATAAACATGGCTTAAGCTTTTCTATACGAGAACTCTCCACCATGAAAATATATTGTTACGAACATAAGATCTGGCAACCCCTGTTGTTAATGTTTGTATGTGCGTGGTAAAAACAGAAGGTGAATACGTTACTTCCACCACTATTAGGTGTGCGTAATACGACAATTAGCTAACACAAGTTAAGCAACCTCAATAACTGCTTTGGTAAAGGTGTGTACTGTAAAACAGAAGATCATGAGTTCGAGTCCACCTTCGAACATGCATACGAGTATAAAAGAAAAATAATAATTGTATAAGGCAACTAGAAATTGAGAAACAGTAGTACTTAACCTCCCGGAAAGGATAAAAACAAGGCAAGATAAATAAAAACAGACATCTTTTTAATGTGAGACCGAATAGTGGTCAAGACGCCCATAATAATTAAGAGAAGGATTCGTGTTGTGGCGGATTGACTGGCTTGGTTGTAAAGCGAAGTGGAGAGCGGTCTGTGTGGTATGGTTTAGACTACTAAATAAAGCGTCGAGAGTTCATACCTCGTCGGAATAACAAAGTAGTGTAGCATACATGTCTGCATTTGTAATAACGTATATTTAGTAAGCACTAGACCTTAGGATCAAAAAGTGTAGCTAAAACCCATAGACGAGTAAAGAAAATGGCGAATTTATAATTTGCCGCAGAAAAATCCGTACGTTTGTTCTAAAACGGAAAAAACGTAAAAATATTACTTTGCAGAAAGGAGGAAAGCATGACTATACAAAATAAACTGGCTCTGCCTTAAACTTTCGTATGAGTTAATATTTTTTATAAATATAAACTTTTTGCGACTTTTTTCACTCAAATTTTTTGCTAGGATTGCAACAATGCTTTGTTAACATTTTCTGTTAAGCAACAATTAAATTCTAGTTTCCTTTTAGACTGCTACAGAAAAACTCTATCATTTACTTTTAAGAAATCTGATGCTATTTGCCTTCAAATCAATTGTCCGGTTTCTTTATACATAAATTTTTATGACCAACCCTGTTAATCGCTATTTATTGCAGCATCCTTAATTTTTTCGTTTTACACTGTAATTAAAATCGATTTTGATCAGTGTCATTGCATACCAAAGCGAATAATTTAACATTCTTTTAGAAAATTTAAAATTTTTTCATTCTTTTTTTAATTTTTTTGACAATTATTTTAGCTGTGGTTACGGACGGGTACAATCATTTAGTGACGTTAAAATTGCATGCGTTAAATGTGCGCACCGAACGTTGTTCAACAACACCAAAAGACATAAAACGGCTGATGATAAGGTTGCAGTTTTTGCTTGTATGCAGCCTTTAATGGGCCTGTGTTTCTTATTCCGTTTAACAATTACCTTTTTGATCATGAATCAAACCATCCGAACAATGATTGATTAAAATGCTGCAGAAAAATGTGTAGCAAAAATTGAGAATATGTTCACTTTCTGGCTGGGGAAGACGAACCGCTGGTCATTTAATATAAATCTTTGTATGTACGTTTTTAAGGAAACAAAAACAAACGAAAAAAAATTGCAAGTAGAACAAACATTAAAACATTAAAACATCATCTTGTCCTAAACAAAACAACTGAAAACTTGTACCTTTTCCCTGTACTTAATTCGAAAATGTATGGCGATTGAATTCAAGCCACGAAGTCGAGTATATGAAATTATAGCCTACGAATACAATAAAAGCCAAGTAATGAATGGCGATATAGCGGTGGTGGCATTTGTTGCATTTTACAAATAGTAAGAATAATAAAGCTAAAACGTTTTCAAAAACATTTCCAGTAAATGAGCCGATACTCGTATCGGTATCATTTTATTTATTTTTAGATTTTATTTCATTGTGAAAAATAATTACAGATCCAGTAATTAGTGGTTGTATATTTTTTTTTGCCATAAACAACAAACATAAACTCACTAATTAACGTTAAAGTTTTCTACAGTCATCATTTCGCATATTGGATCAACTAAAATAAGAAGCTTTGAGAGTGTTAAAGAAGAAGATTTTTATATCGAAAGTTTAGGCATAAGTTGGGATAGAAGAGAATTTCCTTTCCAGAGATATACCTCATCGTCTGTAGAAAAATTATTTTTACAGACAGTTTCGTCAACAACGCCTATAATGGAAGCTTTCGAATATATAAAGTTTAACAAAAATTATTCGAAAAATAAGTGTGATTTGCGAAAGATTTTTTTATATTGAAAAGAATGAGTTTTAATCAATATCCAGCTTTTAATCTTTACACAAAAAGCTTAATTGAAGAAGAACAATGTTTCTGGTTCAGGAAATGTTAAATTGCAAGGAGAAATTTATGAAAAAGTAAATATTTAAACCAAGAACAAAAATTACTTCTTAAAAACCTTTGAAAGAGGGAAAATCTCAAGTTTTCTTTAATTCGAATAGTGACATTTTATGTAATTTCTCTACCTGTGACAGCAATATTGTACATCTTTGATGTTTAAAATATTTTACATTTTTTTATTTTAAAATAATTTTTAGTGAGGAAAAGCATTAGAAATCATTGGGTTTTATGAATGTGATTTTAAAGCTAAGAAAAAATTGTGCTAACAGAAAACTTTTGTACGGAAAACTTTTTAGAACAATAATCAAAATTTAAATGATACATCCAGTTGATAAAATGAAAGTGGAAGCTTTTGAAAAAGTTAAGCTTTTTCCATATAACTTAAGGTGAAAACAAAGTAAATGGGAAATTATAAATAAAAACAAACCTATAAACAGCTTTTGGCATTTTAACAAGAATAGAAAGATTCTTATTTAGCAGGTAATTTAGGCTTAGAGTAAAGAAAATTAAAAGCTGACCAAGTAGTCTTCATCAAATAGGGAATGAAATAAAGATAAAAAAGAGGGTTTCCCAAGATCGCATCTTTACTTGTAAAAGTCATGTTAAAAATTAGCAACTTTCATGACAGAGAGACAGGGATAATAAGAGCAACTTTAAGTGTAGGAAAAAACACTAGAGAGCAGAACTACCAAAATAAGCTTTACCTACATAAAAGCTTTTTTGACATTATAAACCCTAAAAATTTGCACAAATTGTTGTAGGACTCATTTATAGTCTTTTTTATCGATCAACAAATAAATTTTATTTAAATTCAATTTTGAAATAAAACAGTGTCTTCAATTTAGCAAAGAAAGAAGCTTCAAAAGAAATGAATCAAACACAAAGAAGGGCAGCAAATAAAAATATATATAATTTTGTTGTATTCTTTTTTCTTTTGATATTTTCTAAAGTGAAGAAATATATATATAATTTCGTTTTGTGACTGATATGGCCAAAAAAGGGATCAGGTACATAAGTAAATTAAAAACAAATTCGTCAAGTACAAGTTGGACTCATATACGAAGGACTACGTTTAATCCATGGGCCACCGCTTAATTCTTAATTTCATTTCTTTTAAACTTGTTACAGTGGACATAAAAATATATACTTTGGTTAAAATTTTAAATAACGCTCTGTGAAAATAACGTAACTATCCGGACACCTTTTAACTTTTAATATTCAAGTTGTATATTTATTTAACTTACTAGCAATATATACTCTGCATAAGCTATTAGACTCAGGTTATTACGGTTCAAAAATAAAGGCCATATTTGACAAAAGTACGACCTCTATGGAAGCACCTTTCAATTTTTAAATTTATTGTTCGCACTAATTTTTTGTAGCGGACATATTCGTACAAACTCTGTGTAAAATTTGAATTTCCGGCTACAAGGATTGAAAAATTAAAACGATGTACACTATTGCCACATTAATAGAGGAATACCCTTTATGTATTAGTGAAATTTTTAAATATTTTCTAATTATTTTTATAGCAAACAAAAAAATACTTTAAGTGTCTGCCTATTGCGGCTAAAAAACAAGAGTTCATACGTGAAATTTATGTAACTAATGGGACAGTTTTATTTTTTCTACTTGTTGCTATAAGGCACGTAGTATTAAAGTTCAAAAAAATAACAACATTTTTATGAATACTGCCTCACTTTTGGAACTTTCTTTAATTTCTAGTATTTGTTGTCATAACGATTATATTCATACGACTTGTAAAAAAATTTCAAGAGTTTATTTATTATTACGGTATCAGAGATAGAAGGCTATGACAGACGGAAAGTCAGATAGACATTGTAGCAAAAAAACACTGCGGTTACTTTCTGACACTTTGGGTTCCGTACTCAAATGAAAACTTTTTTATTTCACCACTTTAAATAAAGGATGACTGCATATGACGTGCCAGCATTTGGCCTTAACAGTCTTTATTTCAACAATAAAAAAAAATAATTTTTGTTTAATATGTACTTATGTATGCATGTGTGTGTGTGTGTATGAGTTACTGCATTTGCTTTACGGTAACATATCTGTTGATGCCTTGTTGTAGTTGTTAATTTTAAACATTTTTTACAATTTATCGGCGATAATGATTTTATGGCTTATAGCCTCTTGATCATTAAACTGATTTCATAGTTTAACTTTAGTAGATTGATTTTGTTGTTGTTGTTTCTGTTTACTAGTTTCTTAGAGGCAGTTGAATCGTATTAAATTTAGTTTTAGTACCACAATAAGTACATGCACTAAAAGGAGTATTTGAGGGCTGCTGTCTTTTTCGACCACAGTACGACTGTCCGTCTAAGTGTCATGTTGTTGTTGTTGTTGGTGCATCTTGTAGGACTGACTGTATTTTGAATAAACTATTTTGTATTGCACTTATTGCGTTGATAATGGCAAATGAGCCAGAGTTATAGGGAATGTGTGAAGCACACAGGCAGAGTGTAAAACGTCCAAAGTACATGAAGCTCTACATGAAGTAGTTAAAGTTGTACTCATGGTAAGAATTTTTGAATACAACATGTTCACAGTAAAAACATACAGATGTACACAAGCACACGGTAGAGGACACAGGCCGCTAAAACAAGAAGTAGTTGCAGTAGTAGTAGTGGTTGTAGTATTTATGCTGGCGGTGTAGGCTGTTTCGATATCTTGTTTTTCGATTCGTGTTGTTTGTAATTTTCTGCTTATCATGAGTTAAAATTATTTTATGCCCCTTTGGTTTCGTTTGCTTTAGCATGAAGCCCTTTTTTATGTTCTTAATTTTTTGTTGTTGCATTTTTTCTGCTGTTATCGCTTAAGTTTATTTTGTTCTTTTTTTTATTTATTTGAGTTGTTCTTAATACGAAATATTATATTGAGATAATAAAAGAACGCAATTTTTGCAATTTGGTATGCGTATTAAATAAAATATGGCCAAGCGGAAGGCCAAAATCAACAAGCTACAGCTATAATTTTTTTTTTTTTTGGTTTCTGTGAGAAAACTTATTTTCAAACTTGTATCGTTTTAATTGATAGGAGTTTGAAAAAACAAACCTCAAAATAGATAATAGATTTTTGCAACTGATTAAAGTTCATTTGTTTGTTTTTAAAAGGACGTGTTTAAGCGGTTTCTTAATAAAAAAAAACACAAGATGAAATGTATCACGTTTTAGCCGTAACTCAATGTTTTTTATCGCAAAGTTTCTAGCTAAAGAGTTTTAAGCGACTAGAAACATAAAATTAAAATTAAATTGAAGTTTGTTTACGACAAAACAATATTATGATGAAATTAAAAGTCTTCACTGTTATCGATAGCTAATTTTATACCCATTTTTTATATAAAAAAATCTTGTTATTAAATTGTTAACAAGAATAATTGTTATCAATTAGAGTTTTTTACGACATTTTTACGAAATATGAAGTTATCGATAACAAATAAAGAAAATTTTTGTATTACCGATAAAATTTTGTTTTAACACGCAAATTTTTTAACCAGGATTTTTGTAAGAAATTCATAAACGATAACAAAGATTTTGAATAATTAGTTATTTACGATAACGATTTTCCTGGAACAGTTTCAAAAATTCTTTTAACTGGTTGCAAATTTTTAACAAAAAGTTTTTTAAAAATCTGTTTTATACAAATATATAACCGATAACGAAGAGTTTGTGGATTTTGTTATCGACAATACAAATTTTCGTCGAATTCGGATTATCGAAATAAAAATAATTTTTTTTATCGATAAAAAGTATTTTTATACTAGTTATCGATATCAAAGATTTCGATAACATAGATGTTTGTAAAAAAAAATTGTTATCGACAACATGTACTTTCGCAAAAAGGCTGTTATCGATAACACAGATTTTTGTAAAAAACTTGTTATCGATAACACAAACTTTCTTAGAAAATTTTCTATCAATAACTAGGATTTAAAAAAAATTATTGTTAAAGTAAATTTGTTTTCAATAACGAGGATTTATGCCAAAAATAATTTTATCGATAACAAACAGTTTTATATATTTTTTATTGTTTTACTCATTACGAAATTCTCAAAAGTTCAAAGATTTGCTAACAAAATCATTTTTTATGGATTATATAAAAAATTCTATTAAAATTTTTAGAATATAGAGTGTAATTTTAAAAAAATATTGTTATCGATAAACAATTTCTGTAAGATTAAGATTAAAAATCTTACAATAATTTTTAGGAAATTAATTGGGAATGTCCATGATAATGATTGTCATCAACCATCAGCGATCATTATTTTAAACGCAAATTATTTTATCAAAAAGCATTTTCAGTACAAATATCTATATTCTTGTAATCGATAAAGAAAAATTTTATTTAAATCTTTGTTTTATTACCAAAATCAACAAAATTCCTTCTTTGAACAAAAAAAAAAAAAAATAAAAAATAAAAAAATAATTTAATAATATTATCATATCTTTGTTATCGATAACCTAAAAAGTTTGTTTAAATAACAAATATTTCATTAAAATTATGTCTACATATTAATTTATTTTTTTAGTGATAAATTTTTGCCTCCACTTACCATCATCAGCTGGCTGACGTGCTTTATCATTGCTGCTTTGTTTGTTGCCAGCTATAAATTTGCCGCGATACACATTTCCTTTAGGATGCACAACAACATTATCTATTATCGATTCGTCACCTTGATTTACATCAGCATTTTCATCATTATCCACAATATCATCTTGGCCACCACCACCAGCAGCATTAAGTTGATTATTAGACTCTGCAATTGGCACATCGGCTGCCACAGCTTCCTCGTCGATTTCATTGCCATCATTATGTGGTATGTTATTGTTGCGTTCTAACACCCCATTGACATTTACACCAAAACCATTATAATTATTGTTTTGATTATTTGTATTTCCTGATCCAGCACCGGCAATACTTTTCAAATGTTGTGACATGGCATTCCATTTGTTGCTGGCCGCATCACGGCTTGTGTCATCGGTGTAAATGAAGAATGCAACAAAAAACCAAATTGCTGTCAAAATGGCAATAATTTTTACTATTGATGTGGAACGACGACGCCATATAAAAGCCATTTCTGCTTTAAGCTTCCTTAACGGTTTTTTTTAGCAAAAATGGATAAAGAAGATTTTATTTTATTGAATAATTTATTCAGACAAATTATTTAGTTTCTTATTGTTGTTTTCTTATTGTATTTGGCTTTAGCTAATTTTCAGCATGTCGAAGATTGTGTTTATGTGTGTTTTGTGTGATCTTTAATTGTAGTTGGCAGGCAGGCTTTTATTGTCTTGTAAACTTTTTTCCTTGAACAGGATAAAGATGTCAGGGTGTGTTTAAGTTTTTGTTGTTATTTTATGCATATGTGTTTGTATGCAATAATGGGAGACTGTTTCCTGTAGTTTTTTTTAATTATTTATTTCTTTTTATTCAAGTTTTTAAAACGTTCTATTATCTGTTTTTCCCTTTCTCTTGTTTGAGCTTTTTTATGTAATTTAAAATATTTATCTGTAATTTGCGATATGTTTTTCTTTTCGATTTGTGCTCTAGTCTTATTTGCTTGTGCTTTTTTGTTGCTTTTTGTTGCTTTTTGTGCTTTATGCCTTTGGCTTATTTATGGGTTTCTTTATTTTAAGCGCTATTGCTGCTATTGTGTTTTAACTTGTATAATTTTTTTCATTACTTTTTTATCCTGTTTTCTTTTTTCTATTGTGATATATTTTGTTAAGGACTTTTCTTTTTTGTTGTTATTAGTTTTGTTCTTTTTGTTATTTCTACTGTTGTTGTTAATTTGTGACCCTGTCTGCTGTGCCTTGACATTTGTTAGCTTTTTTATATCCGATGTTTAATAGTGAGTTCTCTTTTCCTTGTATTCGATTTATTTTTCATTGTTTTTTTTTACTGGATTTTAATTGTTTTTGGCCATTCAATTTTATACTCTTGAGTAATTTTTGTTTAAAAGAAATTTAAGTCTCAATCCCTGTTGTGTTGACTTGTTGATTTTTTCTGTTAATATATAAGAAAAACGAAAAAAATCAATTTTAATGCTTATTTAGTTTTAAGAGGGAATAAAAATTTAAATTCATTACAAAAATACTCGACAAAAGCAGTAGAAGGGTATATAAGGGCGAATGCATCCCTCCGCGATCATTAAAACAAACGATTGTAATAAATAGTCAACGAAAACGTTGCATAAATTAAAGTTTGTTTCTATTAACTTTCAGTAATAAATTTCAGCTGGAATTTAAAAAAGATATTTAACTTTAACAATAAGAAAAATTCCAAAAAGAGAAACACGAGGAACCACAATTTAATACAATTTTTTTAAACATAAAATAAGTTGCATAAGTCGCTTGAGCGTTCTTTAAATAATTTCCCTAGGTGGTAGAAGTTTTACATGTTGGCGATTTAAAACGCTAAATGAAATAAACAATCTGGCAACACTTAGATCGTACATTAAAATTTTTTTTTAATTTGTAAGAATTGAGAAAGGCATGGGTAAACATGGGCGATAAAAAAAATTGAAAACAAATCTAATGTTGTCTTATTAGGGGATTTTTATTTAGATTAAGGCGATTTTTTTTCATTAAGGAAAGGGAAAAAATTTACAAGTTGTAAATTATTTTTATTGTTTTTTTATAGTTTCTTCATTTGGGATTTAAAACAAATAGATTTTTACAATATCTTAAAAAATTTTAATTTTAAAGATTTTACGTAAAACTTTTAGAGATAGATAAAAAACGAAATCATAACCTAAAATAAAATTTCGGGACAGATTTAACAAATCCAACTTGTTTTAGAGAAGATATTTTAAGCCAAAAGCTTTTTATTTGTAGATAGTAGAAGTGAGCAGGTGAAATTTTGAAATAATTTGAAAATAAACAGGCTATTAACTGTTCTCAATAAAATTCATTACTGAGCTCAATATTCCATACAAAATTTCAATAATTTATTGCGCAATAAGCACGAAATTGTTATAATATTGGGTAGAAATTAAAATACAACCTCAGACACAAACTAATTGCATCTAAACTAAGCAAAGTTTTTAAATTTAAACATCAGACACAAACTTATAGAGTCTAAACCAAACTAATTTTATCAATTAACAGAATGTTGCCTTAATAAAAGTGTAGGTATGAACACTATAACTCTGTTTTAAAATAAAATATATTTCGCTTTAACATTCAAACATAAACTTTAAGAACTTTTAATTTGTAAATTTTTATTTTAGTATTTTTCGTAACTCCATTTTGTATTAATGAATTCCATAAAAATCAAATAAATGCTTTAAATATAAATAAATGGTCCTTCGAATCTGTTCTCATCATCATCAGCATCTAACAAAAAAGTAGCTTAGAACTTTGAAGTTGAAATTTTTATTCACAAAGTTTTTTCATTTTATTCACAAAGTATTTTCTTTTAGTTTATCAACACTAAACAGGTTTAGCGAACCACAAAACCATTTTAAATAGAATTAAGGTATGACAAGCAAACACCAACACATAAAAAATTTGTCTGAAAGTGTTTTAAATGGTTGCTTGCTTTTAGGAATCTTCTTTAAAAGGGGCTTAAGGTTTACAAGAAAATAAACAAGCTAATTAGAAAAACAAATTAATTGTCAATCAACTTAAGCTTAACAAGGCAAAACAACAACTTTTGAGTAATTTCAAAAAACGTTCGTCTTTAATGAAGAAAGACAAGAAACAAAAAACAGCAAATAAGGAAAAGTTTTTAATGGAGCAAATAATAAAATTAAATATTCTTTAGAAATTGTCGTTGTTGTTTTTTTTTTTATTGTGGAGTATCTGTTAAGTCTCTGAGAGCAATATGTTGTTGCAGCAAACTCTACTCTATAAAAAATAAAGTTGGTTACAAATAACTTGCTGGACACATTAAATTTAAAGTTCAGGTGATGAATGTATCCTCTTAGATACCTATCACTATTTCTTTAAAAACATTTCTAATCTTAAATAATTTAACAATTAATGGATTTAATTTTCTCTCTTATTTACAAATCTTATGTCTACATAAAATTTACTGCCAAGATTAATTGCTTTTTAGACTTCTGTTCTGTTGCAATAGAAATGCAGAAGTTTAAATGAATGCATTCCTTAAGATTAAAATGTCTATAGAAAATTTTCTTAAGCTGACTTTCTGAATTATTTGTTTCGTCGTTTGCTAAGTATCTAGTAAATAGCTAAGCTCGGCCTTTTTGAAGTCAACTTGTAGTGCTCCTATCAAAGTTCTTTTGTATGTAACGATAGTTAAATCATAGTTTTGAAATTATTATTAATAAGACCATTATCATGATGAATGAATGACTTCAAAATCCCTACACAATTGCGATAATATATCAGGCGCATAACACCCTTCTCGTTATTTTATTTAAGCCAGAGTGACCAGTAGTAAACGAGGAACTTCTGAAATACTCAGAAGTTCCTGTTTTCTTTTATGGATTTCTATGGTCAACCAAAGTCTTTAATAACGTCAAGGATATTTGTTTAATAGTTTCAAGACCCTGAAAATCTCGACGGCAGACTTCCTCATGTACCGCGGATATAATAAGATACACATGATCAGAATCTCCAAGATAAACTCGACTTAGAAAGAACATTAAAGGCCAACCTCCAAACAAGATTTCTTATAATTTTAATACATTGCATTTTGACGCTAAAGCGACTCGAACTGAAAAAGGTCAGAACAAAACAACATTTTTCTAAAACTAAGAAAGGAATTCATTCTTTTGAATTTTATTTATCAGGCGTTTAACCATTTAAAGCCAATGTTTGATTGTTTTTGTATTTGGTTATTTTTACTAATGTTTCTTAAAAATTACAGCGATTACTGAAAATTGTAATCTTGCAGAACAAATTGATGAAATAAACACTTTTTTTAGTTACCTACAACAAAAAACAGTTTAATAATAAATTGCGAATATTTAGTTTTCTAATCTTTAAGCATTTGAATTTATTATTTGTAAATCTTCTGTTAACTAAGATATAAAAACAGAAGTCATTAATGTAGAACACTCAAGAGAAAAAAGTTTAAAAATCTTTTTCGTGCCTCTTGTAAATCTTCCGATATTTTTTTTTGCTTGTTTTGGCATTTTTTGTTATCACTTGTTCAATTTTAAATAATTCCTATTTCTAGTTAGGCAGTAAATTTTATTTTGACTTATTTTTCTTTATTTTTTATAGCATCTCTAGAATTTTTTTCTTTTCTCGTACCCTTTCCTATTATACCCTTCACCACAAAAAGTGGAAAATGTTCATGTCTAATTTTTGCAATCCGTTTGTAATTTGTATCTATTTCCGACCCCATAAAGTATATATTTTGTGAGTCCTTATGCATAACGAAGCCAATTGAGCGATGTCTGTCTGTCCGTCTGTTCGTCCGTTTTAATGTTGAAATCAACTTTGACTAAGTACCTTGTCTAGAGAAACTTTAAATACGCCAATCGATCAGACATACTTCTGAATATTGGAAATCAGCCAGACCGATCCATGTGGTTCGAGGCAGTGGCAAAACACCACGCCTGCCTCTAACTTTTCCATATCATTCGAAACATTGAAGTAACTTTGAACAAAAAAAATATCCAGAGCGATAAAGGCTTAAAAAAATAAGAAGGAAACATCAAGTGAAAAAATTGGCGCTCGATAATATATTACGAGTTAAAGGCCTCCGAAATTTTCATAGAAAAGTACGATTGTGCACCATATTTGTTAAGATATCAATATAGATACCATTTAAAAGCTTTTGACGACATTTTTCAGAAAATACTAAATTTTTTTTTAAATACTTAATCCGTTTAGAGCTGATGAAATTTTAATATAATTTTTTTATTTTAATTTTTTATTTCTCAGCCATTTCAATATTTGCTTTTTGATTAAAGTAACTTCACTAAACCAGATTTACACGGTGAAGGGTATTTAAGATTTGGCTAAATATAGCACTTTTATTTGTTTCATATTTTTTTTTATTAAAAAAAGATTTTGCTTTTCATTTAAAAAACTGTTTTGAAATTTCAAAAAAAAATTTTTTAATTTAAGGTTTGTTTTCAGACAATTTTTTATATATTGCAGTTTTAATTTTAATTCTTTTCCATTTTTATTTTTTTATTTATTAATTTATTAATTTCTGTTTTTTTTTTTTTTTTTTTTTAATGGTGATGTGTAAGGTTTGGCGATGTTTTCTGGTACTGCTGCAAGATTTTCTTTTTGGTTCGCTTTTTCTTAAATTGTAGTGTTTTCCAGATTTTCAGCCTAACAATTAAAGTTGGTGCATTTTTTTCAGTTTGATACAAGTTTTACATTTTTTTTTTTACTTTTAGCTGCAGTTTTATTTCTGTTTTTGTCTATAATTTGCATAATATTTTTTAAGCTGTTGATGTTTGTTTTTGTTATATTAGAAAAGAAAATTAATTTCGGTTAAAGATTTCTTTATACCTTTTGCCATTTTGGCGATTTTTAAGGGATGAACTTCAAATTGCGTTTTTAATTTTTTCCTAGCATTTGATTAAAATTTTTACATGATTTTTATTTTTAATTTTAGCTGCTTAAAGAATATTAAAATTTTTTATATAAGATTTCAAGGTTTTTATTTTAAATGACACTCGGTTTCAACAGACAGTCTTTCTAAGGCAAGTTTATTTGCAAAAAAAAAAAATCTAGATGTCGGCATAAATGTAAATTATGTATGTTTTCTCGCCATAAAAGATGCTAAGTATTTAAAAATTGATACTTATCTTTTATATCAAATTTTTGCAAGTTATCAAATTACTTCTATGAGTGTTTAAGAAATAAAACAACTTTTTTTGTTAAACTAGGATCTGTTCTCTATAAATACAAAAATATATGCGTATACTATTTAATTTTTTTACTACACAAAAATAGAAAAAGAAAAGATTGTAAATAGGAAACAAAACCGCTCCAATTTATCAAATCTTGACTGACCATATTTATCGTCCAAAACATCCGCAGAAAGACATCTAACGAGAAATGTAAGTTTCAGTTGGATAAAATTAATGTTTTTATAAGTACTTAACTACAACACACACACACACATATATCTCAATTTGAAACACAGTTATACAAACAAAACCCTGCAGTTCTGGAAGGTCCTTTAAATAAATTAAAGGGACCCTTAAATCAAAAAAATATCGCCAAATATAGGCGTACAAACTAAAAAATATAAATTCTTTAAAAGATAAATTGAAAAATTTCCTCAAAATAAATCAGAAAAGTTCCTTATCTACATACGAACTACTGGGCATATGTAAACATTAAATATGTATTCATGTAAATACAAAGATAGAAATATAAATGCTGGAAATAATGAATTAATGGTCAACAAACTTAATTGCAGTCAAGTGCAAATCAACCAGTAATCAACGAACCATACAATCATCGTCATTACCAATAAATAGTTGTATTAAAATACAAATAAGCAATTTTTTGATAACAACCAAATGCAAAGATAAAAATAAAATTAAGATACAAAAAAAAAAAAAAATAGCAAGCAAATCAAATTAAAAAACAAAGACATAAAGAATTAAAATTGCCACAAATATTTTAAGAAGAAAACAGTTATTAGAAGGCAAAATTGAAGTTTAAAAAATGGTGGGTTCACAAATTTTAAAAAGGAGGATTTCAGTCAGATATTTATGAACAGTATGACTTTTGTTAAATCGTTCCTCGGTCAATGGTTCACAAGTATATCAACTCTGTGTGAATAAACTTAAGCTCTATAAAATTTTAAAGGATTTAAGTTTTATTAATATTTTTGGGTCAGGTTTCTTTTCGCTACTTCGCCTTTGAAGGCAGTCTTTCATGATTTACTTTCACTATCGTTTCCAAAAAAGTCGCTTCAATCGAGTGGTTTTTCTGCTTTTAGCGATTTAAAAAAAGGATAAGAATGCATGGTTCCGAGAAGGCAAGATATTTTTGATGATTTTTTTGATGGTAACCGTAAAGGAACGTATGGCAACACACTATATTTTCGACATAGAATTCGTAACTAAAGGAACGATTAAAAAAAAACTCCTTTTCAATGAAAATATAAATCTGGCAACTTATTTCTTTTCAATCAAACAGAGCAGAACTTTTTAAGAACCAATCGGTAAAACAGGCATATAATTAACTGGCTTAAAAAGTCAGTTTCGGGATCCTTTCGATTAAATCTGCAGATATCGTTAGTGCCTTGTCTTCTATGTGCCCTCTCTTAAGTCTTGTTCCAACGTCATTTGTGTCGAGAACAATTTCTGGTGAGGGCTAAGCAAGCTCTATAAGAAATCAAGTCCCTCCCTTAAAATTTGTACCATCGTTTAAACAACCCATAATTAAATTAAATTAGACGTAGCATCCCAAAATATTTTAATATAAAGCTACTGAGCCGTTTGGTTAGAGATTAATGGAAGCCGCCGACCAGTTTGGTTCTATGATCGATTATTTAATTTGTTCCTTTCTTTTCATTAATTTTATACCACTTTTTCCGATAAAAGGGTTACACTTCTGTGCCCACATATCACTGCAGACATCTAGAGGGTTTATCTAGAGCAAGTGATACAAAGTGAATAGATATATAGAAGGTGGAAAATTGTTTCCTTCTTCTCTTTTTTATGACAACTTTTACATTTATTGGTAGACTTATTCTTTTGGCATTGGTAACCGAATATCTACCGTATGTCATTGCTGAATTCCTGTTTCAGTCCTTATCCAAACTGGATCAAATTATTTTTGTTACTATTCGTGGATTCAGTTTACAAAAGAAATACGCAAACTCTGACGGCATAAAAAAATATTATTTTATGAAATTTATTAAAAATCTTTCACAAATATTATTTAAATACACTCTGACCTACTTTTTGAACCTAAATGACATTTCTAACAGATCTGATATTATACCCACAAGGAAACATTGAACAAAACATCATCATGTTTTACTTAATGTTGCTTCGTGTGTAGCAATGTTTCTTGTTGAAATTAAATTTTTTTAATATTTAACATTTTACAAGACGATGATGTTTCCTCGTCTGTATTGATATTTATAGTTTTAATACGAGGGCTGCTATATATATTTCTGGCCTGGCAAAACTGAGTGTTGCCAAGTGCAATCTGACATTTCCATTGGAAAGTTTGTCATTTTTAAGCATAATCGTACTCAAAACGTTTTGACGTACGACCATTATTTGTGTTGTTTACAGTGACTTGAAAAAATTAATATAGAAAAAAATGGAATTAACTCGTGAACATTTTCGTGCCATAATTTTTCACAACTTTCGACGTGGATTATCACGACAAGAGTGCATTGATGAACTTAAATCTTTGTATGGCAATGAAGCACCATCCTAAAGCACTGTGAAAAATTGGTATAATGAATTTAATCGTGGCCGAAGCTCGCTCAAAGACGAATTCCGTGGAGGTCGTCCAAAAACGGCTGTTGTACCAGAGAAGATTGATGCCGTGCGTGAACTCATAATGCAAGATCGACATGTGACATACCGAGAGATAGAGATATCCTTGGACATTTCTTCCACCAGCATACATTCGATACTGCATGAACACCTGGTCGTAAAAAAGGTTTGCTCTCATTGGATCTCGCACAATTTGAAAGTCGCTCACAAAAAGGCTCGTGCGATTGCGGTGCTTCAAAAGACGTTTATAAGATCGCCATAGGTGACGAATCATGGATCTATGCGTATGAGCCCGAAACGAAACAACAATCGACCGTGTGGGTCTTCAAAGACGAGCAAAATCCAACAAAAGTTGTTCGTTGAAGAAGCACTTTGAAGCAAATGGTCGCCTGTTTCTTCGGCAAAACTGGTCATGTGGCAACTGTTCCGCTTGAGCAACGTAGGACGGTCACTTCTGAGTGGTACACTACAATTTGTTTGCCTAAAGTCATCGGAGAAATTCGAAAAACCAACAAGAGAAGACGAATCATTGTTCACCATGACAATGCGAGCTCTCACACATCGGCTCAAACCAGAGCGTTTTTCACCGGCCAAAACGTCGAATTAATGGGTCATCCGCCATACAGCCCTGACTTGGCACCTAATGACTTCTTCTTGTTTCCGCACATCAAGAACAAAATGCGTGGGCAACGATTTTCGTCGCCAGAAGAAGCTGTTGAAGTGTTCAAAAACCATGTTTTAGAAGTGTCTCAATTGGAGTGGAAAAAATGCTTCGACAACTGGTTTAAGCGCATGCAAAAGTGTATAAATTATGCTAGAGAATACTTTGATTATAAATATTCGCATTTTCACTATTAGACCAGAAATATATAGAGCAGCCCTCGTAGTGTTGTTTAGTTAAATGCGGTCATGGTGCAAGCATTATTTATGATACTCAGATTTAAAAAAAATAAAAGTAACATGGGAGCAAACAGTAATTTTTCCGTAGTCTTTCTGCTCACTTTCTGAGCCATGTTCCAGTTGATGTTGCCTCGTATGTATCTCCTATAATTACTAAATCTCATAGTATGTTATGGCCTGTAATTAAACTTCGCATAAATTTTTCGAAGAGTATATTAAATTGCAGGCATTTGGCTGCACAGTGGGTTAAATAATTTGACAAATCATAGCAACAAAAATTTTATAAGCTTGAAAAATAATTTTTTTTAAATTTAAAAATATATTTTTAAAAACTATATAATTTTTATTTTACTAACCAATATTTTGCTGTATGTGTTTTAAGCGAGTCTTACGAAACAAAGATTTCAAATTCTATACAGTGATTGCTGTTATATCATTTTATTATCTTCCTTTCAACTATTTGTATTCTCTGTATTTTTATAAATTTCTGTTATTAAATATCGGTCGTTTTTTTAATAGTTTTTTGTTTGAGTTTGCATTCAAACAAAAAGAATCTTATGGAACGTGCGTTTTCCTGTGTAATATCAGTATGTGACATTTGAGTACTGATTCATTAACGAATTGTAGCAAAGTGTATGTGCTCAAGTGTGTGCAATTCAAGTCATTTCTATAACATTTTTATTTGAAAAGTAACAAAGTTATATGCTTTGTTTCTTTTTTATTCTTCTTTTCTATCTTTCTTTCTTTAGGTACCTCTTACATATTAAAATGTTAGTTTTTTTTGTTTTTTTTTTCATTTATGTAATTGTAGAACATGTTCAAGTGAACGTACAATCGCATTCACGTTTACGAGCACTGGCATCTTTAAGTAAGAAAGTACTATAAAACAATGTTTGTTTGTCTTTGTTGTTTTTGTTGCTTTTTTTATATGTATATTAAGTGCATAACATTGTTTTTGAAGAATACACGCAAATCTTACAATTTCTTGATTTTTTTTGTTTATCTGAGGTGCTTGCTGGCTGCTTTCTTGGTTTAAATTGAAGCATTATTACAACCAGTTAGAAAAAACACGTTTGTAAGTATTTAGAATTATACTTTTGTGTTAACAACATTAACTGAAGTGAATGTCTTATAAGAGTGTAACCATGGATTTAATCTAATGTTAAACCTTAACAGCAACAAACAAAACTACATTCATTACATGCACTTTAATACGGTTGTAGATAAAAAATTTACAAGTTACACTGAATTGCATTTGAATAAAGTCAAGATGACAGATTATGGGAGAGGATTAATTTCAAATGACAAGAAAATATGATTGTGATTTAAAGAAAAAAATTTGTAAGAACTAGAAAATTACACAGTTTATGTTGGGATTTTATTGAATGAAAGGAAAATTTTTATTTGAACTTTGGATTAAAAATAATATTAAACAAAAATATCCTAAGATAAAAAAGGCTAAATTTAGGTAAAGATTGTGTCACCCCAAACGAAGTTTTTCGTGCCCTCCAGAAAATAAGCAATGGTGCGACCTTTAAGACGATTGACAAGTAGATTTATCGAGGTCAATTTATCGCCAAATTTGAACTTTAATAAGTCGATGGCTGCATTCGCCGTGAGCCAATCGATCAGACGTAGTTTTGAAAGAGCTGCTACTGAAAATATTTAACCTATTAAGAGCCGATGACATTATTATGTAAAATTTTATAAAGTACTTATTTTTTTCTTCTTTGTTTATTGGAATCTGCAGGCTCTTCACTTTGTGTGTGGCAATTTTGTTCCAACCCGTTAAGCAAAAAACTGATTTTAAAAATAAATCAGGATAATTTGGTAGCATTGTTTAAGCGTCGATCCATTTATGATGATTATAACTGCCGGTTTCTCTACATGCGAACGAACATTTCTTTCGTATATTTATATTGAAAACAAAAACAATTTTTTATATTTTGTTTTTGTTTTCAGTACAACTATGCGAAAGAAGTATTCGTTCGCATGTAGAGAAATCAGCAGTAAATGTCAAAAAGTGAGCGCAGGATGACAATAAGTTTACTGTGATATTAACTTTAAGAACAGTGGTGTGCTATTATGTTTATGTTTATGTTATTTTATTTGATGTTTAAATTTTGTTTTTTTTTTAATTATTTGTCGTTTTAAATGTTAAATATATTGAATAAATTTGTTGTGTTAAAATTAAAATATTATACAAAATAAAATTTCCCTGATGAAGTTGGGATTATCCAACGAAACGTCGGAATAAATAAATATAAAAAAATGTTATTTTCTAAAATTGACCTTGAAAGCCTGAAAGTTCAAAAAGAAAGTCACTAAATTTATCTCTAATTTTTTTTTCACTGTTAAATTACAAAATTAACTATATTTTTGTGCGTTTATGTTTATTCAAAGATTTTTACATTTATTAATTAAAAGATTTTTACATTTATTAATTTATCCTCATTTGTTCTTGTGTTTTTCTGTTTTTGGTAATTTTTTACGATTTTTACTTGGAACTGCTACCAAATGTTGTTTGTATAATCTTTTTTTGCTTTTCAAATAATTAAACATTTAAAATATATTGTGAGTGCGTTTCGGTTATGATTAAAAAATTTGTTCCAGATTAAGAGCAGTTTTTTAAATGCGTCCATAAAATGAAAAAATAGAAAAAAAAACTTATAGAAGAAAATGCCAATAAAATGTTGATTTTTTTATTAAATTTTTTTCAGTAAATGCAAGAATGAAAAAAACCAGGTTATTGATAAAGTAAAAAAAATATATAAAATAAAATAAATAAATAAATATGCTTAAAGTGTATCAAGGATTTAAGTGCGTAATGAGTATTTGAGAAAAAAATTATAAAGCCATAAGGTTTTATAATTTAAAAATAATAAAAAAAATTAAATACAAAGTTTAAGTAGCTTATAAAAATATCCTAATGTTCTAATGCAAAAAGTTACGTAATTTTTACTTTAAAAAAATTAAAAGAAAAGAATTGTTTTATTACTTTAAACGTTTAAAAAAATAAAATTAATATTGGTAGTACAAGTGGAAATTAAAAACATCCTCGAAGAGCTTAATTTATAAAATTAATAACGTTCAAATGTACAGTTTGGCATAAGTGGCGCAACTGATTACAGTCTTAAGTCCGGGGCACATATAATCCGTCTTACGCTAAACTTTGACAAATTCAACTGACAAGTCAATTAAAATACGTGCTTTCTTATGAGCGTTAACACAATCAATACGTGTCCATCAACGCAAAGTACGAAAGTTGGTAAACTTTTGACGTATGTTCAATACTTTGACAGCTATCAACTGCTTCTTCTTCTCTGTTTTCTTTTAACTTTTGCTGTGTTTTAATTGTATTTTATGATTTTAATAAATCAATGTTGGTGGCAAAAATAAAATACAAATTTAATTAAATTAACAAGTGAATAAAATAGAAATTAAATTTAAAAGTGAATAAAAATAGAGAGCAAACTTTGATTTAACATCTGTCAGCAAAGTATTCATTGTGCCAACCTCATTCGTCGTTACTTTGACTTTAGTTTAATTTGTCAAAGTACAACGTATGACGGATTCTATGTGCCCTGGCCTTTAGCAAGCCTATGCATAGAGCTTGGCATCAGATGTATGTCATTCATGCTGCTTAACATTTCTTAAAAGGATAACATTTTTCAATTGGTTTAATAAAAAATCTAAAACTTTTAAAAATTAAAGCAAAGTTTTGTCACACAAGAGATAATTTTTAATTATTAAAATTAAAAATATTTTATATTCGATATTATTTTAGAATCATTTTATAAGTTATTTTTAAAGGAAAAATAATTTTATTAATAGCGAATATTTTATAAAGAAATCAAGCAAAGTCCCTTTGAAGTTATCTATCGTATCGAGATTTTAATCTTCCCAATACAGTTCACAAAAAAAAAAAAAAATAAAAACAAATTTTAATAATAAAAGTAACACCTGAAAATTAAACACCGAATATGATAAAAAAAAAGTCCTTTACAAAATGTTTTCCATGCGGAAGCTTCTCAAAATGCCAAGAAGAAAAATAGTGGAAACTAGTAAAAAAACAAAAACAAAAAATGCAATAAAATTTTTATATGAAATAAAAAAATATGTAAATTGCTGCAGGTGTTTGTCTTTATGCTGTTTGCATCCATCAACATTTTATTCGTGCTCTGATTTTATTATATTTTTCTGTTGTCCCTAAAGAAGTTAGATGAGTTTTAATGACTTTTATTTCATTACAAAACAAATTTTTAATAAAATTTTAATGTACAAAAAACAAAAAAAAAAAAAAAATAAATGAACGTGAGGCTTCATAAAGGAAAGACAAAATATAAAAATAAATTCTAAAGGCATTTAGTGGTTTGTAAACAACTCATTAACAGAGGATATTTTTTTAAATACACAGTCAAATACATTTAAAGAATAATCGTAGCACTGATTATTAAATTAAACAACAATCTTTGCTCTTTTGTTACTTAAAATATGTTTTTAATTGAAACTCTTTTAAGTTATTATAATTTAAGTGCCGTGTTTCTGTAACTTAAGTGCAATAAATTTCACCTTAGAAACATCTTATTATAGACAGAGTGGGCTTGAGTAATTTATACAAAGTTTTATTATTTAATATTATTAACTTTAGTTCACGACGTGAAATACAGTATTATATTTTTATTATTATGTGAGAAATTTCTCACTTTAGTTACAAAAACGACGTATAGTCTTCAGCTAAACAGTTCCTTAGGAACCGAACTAATAATAAGTTATCAAAAATTTTTAATAACATTTTGCAGTCAGAACTTAATTAATATTTTATCTATGAGTTGATGTAGCCTTCTCTAGTAGCTTCTGGCTAAAATGAAATCATTATTTTTATTAATGATACAAAAATGAACATAAATTGTTACTTAGGAAGACACGAACCATAAAACAACATAAAAATCAGATAAACAAAAAAAGTGTTGATAAGATAATAAAATAATCAATAAATTAAATACCAGCAACAACAAAAACTATACTAAAAGTGAAATGTTGAATTTCCAAATTAATTTTATGAAATTAATTTTAGATTGTAATTGATGAAAAAAGTAGAAATTCCCCAAGGCAAAAAGTAATAAAAATAAAATCATGTCATTGAAAAGGGAGTGTTAGTGTTGTAAACATAACAACAGGAAAAATCAATAGAAACAGATTTCGTTTAGAATGAAAAAAGAAATAAACAAATGTTTTGAAAAAAAGTTAATTTACTTAACTTTAATCAGATTGTTTTTCTTTTTGTAACTGGTATTTTTTGCGGCTGATAACAAGCAAATATAAACAAACACACGTACACACACGTAAACACACGCACATCTTTATAAACATTTTTTAACCAAAAAGGAGCGTTATTTCTTTACCCCCAAAAACAATTTATGAACTTTATTAACTTACTCGAAAAGAGTTTTTTTTTGGAAAGATTGGTATTGTGCAAAAATTATATTTGTGAAAAAAAAACCAAACAAAAATCCTTGGCATAGCAGCCAGAATATATGAAGAAGAAGAAAAAAATCAATATTCTGCCATAGAACACACGCTACCATTTTCATGGGTTTTTTTATGTTTTGATTTTTATTTCTATTAAAATTTCATTTTGCTTTATTTTTAGTTTAAACACACATACAGTTCAACTATTTAAAATTAACCTTGAACAGATGTCCTGGCAAGGATGTCTCACCCAATTTTAAATTTGAAGGTTTTTCTGTATTGGTGTATGAAAAATTAAATTTGCATAAAACTAATTGGAAACGAAAGAGTAAAACAAAATATTTGTCTACTTGTTGTTGTCATAAGTTGTACGTAACGAGGGTATACAAAATTACAAAAAATAAAAATCCTTCATTTAATTGTTAAAACTCACCATTTGCTTGAGAACTTTTTCTTTGCTATTTGAGAGCAAAAACAATTAAAGAAAGTAAAGTTAGTTAAAAAAGTATATTTGTGGTATTGTCACAATAAGTATATTATAATCCGCGTAACGATATATGATTGCGGTGGACATATTATAATTGTTTTTAATCATCCCTTAATCACAGTAAACAAATTTTTGTTGACAGTAACTACAAAAAATTATTAGTAAATTGTTTATATCACAAAAGAGACAACATGGCTGGTTTCAACTAATTATTGTATACAAAATTCTAAGCGGAAAAAAAATTTATAACTTTTCTCAAATATAATATTATTTGTTATCATAAGATAATAAGAACATGTGTAAGTCGGCTTCAGTTCATTCACACATAAATTTGTTTTTCTTGTTAACCGTCGGTTAAGCAATTAATACATGTTTTCATGTTTTTTTACAAAATAGAGTAGCTGCTGCTCCAGTATCAAACGTTAAGTTAAATCGAATTTATATTATTCATTTAAATTAAACATTGAACTTATTATGTTAAGCCTCTCCATATGTAAACAAGGTATGATTGAAAGTGATCACAATATGTATGTTTTTTTAATATTTTGGTTGCGCACTTGTCACAGGGATTTCGTGACGAGCTACTGATTCATTTTACAATAGCATTTATGTATTTAGTAGCATTTTCCTGGCAAGATAAATATTTAAATTAAATTAAAAATACTAAAATAATTAATAAAACTAAAGGTTTAAATGAAACAAAAAATATTTTAAAAAAGGTAAACAACTAAACGATTTATAATTTTTTATCATATTATAGTAAATTATGTTACAATATGTTTCTACCTCAAACATAATTTTTGTTATATTTAACAATGTTCTACAATATGCTGCCAACACCAACAACATAATATTTTTGGCAATATTATGATTTTTAATATTATGATTTGCTCTTAGATTATGGTTACCTTTACCATTTTTTTTCTTGTCGTGTAGGCGCTTAACCCAAGTGATCAAACAGCATTAGAACATATTATATGGTTCAACACTTAAATTATCCAATTTAAAATTGATTCTGAAAATTTAAGTGGCAAAACGGTTTGATCATAATCGAGAATAACAGACAATCGTCTGACTGGTTCAATAATCTGTTCAAGGCTTTTCAGTCATGCACTCAATGAATTCTTTCATCGATTTAAAATTTTTTGTTACACTCTTTTTTAATACTCATACCAGAAATTAAATCTACCTCAAGTAGGCAATTAAGGAAAAGGATCAAAATTACACCAACAACAACAAAAAATGATATAATACTCAGAAGCAAAGACATCTGAGTTAAATTTAAAATTGCTGCCACGTCTGCATTTTCTTCATAGTTTCTTGCGAGTGTCTTTTAGGAG
The DNA here is from genome assembly GCA_937654795.1 of Cistogaster globosa. Classification (NCBI taxonomy): domain Eukaryota; kingdom Metazoa; phylum Arthropoda; class Insecta; order Diptera; family Tachinidae; genus Cistogaster; species Cistogaster globosa. Next base: position 8,850,343 of record OW569407.1, read on the forward strand.
AATAATTTAATTCAAATGAGAAAGTCATCTTTGCAACTTATTTGGAGGAAAGCTCAAAAACTAGAACCTAAATGAGATGTATCAAGCTAAGAGAAGATTATATTTAAAAATATGAAGGTTTAATAAAATAATGTGTTTTTATGTTCTTTTCTACATTTGTTAGCTTCCCCTCGTAACACTAAAGTTTGAATTGAAAATTGTGAAGTGAGCAGAACAGAACAGAACAGAACAGTACAGAAAATCAATAAAAAATTTGCATAAGTTTTTTTTTTTCAAAAGCAAAACTGGAGGCCTTAATGACTAAAATTTGTTTGTTGTAAAGAGGCAAAATCTGGCGTTTTAGCAAAATTTTTTAGCCAGCGGTTCTTTGAAATATTCCAAATATAAACTGAAATGGCTTTAAGCAAGTGGGGTCTTTGACAAAGTGTAAGTAAAACTAAGACTTCTGGACTGCTAAATAGATTTATTTGAAACTTAAAAGGGCTCAAGGGGAGGAGTCAGGTTTTATAAACTGTATCTCGGTAGCATGAAAGTGTAAACATAAACGAGGTTACAATGGGCCAAATTTTACTACCTGGGGTTTAAAAAAATTTTTTTTTTGTTTTCCGATTTCAAAAATTTAAATTGTTGTGAGTTTTGCTTTTTTGTGTTTATTTATTTTTGTGCATTTCTTAAAGCTTATAATTCTTTGATTTTGTGTTATAATACGATTTTGGAAAAAATTGTAGACAAAAATTTTTAATTTCTATCAAGAACGAAAACACTACATTTAGAAAATTTTGTTATAATTTGATTATAAATATTATGTAATACATTTAACATATTTTGTTTAATAAAAACATATTATGGTCATGGATTTGGCTAAAATTATAGTAAAACTTTTTTGATTTGACTTAATTTCTTCGGATTTTTGTGCTTGGTTATAATGACTAAATTATTATTTAACGCAATCATAATTTGTTCACAACAATCATATATAATGTCAAATAACCAGCTCTTTTCTAGTCAAATTATTGATAATGTAAATTTCTCTTTTAGCTCCTTCTTAAGCTTTGGTCCAGTTCTTTAGTCAATAAAGTATTTATAAGCTTCTTTTAAGATTAAAGTCGTACATTTTAGATCTAAAATAGTTCTATTTTTTAAGAGTTAAGTTAGTTAAAGCAAACTTAAAATTTTACAATGCAAAAATGTGTAATTGTGTAATGATTTTCAAATGATATTTTATCTTCGAATTTAGTACATTTGCATTGAAAAATGTTTCTTTTCTTTTCCCATAGCTTATTTTTATAGATATTTTTATCTCTTACCTTTTATGTCTTATGCATATTTCCAAATATTGAACTTCATTTCACAGTTCAATATTTACGTTCAACAATCACTGAAAGAGAAACAAATAGCAGAAAAGTTTCAAAAAAATATTTCATATTTTCCCACACATATTTTTTGCTCCAAAAAGAAAAACATTTCAGGAATCATATTTTCTTTTTTTAAGTTTATTGATTTTATTTTGGTCTTGGCAATAAAAACTACTTCAGATTTGATAATAAAAGTCATCACAATAACAATTGAAAGAAATGTGAAAACATTATTCTTATTTTTTTTTCGTTCATCTTGGTCCTGTCTACTCAAAGAAAATAATTTTATTTCTTTTTCAATGAGTTTAAAGACAAATAAACAAACTTGAAACATTTTCACATTTGAAAGCAAAAAATTAATATAACAACTATTTTTGCAAATCTTTGTATGAAGAAGAGAAGCAGAAATTATTAAGCTGGTATTGATTTGTTATGTCTCTTCTTTCAATTTTAGCAGTTTGTATTTTCTTATAAAAAGTGGATTTCAGATTGCTAAGCAAGATCAACCTTTTTAACTTTCTTAGCCTTAAATGTAAATTTTTATGTTGCAACTACTGTTGTGAAGGCAGCAGATAAAAGACAAATTTCATATCGTACCGACTGATCACTTATCGATAGTAATGCGGAAATGTCGAGCAATGAGTGGCTTAGATACGAACGAAAAGAACGAAATATAGTAACTGCTTCTTTTTTAGATACATTCCAACTTTTCCTGTTTTTTTTTTTTTTGGAAAACATCCGCAAAATTTAAACAAAATTTAACCTAAGCCGATTTAAGAAATACATTCAAAACAACATCAAACAGTTTAATTATAAATTAAAAAAAATTTACAAAAACTACTTTTGCTAAATTTCTAACCTCAATTTAATTTTTACAAGTCCTAAAATAATATAATTTGTGTAACCAAAATATAATATTAATCAACATTTTATATAAAGTTTATATTTTTGTAATCAAAATACGACTAAAAACGAACAAATTATTATTATTTTTAGTAACGCCCTAGGCAAAATGCTTTTCTGTCAGTTCAGTTATTTGTTGGAAAGTTATCGGTTCATTTATAAACGTTATATGTGAAAATATTAAAAACAATTTTTTTTTGGGAATAAAAAAATAATAAAAAGTTAAATGAATGTAATAAATGTTAATAAAATATAAAAATAAATTTAAATTTTTTTTACCATATTGTGATAATATTCTACTATAATATGTTTGCTTAAAACATATTATGGTTAGACATTACCATTATATTATTAGTGTGGTATTGTTTTCTAACCTAATTATAACATTGTTAAATTGTTCGCGATAGTAATATTATTATTACGTATAACAATAAAATGATTAGACAACAATCATATAAAAAGATTCTGATTCAACCATGTTTTTATTTTTAAGATCTCCTCTGTACTATAAGCTTACTTTTTATATCTTCAGCTTTACACCCGTTGGCCAAAAATCTCTTTCCTTTCCAATGAGTGCGCCACCCTAATTTTAACAATTTCTCAAACACCAAAACCCAAACTTAAAACAAACTTTCAAGCTGGTTTTAAGTTTTAAATCAAAAATGGCAAAAAATGAAATCTGTCTCTTTAATTCATAAACAAAACTATGTCATGTTCCTTTAGAAAGATAAACAGACGTGTTGCCAGTATAAGAGCGCACTAAGAAACAAGCAATCTCCAGCACAACAAAAAAAAAACAAGAAAATTAAATGAAATGAAACAGGAAAAGCAGCATTCATTACTGCCATTCACATGCAAAAGCTGTGTAACATCAACATCCTAAATAGTGATGACAGGAAAAGAGAAAATATTTTACAAATAAAAAAGTTATGTGTTCAACAAAGAAAAATATCAAAACTAAAAAGAAACATGTGATCTGATCTAAAGTGATGAAGCTGTATCAGTTGACAAAAATAATGATGATTACAAATGATAATTTATCACCGTCAGTGTTATGAGTTTAAAATGTAACAAAATAGAAAAGTGGATACCAGTGAAAAAAAACAAGTTTTTAATTAATTTAAGTTAAAGAAAACATCTGTAAAACAAACATACAAACACTCTTACATACGAACGTATTTAAAGAAAAACAAAAATTACACATCTAGAGAAAGCATTGCCAATTAATTAAAGTTTTGTTAAGAGTTTCTCTTTAAGGAATCTTTTATCAAAACAAAGAAAAAATAAATTTGTTGCTGAAATGTTGAACTTAATTAACAATGTCGCAATTGACAGTTTCTCCCAAAAATCAACACAATCTAGAACACAACTGAAATTCTGTCGTTTATTTGTTTAAAAGGTTATTAAAATTTAACCCTCTAGATATATTACATTTTGTAAAGCCCCTAAATAAGTTAACAATTTCATTTATAGCTAACACTCACACACTATCACGACTCAATTTGAAAATTCCTAATAATGTTTTAAAGACAATAAGATTAATACAATCCAGATTAGCAACGAGCATTTACATCCTTAAACCCATTACCGTAGGTGAAAAGAAGGGATATATCGAAGTTTGTCATTCCGGTTCTAATTTCTACAATATCCATTTCCCATCCCATAAAATATATATGATCTGAATTCCTAAGCGTGGCGAAGTCGATTGAGCGATGTCTGCCTGTCAACCTGTCTATCTAGCCATCCTTGTTCGTGTTGAAATCAACTTGGCCAAGGCACCAGATTAGTTAGAGAAAATTAAAATACGCCAATCAATTAGACATAGTTTCGAAAATTTTGCCATTACAAATCAGCAAGAAAGGTCAATGTCTTTCAAGGCAGCGGGCAAAACACCGCGCCTGCCTTTACTTCTCCATTATTATTTGGAACAATTACGAGTAAGTAATTCAAATAAAAAAAAATAAATAAATAAATATATAAAGCGATAGAGAATAAAATATAGAAAAAAAACCTTAAGTGAAAAAAGTTGACGCTCGTCCATATTTTCCGAGTAAGGGGCCTCTAAATTTTTCGTAGGAAAGGCCGGTTTTGCACAATATATTTTAAGACATCAATATGAGTATTACTTAGAAGCTTTTGAAAAGATCTTTTAGAAAATAATAAAATTAAAAAAAAAGAAAAAACAATGCTAGATACATTTTTGTGTACAACTATATTTAGTACTTTTTTTGTTTCTTATTTTTTAATTCGCTGTCACCCCAGTATTTGTTTTGTTTTTTTTTTATTGAAATTACTTCACCAAGCCAGATTTACAAACATGGTGAGGGGTAGTATATACGATTCGTCATAGCCGAATATAGAACTCTTATTAGTTTAATTTTAAATAAGCTAATTTGAGAGAGTAATAAGAACTTTATGATCCGCCTCAGGATACTGTTAAAAAACAGTTTGGTTTCGGAGAATCCATGAGAAGAAGCTGCTAAGAAAAAGTTTAATTAAGTTTGGCATGTGTATCTACAACTTGTTTCTGAAGATTTGTCAGTTATATAATAAGAATTATTTTTAATCTGATAATTCTCAAATGGTTTATATAATTTGTTTTCGTAATACATTTTGTTGTTGTTGTTGTTAATGGATATTGTAACAAAAGCCGATTAAATACCTTAATTCAATTGAAAGAAACTGACCCATAACGTTCTACAACTACAAATTCTCTATGAAATTCCCGCCCACAGAAACTCGTCTAACAAAAAACGCCAAGAATGTAATTGTTGTTATTTAAGCATTCTCTTGATTGACTTATATCTGAACGATAATAAATAAAATTATAAAAAAATATGGAGAAGAAGTTGCCAGATTTTTTCATTGAAAAATTCTTTTAGGCGTTTTAACTCGCCTATAAATAGAAATCGCAGATGCGAACAGTATGCCAGTTTTAAACAAAATGTTGAACTAAGAAGTTACTTATGTACTAGAGTTAATTGTGTTTTGTTAACTACTTATGTTTTTAAATTTATACAGAGCTGAGTAAAAAAAGTTACAAAAAAAGTTTAATTCCTGGCGTGTCTTGTTTTACAATTAAAACGAATAATCAAAACATAGCGATATTTTCAATTGAAATAATCAAGAATATATGCATGTATGTGCTACTTTCAGTAACTTGCTTAGAACCAGTTTTTTTCGTACTTATTTGCATCATCACTTTTTTTAAGAAATGAAAAGATAGACAAAGCTATTAGCTTTATTTAATTAATGAGACCAAAAGCAAAGATAATAAAAGGTAAAACAAGTTCGACTGAATCTTTCCTAATGGCCATTCTAAACCTCAATTTGCTTTAGCTTGAAAATCATTGGGTGAAATATTTTTAATGATATTTCACTTTTATCTTGATCTCTTTTTGAACAGATAACCTAAAAATTTTGCAATAAAACAAGCAGCATCAAAACATGAGGGTTTTATTTAGAAAGTGTTTTTAGACCCACTTCATATTTATACAAATCTTTTTGATGTTTTACAACACTGACTACACCACCCGCATTAGTAAGAGTAAAAAAGCAAAAGAAATACAAAACCAAAAAAAAAATAAACAAAAAAAAAACAACAACTATATTTTTATCAATATTAGCAGCGTTAAATGTTCAAGCAACATCCTTGGCAACATTAATAATCTGAAATTTGTTGTACGAACAAAATGACTGCTGCTTCACAATTCAGTGTTGTTTGCTTGTGGTGCCACACAATCATTTTAACGTATGGTGTATGTGTATGTGTGTGTGTTCGTGTTTTGTTTATTACACGTGTGAGTCTCAGTGCTGTTCATTGTTTTTCTGCTTGTTGGTAATTTTGTTTGAGTTGTTACTTTGACGATAAGATTAGATAAGAAAAATTGAATTTCGTTGTAGTTAAAAGAAACCAAAAATATGTAACAGAAATAAACTTTAATATTAAAAATTAAATGAAAACGAATTCTATAAAAAACAAGAACAAAAAGAAATAATGTTCAAGTGGCGAGAAGAAATGGAACGTTTAAATTTAAGTAAAAAAGTGTTTTAATTTATTTCGATTTTTTTATTAACTAGATTTTTTAATTTCTTGAAAGATGATTAGTTGTGATAAGTCTTATCTTAAGAAAAAAAAAATTACTTTTGCATGTGAAGAAAATGAGCGAAAAATTAACCAATTTTCAAGTTTAGAATAGATTTTTCAGGAGCGCTACAGCTTGAAGGGTTAGCACGTTGATTACTTAACTGTTTTTCTTGTGGTAGCCAGAGTTCATATCCCAGCAGTTGTCAATTTAAGAACATTTACTTGTGTGATATTAAATAAATTATTTCATGCCAGCACACATATGCCACAGTGTGGTCTTTCACCACTTACAGCAATAAAATGTGCCTACTTAATATCACAGACGCTACAAGACTGTTGTACAACTACAAGCTTTCTATCCATCACTTTTCTTCATCAGCTGTCTTCTCTACTTCTCTTCTTTAGCTAATCATAGAGCAAAATCTGCCGTCGCTAAACTGGTGGCCCATAAAACTAAATCTAACCAATGTACCTTCGCTTTCAAGCTCTATTTTGAAGATATCCGAACGTTTACAGGAGAAGGCGTGGAAGCTCTTCCTTGGCAAAAAGTTGAACAATTTTTAAAAGTCATTAAAACTTCTGTGCCACTAAGCCTGATTGAGCATACCCTTTTATAGATACGATGGAATAAGAGAAAATTTTTCCCGATACATGAACTCGTTACGAGTAACCTTTTAGATGATCTCTAACTTGTAAGTTAGCTGTCATGGAATTGAAAAGCGCAGTTTATAATAAAAAAAAGTTTTTCGAACTTGACAACCAATTCTAACGTCAAAATGACTACAATATCCATTTCCGAACCTTTATACTGAAATCTTATGCATAGCGAAGTCGACTGGACGATTTCCATCTCTCCACCCGTGTTTGTGTTGAAATCAATTTTGCCAAGGCATTAGATGAGTTAAAGAAAATCTAAATACATCAGTCAATCAAATATAGTTTTTCTAAGAGTTGCTATTGAAAATCAGTAAGATCGGTGCATGTCCCTCGAGGCAGTGGGCTAAAAACCACGCATACTTTTAATTTTTCCATATCTTTTGGAACAATGAAGTAACTTCAATAAAAAAAATAAATAATGGAGCCACAGTGGATTAAAAAATATTAAAAAAATAAGGTCTAAAAATTTGTGCTCGCTTATAGTTTCCAATTATGGGCTTCTGAACTTTTCGTAGACAAGTACGATTGTGTGTAATATTTTTTAAGATATCAATATGGGCATCAGTTAAAAGCTTTTGAAGAGATATTACAGAAAATATAAAAATTAAGAGCCGATGATATTTTTAAGTAAGAAATTTTTTTAATTTTTAAATTCTCTGTGACTTCAATATTTGTTTTTTTATTAGAGTTACTTCGCTCAAATAGATTTACATATAAAGTGAAGTGTATATAAGATTTGGCTTAGCCGAATATAGCAGTCTTACTTGTTAATAAAAAATTTGATATTTTGTCTTTGAGATAAAATTTCGTTTTCTTCGAATTTGTTATTTTTTCGCCATTTATTAGTTTTTCATAATTGAAAGATGTGCTTCGAAAACATCAACGTTATTGGGCTAAGATGAAATCGAGGAGGTACTAGTTATTTCTTTAAAGGACTTAGTTGTGAAACAAATGTTTTATTTGCTCAGGTCCTTGCATTTCAAAAGGACTTTGTTAATTATTAAAATCTTTCAAATGATTCACTTAAAATAAATTACTTCTGACTGAGGCAGAAAAGTGTGTAAAAATAAATACAGTGAGCTACAAAAGTGATATTTAAAATATGTCACGTATTGAAAATTACTAGAAAAAAATTTTTTTTGTTTCTTTAAATAATTGAATTTTAGAAAAATTAGATTTAATTTTACGTATATAAAATTTATCATTTTTACGCATTGAGCAATAAAGAATTTTTTTTTTATATTTATCTTATCTAAACAAGACGTTTATATTTTACTACTTGAGTATTTTATTTAATGTTGAAGAAACTTACATAACCTTTTGTTTAAATATTTCTTGTTATAAATTTGTACATTTAACTAAAGTTTAAAAAAAATCATTTTATGATCGCTATGATTTTTTGATTTACAAATTTCAGACCTTTTCCTTTCATTAGTAAAAAAAGATAATTCAATACACAGCAGACTATTAGTTTATGAATGTATAAAATTAAAAAAGAAATAAAACTAAAAATCTTTAGCTTAAAATATAATTATTTATTTATATTTTTTTAGTTTAAAAATATGTTTTATAACTTGACTTGTTTTACTGGCAGTTAACGATAAACTGCTGCTTATCGAACACGTTTTAGAATTTTTTTTATTACTTAATTGCACAAGTGTTTAAAATTATATTGTTTATTAGAATATTAAAAGTTTAATTAAAAGATTATGTTTTTGTCTGAAAAAATATATTCTAAAAATTTATACTTTTACTTTTTATTTCCGGGTAAATTGATGTAAAAACTTTAGTAAAAATTGACGCTCGTGTTTTTATTAAAAATATTTTCTTGGCTTTAGGAACATGAAATTCTTTATAGAATAACTAAAGATACATAGGGCTTTTCATTTGGGTTGCTGCATCCCAGTTTTAGGATCTTAAGTCGTATGAACTAAAATCGATTTTTGTTAATAAAAATAGCTGTAGCTTTGGGTGATCCCGCGCTAGGACATTTTTAATATAAGAAGCAACCCTATAACGGTGCCTTTAATGGAAAAAATATAGGTTCAAAAATTATGGAGAAACGCCTGATCGATGGTACTTTTTTACAAAACATACGTAATAATATCGCAATTTTACAAAAAAACCGGTCTATTTGCAAAACATTTTCTCAAACCTTCTTTACGTTTAAATTGTAAAAAAAAAATAAAAAAAATTGCACATGTTCGAAAAGAATTATTTTGAGACCTTATTGTGCCATTTCTGCAGGTTATAGATGGAATAATTTAAAACTTTAGCTCACATGCTCTTCTGATGCTAGCATGTTTTTGCCCCACTGTGCTATCTATCAAAAGAATAAACCTTGAAAAGTTGATTATAAATTTGACAACAACAATTTGTGTTAAATATGCCATTTAAAACATCACAAAAATACTGCGCACTTCATAATCAGACACCAACAAAAAAAAGCACTTAAAGAAGAAGTGTTTTCTATATTTTGATAAATTTTTTTATTAATTTTTTGAGTCCTTAACAGTTAAACATTAGTGTTTTAAATAAATGTGTTACCTAAAAGTAGCCAAAGAAGTCGTTTTTGTTTTTTTAATATGAACAGGAGCCGTCAATATTTACTCAAGTTTTTAAATTAGTTTACTTACCTTGAGATAACAAGGAAAACATTTTAGATTTTTTTTTAAACAAATACATATTCCTTTAATTTCATTTATAACGTTCTAATAAACAAAATAATTTGAAACACTTGTGCAATTAAATGATACAACAGTTGATATTTTTTTGCGTTATTTGCCAACGGAGCAAATGAAGTTTAAAACAAATTTTTAAACACAAAAAAAAAAATAATAATAAATTTTTATATTAAAGACTAAAGAGTTTTAGTTTTAATTCCTATACATTCATAAACGAATAGTTTGTTGTGTGTTTAATTATTTACTTTTGTTAATGCAGGTAAAAATTCTTAAATTTGTGCATGAATATAATCGTGACGATCATTAAGATTTTTATTTTTTATTTTTTTTACTTTTAATTAAAAGTTGAAATTAATAACAAGAACTTTTTAAACAAGAGGTTGTGTAAATATTTTTAAATCAAAAAGAATATTTAAGTAGTCAAACAAATAAGTCTTATTAAGATAATAAATTTTTTTTTAAAAGGTCATTATTATTAAATACGAAAAAATATATATAAAATATTTTTTTAAAACTAAATTTAGTTTTCATTTATTTGAATAAATAAAATAATTTAGAAGGGCCTTAACTGTAAATTATTAATACAAAAAATATTTTTTTAATGTCACTTTTGTCGCAGGTTGTCTGTACTTTTTTGGCACTTGCTTAAAAATACCACACATTCCATGGCGACAAGTCAGAATTAGTGGCGTTAAAAATTATCTTGAAAAAACCGCGTCACACTTATTTAAATTATTTTTCATTACAGAGCTCTAGGCAATCGACAACTTTTGATTTATATTAAAGTCCCTCAAGGTATTTACGTTCCGAATCTAAGCCCAGCCATCATCATCCTCTTCGATTTTTATCTTATCCAAATAATGTTGGTATCAAAAGCACATCCTTCAATAACAAAAAGCTAATAGATGGCGAAAAATTACAAAACACTCAAAAATATTCGAAATTAAAACAGAAAAATAAAAAGTTTAATCACAAAATTTGAAAACTAAATAACAATTATTTTACAAAAATTTTAGCTAAAAAAAGGTAGCTAAATAATTTAATTTAAAAAATTTTTAAAAATGAATTCGTTCGCAATGGTTCATTTATAATTGCGATAAATTGTAAAGAAATAATTAATAATCAAAATTATTAACTTTCTTAAGGCCAACTAGAAAAATATAATTAAAACAGGTTAGATTGCTATATTCAGATATGCCGAATCGTATGTACCCTTCACCATGTATATAAATAACTCTAGTTAAGTGAAGTAACTCTCATAAAAAAAACAAATATTGAAGTGACAGAAAATAAAAAAAAAATAAAATGTCTCAAAAATGTCATCGACTCTTAATAGATTAATATGCTGCTTTTGTATTTCAGACGACCAATTCGTTTGAAAAATTTATATGAAAAACACTCAATTTTTTTAGTAATTTCCATATAAATTTTTCAAACGAATTGATTGCCTGAAATACAAAAACAGCACATAAGTATTTTTAAAAAAAATTTTAGTCTCTCCTGAAATATTTCTTCAAGAGCTTTTAAATGAAACGCATATTGATGCTTAATCGTACTTTTCCATAAAAAGTTCATTGACCCATAATTCGGAAAATATGGGCGAGCGAAAATTTTTTCACTTTATGTTTTTCTCTTATTTTTTAATTATTTATCGCCTCATATATTTGTTCTTGTTGATTGGAGTTACTTCATTGTTCCAAATGATATGGAAAAATTAGAGGCCTGTTGTTTTACCCGCTACCTTGCCGATTTTTAATAGCGAAATTTTCGGAACTATGTTTAATCGATTGGCGTATTAAAATTTTTTCAAGTTCATCTAGTGCCTGGAAAAAGTTGACTTTAACATTAAACAAACGGTCATCGCTCAATCGACTTCGCTTCTACTATATGGGGTCGTAAATGGATACTGTAGAAATTATAAACAGAAAGATAAATTTATATGGGGCATATTTAAATATATGGGGCTATAGAAAATTGAAAAATATTAAAAAACATCAAGTGAAAAGATGAACGCTTACCCATATTTTCCGAGTTATGGATCTCTAAAGTTTTCATAAAAAGTACGATTGTGTATCATATTTTTTAAGATTACAATATGGGTGTCATGTGAAAGCTTTCAAGGAGATCTTTTAGGAAAAACTAAAATTTTTAAAAAATGCTTAACGCATTAAAAGCCGATGATATTTTTATGTACTTTTTTTATAAACTTTTTTAATTCTCTGTCACCTCAATGTTTGTTTTTTTGATTGGAGTTATTTCACTAAACTAGATTTACATATATAGTGAAAAGGATATATATAAGATTTGATATAGCCGAATATATCACTCTTAGTTTGTTTACCACATGCACCGACAGACTATATCGACAGTGTCAAAAAAAACTGACAGAATTTTTTTCCAGCTTTAAACCTCCACTAATTCCATTTTCTGCATAAATACGTATATATTATTTATATATTATGTATGTTGGAACACCTTAAGTCGATCAACTTGAAGTAATTCACAGTACAAAAAAAAAAATAAAAATGAAATAAATCAATAATCCACAAGTTTCCCCCCAACAACAACACAGCTCGTGTCTTCTACTAAAAACATTTCAGTCAAGCAGTTTATAAAATTTTATAATTATTTTAAACAGCAAATGATAAAAAATCAATTTCTAACACTTTAATAAAGTCTCTTGTTGATATCACAAAGTTTAATTAATTTTAATAAAAACCTTCATTTACCCGTTTAAATAATCACAAGAAAAATCTATTTTATGTAAATGTTCTAGTTTTTTTTCTTTTTTTTTTTTTTTGCAAAAAGATAAAATTGTTGAAAAAAACCTTCATCTAGTTTGTTTATAGCCCGCTTACACATAAAAAAGTATTGATGGTTTTATTGAAAAAAAGAGTTGGTTACCTGTTTGTCAACCAGTTTTTTTTTTTTTTTTGTTACATTTTTTATTTTTACCTGTAACCACAACTGGCCTGAACACATAAGTGTGTCAGCCAACTCTCCAAAAAGTTTATAAACAACAACATGGTGCAAATTAATTTTATTACTTTATAAAATTGGATTATTTTATCAGTTTGTTGTTAATAAATTAACGTTTTTATCATGACAGTGGTGTTCACTCACTTAAATGGAGCGAGTTTATAATTTTAAAAGAATTTTGCCAACAAGAAACTAGAAACGAATAAAATAAAAATAAGCAACAGATTAATTTCCAACATGGACAACAGAGTTTATGCTAGAACACATTCTTTTAAAATTGTTTTAAGCAGATTTTTAAACTTAATTTAAAATGAAATTTTAAAAGGTACTAATCAAGAAGAAAGTTGTATTAAAAGCACATATTTTTAATAAAAGTTAAATCACAGGAAGTTTTAAACTTACGTCAGGTTAATTTAAGCATGTTAAATTCCCGGTTTATTAATTGAAATTCACCGACTTCTTTAAGGAAAGTTTCTTTTTTTTTAAAAGACCATTAAGTAAAAAGTTTCTCTATTAGAAAAGGTACCATTTAAAGTTATATTTTTAATATACCAGCAATTTAAGAGCCTTCACCTTTACTAAATGTTTTTTTAAAATGTACTTTTCTTTAACGGTTGTTTTATTAAATGTCAAGCTTTTAATAAATACAAAAGTTTAAAATAACTTTGACAGAAAAAAGTTGATTTTTCAATTGATTTTTTAATTCTGAAAAGTACTTTTTTAAAGCTATTACAAAAAAACAAGCTATTAGAAAGTTTTAACGGATATGTGTAAATCTAAGGGTTTCATGCTCAATAACACTTTTTTCTTGAGGCTCTTCTTAATTTTTTTAAAATATTTTAAAAATTTTAAACATATTTAAATTTTTTTTTTGTAAGGTACCTTGTAAAAAATATTTTGTTTTCAAACTAACTTATTTGAAAGTTAATTTTTTTTATTAAAGAATATTTTTAAAAATAATTTTTTAAAGTACTTTATATTAAAAGTACTTTTTTTATTAAAAAGTACTTTTTTATTTTTTTTAAACCAATTTTTTTAATTAATTTTTTTTAAATATTTTTTAAAAGTAATTTTTATTAAAAGTCCTTTTTTATTAAAAAGTACTTTTGTACTTTTTGTACTTTATGTAAAAATTGCACTTGGTGTAGGCCCCTTTTTAATTTTCGCATTTTTAAAAACCTTTTCGCAAACAAAATTTAAATTGTTGCTTTTAGAAAGTTCTCTCACCAAAAGGCGCTTCGTCCAATGCATTTTTATAACCTTCACCACAGGAAGAAAGAGGGTTTATCCAAGTTTGTCACTCCCATTGCAATTTCTACAATATTCATTTTCGACCCCATAAAATATTCATATACTCTGAGTTCTTAGGCACAGCAAAGTCCATTGAGCGACGTCCTTCTGTCTGTATGCATTCGTGTTGAAATCACCTTTGCCAAGGCACTATGTGAATTAGAGAAAATTTAAACACGCCAATTGATTAGACATAGTGTCAAAAGAGGTGCTATTGAAAATCAGAAAGATCGGTCCATGTCCTTCCAGGCAGCGAGCAAAACACCACGCTTGCTTCTAATTTTTCCATATTATTTAGAGAAAATCTAGTTAAGTGAAGTAACTTCAATTAAGAAAACAAATATATAGAGCGAAAGAGAATAAAAAATAAGAAAAAAACATCAAGTGAAAAATTAGCTCTCGCCTATATTTTCCGAGTTATGGGCCCCTAAACTTTTTGTAGGAAAGAACGATTGAGCACCATATTTTTTAGATATCAATATGGGTATCATTTAAAGGCCTTAGAAGAGATCTTTCAGGAAGAATTAAATTAAGAAAAGACTTAACCCATTAAGAGCCAATTAAATTTTTATATAAATTTTATTTTCTTATTTTTCAATTATCTGTCCATCCAATATTTGTTTTTTTTTTTTTGGTTTTTATTAGAGTTACTCCGCTAAACTAGATTTACCTACATGGTAATGGATGTTTAAATATAAAACTCGTACTTATTTTAAATTAAATTGGAATTTATATTTTACATTAGTTTTTTGTTAAAATAAATTAAAAAAAATAATTTTATTCTTATAATTTTTTGAACAATTTTTTGCATTAATTACTGGAAAAAATGTAAAAGAAATTGTACCGAAGCAGTATCCTCATTTAAAAAATTCGTTATTGTTCAAATTGATATTTAAATAAAACTGTCAGATTCATGCAGTCTTCTTCAATTGGAAATAATAAAAACTAAATATTTTTTTCACATTTTTTTATAAAACTGTGTGAGGTCTTGTAATGACACATGTACTCAGCAATCAGTTCGAAGAGTTTATTTTTTTAACAATTTTATTGATGATTTATGGTTAAATCATTTAAATTATTATTCCATTTTTTTTTGTGTGTTTTGATATTTTATACATTGTGTTCTGGTAGAGTTGGTGGTTTCACTATTTCTTTGTTTGCTAGAATTTTTTTAGCCACTTTGTTGTATAAAACTGGATGTCCGCTTTTTGTTTTATTAATCGCATTTATAACCCTCTTGGTAGTCATTTTATATATTTGATATTTGTTTAACTATATTTTTAAAAATTTCATGAATTAATGACTATGAAAGTAATAAGAACAAAGAATTCAATAATGCAACAGTTGCCAACTATTTGAAAAAAGAAAATTAAATATTTAAATAAATAATTGACTGAAACGGATATATTTTTATTACAAAAATAAAATGTGAGTGAATTGTTTTTAAATACACATTTGCCTTTAATGAGTGACTGTTAGCAGTAGTAATTGAAAACAATACATTCTGTCATTGGAAATGAAATAAAATATGTTTAATTAATTTTAATTTTTATTTTAGTTTTCATTTCAAAAATAACTAAACAAAAATGTAGAAAAATTAAATAAAAAATGGATCTTTCTGTATGGATTTGCATTTCATAATGAGCCTTCGGTCTAAATTATATTCATATAGACTTTAAATAGTTTTATCAACTCGTTGTCGCATCACATACAGCATAAACAATCACTTGTCGCACACTATCTCAATCCTGGCCACCTACATTTTCTGATATAACAACTCAAATGATTAAGAGAAATATAAATATAAATAAAAATAAATAAATAAAACACTATTCGATGTACCTGAAAAAAACAACAATCATTAAAAATTAAACTGTGAAGTATATTTAATTCAGAACTTTCATAGTTTTTTGGAGCACCCTTTAATAAATTCAGAGCCAAAATTATTTTATTTTTAATGTGCTATGCCGTAATCTGGGCAGCCTAATTTTTAATTAAAATTATTTTGTTAACGTATTTATATATCAAACTGCAACCTAAACTTATTAAAAGATTTTTGGAAAAAGTACCATGTTAAAAAGTACCTTTTGAAAAAAAAAATAAATTTTTGGAAAAAAAACTTCCTTTTGAGAAAACTGTGCTTCAGCTTCTTTTAATATCGTATCTTTTAATAAGTACCTTTTGAAATTTTTAAATTGAAAAAAGAGAAACTCCTAAAAGCAAGCTTTTTGAAAACGTACCTTTCAACAGTAATCCTTGAGAAAATATAGTTTAAAAAAAAATGTTCTTTTGAAAAAAAATGAAATTATAAAAAGTAGAAATCACCTGCCCAAATGTATCAGAAAACAAATTAATTGACTTCGAAAACATGAAAAAGTACTTTTTAATTCATTTGACTTAATTCGTTTGATCTTACTTTTCATCGAGAGATTTAAAAAAAAATTAAGAATTTGTAAGAGTTTTTACGCTTCTCTTTGTACCGCATACATATGTACGTTACATAGCCATTGAATCATAATTATACCACCCTTTACTTGTGTGACAATAATCGCCGTATGTATTACCTGATATTAAAAAATAAATGACAGTTGCATGAATATGTGCACGCATACAAGGAAATATGTGCGATTTAAATGCCTCAAGTGTGAGTGCAACGTTTTTTTTTTGCAACATTTG
The DNA here is from genome assembly GCA_937654795.1 of Cistogaster globosa. Taxonomy (NCBI): domain Eukaryota; kingdom Metazoa; phylum Arthropoda; class Insecta; order Diptera; family Tachinidae; genus Cistogaster; species Cistogaster globosa. Next base: position 8,866,974 of record OW569407.1, read on the forward strand.
TGATTAAAGCTAAACAGAAATTATTTCATTAAAAAAGGTGAATTTATAACTACAACAAATAAACAACGTTTACACTCTTTTAAAGAAACAAATTGAAATAAACCGCTTTTACAACAATAAAAAGCAAGTAAGAGTGCTATATTCGGCTAAGCCTAATCTTATATACCCTTCAGTTTAGTGAAGTAACTTCAATCAAAAAAACAAATATTAGATTGACAAATAAACAAAAATATTTTAAAATTAAAAACAAAAAACCTTAATGGCTCTTAATGGGTTGAGCATTTAAAAAAATTTTTGTATTTTCTGGAAGATCTCTTCAAAAGCTTTTAATGATACCCATATAGATATCTTAAAAATGTGACGCAAAATCGTACTTTTCTTTGAAAAGTTTAGAGGCCCATAACTCGGAAAATATGGCCGAGCGCAAATTTTTTCACTGGATGTTTTTTTTTTATTTTTCAATTCTCTATTACCTCATATATTTTTTTGGTTGATGTTGCTTCATTGTTCCAAATGATATCGAAAAATTAGAGGCAGGCGTGATAATTTGGCCGCTGCCTCGAAGGACATGGGCCAATCTTGCTGATTTTTAATAGCAAAATTTTCGAAACTATGTCCGATCGAATGGCGTATTTATATTTTTGCTAGCTCATTTAGTGCCCGGGCAAAGTTGATTTCATCACGTATACTGACGCACAGACGGACTGACGAACGTCGCTATGGTTAAGAACTCAAAATATATATACTTTATGGGGTCCGAAATGTTGTAGAAAATACAAACGGAATGACAAAATTAGTTATAACTTTTTTCCACTTTTTGTGGTGAAGGGTATAAAAATAGTAAAAGAATAAAGGTGAGCATATTGATGTAATTATACATGTTTGCTTTTTTTTATCATAAAACAATATACTTGCATAAGGTGTGATTCAATATGATAAGGTAACTTTATTTTTCAGTGTGTTTATTCAATAAAATTAAGAGAGTTAATTCAATGGAAACTTCATTCAAAATATTATGATGTTCGACTTAATATAAATTACTCTTACTGAGCCGAGACTTACTAAGTTAAGGGTATAACTTTTAAATGTCACTTTGCTTAAACTAAATGAACTTAAAAGCAATCTTATCATATAAACACAGAATGTTAAAAAGGAATGAAATTTTTAATAATTTTTTAATATTTATCGTATTGATTGATTTTATTTTTTTCCATTTTTATTATTATTATTTGGGCTTGAAATAATTTAATAAATTAAAAGAGCCATATTCTCAACCATATTTAAAAAAAATATATTTTTTTTTAACTTGTAAATAAATATGGATTTTTCATCCCCATAATGTTTGATTAATTTATAAGCAAAAATAATACAGGCAGAACTGCAGATGTGTGTTGTTGTGTATAAAGTATTAATAACGGTAAATTAGTTTTAAAATTTTTGTATAAAAAATAAATTTTTATTAAAAATGCCAAATAATTCAGCATAACAAATTAAGCCCAATTAGTGGTTATTTTTTTTAAAATAAATTTCCTCCATCATTGTTTACAATTTAATAAAATTCAAATTAAAAAAGAAATATTATGGTATTTATTATAATAATTATTCAAAAAACTATTTTAAAAAAAATTCTTGTGTAAATTTATATTACGAGTTGTATTTACTAATCAAATTTGGTACTTTAAAAAAGTCTTTCTTTTAAAGACTTAAAAACACTTTAACCGTAAATATTGTGCAGTGCATTTTGTAAATATATTTTAATCATTTTGTGAAATAAGGTTTATGTTTTGTAACTAATTCAACGTAAGAAAGACTTATTTTAATTGCTTCAAATAATAGTAAATATTCTTTCATAAGCTACACAGTTAACTTTATTGGCTTTTTTAATTTTATATTCTGGCATAGTTTGACAAAATGTTGGTACTTTTTAAACAGGTTTCTTTTTAAACGTACTCTAGACGCTCCCTTTCAAAAGTAGTTGCTTCATTTTTTTATAGAAACGTTTTCTTAAAACGTTCTATTAAAGAAAAAATGTTAAACGTACTTTTTATAACAAGCTTTTTAAATGGGTAACTTTTCAAAGCTACTTTTAAGAAGTAACTTTTCTCTTAGGGTTGTTGTTCTTTTAGAATTTTTTCATACCAAAATTGTCCAAAAGACAAAAGGACAAAAGGAATTTTTCATTCAGAACCAGTTTTTTTTTTCAAAGTTATTGCTTTGTGATGTATATTTTTATAATTAGCTGTTCTTAAAACAAATCACCAGTATCAGTTTTTCCAAACTTAATTTTTGGAAAAGGTACTATTATTAAAAGATACTTTTTTGCTGTACCTTATTTTATAAAAATGATATTTTATAGGAGCTTCAGGAAGGTTTTTCCTCAAAAAGAGCTATTTTTAAAATATAACTTATATAAGCGGAAATTTTGTCATAAGTACTTTTCCGAAAAGGTACTTTACACGTTTTTTATAAAGCGCCAGATTTGAAAATCTTTTTATCACGTACATTTTATGATAAAAAAAAAACAATCGTTTATAAAGGTATACTTTTTCCAGAGCGAATTGGTAGGCTGATTCAAAATATTTTTTTAAAGCGAATTTTCTTGAAAGTACTATTGAAGAAATTTTTTTTAAATAATACTATTTATACGCAACTGTTTCAATAGGTACTTTTTTAAAACTATTTTTTATAAGATAATTTTCTCTTCTTTTTTGAAAAGTGCTATATTGCAAGAGATTATTGCACTCATAAAATAAAATTTTTAATGGTACTTTTTTAGAAAGTACTTTTTTAAAAGGTTTTTTTGAAAACAAATTTTATTAATAATACATTCTCAACACCAGTTATTTTAAACGTACCTTCTATGAAAGGTACTTTCATAAAAAGTACCTATCATAAAAAGTACCAGTCATAAAATGTATAAAGATATTTTTTAAAAAAAGTAAAAAGTTATTTTTGAAAAAAAAAATTAAAAAGGGAAGTACTTGTAACTTTTTGAATTTTTTTTTATAAATATTTTTTAAAAAATTTTTAAACATACATGTTTCTAAAAAGTACCTTAAAAAATTTATATTTTCAAAGGTGCTTTTTTTTAAAGTTACTCTTACAAGAGGAATTTTTTTGGAGGCATTTAACAAAAGAAGTATGTTCTGAAACCTTTTTTTATATTTTTTTTAAGTACCTTCTCTATCAAAAACTGTGTGCATAATAACTTTTTTTAAAGAAGGGTTGAATTTCCCTTAAGAATTTAAAAGGTTTTTGTTAAGAACTTTTAAAAGATTTTTTTTTTCTTTAATGATATTTAACCAAATTAAAGATTTTTCATTTTTTCTGGCATTTAGTCCCTTTTCCACAAACTTCCCTACGAAATCTCAAATTTCAGTTTAAATACTTCTCTTTTTCAGTGAATAAATTCAGGCCTCAAAACCACTAAAGCATACAATTTATGTTTCTAATTACTATATTTAGCTGCAAAACGTTTATCAAAAATTTCAATATAAAAAATAAAAATAAAATTTTCGTTTAAGATTATTTTATAAATCAATTATTATTTGCAGACAGTTTGTCTGCACTAAATGATTTATAGATTATTGAAAACTAACAGGTGATTATTATGTTTTTGTTTGCCCTTCGCGCTGTGTGTCTCATCTCTTTAAGACACTTTGTGTACACAACCCTTGTACACACCAACAAAGTTGTCTAGTTTCAACTTTTTCTCATACTCATGCTACACATCCTCCTTTTATTGATTTTATTTATTAAAATATTTTATAATAAACAACAAAATATAAAAAAAAAAAATATTTTTCTAAATCTTTGCTTCACATCCTTGAACATTTTTATTGATACTGAAATTTATGTTGATTTAAACTGGGCGAAAGAGCGCCACAATATTTTATAAATTTTGACAGTTGAATTAAATTGTAATTGAGAAAAGGCGTTTAGTTTTGAAGAGGGTTTAAAAAAGGATGAGCGTTAAAGTTAGAGGAATAATGTGTTTAATGAAAGATGTAAAGGAATGAATTCTTTATATTAAAATTAAATATTAAACATTAAAAAAATTTCATCAACAATTTTGTGCCTTAAGTTTAATAATTTATCGACTTGCAACTACTATAAGGTTTTCAAAGTTTAAAGAAAACTATAATTGATTTAAGAATTGTTCGAAAACAACATGTTTTTTTGTGAGAACTAGAAAACATAAGTTAGTAACAGCATTTACACCGATCAAATACTCTAATTTCCACAGCTGTGACTAATAATATGAAAGAAAAAACGAAGTACATTTTTATTTAAAACATTTATTGGCGATCAATCTTTTGAGTTCCACAATATTCCTCGTACACCTGATATTGTGACTGCAAACAAAATTTAAATCAGCAAATACAACTTAAATATTTTCGTTATTGTGATTATATATTTTTTTATCACAATTGAAGTTATCATCACAATCGTAACAATATTTACACTCAAATAGATGTAAAGGTCTCAATTAAATTCATATTCCAACGATTATTATTAAAATCACAATTACTTTTTTAATCACAATCATAGTGGATATCATTATAACCAAAATTAAGAAAACATATTTGGAAAAACAATGCGAATTTCAATCAGGTTATTGAGAAAATAATAAACATTTGCTGTGACAACGATCGACATCTTTAGTAAACACAATCACAACTAAAGTCAGAAACGTTAATCACAGACAGCCTTAGCAACCAGTGTAAGAGTCATAAGCCACAATTATTTCAAAAATTAAATTTGTTATCACAATTTTCATCAAATAACAATCATAATAAAAGAATCATTATGATGATCGCCATATCGACAATCACAAGTCTTATGAGGCTCATATCACAATAATAAAGGGGTTGCTACATGTTTTGCTTTTTGCTTTAAAAGTGGTTTTGATATTCGTCTAACAAACAGGAGTTACTTTTTTTTTGAAAATCATGCACAAGTTTTCTGTTTGATAATAAGTTTTGACGTGTAGCAGCCATACATCTAACTGCTCATAATTAAAATAATCACCGAAATTTTATAAATACTCAAATATCACACACAATGATTAATAGTAATAATAAAATATATCATTTAAAACATTTAAATTTCAAGTAAAAATATGTTCTAACAAACACCTAATTAAAAATGTTATAACATTTTGGTTGTAGTGTAAAGTTTGATCAACCAGATTCATACTCTTGTTTTTCTACACAAACTTTTATTTTCGAGTGTAAAGGGACTATTTGGGATATAAAATTAATCAAATGAATTCTTCATTTCTATACACCATCCAATTTAATTTTACTATAATCAATTTTTTTAACATAATTCTATTATTCAAAATATATAAAGCAAAATTCAACGACTTTTTAACCACAAATAAAAAAAACATAAAAAAGGAAAAGCTTCCTAAAGAAATATCAAATAAAATTTTTCTTGTTTTTTACAAATTTCGTTAATCATAAAAATTGAATTATTTCTTAGGAAAAGAAAAATAAAAAGGAGAAAAACAGAAAACCGCAACATGATGTGGGTGCAGAATAAAGTGCAAGTTATTAAGGTTTTATTACATTTATTTTCTTTTTAAATTAATAATATTGAAAAGCTGAAATATACTAAGTTTGTCATAGCGTACGCTGCAGCACTTGAACATTTAAAGGTGAAGTGATGATCTGGTATAAAAATCTCAAAGATCATAGGAAAATGTAAAGGAAAGATAAGAAATACCTCTAATACTCCATATAGGTTTTACAAAAAAAAGGGTTTTCCCCAGTTCTAACAATTTCCTACTTCGCATTCGCAAGCGAGTCACACTGGGGTATTTAAAAAGAAAATTTGCAAATAAAACTGTAGTTTAAAAATGTTATTTTAACAAATTAAACATTGAATATATTAATATTTTAAAAATGTGTGAAGTTAATAATTAAAAATTATGGACAATTTTGTTTTTGCAATAAAATTTAATTTTTTTTATTTGAGTTTCTAGTTTAAATTTGGTAATTTTAAGTTTTTAATATTTAGTTTTTATTAATTTTATAAAAAATTGCAAAAAAAAAGAAAGACAAAATAAAAAAAAATTAATTCGCAAAAATCCCAGAATTCCCAAAATTTTTTTTAAATTTCCAAAAATGAATTTTAACAATTTTTCTGTTGCGCATCTACAGCATAAATTAGAAAATCCAAATTTAATTAGCTCCTGAACTTGTAAATAAAATGATATAAAAAAATTTTGATTTATTAAAATCTGAGATTCCCAGAAAAGTTTAAAAAAATCCCAAAAGTGAAATTTAAAATTTTTTCTGTTGTGCATCTACAGTATGGGTGAGAAAATCCAAACTCGATTAGCTCCAGAACTTACAGATAAAATGATATTAGAAAAAATTAAATTTATTGAAATCTGAGAATTCCCAAAAAAGTTTAAAAAAATTCCAGAAATGAAATTAAAAATTTTTTCTGTTGCGCATCTACAGTATAGATAAGGAAATCCAAATTTGATTAGCTCCTAAACTTTCACATAAACTGATTAAAAAAGAAGTTTAATATATTAAAATCCGAGAATCCCCAGAAAAGTTTAATAAAAATTCTAGCCTTGAAACTTAAAATTTCTTTCTTTTGCGTATCCACAGTATGGGTGAGAAAATCTATATTCGATTACCTCTCAAATTTTTACATAAACTGTTTGAAAAGTTGAAGTTTAATATATTACAATCCGAGAATTCCCAGAAAAAATTGAAAAAGTTCCAAACTTTAAAATTTTAAAATATTTTCTGTTGCATATCTACACTACGGTTAGAAAATCATGTTTTAAATAATGTTTTGTAAACAGCTCAGAAATACTGAAATAAAAAAATATATGTCAACTCGTTTTAATATTTTCCCATGTCATAAAGGCCTTACTTGACTTCAATAAGACGTTGTCTTTCTAGTCTTCAGTATTAAAAATTTATCTTGATGATATCTGGCTGCTCCCAAAAAATTACCCTTTTATATTTTTTTCGCCACATCGCTTATTTACAAGGATCCTGAGACTAAAAAATTTATTAGAATTTTATTTTGATATATCAAAGGCCGTGAGAATTTTTCCAACAAGAAAAATTGATGCCTTTAAGAAGAAGTTTAACTGAACTGACAAAAAATTTGTTGCTAGCATTTTTGCCCAAATTTTGATAGTTTTCACCTTGAACAAGTTATTTCCGTACATTAAAACAATGTTTAACAGCTGAGTTATTGATTTTAAGTTTTAACATTTCATGCCAAAAGAAATGAACTTAAGGTATTTCATATTCGATGCACAATTTTTAGTATTTGTGTTATTAAACCAGCTTTTTGTATTTTATTTATTGCTGATTTTTGGTTTATTTTTATTATTATTTTCGTTTTCAAAACTTATTGCTGGTTTTTAAAAGATGAGTGAAGCTTTGGCTCATATGAACGGAAAGTGAGCAGAAAATAAATTTCTTAAATAAAATTGACTTTTATGTGTTTGTAGTAGTGAATATACATATTTGTATATGTGTGTAAAATTTGTTTATTTGATAGGCAGAGCAAAAGATTCACTTTACTAAGAGAAAAATAAATTTTTGTCTAATTTAATACTCGTAACTTGTCTTAACAGTATTTGTATTTAATAGAAGAATTGCTAATAATGATTTATTTTAAAACATTACATACTCATTGTTCCCTTTCACTTTTTTTTTTTTTTTTTTTTTTTTGAAAGACCAAAAGTTGACATTCAAGGAAATATGACAGAAAACTCATCATTTAGTGAATGTGTGTTTGTGTGAAATGAAAAGGTTACCAGAAAATGCTATTAAATTCTTCTTTTTTCATTCAACTTAATTTGGCATTTACAAGTAAAAAAACGTCAGAAATATTTGCCTTCATTTGTTTTGTAAATTAGACAGCACTCCTATGAAAAGCAAAAATAAATTTTTGAGGAATAAAAATTAAATTAAATTTTTTTATTTATAATCTGGCCCTGCCTTAAGATTTACAAAATAAAAGATGAAATATGAAACAAGTGACTTATATAACGCAAGCATTCACCTAAAGTAATTCATTCATGAGTCACATAAGGCTATCGAATAACTTTTTTGCATATAAAATTTGCCGCTGCCTTAATATATGAAACAGAATTATTCATCCGGCAAAAGTCATTCATGAATCTCATAAGGCTATCGAATAGGTTTTTCAGTTTATGCTCGTTGGTCTTCTATCCCCATGTTGTAAACTTTTTCATGATTGATAATTTCAGAACATGATGTTTTCTTTCGATTTAAAAGAAAATTTGTGAATCATTTCATTGTATTTTTTCCATCTTTTCGAGATTTCTTGTGCTCTAAGTAAATTTTTTTACATTTTTTTTTCGGTAAAAACTCGACCATCCGAAAGTGTTTTTTTTTTTTTTTTTTTTTTTTTTTGTTAATTTGAGGTAAAATATTTGATTTTAATTTATATTACTAAATCTTTAACATATTTTGATTTTTGCAATTTTAAATTTATTTTTTAAAAAAGCACTTATTTCTACAAACAATAACTTCCAAGTCATTTGCCGTTTTCTTCTAGTTTTATTGATTTTTTAATAGCGAAAATTTTGCGTTTTTTTTTTTTTTTTTGTAATGAAAGCGACTTTTGTTAATTCTATATCAATTTGGTTTTATCCTTTTCTCGAGTTTATATTTATTTTAAAATGTCCTTTAATATTCTGCAATATGGTTTTGTCAGTTGTAATCCTTATTAAAATTTTTAAAAATTTTACAGAGTTTAAAGATTTTTTTCATTTTTAAAGATTTGTTTTATTGGGAAACGTAATATATTAAATGTCAATAATTGTGGAATAATGATTTTGCTTTATTTTTATCTAAAGGCTGCTACAGCTATCAATTGTTGCTGTTGTTAGTGTAAAAGAACGCACAATTATTTTGCTTGCGCTATGATTTTCTACTGATTTGTTTTCTCTGTCCCTTTTTTGTTGTGATTCAAATGATTCATCAAATAATATAATTGCTGGTGCAAAACTGAAAAAAAAAAATTTTAAATGTTTTGATTTAATCCTTAACATTTTGATTGAAGATTTAAATACATTAACATTTTGATTGAAGATTTAAACATCATAAGAAAAGTTTAAAAGTTGTAGAATCAGTTCTCTTTAATGCAGTTCAATTATTATAATTTGTGAATTTTACCTTTGACGGTTTATCTTTTCAATTATTTCCATTTAGGGTGATATTCGTCAAAAATAAAATTCCATAATCATTTGCTTTAATTCTAACTTAGATTTAAGCGGCAGAGTCACAAAAGTTAAGAACTAGAAGAAAGAACCTATAAAAACTGCAGTTTTAAGAGCCATACATTTTATAGTCGCACAATATAGACCAACGGTTCTCAAATGGGGGTCCGTAGCAACCATCCAAGAGGTCCGCATGAAGAACCGAAAAAACAGTATTTTCAAAAATAATAAAATTTTTATTTTTAACTTGGGCTTCAGAGTGGTCCGCGAAAAAAAATTAGTTTACTATGGGTCCGTGAGTAGAAATTTGATGAGAACCCCTGATATAGACGTTTTAATACGCCTAAAATAGAAATCGAAGTAACGAGCGGTGTGGCAGCAACTAAGTAGAGGTTGGATGGAACTGATTACAGTTTGATTAACTTTTTAATCAATTTAAATATATTTTTAATTTAAAAGGTAGTAAATAATTTTTTTTTAATTGCAATATGAAACCAAATGAAACCCTTATAAGGAGCAACACTTTATCTAGTGATAAAAATCCTAATTTAGTAAAAAGTTTAGAAAAAAATTAACTGAAAAAATTACTAGAAATATTAATTTAAGCCAAAACCATTTTTGTTACTCTTTAAGTGCCTTTCCTATTCCACTTTACAAATTTTCTAAAGAAATCTTACCTCCTGTGAAGTTTTAGAATTTTCAATGCAAAAAACAACAAATTTTTGCATTTCAACCTGATTATTCAACAAAAGAAATTTAATTGCTTCAGAAATAAAAACAAAGCATTTTTGCTCCCAAAATAGAAATTTAAATCAAGTGCACTCAAACATGCATACAAATATATATTTTAAGCGACAAATAGAGATTCCCACTAAACATATTAAATGTTCAATAACTTAAAATTCAAAATTTGAATACAAAATTTTATAAGAAATTATGGTACGATAAACCATCTCAAGGAAATAAAGTCACACATTTTCATTCATATAAAAAATGATTTGAAGCCATTATAAAAGACATATTAAAAATCCAGTCATTTATAGAAAATAATAACACGACAAAAATATGATCACAAATAAAAGGACTGGTTGACTAGAAGACAGAAACTATGAAATTTACACATTTACAATAATGCACGATTGTACAAGTGGGGACAGTAAACAGCATGATGCCAATAGTGATGATAACGATTTAAATGATGATGACGATGTTGTTTAGCTGCTAATGCTAGATGGCACCATGGGTTAAGAGAAGTATAAGAATACTCAATATTTTTTTTTTTTGGGTCTTTAATTATTTTTTTTATTTTTTTTTACATAGTAATTTTCCTAAAAAACAGAATTGTTTCTTTTATCTATTTTTTCTTACAAGTTATGTTCGTTTATAAGAAAGTTTTTTTTTATAAAAAACTTTTTTCCTTTAAACAACTTTTTTGACCCACTGTGTCGTCACGCTTTGCTTTAATTATGTTGATTTTTGTCTCAATGCTGCTAGACATTTTCTTAAGGCTCTTGATATTTCCTTTAATTTCTTGTATTGTTAAATTTTCTTTCACTTTTTTAGGGGGCGAAGAATTCTTTATATTTGTACACATCATTATCATCGAATTATTGGCAGCAGTACTAACAAAAAGAAAGATTATGGTCTTCACAATTATGACATTATGACTATTGAATCATTTTTAATATGTAGTGCAGCCAGTACAAATCATTTCAAATATACACACATACACACACATACAAATATACAGTAAGTCCCAAAAAAGGAAAAGAGAAAATTTGTTGATTTTCTTCTGAAAAAGAAAAAAAAAAAGAGAATTAATCTTTAGCCAGCCAGGCAGCCACCGAGTCAGCAGGCGGCTGGTCGGGAGAAAAGGCTTTTATACTGAGAAGAATAACATGACTACTGCGAAGAGTCAACAGCCTCCATTTGTTATAATTTTTGTCTTTTTATTGTTGTTGTTGCTATTTTGTTCATTGCTTTATGTTCCAAAGCATCAACAGCAACAATAGGACCTCTAAGAATTATGGTTAGAATTACAAGCTGCAGATGGGAATAAAAAAGGAAAACAAACAAAATGTAAAAAAAATCATAAAGTTTGAGAGAGTATGGAATCAGGAAAAAGAACCTGTTTTGATAATAATTTACGATCTTAGCGTAACATGAATTCAATGAACTCCAACGGCTGTCTTGGGTTAGGATTTCTTATTATGTTTGTATTTATTTATATTGTGGTTGTATTTCTTTTTGGCATCAAATGTATAGAAATCAAACTACGAGGTTTGAGTGTTAAATCCTAAAGGAAAAGAAAAGTAAGGAAGCCTGAAGGAAGACAGATTGAATGCAAATTTCACTACTTTACTTGAAAGGCACTTAGCACTTTTATTTTTAAATAGCTACCAAAGAAATAATCGTTACTTTAAGCAGCATTAGCTTTTTTAACATAAATCGAACTGATTCACTTAACGCTTTTCCCGTAAGATTTCCAGTTAAACCAATTCAACTAAGTCTTCTTAAAAATTAAATCATCAGTGTTGGTATGCAACGATCCTTTTCTTTAGCTTATTTTTTAAACTTTTTCCTGCTCGCTGTTTGTCTGGGCTAATTTTCTTTTTCTTTTGATTTTTGTTTTAGTAACTCACTTCTTTGCCAAATTTGTTAACTCGCTTAAACGAGAGTTACATAAATCTATTCGTTATTTATAAGACTTAACTATTTCTTCTTTTAGTTTCCTCTTGCTTACTTGAGAGCCGCCTTGATCGCTTGTTTATCTTGAAAACCCTGTATATTTGCCACAATTATTTCTAATGTTAAAGGCAGCAGCATTCACCAATGCTTAAAGGAGCTTGGTCTGATCAATGCCATCCTACTAGTTTGCATTAATTTCCAAAATCGGAATTTTTCCTAAAAAAGCGGCGATTTAAAATATTGCTTTAGGATTAAGGATTATGGTGTGTAGTACCATCAAAGCCGAATTGAAGAAATTATCCCCAAAATTGAAACTTGTTTCCCAAATAGTAATTTTAAAATCCTTGCTTTAGAATTGGGGATTCTGAGGAGTAGCACCATGGAAATTGGATTCTGGAATTATTTTCTACAATCGAAATTTTTCCCTAAAAAGAGATGATTTAAAATCTGTTTCGGATTGGGGATTTTGGGAATAATACCATGGGAACTTGATTAAAAAGATAATTCTCGAAATGATTTTTATCTAGGCCTAAAAAGTGGCGATTTAAAATCTTTTGTTACGATTGGGTACTTTAAGAAGTAGTACCACGGGAACTGGATTAAGGGATCAATACCCGAAATTAGAATTTTTTTCCTGAAAATTGGCAAAAAAAAACAGTTTTAGGATTGGGTTTTTTTAGAAGTTTTTGAATTTGTTTTTTTTTTTTTTTTTTGGGAATTTGATCTTATTTACAAGTCTTTCAGCTTGGCAACATAAAACGTGGATTATGATAAAAGTGGGGAAATCTTGCAAACTGATTCGAAGCAACAACATTTGTTTTGTACTTGACTTTAGATTCAGTAAATTTTATTAGTGATTTTAAGGAAGACTTTTATTAAATCTGTAGTTTTGCTTTTGCTGTTAAAAATAAAAAGGTTTATGTTTTTTTTTTTTTTTTTGCAAAAGATAATAAAACATTTTGGGAGATAAAAATTTTTCATTTTAAGAATTCTAAAAAAATGTGAGAAATTTCCCAAGGAGCTAAATGAACGGTAGTGAAAGAGCCATAATAGCGTGATTTCATCTCCAATATTCAATATCGGTGAATTTCTGTCATTTAAGCGGAAATTTAGTTAATGGAAATTATATACATTATCATGTATTAATTTTAATTAAAATAGTGTTATTTTTAGAAGACTTTTTTGGGGATAAAAAACTGGAAAATAATCTGGGAACCCTGTAATGTAAAGTTTTTAATTTTCATTTCAAATAAACAGCATAATATTCAATTTATTTATTTTTATTAAAAGTTCTTATTCATTATTCTTATTTCAGTTGAAATATTTATTTATTTTAATACAAAAACTTTTCATACAACTCTCGTATGTTTGCATAGTAAAATTTTTCCTTACTCCAACTCTTTGAGTAACATTTCATTGTCATTGCACAACTAAAACTAACTTCTTTTGTTGTTGTTGTTTTTTTTTTTTTTTTTGTTTAATCTATATTTTTTTTATAACAACACAATGCAATTGGCTGCCAAGCTTTTCTATTTGGCTTCCTTTATTCCAGTCGTCTGTTATATCTCTTGTTCCTAAGTTGATTACATTTTCTAATGTTATTGGAGCTCTGAGGATATTCAATAGACAACAATTCCCAACAGGCTAAGTCAAGCATAACACGCTTGAATTAAGGGGAATTAGCAAGCGGAGAAAAAATAAGTAAAACTTACAGCAACCAAAATAAAAAACAATAACACAAAATAAGAATTGAAAACTTTTTAAACATTTTTTTACTTCGAGTAAACAATTCTAAGATGGAATGCAACCAACTGACAATAATTTAAGAATTATTGTGACAGTAAATGGTTATAGATCTTAGATATTTTAACAGCCGACCCAACTGATATGGCGCAAAAAATGTTTAGAGATATTTTTTTACCTTTAAGTGTTAAAAACATATTGTAGCAATTCCAACAGAAAATTACATACAGAATTATATGAAGAATGATGTTGCAGCTATAAATCTGGTTCTGGTAAGTGCATCATGAAGCTTAAGGGAATTATTTGAAGTTTTGTTCGTATTTTGCATGGCAGCAACATAAAAGAAGGCGAATGAGAAAAATTATATGACTCCAAAAAAAAAAAAAAAAAAAAAGAATAAAAAAAAAATCAAATGAATTTCTTTCATATTCGTTACGCTTCTTGAAATTTAATACCCTTGACTTTGAAAGCTTACTTTCTTTACAGATTTTTTGACTTTTAATGACTTATGGGAGTTTAAAATAATAAATAAGAGATGATCCTAATTTTGCTATCAAATTTGCTTTTCCCATAAATTATAAATAAAAAAGAGGGGATTTTGGGGATTATAAATTTTATTTTAGGAATTCAAGAAATTTGGCAGTTTAGTTTAAATAACTTTAGCAGCTTTTAAAATGTGTTTGGAAATTATTAAAATGCACTAATTAGGCCTAAAATACACACAGAGAAACAGTAGCGTCTTTTAAGCATTTATTGTGCCAACAAGAAAGCTTTTAACTGCACATTTAATTCTTGACGAGAACAATTTAAAATCGTAAATTTAGGTTGGCTACAAATTTTATTTGTTTGTTCTTCTTTGCTCGACATCATGTCGTTATTTCATGGTTGAGGTGCCCAAAAGCCTTAATATTTGGCATAAATAAAAATTTTTTTATTTTAGGTAAATTTTTCGTCCATAAATTTTCTTTTATTTATAAACATATTTTACATATTTTAATTAAATTTCGATTGGGGAAAAAAGTTTAATGTGATGCCTTGGCATTTTGCAAGATCACTAACGAAAAGATTCGTTTGTAACAAAATAGTTACAAAAATGAAGGCAACAACCAGTAAAACCAAACGAATGCGGAAAAACAATATATGTAGAAATATTTATTTTTAGCCATTAAAAATAAAGTCTAAAATAAAAATAAACATATTTCTAGAAATTTTATTAGAGAAAGTTTATATTTTAGTTAAAGGAATTCTAGTGGTTGCGTGATAATTTTCTCACTTTTTAATTTTGTTTTAAAATTGATTTTTGACGAGGTTTCATTTAAATGATTAATGGTGTACATACACTGCTGGTCATAATAAGAACTACAGATAGTAGGGAGTTAAGACATTTACATCTCCTTGAGTGTTGTGATGATTGTGACATAAAGACAAAGCGTGTGAAAGAAATATAGGGAGCTTAAGACGATAATTAGTCACCTATAGTACTTAAATCATAATTCGTATAAAGTTTCAGATAAGTACCATGAAACAAAGTCTACAATAATCGGGGCCCACTGACCATATTCGAGTTGCTAACAAAATACCAAATTTTATTTATGAAGGAAATTAAACTTTTTATAACTTTTTGTTTTAAATATTTCTACAGTTAGTAAGTTTCGAAGTTAATTTAAATTAAATAAAACTTCAAATAAAAAGTCTTAAAAAAAGACGTTTTCGTATGTCTAGAAAATTTAAGATTTATTTCGAAAATTTTTTAAAATTAAACTACATGGCTTATGGTCCCTATATGGCTTAATTTTAAGATAATGGAGTTTTTATTATCCTCGAACGTTCGCACTGTAATAGAAAAATCATTTGTTTTGTAATTATTTTATATTTTTGAATGGAAATTTAGAAATAATTAAATTTAAAATATATTCGAAATTATACTAAGTTTTCACTTAAGAATAAAAAATCATTATAAGAAAGTATAGCTTTTAAGAAAAAGTTTAACAACAAGAAGTTTTGTAAATTTCGAAAATTCGAAATTAATTTCGAAAATGAAAAAATTTTTTTCTATTTGTTAAATATCTGGACAAGATTTTAAAGCTTTAAACTTACATTTTCTTAGTTCCTAAAAAAATTAAACTTAATTTCGAATTTTCGAAATATAGCATCCAACTTATTTTCTATCCATTTGACCCTAAAAATCTAAAAATTAATAAAGTATATTTGAATAAACCATGAATCTAAACTGAAAAATGTTCAAATTTGTTTAAAAAACTTGTATTTTCATTTTAAAAAAGAGTGAAACTATTTTTAATATTTCCGTAAGATTTTTTTGGCCGAGATATAACGGCATAATTGCAATTCCTTTAATTATTTTAAGACTAGAAACAATTTTAATACAAAAATAAATGCGATTTTCGAATTTTTTTCGGTATTCGAACTATAAAATTAAAAATATATTCGATAATTTTTGATTTCTAAAAAAAATATGAGTAGCGTTTTAAAAATTCAAATAAAAAGTAGATGTTTTTAAAAGTTGTAATAATTCGAACTTAACTTCGAAAATTAAAAAAAATATGTGAAATATAAAAATAAACTTCCGCAACTTAAAAGTAATGCAAAAATTAAAAAAAAATGGGTTGTCGCTCTAACACACCTCGTATAAGTTTTTATTTTATTTTATTTTATTTTTAATTTTTTTCATTTATTCTTTAAATTTTATTTAATATTCTTATTTAAAGATAAACATAATTAAATTAAGTTTTTTTTTTAGATGTTTTCGCTTTATACATAAACGTTGTTTTCTCGTTTTAATTTATGTCCATTTTCATTTTTCTTTTATTCATTTGAAAGTGTATGTGTCTCTTTATTTGTGGTTGTTGGTGGTCAAGTGTCTGAGCTTCAGCAGCATAACAGTTTTGTAAAAGCAGTCACAAGAAAACGGATGATAACATGGGCTATATTTTTTCTGTTGTTTGTTTTTACTTCAGTATGTAAATTGAACTTTATTATTATTCTGGGAAAACTGCTGGAGTTATCATTTTTTTAACTATTCGAATGTTTGGTAATCCAATACGAGTATATGCTTTTTCTTTTTTATTTTATTTTCTTTATTTTTATTTTAATTTTTATTTATCTTTGAGAAGAACAAAATTTCAAGTCAGCGAACCTTGACTCTGCTGACAGTTTAATTGACGGGGAAGTTGCTTTTTAAAGTAAAATTAAAGCGATGGCATGAATTTCATTTTCTTAGATTTTCTTTTTTTACATTATTAAACGAACAGAAAAGCAGTTTTTGTTACAGGTCAGTGTTATGATTTAAACTATTTTGGTTAGATTGAAGTGGTTTCTTTTTAAATATTTAAAAAGCTAAAAAGAAAACCAGAGATTTTTAATAATTGGTTTTACTTAAGAAAGTCTTGCGTTAATTGAAATAAGAGAAAATTTTTACAAAAATTTGTCAGATCGCCCAGAATATTTATTAACAACTTTCAAATGTGTTTAAAAAAGAATTCATAAATTCTGCATTTTTTTAACGTAACCTTAATGATTTACAAATACGAGGTCAGTTCCAAAATGATCCAATATGTAACAGCTAAAGCGAAAATATCTTTGTTTTTAAGTTTAGCGGTTTTAAAATATTTCTTAAAGGAAAAACAATATCTTTGAGCATGCACAAACCTGATCACCACTATATGCTGTAATTTTTCAGATTATTACATTTATTGAAATAGAAAATGAAGGTGACCAAATTTAGGAGAAGCATTAGGAGTGGTACAAAGTAGGGGTGTTTAAGTTTAAAAATCAGCAAAACCCGTTTAAAGAATTAAAATGCTCGATAAAAGATGAAAACAATTTGGTTTTGGAAATATCTATTGTCAAACGATCAACAGTTGGCAATGCATGTCAAGGAAACAATTTTAAAAATTGTTTTTATTTGTTGTCATGTAGCAGTTAAATATTTTACATTTAATCTCGTTCAGTTTTTATTTAAAAAATTAATCAAAAAAAATCTTATTATTTTCTGAAACAAAAATTTTTAAATTTTGGACAGCTGTTTTTTTTTTTGAAAAGCTTCAATTCTTATTTAAGCTTTTATGAATTTTATGTGGAAAAGTAGAACATTTATCGAAAGTGCGATGTATGCAGGTTTGGTGAGATAGTAGATTTTTAGTGAAAATACGATTGTTTTCAGATTTTAGTGAAAATCCTTGTTTTATTTAAATATCCTTTTTTAAACAAGTTTGGTGAAAAAATAGTTTTTTGTATAATTTCGCTTTTTTTTTTTTTTTTTGTTTTTTAAACGCACTTTTATAATGATATTTAAATTAGCTGCTTAGGAATTAATCAATTTATTATTTTCAGAAGCAATAAGTCAATAAAATTAAAACTTCTTTAATGAAACTTTGATAAAAATTACGTGTTTAGGCGAAAATTCATTTTTATATAAAATTCTGAACAGGTGTTTTTATTTTTCTTGATACTTTTTTTGGTCTTTAAAGATCTCTTCAAAAGCTTTTAAATAATACCCATATTGATTCCTTAAAAAATATGGTGCAAAATCGTTCTTTTCTATGAAAATTTCAGGGGCGCATAACTCGGAAAATATGGACGAGCACTTCTTATCTTCTTATTTTCTTCTTATTTTTTAATTCTCTATCGCCCCATTTATTTATTTATTTATTTTTTTTTTTTTTTGTTAAAATTTCAATTTTCAAATCAAAAGCGAAATATATTAGAAACAGAGCATGCAGGGGTATCCGTCCTCATTAATTAAACATCAACTAGGAAGATCCAAGACATCTTTTTTGTAAGCTTTACAAATAATAATTGATAAAATCACATAAATGGATGACAACCTAATACTTCTTCTCTTATTATACACTAGAAAATTTCCAAAAAAAAATTAAGACAAACAAAAGTACGAGTGTTAAAGAAGACACGAAATAATAATGATGATTAATATTAAATTATTTAAGGCTTAAGAAAAAAGAAAAAGCTGCTTAAGATAAAATATTATTGAAAGTAAATGCAAAAAAAAAAGAGTTAGTAGTTCGTTAATAAATGTTTTTCAAACACAAACACACAAAAAACCAAAACTTGTTTAAAACACGTTTATAATGATCATCTTCTATTTTGCCTTCAGTTGGCATTTTAGTATTAACATTTGAAATTTGTTTGGAAATATTTTTAAATTTTTTTTGTGGATATTTTATAATAATGTCCAAAACAAAAATGAACAAAAAAATAATAGTAAATAAATTGCGAAATTGAGGTGAGTTTACTTCTTTTGTTAATATATTCACTTCTTAAGTTTGTTTCAAAATCCGTTAAAAAATATTTGAAAAGCACTCAATAAATTTTGCTTAAGAGGTTGTTTGATTTGTAAAAAAAATCTTTTAAACACTTAATAGATGACATTTAAGATTTTTTTATAACAAAAATATGCAATATTTAATTGAATGATTTAGGGTTTTATGCAGCCGTTAACATAAATAATTTCATAGAATTGTATTTTGAAATAATAAGCAGCCATAAAGTGTTATGCTGTTTTCAGTGGGCAATCCAAAATCTATTGTAAAATTGTAATTTTTATGAAATACAACCTGAATATACTGTTGTAAATATTTGCTTTTAGACTTCGAAAATTTTTAAAAAGGCGCACAATATAATTACAAATTTTTAAGTTATAAAAATTTTATCACTTAAAAGACCACTACGAGTTTACGTGCATTTTTATTTATTTTAAGGCAGTTTGATTTTTTCTTGCAAAACACCTGGCTTTAAATTGCCGATTTCTTCTTCAATATAATCATTAAGGAACTGCTAGGTTTGTAGTTTGTGTCTTTAGCGTGAGATCGCGAAAATCTGCAGCAGATTATGTCTTAGCAGACAAATAAAAAATATTACGACATAGTTCATACTGCTGTGAATAAAAGTCTGGGAAATAGTCATAAAATGCGTTATTCATTTATACATTTCATTAATTTCACATCGCATCATTTCTTGCTGTAAAATAGTTCTCAATTTGTCCACAACATTGACACCATTTCCGAAACCTATATGCTGACTATGTTTGACCACCATTTCTACATAAACTTCAAATACATGTCGTCTTTGTCAGCTATTTTTCATTTTTACTTTTCGTTTGCCACATAAAAAGAACAGATGTGTTTTGGTGTACCTGGCGATTTTTTTATCACAAACCATAAACCGATAAATTTGTATTGAGTTTCTGTATGAAATGTGAAATATTTTTTGAGTCATATCAGAAAAAAATACTTATCAGTGGCAAAAGTGCTAGCCAAAGATGGAATAATATTTAATTATTGTTTAACATTTAGTTTTTTTACAACTAGTCTTTTACAACTAAAGCAAGAAACAAAAATTGTTTTATTAAATTTTACATATAATTTTTATAAAACAAAATTATTAGGTTTATTTTGTTAGCAGCATTCTTTTTCTTAAGAAAAATCAAGACGATGTTGCCAGATCTTACCATGTTAGAACATTTTAGGCGTTTTAACTCGCCTATTAAAGGAAACCGCAGTTTTGAGGCATACGGAACTATTAAAAAAAAACATCGTAGTAAAGAGTGTGTTGCATAGCAGTGTTGTTAAAAAAATTATAGAGAAGTTTCATTTTAAAATAAAAGCTGCGGTTAATAAGTTCTTCGATAACAATGCTATTTTTTATAATACGGTTTTACCAGCAGTTGCCACGGTTAATAAAGACTATAATCTTTAGAACTATGCTATCTATCTGCAGTTAAATGATAAAATTCATCATGGCATTCACACATTCATGACATTTTATCTAATTATTCATACAGGTTAAGCCCACTATGGCCAGCACTTAAAGAGCTAAATGGCGTACTAAGGAGCGCTGGTGCTCCTGGAGAAATTATTATGAAGGGAAATGTTTTTCTACAGCATAACTGTTTATCCTAATTTTTAAAGAACCCAGTCATATTCTTAATTAATTTCGAATTTACATATGTGTATAACGGAAACATAAGGCCATAAATTTTAATTTATTCCTGAAATTTTTTTCCAATTGCGCAATACTTTATTTTTATCTGATTCATTAAAATTTAAAATTTTTGTCAATGAAAAATTTATTAATTTGTTTTAAAAGTACACAAACTGGTAAATCCGTTTTTAATTTGATTATTAATTTATGTCATAAAAACAACATTTTGCTTCTTTAGTGAAACCGAGTCATAAAAAACTTATTATTTTTGTCAGCGAATATTTTCTTTTTTAATTTTGTCATTTAATTTTAAAGCCCTTAAGTTCTTTATATTTATACTTTGGTATTTATACACAAAAAAGATGTTTGTTTCATAAAACAAATAAATTGATTAAAGTTTTGGCAATATGCGCTTAGTTTCAGTATTTTTTAATGCTCATGTTGGCTATATGAAGCGATTAAATATTTAATGTTTTTCTACCACGTAAATATGTCCACCATTACCTCTTTACAATTTTGGCATTATCAACGCCTGGTTGTAGTTCAATATTGTGTGAAACCGCAGCCATAACGATCTGCTTCTACTGAAATCAGAAATTTAAATCACTAGTGTAACGAAGACTGTTGGCCTGTCTTTAATTGCCTTAATTTTTTGCCTTAAGTTTTACTGAGTGAAAGCTAGGTGTGGAAATAATAAAAATCGTACAAGGCCAAGAAAAATTTAGGGATTTTAGGAGACATTAAAAAATTTTAGCACTTGTGTTACAATAAGAATATCATAAGAAGAATCAATTAACACAGAGCTTTTCACTAAAAAATTGTAAAGCAGTCGTAGATAATTTTTAAACTTTTGAGAATTCCGCTTAAAATGTAATTTAGATATAAAAATCTGATCCATCTAATTGCAAATTGCCGTGATTTGTTTAAAAATCTAACACGGACAAATTCTTGACATGAACTTTAATTTTTTTACCAAAACGACTAAATCTAAATACTCGTACAACTGAAGTTCATAAAATACATAGAGCAGAAGAAGAAATGATTCAATTCGAACATGTTTGTTCGATTCAAACATGTTTGTTCGATTTAAACATGTTTGACATAACACGTGATTTAGGAAAATTACAATTAAACTAAAAAGATCTGCAAATTTACTATTTGATGTCAGCATTTTCATAACTCTGAAAAAATTAGTATCATATAATGAGCAGATTACGACTGTATCTTAAGTTTAAAAATAATTGTTTTTAAGATAAGTTTTAAATTAAATTTAAATATTTGAAATGTTTTAAAAATTAAATTTAAAAAAATTTTTAATTGATGCAATTGAATATTTAATTAATTCAATTAATTATTTAATTGCAAAATATATACATATTTAAAAAAAATTTTAATTTCTTAATTAAATACACAATTTAAGGTAATTAAAATTTTAACTAAATTTTAATATGAAAACAAATAAAAAAAATGTTTTTTGTATCTTCCAAAATATAAGAAATTATCGTTTCAAAATGTGTCCCATAAAATATCTCGAGCTGGAAAATTGTATGAAATAAATTTTATTTTTAATTTTGCGCCTCCCTAATAAATCTTTATAAATAATTCAAAGGTTAATGTAAGTGTATGTGAGCATTTGAATAACTTAAAAAAAGAATATTAATTAATTCTGGTCCATAAAAAACGTATATAAAGTAATTTTGTATTGTTTAGATATTTTTAACAACATGTAAATGATTGAGACAGTGACTGAGTTATTGAATGAATTAGTAAGGTTCGGGTAAATATGACGGATTACTTGTTTGCAGTGCTCACACCGGCTTTTAAATTAATATTCACAAATTAATAGTTTATTTGATATTATTTTTATTTTTGTGATTTTTTTTTTTTTTGTTTATAAAAAATTAGCATATTTTTTACGCTCTTTATTATGTTTGAATTTTAGAAAAAAAAATTTTTTAAGTTGATAATTAGCAAAAGATTATTAACGACATTGATTCAATGCATAGTTTTTTTATACAAATTACAAATTATTTAACAAGAAGTTATTGAAGAGTTAAAGGTAGATTTAGCAATTTTTCCTTTTGCAGCGGCCTTTTTTATAACACATTTTCGGCTTCACTTGAAGACATAAATTAATTCATATTTAAGTTATTTTGTTAAAGTTTGAAAGTTGATTTTCATTCTCTAAATAGTTAACCCATTTAGTTGTTTCAAAAAAGTGTTGCCGATTTGGTATTGTTTTCTGTCAGGTTTTGTTTTTTCTTCCAGTGGGTACTTTTCAACCAAAATTAAAATATATTCTTACAAATTTTTTTAAATCACGCTTTTATGTTTGTGTATACATTCAAATTTGCAATGTAGATATTAGAAAACACTATGCGCATTTGCAAAGGTAATTCCTCTTAGTCATGGCTTCTTTGAATGGCGGCTTTTTACCAATTAACAAAAATTATATGTGAGCAATAATGATTTAAGTGCAGAAGGCATTCAAAAGAAAGTATATTTAAAATCTAAGAAACAGCGTCAGGTCAATTTATCAATTTTTTAACAAGAGATACACAAGGATGTTTTGACTGTAGAAACACTGCTCACAACATCTGCCCTTCGTATATTGTTAGTATTAATATTGTTGAATTTAAAAAAGCTAATATTTTTGTTGTTTTTAGTGTCCGTTTTACTTAAGACGTATACGCGGCATGAACTAAGAATTTTCGCAAATTTGCTGGAAAATTAATTAGGGAAATAAATTACGAAAATAATTCAAAGCGAAACTCTATTATTTAAAAAAAGTAGTCTAGGGTCTTTAAACAGCTCTTTAACTGAAAATAACTTGTTAACTATAAGCGAACACCTTATGATTAGAAGACACAAGCTTTTCGATCTGATGAAGAGTAAAAATAAAAGTCAAGCCTCCCAAAAGTGCGTATGGCCAAAGTGATCGGTGATTAAACACAAAACAAATGTTTTTTCCTACAAAAAATTTTATTTGATTACAACTAAAGTTTTGATTAAAGTCTTAATTATTTCAATTATTTAAGTAACTTGAAAATGATATTTTACTCCAACTAAAAAAATAATTAAATCAGCTTAATGTTTAATTAATTCAATTAAAATTTTAATAGCTGCAATTATTTATTTATTAAGAAATTTATGTTCTTGCTTTTTAATTAACAATGTAGTTGAATCAATGACACGTTTATTGATTTTATTAGGATTTTAAATATTTCAATTAATTTTTTAATGAGAAAATTATTCAGTTCATATTTTTATTGTTTTAAATATTTATTTAAATAGAATAAATTTTTTTGCTGTTTAAATTAGAAATATAATTGAAAGCTTAATTAAAATTTTATTTGCCTTAATTAATTATTTCAATAGAAAATAACCAGTTAAAAGTTTAATTAAAATTGTAATTGTCTTTAGTATTTATTTAATTAGAAAATTATTTTCTACTGTTTTAATTAAAAATATTATTGAAGGAATAAAAATGATAATTAAAATTCCTTCAAAAATCAAATAAAAATTTTAATAGGCACCTTTCCTTTTTTTCGTTTTTATCAATGTAAATTTTAAAATATAGATCACAAATAGTAAAAGACTTAAAACTTTCACGAGGTGGCATCAGCAATTGCAAGAATTTTAAGGGTCATGATGTCTCTTGTTGCAAGTTGAGCAAAAAAATTAGCGAATGTCGCTAATAATTAGCGAACTTACCTTCAAATTAATCCATTAAAATTTGTCCAACACAAGAAATATCTTTAATCACTTAAAAAATTGTAAAGACCTCAGCCAGAAGAATAAAATATTTATTCCATTAATTAATTTTTTTTAATTACTTCACTCTAAAATAAAAGAAAAAATAATAAATTAAATAAATATAATAAAATTAAAAAAAAAATTTATTAAATTTATCACTAAACAAACTTAAGAAAAAATCTTTTTCTTATAAATAACATAAGAAAAAGTATTTATTCTTAGAGGCAAAAGAAACAATAAAGAAAATTTAAATACAACTTATTCTTCATTATTAGTTCCAAAAATATTTGCTTAATAATATTTATAAAAAAAATTTCGTCATTAAATTTTTGTCAACAGTGTTAAAATAAAAAAACTATATTTTGCCTCTGTGTTCTTCCTACTAATGACATTGACATTGCAATAATAAAACAATTGAAACAAATTGTACGTTTTTATTACCCATTTTTTGCCATCTGGCTACTTGGCCATTCTACTTTCTAACAAACTAAAAGATAAAACATTTTATATCTTTTCCAAAGCCAAAAATTGTTTAAGTTATAAATTTATTAATTTACTGCTTATCTTTTCTAAACAAAATACAAGCTACCGAAAGAAAAAACTAAAATAAAATAAATAAATAAATTTGCAAAATATTTCTTATCAAAAATAATTCCATTTCCTTTAAAGTATTCTATTTCTGAAATAAAATGGGATAAATAAACCAGAAATGAATTTTTGAAAAAAGTTATTTCATTTGATATAAATTTTTGTTTCTTATTTTTATCACAAAATATTTAATTTCATTATCTTGTTAGTGAAAAGAAAAATATATACGTCTTCTGTTTCCTTCAATTGTTTTTAACATTTTCTAAAAAGATAAAAAAAATAAATTCAAGCACCAAAGAGTATCCAATATGAATGAAATAATCTTTTGCAGTTGTTGTTTTAATTATTTATTAAAAGGGTTGTCATATGAATTTTTAATGCAAAGTGAATCATTTTTAAGCCATTTTGAAACAAGTCAAGCTCTTCCTGGAAGACATTTTTACAATTTACTAAGAAATGGACTTTTGTAATATTCTGGGCTTTTGCTTTAAAATGAGATTTCAGTTCTAACATATGGTCTGTGGTCCCGTGCAAAAAAAAGTGAATAAATTTGTAATAACAGATATTGGAAAAATAAGGGTTTTGTAAAAAAATAAAAATACAAATTGCGAAAAAAAAGATATTTGAAAAAATTGGGATTTTTTGAGTAGAATCTGGGAATTTCTAAAAAACGATCTTTTCTGAAATCATTTTTAAAATTAAATTTTTGTAAAACTTTAATTTTTGTAAGAACTCTAGTCTTTTCGGTGAAACGGCAATTTGTGAAAAAAAAATCGTTTTTTCGTGGATTCTGTGGAAAACGGGATTTTTGTGTAAAAGGGATAAGGTAAAAGTTTTAGGATAAATACCGGGTCAAAAACTAAGCTTTTGTGAAAACTTTATGGATTGTATAAAACAAAACAAAAAAAAACATAATTATGATAAATTGGATTTTGTAAAAATAAAGATTTTTGTAAAAAAAAAGTCTTTTTAAAAAAAAAAATTGTTGTTGGTGAGAAGATCTGGGTTTTTGTGAAAAAAAAAACAAGCCTTTTGCTACAAATCTAGAATTCTGTGAAAATATGTATCTGAGATATTGTGAAAAAATTTAGCTTCATAAAAAAAATAGTTTTTCATGAAACATTCTGGGATTTATTGAAAAAAAACTGGGCTTTTTAAAAAAATTAAGTTTAGTCAAAAAACTAAGACTTTGAGAAAAAGTTTGACATTTTGTGAAGAAAAATCTAAAGGTTTTTGATAAAATAGGATTTTGTAAATAATTTAAAATTTTGGGCAGAAGTGAAGATGTCATGAAAATACTAAGAGTTTGTGAAAAATATCAGGATTTTGTGGAAAAAATCGGGATTTTAAAAAACATAAGAATTTGTGAATTGTGGTTTTCTTGAAACTTTCTGCAATTTTGTAGAACAAAATTGTGATTTAAAAAAATGGAATATTCTAAAAAATAAATTTTGTAAAAAATCTAAGATTTTAAGACAAAAATTTTATATTTTGTGAAATAACTGAGATTTTGTTAAAAAAAAAACCCGTGGCAAAATTTGAGATTTTGTGAAAAAAATTTAGGATATCATGTCATTAAGATTTTGTGAAAAATTCTAGGTTTTCTAAAAATATCTAAGAATTTTTGAATAAATCTTAGTATTTGTGAAAAAAACATGACTTTTGTTACAAAAAAACTAGGTTTTTATAAAACAATCTTGTATTTTGTAGAAGAGCGCGGGTTATATTCTTTTTCTGAAAAAATCTGCAATTTTTTGAAAATAATTTTTTTATGAAAAATTAAGTTTTGTAAAAAATATGAAGTTTTAAGAAAAAATTTGATGTCATATAAAAAAGCTGATATTTTCTGAAAAACTCCAGGATTTAGTAAAAAATAAGTTTCTGTGGAAAATTTTAGATTTTGAGAAAAAATTTAGGATTTTATGAAAATACTAAGATTTTGTAAAAATATCTCCAATTTTTGAAAAAAACTTTAGTACTTGTGAAATAACACTGGGCCTTTATAAAGAAAAGTAGGTTTCTGAAAACATTCTGGGATTTTGTGGAAAAAACATGGGTGTTTGTGAAAATTTGATTTTTGTGAAAAAAAACTTAGTTAGAAATATTAGAATAATTTGTTATTTTGTAGAAATTAAAACAAAAATTGTACGCAAAAGATAGAGAGTCTCTATTTAGAGTCTCTTATAGATTACATAAAAAACTAATAAAAATTCTTTCCTCAAAAACCAACTTTTAATAAAAAGCGAATTTTAAATCCCCCTTTTTTTGTTTAGAAATGAGAGTTTTCAAAAAAAACTGAGTTTTCTTAGAAATGTTTATTTTGATAAAAATTTAGATTTTTGGGTAAATACTTGCTTTAGTAAAATACCCATTGTTAATCAAATTTCGTATCTCTAATAACAATTTGTAAATTATAATTTGATTGTCACATGCACACACTCTAAAGTATAATAAATTTTAAATTGTCTTCAAAGTGAATTTTACTTTATGTAGAGTGGAAGCTTTAAATATTCCCACATATAAAATATCCCGTCAATTAATTCCCTAAAGACACTTTAATAACTCTGCTATTTATTGCACGAACATTTAAACGGAAGTTCTTTAGCTTCATATTTCATGTGCATGAAATAATTTCTTCTTTTTTTAAATGTTTGATTTAAAACCCAGCAATTATTTTTAATACGCAGCTACGATTCTTTTATATTTGCTCCGTTTCCTCATAAATGTGCCATATTATCGCTTTATTGTTGGTGTTGTTTTTATTAAATATTTTATTTAATTGTCGTTTTGTTGTTATCATCACAACACTTAAGAACTCAAAAGTATTTAAATTGTTTTTGTAGTTGAATTTTTATATAAAGAAATGTATCTTTTAGTTTCTTTTTGTTTTTTTAATTCAATTTTGTTGCAAAGTATTTTTCTTTTTTTTTTCTTTCTTTCTTTTTTTTTTTTTTGTTTGTTTTTCATATTTCCTTTTTTTGCGAGATAATTGTGATGTGATATGTAGAATTAATTATGTGTGATTAAAAATTTTCTGAATATTCAATGTGTTATTAAAATTTGTTCATTTTATAGATTTTTACATCATTGTAGTTCTCTTTGGTGTTTATTTTTTTATCGCTATTTTACACTTCCATTTATAAATTTGTTTTTGTTACAAAACGTTTGTTTACATTTAAACAAAATTATGAATTTCTAACCGATTGAATGAAATTTGTCTGCCTATTGAATGAAATCATGGCTGTTTGGCTGGTGGGGTGGATGGCTTCTACACAATTAATATTTGCACAATTTGCAACATGATGCTTTATTTATCTAAACAAATAATATTTTATAATTTTATTTTCTATATCTGCAATTTCATGGCAAAAATGTAAATGAAATGAATTTTCAATGGTATTTTATGACTTCTATATTTTTTACAGTTGTTTTACAATTCTATTGAGAGGTTATAACGAATTTTTCTGAACATTTGCAATTCTCATATATATTGTGTAAAAATAGACATCAAAGGTTCAAATGTTGTCAACTTTATAACATTCCTTTGCGCCCTACCATTGGGCACATAAATGATATTTTTCAGTTTTAAGTTTTCTTTTTATATGAACAGTGTTAAATGAAAGTTTAGATTTCTGGGCCTTAGGGTTATCCCAAGGAGAAATGCGGACGGCTTTTTTTCCTTTTTTAACCGTAGGGTTTCTATTGATTGTAAATGCCAGCGCTTCAATTTTTAAATTATTTTTATTCTTTTTTATTTTTCTCCGTGGCTGAGGTGGGATTCTTTCACAAGGTCTCGTGTTTATTTTGCAAGCACTTTTACGAATTTATGTGGCCATTCCTGCAACACCACATTGTGCTATTCCTTCCTTAATTCAACTATTGCCGCCTTGCTTAGTAAATATAATGTGACCTCGAGCTCTTCATTTTCTGCTTTTCCAAGCAGGCTCCTTTAAACAATTTAGTTACGTCTGTCACACACTAAAGTCATTTTAATTTTCTTTAAATTATAGATTAATTTCATTTATAAAACATTTTTATGAACTTTTTACAAAAAAATAAAGGGTGTCCCCATGTAATATTTTTAATGTTATCGAATATTTTGAGTGGTAGGGTTTAAAAATTTTAAATTGTTACGAAACGCATAACGCTATAACTCCATTTAATGAAACATTATAAAACCTTAAATTAAAAAGTTAAAGGGTGTCCCTATAATTGTGGTTATTTAATGTTTATGGCTTTATCTTTTGAACCGTTATAAACACATGCTTGAAAATTATGCAAAATATATTTTATTAGGAAATAAATTAGAAATTAAAGGGTGTCCACTTAAAAAAGTTGATATGAGACTTTTTTTAAACCGTTATAGTCAGACTCTTAAAAAAGGCATAAAGTTTGTATTAGTAAGCCCACTGTAAAAGTAAGAGTGGAACTAAAGTTAGAATTACAGAGTGCGCCATAGGTATTTTAGTTATGTTCTTTTCGTCTTAAGATAACTAATCAACGATGGTTACTCAACAATATTTTTTTCTTAATAACTAAAATTATGCTGGGATTCGAACTCACATTCATGATCTTTTTTTCTAACAAACACGCTGAAACTTTTAATATTATAAACAATACAGTTGCTTACTATCCAACGAGCTTTTCCATTTATATTCTTTGCACACACCACACTTTGTTAGTGGTGGCAGTGCAAACCTATTCAACTCAATTTTGTTTAACTATTTTTCTTCTTGTTCTTTTATTTTTAACAATATCTTATGGTTTGGCAATCTTTATTTCGTGTTAATTTTTTAAAGCATTTGCATATTTTTAATATTTTAGGAATCTTGACTTCGTTTGGTACACTTCACGACAAAATGTGGGAAAAGCGTATATCAAAATTTGTCATTCCGTTTTTAATTCCTACAATATCTATTTCCGACTCCAAAAATATATATATTTTAAGTTCTTATGCATAGCAAGGCCGATAAGCCATGTCCATCTGTCGGTCCGTGTTGAAATCAACTTTGCCAAAGCACTAGATGACCTACAGAAAATTTAAGTACACCAATCGATCAGACATAGTTTCGAAAATCTTGCTATTGATTTTTTAATTTTTTTTAATTCTTAACCCATTAAAATCCGACTACATGTTCAAGTAAAATTATATTTAATTTAATATTTTATTTTATTTATATATAATGTTTTATATTTAATTACTTCATTTTGTTTTTCTTATTTTTTAAATTTTAAAGGGTATATTCGACTTAGCAGAATATAGCACTTTTACTTGTTGTTTTTACAATTTAACATTTATTCATTCACTTTATTATAGAGTTTATTGAAGTTAAAATCAAATCAATATGTAAATTCTAAAATACAAACTCTATTAATATTATAAAATATCATCTAAAGGGAATAATTTCTATTTTTAAAATCACATTTAAACTAATTGTTATTGGAATTTCAAAATACAATTGCACAAGAAATGCTCGCATAACGAGTATAATGTTTGTTAAATAAATTCTATTCAATACAATTCTGGCTATGATTTCATTAACTGTTTTAATGTTTGTCGTAGCACACACAGGCAGAATAATTATTTTATTAATTAATGGTTTTTACTAAAAGTATCTTGGATAAAATTGCTTTTTAATTATCTACAAAAGCATGAGCATAGAATTATTATTATTCAAATATTTATGCTGCTTAAAATTGATTACATTTACTGTTGAAGTATAACAATTCTTGCATGAATATTAATTATAACCATTAAGTTAAAAGTGATATAATTATTAAAATAAAACTCGAATAAAAGCAAACTCACTTTGTTTATGAAGCTAATTTGGTGGAAATAATTTTTGTTTGCTATTTGTGTCATAAATATTTGGGTCATAAAATTAATGAAGCCATGAAAATTTTTAAGAGTTATTAAAAATAATTTAAAAAAGAATAATGAAAAAGTAATGGAAGGTATAATAATGTATGTTAAAATATATATTTGTAATAAAGAGATATGAAATGTGAAATGTTATTTTATTAAATTGAAGCCCTTTGCCAAGTGCAGTACTGAGTAATCATACTTTAGATCAACGGTTCTTAAATGGGGGTCCGTGGACCCCTGGAGGTACGTAGCAACCATCCAAGGGGTCCGCATGAAGAACCGAAAGAACAGTGTTTTCAAAAATAATAAAAATTTTATTTTGAACTTGGGCTTCAGAGGGGTCGGCAAAAAAAATGAGTTTACTAGGGGTCCGTGAGCAGGAATTTTATGAGAACCCCTGCTTTAGACGGATAATTTTTCTGTTGGTTGTTTAATAGGTTCAGCACTCAATACCCAAATGCAACCTGATACTTTTTGACTTTTATTTTTTAGTCGTATCTTTAGGTTAAGCTTACAGCTCAAGCACATCTCTGTTAGAAAAAAAATTTCAATAAACTTAAAAAAACAAGAATATTTTCCTTTAAAACCGAAAAAAACTAAGCAAGTAAATTGGATTCATTGCTAACCAACGGTTAACAAAAAGTAAGAAAAACCTGTAGGACGATTAATAAAAAGAACAACAAAAAAAGATTTGGAATGTGTGTGGACCTCGTAAAACCAAAATTATTATTTTATTGAATAATTATGAATATTCCTTGTGTTCTTAGCTACAAAATAAGTTGCCTTTATAGATGGTGCTTACAATATGCACAAAACTTAAGGGCAGCGATTCAGGACATGTTGCCTAAAATTCTCTTGGTGTCTAAATATTCTTGTGTTTTTTAAGAAATAACACAAAAATTTTTAAAAGTAATTTTGTTTTCTCCACGAATTAAAAAATTAATATATAGTTGAACTTAAGCCGCATTAAAACTTGTCATCTGGTTTTTACAATAAATATGTAAATATGTATTTTTTAATTATTAAACAGACTTCAAAAACAATTAAATATAAATCTTAAATTTTAAAGACCCATTAAAAATATCGAGTAGTAACGAGTACCCACATAAAATGTTTAATCGAGTTATTAAAAATCTTGCCACATTTTATTTTTGTAGCAGCAAAAGCTAATGTTGTGTGTGAAAAATAATGGATTACGTCTAGACTAACTGAATAAGTTATTATTTCCATCAGCAACAAGTGTTTTCAACTGGTTAAAAAGAAAAATTTTTTAACTGTCAAACAAATTAATATACTGCGTTCATTTCTTGGCATTCACGAACGGTAAACTCTGACAAATTATAGATTGTCTCATGAACAATGCTCTCAAGTGATCCAGGTTCAATTGAAAGCCAGTTATTAATTTTATTTTTTGCTTAGAGGATTTGTTAATAAACATTAAATGCAGAAAAATGCTGCTTTTGGTTTACATGCTGGTGACATCATTGGACCCGATTTCATCAAACTTAAAGCTTTAGCTCACATTTTGGATTATTGATGATATTGATCTGGATGAGATGTGGTTTAAACAGCATGGTGGCGATTACACCCATTGACTTACTGAAAAAATCATTTGCGATATGTTGATTTCTCAAAATAGAACTTGCAGTTGGCCTCAATATCATGTAGCACGGTTACGAAATAGGTAATAATGCCTGAAGTGCTTCTTCTCTTTTGAAAAAAAAAACCGTAAGATCTTGATTATTTTCCGTGCGAACGGCATAAATTATCGAGCTGCAGATAGAAACAGTAAATAAATTTTAGTAAAATCCATAAAAAAGGGGTGAAAATTTTCGAAGCGATAATGTGTTAAAAATCAGACAGGTTCTATTTTATATTTAGTCATGATGACTAGGGCCAGTCGACAGAAATATTTTGAAGACCAAGATTAGAGACTTTATTAAAAAATATTTCGTAATTATGTGTCCAAAATCAGTAATAAAACAGGGTTTTACTTCCAAAAAATTTATATGATGAATTAAAAGAAAAATTCTTGAAATTCTTGAAATAATGGCCTATAGAATTTAGGTAGCGTAGATCTGAAATTATAGCCATGACAAACAATAGATCACAAAAGTCAATATAATTTTATGCGATTCAATATTAAAATTTGTATGTAGCCACATGTGTATTTTTGTCACTACTTATAATGGAGGCCATAAAAATTCTTAAACCATTTAGAGATAAAAATTTTAATAATTTAATGATAAAATGTTTCTAATATTATAGAATTAAAAGAAATAAAATAAAAAATAAAAAAATAAAAATTACGTGCTATTTAATTTATTAAACATTTTCTATACCATATAAATAATAGAGTTTATTCTTTTGTATTTTCCTTTTAATTTTATATGCATTATTTCGCTATTTAATTGAATGGCATCATTAGGGAAAAAATACTTTTACAAATAATAAAATATCCATGTAAAAAGTATGGAGAAATTGAAAAAAAAAACAAAACTTTTAATAAAAGTAAAATTAAAAATGCTGCTTATTTTTTTTATCAAAAAATTTTTAGACTGATTTGAGCAACAAACAATTGGTTTGTTAAAACCTTTTTGACCGGTATCTATTAGTGGCACACAAGTTTTAGTAAAAATAAACTAAATTGGTGAAAAGGACTTTGAAATTATTTAATTAAAATCGATTCATATTCAAGACTCCATTCTTTATCTTCTAGACAAATTGTAAAATCAAATTTATCTCATAGACTGTTTTTTAATTTATTTTTATTTTTTTAATGCACAATGATTTTAAAATTGAGATAAACAAAGCTTAAATTTAAATTTTTAATTATCTTTTAAGAAATCGTACATCAGATCTCACTTGTCAATAATCCAATGAAAACTAAAGTACCTTTGATAATTTCTGTGGCATTTGCAGCATTTTCTTAAAAAGCACTTTTAATAGGCTATTACATATTAAAATGTTTAATTTGTTCAACCATATTATGATTACATTATATTATATTATGGTTACCTCAACCATGTTTTTTATTTATCAAAAATCTCTTGGTAACTGTGATAAGCGCTTAACTTGAAGGCCATATAAGAGAAAGAGAGAGAGAGAGAGAGAAAAAGAGATAATCTAATAAGAACTGGCAATTCGTTGTTTCCTTTAAAACGTAAGTACTTTCTTTTTTCGTGCAGATGGGACTAGGTTCAGGCTCACAGATTTGTCATTCGTAATCCTATCAATTAAAATTAGTTATGTTTATATTTTATTTGAAAAATAAGGGTCTAAAATGCGGCGGAGTTTGAATTAAACACAAGAATAAACAAAATTGTTTTTATTTAAAAAAAAATCCGAATGCATTATGACACCAATCATGATGGCATAAAACTTAGAGATCAAATATTCCAGGACAGTAAGACACAATTAGTTGGATAGAAGATTTTAGGAAAGCTTTAAAATCTATTTAAAATATACAGATATTTGTGGCTGATTTATATCATCCACGGTCCAGCAGATTGTTGACTATGGCATTAACAGCATGAGACATGTAACGCCCTTCCATTGAAACTATAGGACAATCATGTGCATAACGATAATTTTAAGAATAAGAAATCTAATTGTTTTTACAAAAGTGCACACCAATGATTTCATCTGCCTTTAAATCATGGCGAAAATTAATCTTTTTGCACGTTTATTTAGCAATTTGCAACACTTTTCCTTTTTACTGTCAACTACAAGTTCGTTTCACC
Organism: Cistogaster globosa; assembly: GCA_937654795.1. Taxonomy (NCBI): domain Eukaryota; kingdom Metazoa; phylum Arthropoda; class Insecta; order Diptera; family Tachinidae; genus Cistogaster; species Cistogaster globosa. Next base: position 8,901,547 of record OW569407.1, read on the forward strand.
AACAACTATGATTTTTCGCGCAATTATAAAAAATAATAACTGATAATAAAGTTTTCATATTTGAACTTTGAAAAATTTGCTATGGACGTTTTGCATCATTGATTGAATAATAAAAATAAAAAAACAGATATGAAAAACGCTGCAACAAGAAAATTGTTAATATCTATGAATCCAATTGCTTCTTCATAATGACAAAAATAATAAATTTTGTCTTTTGTTGACATTCAAAGTTTTTTCTTCGTTTTACTTTACGCAGCACTTGTTTTATTTCTGTTGGCAGTTTCACGTGCTCGAAATTTAATTTGTTGCTTGTTTTTCATTGATTATTTTTAGACAGTTAAACAAACATAAAATCCGATATTAAAAGAAAAAAAAAAGACACACACACATAAAAACTTAAAAACACATCCAAATTCATTTTATTGATTTTTAACAAACCATTTTATTGCCGCTTTTTAAAGATTCAGTGACATTTACAACCAAGAATGTTATTTAATATAATTTTTTCCTCTTTTTTGTTCAAAAAGTCAATGAACGTAAATATTTAAGCCATAATTAAACAAACAAAAAAAAAACGACTCACAAAATAAATTCATATAAAAGAAGGCAAAAAGCCACGAAGCATGCACAAACACAACAAATTAAACAAAAGAATTTGTAAGAAAAAAAAACAAAAAAAAATTAAACCCACATTCTTAATAAACAAAAACAAAAAACACAGTTACATATGATTTTATAAGAACAACTATAACATGGATATTTAGCTGTAAAGACAAAACGGTACTTTAATACACTACATTCCTTTTTTTACTGCACTTTTATTAATACACACATACTCCCACACGCTCTTTTATGCATATGAAAGTCCAAAACATGTTGATGAGAACATCTCTTGCATATTTTTGTTGAAAGTGCAATAGTCATGCTCATACTGGGAGAGAAAGAGGGAATGATTTTTAGAATGTCAACATAATTGCCAATATAGTGATTTGAAGAGTTATTTTAGAAGAAAGCTGAGTGTAAGCAAATCATATTTCAATTTTGTTTAATTTAAGTTTTAAATTTTCTTTCTAAAAGTTTTTAATTGGAATCGACACACATAAACCATTGAATTGATATAGAAAAAACATATAATATCTTGTGGTCTGAACTTAACCATTCATCAATGTCTTTATATATTTAGTTAAATATAATTCATTAATTTTTTTAAACACAAATGTTTAGTAAAGAAAACCGAACAAGACATGGTGTAACTTCATGAAAAGAAATTTATGCTCATGGAAATAACTCCAAGAGACAATGAAAACAACACTGTTAAATAGACTTAATACTAAAAAACTCTTCAATTTAGGTGCAGATACTTCTTCAGATCATCACTTTTTTCTGGCGATTCCCTGTGTTAAAAATTAAAGTCCGGCCTGGTTAATAAACTTCAAAATTTTGCACGTCTTAAATTGCAAAAGAAAAGGCAAGGCAGACTTATTTTTATTCTTGTTTTCTCTTTCACAAAAACTAGATCAACCGGACCTTAAGACAACAAATCAACAGTCATCTACAAAGCATTTTTATAACGACTGCTTTATGAAAATGAGAAAACCAAATGGAAACACTTGGTGGGTTACCAGATTGCTAGACGTGCTGGTATGCTGGCGTTAAACAACGGCTAGGGCTCGCCGTCTCAGGGTGGTTCTTGCCAGCACGTCTTGTTATGTCAGCAGCTAAAAAAAAATCATACCAGCTAAGGAAAAAAAACAAATGTTAAAATAAGTTGATAAGACCCGTAGCAAGTCTGCCAGTTTCCCACCTGCACACACAACACAAAATTACTCTGGCTGATGTTCTGCCAGGAAACTTAAGCTCTCTCACTCGAGGCTGTGAAACCTTAACATGACATCGTATACAAATTAATTTTGAAAAAACTTAACCTTAAGATATGCGATTAATGACTGCAGACTAAAGATGCTTGAAGAACGAAGAAACTGAGAGAATATTTTTGTAAATACTGCACCGGCTTGAAAACAATTTTAGGTCTTAAGTAGATAACTTGACATCCTTACAGGTGTACCCGAAGTACAGCAAGCCATAAGTAACTCAAAAAGCAATTAGTTGTATTGCAACTTATTTTTTTCAAGAGAAGAAGCACTTTAAGCTATTTATTTAGTGTAAATGTGAAAGTATAGCCAATTTATTAGTTATTTTACTTCGCCGACGAATGTGCTATGTAGAATATACCGATGAAAGAGGTTGCACGTTTACATGTTAATTCTGAATATGTATTTATACCATTAAACAAAAAAAAAAAACATTTTTTTTTATTTTTAGGTTGCCGCAGGGGTTGAACCCTGTCCATACTGATTTGTAGTCATTGTGCTTACTACTGTGAATTTTTGAAAAAGTATAATTCGACAAAGGTTTCCTTTGAAATGTCTTTGGCGTAGATAAAGCTGTTTGGGAAGGCCTAAGCGACCTCAGTATAAAATTGAACTCCTACTATTTAATTTAATTTTTGCGACATTTTTATTAAATGATTTAATTTCTCATTTCGTTAAAAGGCTATAGCGCAGCGCTTGGTTGAGATAATTTTTTAATCTTTTGAAAACACTTTATTTGTGCTATGATTCATTTATAATCACAAAAACTTCAAAATTATTTTGTTGATTTGCCGATGGATTAATTATTCCAAGTTTCTTGTTGTAAAGTAGCATCGAATGCTCCTAATATTTTTCAATTGAAAATTAATGCTCCAAATTTTTTGAAGAGAAGCAACACCTAGGTAGACATGTCCATCCGCTAATCAATTGTTGTCTTTTTTAAAAGGGATAAATAAGAGAAGAAAGGTCGTAAAGAAGAGCGAAAGACAAAGCTTTAATTTGCGTAATTAGGCAACTGCTCGTTATGAGTATGGAATACCATTTCATTTATTGTTTACTTCACCCTCTCACTTCTCGTTGAGCAGTTCTGTCTCTAATCGACAGACAATGGATATCACTCATCCATCAATCTTATTACAGGTGCATTTGCGTAATATATATTGGTTTGCATGTGGACTGACTTTCTCTTTAACCTCAGTTAGGAGAAAACTAACACAGATTTATAATGATGTCTAGTTGATAACAAATACATTTAGCTCCTGGGTGAATATTAAAGAAAAGACAAGAGATATTTGAGGTTTAAGTCAAATTCCAAATAAGTTTCTTAAGCAAGAATCCCAGCTAATACCACATAAGCGAAAAGATGTGACTGGATGTCGCTTCAAGTTTAACAGGTATCTCAAAACTCAAGCTAGTACCCGTTTACACCTTGCAACTTTTGTTGCGCAACTCTTGAGTCTTTAGTTGGGAGAGGAAGAATGAATAGAAACGGGTACACTGTTTTATATACTTGCAGTTCTGTTTTGTGCTGTTATTCGTAGTTACCAAAAATAAAATTTCTGCAATCAAGTCTGAAAACTTGAGTGCTTTGACACAAATGTAGTTTCAAAAGAGAATTTCAGAAAACTTCAGAAACAATAATTGCATATCGGGACGAGGACTTATAGAATTTGAAAAATCCATGAAAAGGGGAAGCTGAAATTGTTACTCCAGAACTGCTATTAATAAATCATGCAGTAGGTTGCCTCTAAAAATTTGAGAAGATAACAAGGAACAGTTGGTTGAGAGCGATCTAAGCTGCGCAAGACAAAGCAACTTTAAATATCTTTTATCAATATTGAGATGATATTTGTAGGCTTAAAAATGACTGAGATAGGAGAGATGCCTTTGACCTTTTGTTGTAAAAGCAGATCTAAAATAACCTGATTATAGCAACAAAATACTTTATCCTCAACAGGGGGGTTACTTTATATTTTGATTTGAAAGAAAACCATTCAAAATTAGTGTGTCGCATGCATTGTGATTTAAACCTCTCTTCTTTCGAAATGAATACAGAGCGTTCCGTTACCATTGAAGACTGGAAGGAACCATTTGGTTGATCAACACCCAGCATTCACAAATATCCAAAGAAGCTTGAAAAATAACTCAAAGTGTGACATTGGTGTATATGGCTGCAATAATTTCTATTTCTGTAGTTCTTTTTCTTACGTTTTTCCATCATGAACACTTAAATGTTTAAAGTTTAAAGTTGACAATACTGTTTTAAATATAAATCTTATGAAATTTGCTTTCTCTCTATTTCTCTTTCATTTCTTGGAGAAAAAAGAAATTACAACAACACAATAATTCAGTTGTAATGACAGCAACGACAAATACAAACAAAGAAACCGGCTAAAACAACAAATATAAACAAATATGAAATGGCAGCAAGAATAATCACAACAACAATATCGAATTCATGTTAATAAAAAATAAAAATATGCTGACAAGACATTTATGGTTTTTGTTAAGTACGAATGTATGTTTGTTTGCTTCACTTTGTGTTTTATAATTTTTTAGTTCAAGAATTTTTATTTATTTATTTTTTTTAATTCTTTTTTGAAGGTATTGTAGAACAGGTGCACAAAAAGGCGCCTTTAACTAATAAATTTAGTGGTAGCAAACAAAAACCAAATCATTTCAGTTGTTGTAGCTGTTGTTGTGATAAGTTGAATTTTACAAGTCGCATGCGTTAAACCAACACGATGCGATGGATTTAAGATGAAACTGTTGCAGGGAATATTTTTTGTTTGTGGTGTTTTGACGTTTTCAAGTTTTCTTTCAAGTGTTTTGTTGTTGTCATTTGCACTTGTCAAATGGGATATTTTTTATTACTGTTTTTGTGTGGTGATTTTGTTTCCTTTCCTTTTTGCGGTAGCGGCTTCATTGAATTTATAGGAACGTTACTTGTCAGTTTTGACAGTATGTCACAAATATTTAGTTGGGTGTATTATTGTTGTGTGTGCCAAAACATGCTGGTGCCGCAAAAAAATGGAAACAGTGTAAAGTGGTTGGTGTTTAAAATAACACATAAAAACTAAACAAATAAAAAAGACAAATATTTCCGTTTCTTGAAAAAGTTTTACTAAATGTTATTCAGTTGTTGTTTTTATATAAAATCACAAAAATATTTTATTTTTTTTTTAAATAAAATTTACCTTTTTAATTAATATAATTCTTAAAAAAATACTATATATTTTTTAGTTTTTTTTATTTCTTATATTTTTATAAATTTCTTTATTTGTAATAAATTTTTTTTATCACTTTTTTATTGTAAAATAACTTAAACCAAATATTCTTTTTTTTTTAAGATTTTCTGTAATTAATTTTTTATCGTTTCACCCTTTTTTCACGCACCTGTTTCTTTCTATCTAACGTTTGTTTTTAATTTGCGTTAGAATGCTACAACACTTTACATTGAATTACAAAAGGAATTTGAACCAACGCGTATAACGGCGCAACGAAGACTGTTTTGGTTTTAACCTCTAATAATTATTTGGCTCTTTGCTAGTTACCAGTTTAGTTGGTCGAACCTTTTCTTTGTTGCTGCTTGCACACTTATCAATCTTTTACAACATGTTTGATGTTGCTTTTATTATTTAAAAAACCACAAATGTTGCTTGCTTTATATCAATGTTTATATACTTAATCATGTTTATATACTTGTTAATTGTTAAAACATGTTGGAAAGTTTTAGTCAACAAGTTTTTTAAGAAATAGTTTTAGAAGCATTGTTGAAAACTCTAATGTATAAAATATCTTAAAATGTTAATTGTAGTAATTTTGTAAAAACAAAAATAATGTTTGAGTGATAAATAAGTCAGAAGCAGAAACTGAATGAATTTATAAAGGCAGCTGCTTTAATATTACAGTAATAACAATAAAAGTCTTTCTGGAGTAATTAAAACTAATTATTATTAATCATTGCTATTTTTTCTGTGATAAAATTCCCATTTGGTCCAACAACTTTTTAAATGTTTGATTTTATAAATTTATTCAAAATTACTTAAAAAATAATTTACATAAAATTTCAAATGTTAAACATTTGAATTAAAAAAAGTAATGCTTAATTCGAATATTGCAACAATTATTTCTTAAAATATGATGACACAGAAAGAATAAATCAAAATAATTTTCCTTAACTGGCATTTCTCAATAACTCGCAATAGTTAACATATGTTTCACTTGGGCTTTACAAATCTTAGAACTATTTTTCACAAAATATGTATCCAAATTTAGCAGTTCCGGTTACTAAGAAACCCTTTCAAAAAGAAGTTCACTTAAAAAAAAATCACACAGAAAAAATTGATTGACTGGCTGACAAAAATGATATCTTTTAACTTACTGACTGACAACTTGTTGAAAAACACAAATAATATGATGACATTGTTGTCAATGTCATTTAATATTTATGATATGCAACATTGATTCAAATTGAATTCATATGAATGAATGAAAATGAATACCTTGCAAGACTTCATAAATTGTTTATATTAAACTTGTTAAGAAGGGGACTTTGGCTATTGTATGGTAAATCTTAAAATATTTTTTTTTTTTTTTTTTTTGACATAGAAACAAAAACTCAATTAAGCTTGTGTTTAAATAATTGTAAATAAATATTTTGTTGCCAAAATTTTTAACTTTTTAAATTCAATAAAAAAAAAGATTTAAGTCTTTTTTTATTTTATTCTCATACTTTAAAAATACCATCAGTTAAGCTGTTTATTTAGCTTGAAACAAAGTTGTAATTACTTTTTATTTGCTCATCTTATCCTTACATATATTATTTGTTGTCTTCTTTTTGTTTGGATTTTTCAATATCCCTTAATTTTAAGCAAGAAGTCTAAAAGAAAAGGGAAGCTGTATAAATATAACTTTAACTATTAAAAGTGAAAGCATAATAGGGTGGTACTTGACGTTCATTATAAGATCTTAAGGGTGTAAAAATTTACTCCATTCTTTGTCAACTGAATCATAATTTAGAACAGAAAAGTCATCGGACGTATTGCCTTAATGGCTTTTGTTGAAATTTTTCTTCACTGTATGATTGGTTCAGAATCAGCTTCAGCACTGGAATAACACAATGCTTGCCTTTGTGGGGAGTACAAACTTGCAGTTCTGGCCAATAAAGAACTTAGTCAAAATATGGAAAATTTTAATTCAATGGTTTTTTTAATGTGTGAAATGTGGCCTCTACCTTATTAAAGCCCTAATCGTCCTCACAATGGCGTTCAACTAAGACAGAAAGTTCTACCAAAATAAAAAAAAAAACTTGGCGATACCGAGCAGCAGTGACAGTATTTGATATTGTTATCAAGAAATATGGTCCACTGCAGACCTAAAATCGATTCACATAAAACACTTTGTAATTACATTCATTTATCGTCAGTCAATGTGGATTATTGGAAAGACAAAAGCGGCAACTCTAGGAAAAAATTCCTCAAGGTGCTTTAAAGCTACACATAACTTTACTTCTTAAGTTTTGTTAAAACAGTATCTCTCTTTTGTTATATGTTGCATTTTTACAAACCTCAAACTGTCTGCTGTTAAAATGCGTTTTTAGTGTTGCCAAAATCTAACTGTATAAATCACTACAAAAGCAAATTTTGTATGTATTATTTTGCTTCTCTCTGAACAAAAGCACGTTTGGGTATCTGAGCTTAAACACGAAAAAAAAAACTGTCGCGAGTTTTAAATTTATTTTAGATGCAGCTCAATTCTTTGAGTTAGAATGCAAAATCTTTATTTAATTTTTTTGATTTGTCAATCGAATGGACAGGAGGCAGGCAAAAAGTGTAATCTCCATTAAATAAAACTTTTTAATTATCTCAAGTTATTGATACTCTCTTAATATGACATGAAGAATAGACTAGAAGTTAGGTGGTGTTGGTTCCTGATGTTTGTATAGAAAACGGCAATAGTAGCCTGGTCTAAGCTGGACTTTTGCTGCTCTAAAAATGATGTAAAGCCATAAATTATATGCTTCTTTTGAAACATCAATTTGAGAAGCTTTTTATGAAATTTTTCACTAAAAAAGGCAAATGAAAATATTTTTAAAAATTTCAAAAGTTATTAATGCTGTCTGCTCATAAATTTTATTCTCGATATATAAATGTCGAAGCAATTCATTTAACCAGGTGCATCCATTCCGAAATTAGGAAAAAAAATATATAACAATATTAATAAAAAAATATTCTTCATATGAAATCTCCGTCGCATCGAAGATACAAATTTGGCCAGGAAAAAGTTTTCTATTTAATTACACTCTTAGTCTTTTCACATATAACAAAAAGCGTATTTTCACATATTTCATGTTTCAACTTATTAGAAAAAATACCGGAAAAAATATAAAAAAAGAAAATAAAAGGCAGGCGATTGGAAAGGATAATTTTGGCATACAAATTTTAAATTACAATTTTGTTTATTTCTCTTCTAAGTGCTTTTTGTCATTGTTCGCTTTTGAAAATTGCACTTCCCTCATACATGAATGCATTCTTTAAATCCGGTTTTTTTGCCACTTTACAAAAATATTTTCGTCTATGATTTTGACAAAAAAACAAAAAACAGCAACACATTCTCAATTACAGTTTACTGCTACAAAATTGTTGATGGTGAACAAAAAATTACACATACAGGCACAAATATAAAACAAAAACAAAAAACAGAAAAAATAAATAATATAAGTGGGATATTTAAGAACTAATTACATACAAATACACATACAGTGTCTTCTCAAAGTTTTCGTTCTTTTTTCAAAAAATTTTTATATATATTAAATTGTAACACTAAAACCTAATTGAGAGCTAAAACGCCCACATTTTATTTTGTTTTTACAAATGTTAATAAAATATCAAGCAAATTATTTTATATTTTGAAATGTTTGAATTTATAATCCAAGACAGAAGTTTAAAGAAAACTATCTATATGCGGTATGCTGTGCTGCATCCAATTTAGACTGTTTAATGTCATAATGTTTAGTTTTCTAGATATAAAATATGTATTTATTACCTTTCCAGGGGTGTACTCGTCCCGCCAATTATTTTTGAAGTGTACGGTATCAAACTAAAAGAGAAGCATTATTCAGTTTCCTGGATACAAAATACAATAAAGTTTTAGCAATCCGGACAAATATAGTTTTAGGGTCGCAAGGAGGTTTAAAAACGATTTATTTTAGACAAGATTCCGTATCTCATGCAGCATTCTAAATAGCTTAACGAAATTTTACAGAAGCAAAGCAGAGGTTTCTGTGTGTGAACCTGCGAATCGTCGGGTTATTACTTTAAGAAATTTGCTATAATCTTAACAAAATTAACAAAAAAAAAACATCTTTTTAACTTGACTCTATTGCTTATGTAACTCATGAGTAGATTACGCTCAAATTTTATATAGAAACTTCGGATTCTATTGTATTGAACTTTATTGACTAAATGAGAATTACATAAAAACAAGCAGGCAAAACCCAACAAAATCCAACGAAATACAAATACAACGAAAAAGTTGACTTTTTTTCAATCTTCTAGGACATAAAAAGGGAAATTTGAAAACATATTAAATTTTAAACATAAAAAAAGTATTTTTGGCTTAAAAATCTATTTTTTTAAAAAACAAAAATTCCTTTGAATGTAAAATGTAGTTTTATTTAAAATGTATTTAACATTCGTCACAGTCACATAGTGTGTGAACTTTGAAATTTACTTTTTGTTGACAAAATAACAAAAAAAGCAAATGGTTTTTAAGTTTTACGTTTCATTTCATTTCATTTTTATTTTTTTTTTATTGGGCTCTAGAAAGTGAAATACAAAAAAGGAAATTGCTAACAAATATACGAGCATTAGTGTGAAAGTGAATCTTAAAAAAAAAACAACAACAATAGAATTTTAAACAAATTGCTTCATTGAAGTGTGTGAAAAATTGGTTTTTTAATGTTACTGTGCAGCCATGGAAATTGTACTTGAAACATGAAACATAATGTAGCAGAACTTTTTTCTTTTTTGCTTTCGCTATTGAACAAATAACAATTAACAATTTTTCTAATAAATTTCCTCTTTGAGCGTTGAAAGAAAAGCTTAATACTTAGAAAATGTAATTACAGCGAAATTAAATTGGAGTTGCTGACAGTTGATTTAATAAGAAGCTGCTGCGTGTAAATAAATAAAATGAAGAAAAAGTTACACAAAAAAAAATTCAGGAAGAGTTGTATATTCAAAGCAAAGTTATTAGAAAGATATCAAAATTTATTAAAAAAATTAAAAATTTTTTTTTTAATTTTTCCCATTCTGGATTTGAACCGTAAATGTGTTTGAACCGTGAAAGGATTTGAACCGTGAATGTATAAATAAATTTAAATTTAAATTTATTGTTTTCTTTAGAAAGAAAAATTATTTACAAATGTATGCGGACGTTTTCCAGCGAAAACAAGATAAACTAGACGCTGGCAGAATGTAATGTCGCATTTTCAGGACCGCCAAATCCATCATCAGCAATATTAAGAATGATACAAAAAGAAGAGTGAAGAAAATACTTTAGTTTGTATGTCGACTTCGTCTAACCAAGTTAATATTGATGTAAATATTCCTCGTATTTTTTTTTAAAAATTAGTTGGTTAAACATATGATAATTAAGGTAGATAGATGCGAAGAATGCTGATGATGGATTTGGCGGTCCTTACATTTGTATATAATTTTTCATTATAAAGATTTTTAGAAATTAAATTAATAAATGAACCTAAGCCAGAAATAATAAATTTTAATTCATTGATATTTAAATTTTACGAAAAAGTCATCCAACCGAATTTTAGTTTAATGCTATCGAAGCATTGCCCTCTGTTTGTGCGACAACAAAACTGTGTCGGAGGCAGATTTGGGTAAAAATAATAGAAATAAATCTGGGATACTTTAACAAATTAAATGATTATTACTAAATTTGTCACACAAAGAAACTGAATGAAATTGGTTTCTTAAATACACGGAAGCTGTATTTTCACTGCTGAATATTAGCAATTTTCAAATCTTTTCAGAAAAATTTGTAACTAAATTTTTATAAATAAAAATAAAATTTGAAGTAAAAAATTTAATTTTACAATAAAAATCACACAGTTCCCAAAATGTCCTCTAAAAATTCCCAAAATGGGATTTTTTGTTATTTCTGTATTTTTGTTATTTCTGTATATTTACTAACAGTAAGGCAAGGAACTCAACTTATAGAGCTATTAGAGTAACTAGGGCCAAGAAAAAATTTTTAATTGCAGCTAAGCGATTTTTAAATTTTCGACCTGATACCAACAAAAAATGTAAAGCCAATTTGTATGGCTCTGAATCAAGTAGGGACATAATTTTTATAACTTTTTTTTAATGCTTTGCTAATGTGTCACCTATTAAAGTAATATTTACAAGTCATATTTATCTTAACAATATTTTTATTTTACTTAAGTATGATGTCATGATGTTCTTTTCTTAAATAGAATTAATTTGAATTGTTTTTATTATTCTCAAAGTCAAAAATCATAATTTTTAAAATCAAATCTTTCTAACGAATTGGGAAATAGGCCATTACCTTCTCTGGTTCATTTGTGGATCTCTTAGAGGACGATTTTTTATTCGGCATAAGACTCAGAGTCTGGTACCAAAATTATTGTCCAGAGTTGACGATTTTTGGCGACCCCTCCCTAAGTCCAAATACTTTACTAAAGGTTGTCTACAGGTCATGTAAAAATTGATATGCACGTTTTAATATAATAGAAAAATCGACATCAAGTTGCCAGATCAATTAATATTTTAACAATCAAGACATTTTAAATCGCCAACAAATAGAAATCGCAGTTTTAGGCGGTTTGACATTAATAAGCAAAATGTCGAACACACAATCAAATAGTTTAATTAATTCAACAATGATCTTTAAAAGGCTTCTTAGAAAGGAAAAGAAGTCTTAAAAATATTTTACCTAAAATTTCTGTCATTCTGAAGTTATGTCTGTTCCTCTAGCACTACAACTCTAATAAGTAGGCTCTTAAAACTTTAATTCAAGTTAAACAACTAAAGCCGCTTTAGCAATAAATACCTAAAATCAAAGGGTGTTTCGAAAGTTATATTCATAAAATTTTGTAACTGTAACATTGATAGGCAGCAAGTACAATAAACTATTAATTAAAGGGTGTCTCAATAGTAATATAAATTATACGTATGTGGCCTTGCTTTTAAACCGTAATTGGAGGACACTTTGAGTATTTTTTTAATATTCGCTTTAAAAAGCAGAATAAAAATTAAATATAAAACTTAAATATACAGGGTATTCCAATAGTGATCTAATTTTAGTCTTTTTCCCATAGTAAAAAAAAATTTCGAATTTACATAAAACATGTAACAACATGTCCGCTAAAAAATTTGTGTGAATAATTAACTTATAAATTCAAGGGTGTTTCCACAGAGACTGCAGTTTTTTAAATATGCGCTTATATTTTGAACCGTAATTGGCAATCGCTTTAAATTTTCAACAACAGTTAATAACAATGTGAAACATAAAATTAAAAGGGCACCCTTATGTAGTAGGGAACACTTCATGTGTGAGTTTACCTAACAATTTACAAAAAACACTGCGCAATATTTGCTTTTTAGATGTATAACATCTTAAATCCTTGCTAGCAATCTGCCACTTGCTTGAATTAATTTTCATAAAACGTTAAAATTTCCTGTCAGCTTTAATTGTGTAACAATCTTTAAAAAAAAATAAAATACAAATTTCATGTATTTACAATTAATTAAAAGTTCTTGTGGTTGCCCAACTCAAACAGCACATTCCTTATTTTGCAAAACTTATCCTTAAAATGACTTGCCCTGCATCCTTTTATCTTCTTTTTTTTTTTTTTTTTTGTTTATTTATGTTTGTGGTTGAAAATATAAATTTACCAAGTCTTTAAACGAAATCTTTAAGAATACTCAAGTAAAGACACACACAATTACAAGGAAAACACATGTAAAAATACAATAAAATATAAATTTACTTTAAAGGAAGTGTAAAATGAAAAGAACGTGCCATTTTATTAAAACTACTTTGGATATCAAATCGTGCTTATGTTCTACATTCATACGATAAATTAAACATTAATAAAACTCTTTCTTTTAATAACTACGGCAAGATGTGAGAACACTCACGTATGTATGTGCTTGCACACGTGATAAGACTCACGCTTATCTAAAAAATAGCAGGGTAAGTTTGTGCAGTGGAATTCTTAAACTAATTTTAAGTTAAAACAAAATATATTTTTAAAAGAAATGAATATTCGTCTTAAAAATAAAAATGCAATTATGAAAATTATATTTGAATATATTTATATTAAAATATATAAATGTTATGAAAACAATAGCAGTTACAATAATTTGAATAATAATAATTTAAAGCCTTCGTCTGTTGTAGAGGTCCGCAACTGATTTAAACGAAATAAAAAGTAAAGTCTCAGAAAGAGCTGCCCTAACTAAAAATCTAGAAAACCAGCAACAAGCGATGACAGAATAAAGATTTTGCAGTAATTTCAACATTTTTTATTCAAAATAAGATTTGAATAACTTTTTTACAAAATTATTTTTTTTTTGATTTAGTTGTTTGACAACTAATATTGAAACTTCTTGTAAAAATTAATTAAACATATTTATCTCTGTAAAACATTTTTATTATAAATGAATACCCTAAAACAAAAAGATTGTACTAAAGCCAAGTTTAATTTCCAAAATTAATTGAAGACAGTGTGATACAAAATTTTAATAATGAATTTAGGGACGTCCGCCACATGAATTTAATAAATATTTTAAACATTTAGAAAATGTTACAGTGGAAGAACTTTGACACACAATGTTAAATATTTCTAGAGCGAATAGTGAGTTAATGTTTCCAACTTTGTCGAAGTTTGCAACAAATTTTAAATGTCTCCCTTTTTTACCTGCAAATGTCAAACAGATATTTTAAAAGTAAAAATAATAAACAATTTTGAAGATTTTTCTTCCTAAACTAATGTGTTTCTCTTTCTTCGATAAAAGAAGATTTTTCTTTAAAAATTTCTGGCACCACTGGTAGCAACAAAAGCTATTTAAACCTTAAAAATATGGCGCTCATTATCCCGAGAAAATTATTAATATTGCTATTTCGTACCGCTTACTTAGCTCTTCAGGAACATCACACAAATAGCAATCGAAATATGCTTTCATCTTAAGTAATCAATATCGGCGATTTTATTAATTTTGTCGGGATAATTAGCGCGATATTTTTAAGTCTTAATTAATTTATTTTAATATTCCCGTAATATAATTTTAACAAAAGCTAACAATGTCTGCTAAAAATAATAGAATGTGAATTAACTAAAAGAGAGTACAGCTTAATAAACCTTCGAATTGATAAATAACCTTGAAAGAAAAAATTTAAATCGGCTCAGAAATGGCTGAGTTTTGCAGGCAAAAACTTAAAAAAAAGAACATTTACACGTTTTGATAACCCCGTTCTTTTTGAAGTCCGTTAAAAAACTAATTTTTACCAATAATGGGTCTTTTATTAAGCTCGATAGAATTTACAAAAGGAATAACAAACTGTCATAATGCGTTTATTTCTAGACATTTTTGATTCATATACTCCAGCAAATCATCGGGAATAGATTAATACATGCACAACGCTATCAAATGATTCCGAGTTAAGTAAAAATAAATTGTCAATTTAGGAAATTTATAAACGCTAATTAGCCATGATGCCAAATCCCAACAAACCGTTTAGACCACATTTGATCTAGAAAAATGTACCTTGTGGAGCGGTTTACACACTGGTGGCATCACTAGATCTTAGTTAATCAAATATAAAGCCATAGCTTTCCTTATGGTTGATTAATATCGTTAACACACCAAATTCAATCAATTTTTGTGTGTAATATGGGTGACATTGATCTACGTTAGATGTGGTTTAAGTAGAATGGCGCTAGGTGCCATAAGGCAACCGCAACTATAGATTGATTAAAAACAAAATTTGCAATAAATAAATTTCAAGGAATGAAACTTTCAATTGACCTTCAAGGTCGTGCGACTTATAAGCTTTTGATAAATTTCTGTGTGACTACGTCAAATACCCAAACACAACAACAACAACGCTATACATATAATTCTAATTGACTTTGAAAATCCGTCATCAATTTGGCGCAAAATATAAATAAATAAATATAAATGTATTTTGCAATGAGTCTCACTTTGACACATATAGAGTGAAACCAATCTTAGACAGTCCTTACAGATTGGTGGCATCACTGCACCTTATTTTAATTATGAAATTTAAATAATGATGAATTCTAAAAGAGAGAATGCATAAATCGGTTACTGAGGTGAGAAGGGTAAGAATATGTGTTTGTGTTCTTTTTAGTATAGACTTTATAGATTATGTCCGGTAGGTGGCGCTGTTTTTTAGATGAATTTTTTTTTCAAATTAAAAAAATTGTGGCTGGGTCGTTTGGAGTGATGCCACAGTGCAGACATAAGTGATAAAAAGTTGTTCAAGTATCTTGTGCCTACAAGGAACTGGAAACTTTATCTTATTGGTGCTGCTATTCAGATTAAAGCATTGTTTTCTATCTTTCAAAATATTGTAACGATTGAACTATTCGGTGTTGAGATAAACAAGAGACTTTTGCAATGCTCTAGTGCTCAACAACTTTTTAAGAATAATTCCAGGTAAAATTAATTAACCCGTTAAAAATACCACACAAAATACATAAAACTATTGATAAAAAAATATATTTTATATTTAAATAAAGACAATTTCACGGTTTCTACGCTGTAGTGTTTTGTTTTTCTACTACTCCTTTATAACCTTTCGCTTACATTTAATCCAGAACAACCTTAATCATATGTCACATTAAAATAAAAAAACATATAAAAGAAATGAAAAAGAAATAAACGCAATAAATTTTGAATCTTCATTACACATGTACAAATTTATCAAGTAAATCACCCACAGCAGGAAGACAACAAGAAACAGAAATTAAAAGAAAAAATTTCAATTGCGTGTTGAAATAACACGAGACCATACTGAGAGAACACGCATCAGAAGCTGGAAGAAGAATTAAAAAAATATAAGAAAAAAAATAAAAAATATTTTATAAAATTTTTTTCAAAGCTCAAATGAAAACGCTGGCGGAAAAAACGCATTCAGATGATAGAACCCCGCATTTACAGAACTTTGCCTGCCATAGATTATAGAGGAATGGACAGCTGCAAACTTGTGATGTAAAGTTGTTTGTGGTCACAAAATATTATTTTGAAAGTAGAAAGATTCTTAAAACAAAAATTTCAAGAGCTCTGAATGATACAAATTTTAGAAAGTCTTATTTGCTGTGCCGAAATAAGAATCACACCAGACACAAGACTGATTATAAAACAGAATTAAGAAAAAAAATAGAGCTTAGAAGATGAATAAGTACAATACAGAAATCTAGAAAATTTTTAGCTGGGGTTGCTAATGCAGAAAAACTTGCATTTAATCCTTTTTTCAGTCTTCCGCATCGATGGGAGTTCCAGCCCCGTATTATCCATTTTATATGCTCCCGGGGGAAGCTTCGAAACAAAAATTGCAACGAATAGAAAAATTTACAAAAGATAAATTATAATCAAAAATTTGGTAAGACCAATGTGGAGGAAAAATGAATTAAATGAGAGGAGTAGTCGTGACAGGAACAAATTAAACTGAAAAAGGGAAGAAAGTTTAAGTTTTAAAAAATTGAAAAGAGAGACTTTTGCAAGAAAAAAGAAGTAGATTCCTTTCGAGACGTGATAGAACCAATTAAAGACAAACTAATTTGTGTTAAGACAAGCAGAGTTCTGGTAATAAAATGAGAATTTATACAAAACATATAAGTGGCAGGGTAAACAGAGTCGTACAAAGAAGTTAAGAAAAAAGCAACTACCAGCAAGCCCAAATAAAAGCGGGGGAAATCTAACAAACAAAAGCAGTAAAATAAAAATGAGTAGAGTGTTTTAAAACATAATGAGTCTAGCAAATGCGAATCAAAAAGCTCAGAATTTAAAAAAAGTGTTGAATCGACTAAGGATTTGCAGAGTAACGGCAAGAAATCTTAAATAAAGTTTAGTTTAAACGAGAAGAATCAAGAAAGTAACACAGAATCATCAAGAGAAAGAAAGTTAAAGCAAATCTAACAAAGTTATGTTATAATAAAGTGGACGTAGTTTTAAATGAAAGTCTTAAGCTGGGGAAAGTGATGTTAAGACGGTCCATGGCAAGTAAAGGTGAGCACATCCGGGTAGAGATGTTTAAAATAAAACATCGACGGGAAGAGCGAGTAAAAAAGTGTTGTGGAAAGCACAGTATAGACTGGTCAAGATAGATAGAGTTGAATGGAGAAGTGTAAAGACAATTCCAGTCGAGTAGAGTCAAGGGAAAATAAATAGAGTCGAGCAGGAAATTTTTTTATAATAAAGTAAAAAAAGAGTAGAGATTAATAAAAACGCATGGAGTCGAGAAAATAGATAAAAAAAGATTATAAGTGACTAAACTTGAATAAATGTGAATCTAGTAAATGTGAATCAAACCTGGTAAAGCAAATTAGAGTTGTGTTTAGTACGGTGTTAAAATTGAAATCAGTAAAATATTCACTTCTAGTCCCGGTCTGTAAGGGTTAGAAGAATGAGGAGACATAAGGTAAACTCGTGTAGTTGTGGGGACACAAGCAGACAAAAAAACATTGTACCGATAGTAAAATGGTTAAGCCTTTACCCTTTAAAAATTATATAAAATAGAGGTAAAACAAGTAAGAGCACTATATCCGGCTACGTCAAATTTTATATACCTTCACCATATATATAAATATAGTTCAGTAAAGTAACTCCATTTCGAAAAAAAAAAAAAATGAGGTCACAGAGAGTTAAAAAATTAAAAAAAAATTTATATCAAAATGTCATCAGTTCTTAATAGAATAATCATTTCTTTTTAATTTAAGTGTTTTCTGAAAGATTTCTTCAAAAGCTTTTAAATGATACCCATATTGATATCTTCAAAAATATGATGCGCAATCGAACTTTTCTATGAAAAGTACCAGAGGTCCATAACTTGGAAAATATGGGCGAGAACCAATTTTTTCATTTGAAATTTTTTTTCTTAATTCTCTATTGCCTTATATATTTATTTTTTTGATTGTAGTTACTTCATTGGTCCAATTGATATGGAAAAATTAGAGCCGGGCGCGGTGTTTTATCCGCTGTCTCGAAGGACTTTCAGCGATCTTGCTGATTTTAGACAACAAAAATTTTTTTTTCATCTAGTGCCTTGGTAAAGTTGATTTCAACATTAAAACGGACGGACATATGGACATCGATCAATCGACTCAGAATAAATATACTTTATGGGGTCAGAAATGGATATTGTAAAAATTACAAACGGAATGACAAGCTTCAATATACCCTTTTTCTGCTTTTTGTGCTAAAGAGTATAAAAAGAAAAAAACTGTTAAACATTTAAAAGTTGAAAGTACAGAGTTTTATTTAAAAACAAATTTTCTTTAAATAGAAATTAAAACATAATTACGTACCTAATTATCATACGCTAATTACATTATTCGATTAATCAATTTATTCTCTTTGTATTCGCAAGCAGACAATAACGATGTGATAACAAATGATTTAAAACAATAAAAGCTGCTTCTTCCCAGTCTACAACAATGTAAGTCCAATTTAGAAAAATAAATAAAAGAAAAAAAATGTTAAACTTCTATAGCATAGAAGCCCAGGCAGGGTAAATCATCAGCCATTTAACAATGATGCAGATGATGTTGAAAATAACTTACAATTCGTACATTAAAATTTTTGTTTGTTTAAATAAAGGCAACAGTATAAACAGGCAGCAGCGCTTCTACTAAACCACTTTATCTTTTCTTGTGTTTTGTTTTTATAATTTATTGTATTGCTTTTCGTTTTTTGTTGTTGTTTATTCTCAATTAAGGTTTTATTTGCACGCGCATGCGTACGTGTTTTTTTATATGTCTTGAACCAACTTTTTTCTCTTGCAATTTTTAAGTGCAATACAAATCATGCAATCAACCCACGAATAAAAAGCCACAAAAAAATGAAAACAATGTCCTGGGGTACAATAAAAATACACTCAGAGAAAATTTTATGTTCTTAAAAAAATTCTTATTGACTTTTTATTGCGCTTTTCCTCTACTTACAATGAAACATCATGAGAAACTGATAACAGAGTTTCTTAAATTATTTTAAAGGAATTTATGGCAAATCTAAAATTGATGCTGGAATCCTATTTTTTAATATCTTTTTTTAAAGCTTTTTATTTTTAAATAAATTAAAATAGTTGCAACCAACGTTTCTAGAAGCACCCAAACTGGTAGGTAGAAAGATACTTTCTAATAAATCCGCCAATTATGGGTTTGATTCTCAAATGAAGAACTTCTTTTAAATTATGGGCCACCTTTAGTTGGCACACCCTTTAATTATTTTTACTTCCTGTTACAGTGGCCATAGTGCTCCTTTCATAATCTCAAATATCTATCTTGAACGGTTTTTAATATTTGAAAAAATTATCAAAAATCTTGCATCTTTTGGGTCACCCTGTACTTTTTAATTTTATAATTTCTGTTATAGCACAATTAGTGGCAAACACTATAAAATGTGCATCTCGATCAGTTTTAAGGATAAGGATATCTTAGTTAAAACTTCTACCTTTGGGGACACCCTTTAGTTCTTATTTTTCTTAAAATTCATATTGTAACGAACTTAGTACTAAATAACCTCACATATCCGCCGAATATTGAAATTTCTTTTAGAGCATTTTAAAGGCTGCGAATCCCGTCTCTTATTCCAGGCAGAATCCCACTATTTCGCCCCTTGTTCGTCTGTGAATAGAAATATGAATTGCGTGATTAGGAATCAACCTTTTCTAAAAGAAGTGCATCGAGCTAAATGAAAACTGTTAAGTTTTTATAGTCGCGAATATTTATGATCGATTTTAGTGCAATGAGATCAAGTTTCTAAGGTGCCAGTTTTCCACAAGGAGCCAAAATTCTCATAGAGTAAAAAAAAATAACTGAATTTAGGGGATAAATTGAAAATATTTTCAAAGCAACATTTGCGATCCACGATTATTTGTCTCAAAAAATCATGATTTAGCTGAACAATATAATGGATGACAGAATTTTTAATCCAAATCACCGACTTATTAACATAGAAATCAACAAGTTTGCATATACATACCAAATCGAAGAAGAAAACGCTGCTGTAGGGTATGACGATGCAATTGTAAAAAGATTTAAGAGAAGATCGCACGATTGACGCAAAACATAAATTCTTGGTTGATTTGATATGCCAATTGTATGATTTCACAATATATTGTTCCATACGACAATCTAGAACAAAATTGTGTTGACTTGCCGCAGAAGGAAATCAACTCTAGTGTGGCAGTCATGTGAACGGTTGATAGATAACCAGACGTCAATAAAAATGTCAAAAATGCACTAATTTTTATTGTGTTTTCGTGCATCAATTATAGAAGACAATTCACGCCAATAGTTTGGTTTTTATAATCAAATTTTTTCGTTTGATTCTACGTTCAACATTTCTTTTCGTAAGTAAAATAAATTTTAGTTATTCTAACAATCGTGTGACTGCAGTGCAAAAATTATTGCCTCTTAATTGTTTGCGCCAATTTCCTACAAACAAATTTATGTAAATTGAGGCAATCATGTGAACTTACGGAATTTGATTGGAACAATTTATTTATTGTAAAAATATACAGCAAAAAAAAAGCGTGAAATTTGTGCTTTGCGACAATCGTAAGATCCTACCTTTAGCGATATAACTTTGAGATATATTGTTCTTTCTGACCCAGCTGCTTCGCGGTATGTTGATTTCTCCTAAAACATATGCTTCTTTTCCATAAGCGAAAGGAAAATATTTCCTAGTAACTAATACGCTTTAAAAAGTCCTCAGGGAAGCATTTTGATATTTGTGATTTATATTCCATCTAAAATCGAAATTCTATTCATGACGCATAAATAACTACGACCCTCTCATAGATTGCGCTCACACCAGTAGAGAAAAACAAGAAAGAAAAAATTTCTGCCTAAAATTTTTTCGTAAAGTCAAGTTGTTTATGACAAATGCCTGTTAAGACATTAAGATTTTTAGACGTATTCTAGTGAATAAAGCTTTGTCTATAACTTCATAAAGTTTGACGGCTTTTCTTTTATGTCCTTATTTATTTAAAACCTTAAAAATTTCTAACCAATAACTCAAGTTTATAACTCTAAAAATGTATTGTTTTTAATATTTCTTTTGTTGTATCAAATACTCTGGTTGTGAAATCAAAAGTTTGTTGAACCGTTTAAGTGAAGTTAAAAAAAAGCTTTTAAAAACATTAAAACACTTTGTCATGAATTACATGCCATTAAAAAAATAATGTTTTCTTCATCTTACGACTATGTATTGATGGCATTAAATTTATGGTAAAAGTAGAAAAAATTCAAACATAAAATATTTTATTAAACTCTTTGAGATGTATGCGCAGGCAAATGTATGAAAATAGCAACAATAAAAATTCATTAAAAAAACTACAAAGTTTTTTTTTTATAACATCTTCATGATTATAGAAAAAAAAGAAAAAATAGAGAATGTCTCGAGTACTCTTAAGCAGAACTTTAAAGAAAATTATTGCTGTAAACGAAATACTATTGATGGTTACTGAAAATATAATGACCGAAAGCTTAAAATTCCCCTGAATCTTCACCTACCTAGGAATCTGAAAATGAAAATTTCCTACGTTATTCTCCAGGCAACAAATACAGCATTATTGTGATGTTATTTTCGATCGTTGTTGGTACGAATTATTGCATCTGAGGCTTGTTCACTTTCGGGGCGGAGGCAAAAGTGCGACCAAAACTCTTAGGAAATTTTCTTATTAAAAAATTTGGCGTAAGAGCTTTTTGCTACGGTTGCAAAAAGACCTTGAACACTTGTAAATAATCTCTACCCACCTTAAAATCTGCAGTTTAAAAGCTGACTTTTCTTCTCGAAGTACATCTTTGCTTAAATCCTTAAGACAGTGAAGAGGAAAGAATGACCAGTTAGAAAACGAATCACTGGAATTTTTCTCATATTATTCTGCTTAATGTGAGTCATATTGTTTACCGAATGACTGTTTTATTGTCTCTGTAAAGAAAGAAGAAAATATATCAAAATTCATTATATTGTGACAGGAGAGTCATACAAATCATTGCTGCGAGTTTTTATTTCGATCGTTTGGCTAAACCTGTAATGCCTGATCTTAACAGTTTGCAGATAGAACTGAAGCGGTGATGGCTACATTTTTCGTCGTAACTTTTTAGTAAAACTTATTTGTCTTTTTCATAAGAATTTAACAACTTTTGGAATTCACAATCATAAAATAAATGCAGTAAAATCTTTTGCTGGTCTGAGCCCTTGCAAATCATTCCAATGACAAGAAAAGTTTGAATCTTTCCACAAATTGTTTTTTTTTTTTTCTTTGTGCAGCCAATAAATAATACCGAGGAAGGTTTCTCTCTTCCAACCAACCTAAGTTGGCCTTCTTTTTTAGCTAAACTGTTAGGCTGAGCATATTAAATATGTCTTTTAAGGCGAGACACACAGCTCAGGGTCAGTCTCACGTGAGTTTTAAATTCATTAAGATGTTTCACAGAGTCACAGAGGAGATATTAAACTCTGTCCAAGAGGTTGCTGGCGCATAACTTACACAAATGCAAAGAAGAAAATCATACTAGAAACTCTTAAAATATCTATGGGTTGCTGGTGTGAAAATCAGAGGCAGAAATGGGGAGTGCTATATACTACTTCAAGTCCATGTTTGCAAAAACTAAGATCTTATAAAAGCTGGAAAGCAAAGTTCTGGTGCTTTTTTTAGAGAAGAACCCACTCTCTTGACACTGCTGCCTTTAGGGTATATGAAGGCTTCAGTCGCCTGCACGTGCAGATGCCTGGAACTAAAAGATAGACTTTCGAAGTCTAAACAATAGAATAATATGATACAACCGAAAGCTATTGGTTTCCATGTACCGCTTACCATGGACTCCTTATTAATTAGTCCCTTCAGAAAGTAAAGTGATGGCTGTGATCTAAGCTAGAATGAGGGCAAAGGGCTTATGTTCCATGGGTATGTGGCTAGTATCCAGCTCTTGAGCAACGAGTAAGATAATGGTCCTTCGAACCAAGTTCTAAGAGTTTCTACTTGGGTTTGCTATGCATTTTGTAGGTGCTATTAAACGTATTTTATTTATCCAGTGGTAGGGTCAGATTAGAAGTCTGATGGCCAGGTACCGATGTTAAATATGAATTAAAGTTGGACTAAAAAGTTGTAATCGTAAGGGAAGAAGCAAGGTTAGAATGATGTCAAAAATAATTTTTGATTGCTTTTTAATGTTCTAAGAATGTTAAACTATTATCCTAAAATATTAAAAGCATTCTTTTAGAGACTGCAACAGCATTAATATTGCAAACAATTTCAACAGCAATTTTAATAGGAAACGAAATAAAATGTTTTAGTACTTAAGATGTTTTTTTTTCTTATTTCTCATTTCAAGACAATTCGTTGTGTTGTATTCCTGCTGTGTTTGCAATTTTATATTTTAGCTGAAACACATTGCTGCCTATGCAGTTGTTATTTCTGCTGCTGCTGCTTTTGCTGGTAAATTGTATTTCTTATTTCATTTTAATGCGTATTATTGCTGTTGTCATTATTGTTTAAGTTCTAGTTTTTGTTGCAGTTGTCGATTTTATGGACTTTATCTGTTGCAGATTATTTTTCAATGTGATTTTCTTAAATTTTGATTTCTATTTTACAACAACAAGATTATAGCAACAATCAACAATAACTACAATGACTACAACGATGACTATAACTACAACTAAAAAAACTAAGACTATGACTATGACTGTGTCTATAAAAGCAGCACTTACATTAAGAATAAGAGTTGTTGATGACAATGTCAGCATGGAGGTATGACGGTGAAGAGTAGATTGTCAATACCATAAATGTAAACATTCAACAACTAAGGAGATTTATTAAAAGAAGAAAATATTTTATTTATGTTTTTTTTTTTTTTTTTTGTTCTTACTCCTGTTTCAATTGTTCTGATTGTCATTGTTGCCAAAAGTAGTTGCATTTTAAAAATTTATTCAAAACTTTTTGAATTAATTTTAAATTTGCTGATTATATTTTTTTGTGACATTTTTTGAACAATTGCAAGCAAAAGAACAACCTGATTTTTATGGCTTTTTTTTGGCCTGAAATTGCTGCGTTTTCCAGTTTAGGAAATATTTAGTACGAGCATTTCTGCTGCTTTTAATTTAACTGTTTTTAATTTAACTGTCAAGAGGCAACTAAGCACCTCATAAAAGGGTAGTACCAGCAGATCTGGTATTTGATTTTTAATATGTCAAAATCATTTTACTTTAGTTGAAGGTTTTCTTATGTTTTAAAAAATTTTTTGGGATTCTTATCCCTGTGGCGTACTAAAGACCTGAGACCCTTTAAAGAGTTTGTTATAACAAATGTAAATTAAGGATAAATAAGGTCCCAAGATGCTTTAGAATCTATTGTCCACATGACAAATGACAGAATGTGCAAGGCCTCCAAATAAAAAATTCAATAACAAAAATGGATGATTCCATAGAGATGTGTTAATGACATGGATGGCCTTATCCTTTGAGCCACTTAAGACAGGCAATTGAAATTTAACCAGGGTTTATGTAGAAATTGTACCTTCTGTTAAAAGATTATAAAATAGAAATTATAGGGTGTCCCACAGAAGATGCAATTGCGACTTATATGGACCCTTTTCGAACTGTAATAAACAGACACTTGAAATATACATATAAAGAAAATTGTAGGGTCTGTTATAGAAAAAAGTTATAAGAATGTAAAATTAAAATTTATAGGGTGTCCCATACAAATGGAAGTAGTAATACATGGCCTTATATTGTAATACGAAGTTTGTCTCCTTAAACTCATTTCTTTCTTGTAGATTTTATTTAATTTTTTTTTTTTTTTTTACTTTTTAGAAAAGTATTTTTAATTAAAAAAGTACCTTATATCTAATGACTTTGAAAACGGAGTAATAGCAAAAACCATTAGTTTAACAAGAGCAACTATATACAAAAAGCAAATTTTCCAATCAGGAACTTTCGAAAAAAATACCCTTACATTTTTTCTTCGATTTTTTTCTTGAGTTTATATATAAATAAAATAAATTAATGTTGTCTTATACTAACTGCGTGATTGACTGTATCACTCACTATGTGGTTTTAAATTCTTCATTTATTAGCAACGTATTCTTCATTTAAGACTTAGAGCAAAATATTTTACATAATTTATTTTGTAATTTTTTTAAATGTTCTACAAAACTCACATTGCATAATATTGTAACAGCTGTATGCAAATACATTTTTATTTGCTTTTAACAACATTATTAAAATTTGTAATTTTGTTGTTTTCATTCTTGCTAATATTTTTCACCAGAAAATCTTTCTCTTTAATCTATTAAAAAAAAAACAACTTTTATATTTAAAAAATCCAGTAGAAAACAAACTCATTTTAAAATACAAAAATATATTAACAGATGACAGTTGTAAGAAGTTCTTAAGTGTGAGATAGATTATCTTATGCATCTAAAAGTGAGGACTTGAGAAAATCTCTGTGTCTGTTTATTTAGTTATTTTGTTAAAAATTTTTACATAAAAACAGTTGTGCATTAAACAAGTGTATTGTTGTTTGCTTTTTTTCATTTCTACAACAATATTTGTTTTGCGCAAATGTTGCTAAATTTGTTTTGACAATTTGTCGAAAATCTAAACTTACGATGTTAATAAAGCTGAAACATGTTGATAATGTTGTTAATGTTTGAGAAGGGAAAAGAGCATAAGTTACTTAAATATATTTAAAAAGGAAATTGTACAAAATTATGCTTAAAGCATATATTAACAAGAGACAAATATTATTAAGATCTATTCTGATCCGCTATAGAACTTTGTTCAAACAAAATCATATGCGTAAAGCGGCTCTTAAGCTTTGCAATTTCTAAAGCTTTCGTGTGCTTAATGAACAATACAAGATAAATAATTAACCTTTGGTCTAACTCAAGCTTTTTGTTTAACTCGTATATTTTTAATGCTGCGTATGATTAATATTAATTCAATACGTGCAATTAAATATTAATCATACGCATTAAATTCCCAAGTCCATATTTAAAACAAGCCATTTTTTCATGCCGTTTTAATCGATTCTTTTTCAAAGTTTCATCGTGTTTCGTCGTGTATCTTCCTATGAAATTTTTAATGGCATCAGAATTTTTACATTTCGCTTTTAATTTGGTATTTAATATTTGTTATTGTAACTGTTTGTGTTATTTCAAATAACACACAAACACAAAAACGCATACAGCAAACGTACACAAAGCAAGTGTAGAAACATCCAATTAAGGTTCAAGCCATGCTATTTTGCTTACCGCGCTTGCTTCACTGCACCTCTTGTCAATATTTTATGAAACTATTTTCATGCAAAATGCCCTGATGTAAAATGACACCTAGAAAAACAAATTGAATTAATTTATAACCACTAGCAGTTACTAAAGCTGATGAATTAATTAAAGCTGAAACAGTTATAGGAGCTGAAACTGCAGGAGATAATATAAAATAGTTGAAAATTAAATTTTTTTCAACATATTTCATTTTTAAAATATTTTCGTCAGAAAGAGTATTTTTTAAAGACCTTAAAATCAGGACTTTCCGCAAGTATACATTTTAAAAAACTTTGCCTTAAAAATCATCGTTTGGAAAAAGTACTAATAAAAAAAATATTTACAAAGGGCATTTAAAAAAAGAACCATAAAAAATAAAAAATCAGACATAAAAAAATTTGGCTTCCATTTAACAACGCCTTCTAATCAATAAAGTAGAGTTGATTGGTGATAATTATCTATTACTACCTTAAAATTGGCCATTATAGTTAGCTTTGGAACAGTGCTGCAGCTCTTTTCATACTATATAAAATCTACAGCTGTCTAAGCGTCATCACATCATGGAAGTTAATGTGCAAAGAGCTTCCTTTAATTTCATTTGGAAAAAATACCTTCAAAATTATACATTTTAAGAGAAAAAAATAAAAGAAAACAGATTTTAAAAATCAATCTTTCTAAAAAACAGTCATTAAAAGGGCTATTTAAAAAATTAACGATTTGAAGAAGTATCTTTTACCAAAAGTAGAATATCTTTGCTAAGAAGAGCTAAAATTAAAATTAAAATTTCTAAAAAATGTCTTATTAATATTTTCCCACAAAAACAAGTTCATTAAAAAAAACCCTATGGAAAAAGTACCCTCAAAGTAGTACCTTTCTAGAAAACTACCTTTAAAAGCGGAATGCAACTAGAAAAATAGTTTTTCTTATAGAAATATTCTAAAAGCAACTTCTTTAAAATTACTTGATTTAATATGTAGCTTTTATAAAAGTACCTTTTAAAAAAGTACCTTTAAAATTAGTAATTTTTTTAAAAGTACCATTCACAAAGAATTTTTTTAAAGAAATGAATCTTAGAAACATGAGCCGTGTCGAAACTTCAAATGTTAATAGTTAAAAAAATGCTAAAAAAATTATTTAAAAAAGAAAATTAATTTAAAATTAGTACCTTTTCTTACAAGAATCTCAACAAGAATACCATGTATAAAAACTTGCCTCTAAAAACAGGTTCTGAAAATTTTGCTTTTTAAAAATATAATTAATTAAATGCGTAGTATTCGAATAAAGTACCCTTAAAAAAAAATGCTGTTAAAAATGTTCATTCCTATAGAATTTCATTTCTGAAATTTTTGCTTGGGTCGAAAAAACTTCCAACAAAACTCACATTTGCTTAACTAGCTTTCCTTGATTTGACAGCTTATTCTTATATCATCCATGTTTGCTCGAAATTAATAAGTACAACAAATACAGGTTCTGTAAAAACTGCAGCACTAATAATAATAAATAATAAAAATATACAATAACATTTAACGTTTAAGTTATATATCTTTTTTTTTTTTTTTGCACCACTTAAGATTTTTTTGTAATCTTGATTGTTTGCAATTCTATTTACGTTTTCTTATAAAATTGTTGTTCTTCTTGTAGAAGAATTTTAAACTTTTTTATCTTACTCTGCCATTTATAGTATCAAGTATTTAAAACTTACTGACCTAATTTTTGTTAAAGATTTATAACTAAAACTTTAAGAAAAAATAGATAAAATAAAATATTTATTTATTGTTATTCACAGTTTGATAAATAAAAAAAAAATATAAAATAAGCAACTCTTGTTTTTGTCAGTAAATTAGTATTAAAGGATACCACAAACATATTTTATTTTATGGGTTTTGAAAAAAAATTAATAAGAATAAAATTTTTAAAAATTATTTAAAATAAATCTTCATAAAATGTTAACAAAAAATAAAAATAATTGAAATTTGTTTTTCCTTTTTTTTCTAATTTCTTATTTAAATTATGCTACTGAAATAAAAATTTAAAAAATATATATAAGCAGATTAGGCAGCCCCTGTGTGTGATTTGTTAAAAAAATTTCTCTTAGTAAAAAAATTCTGAAAAAGTATTAGAATCACAATTAAAAACTTATTCGATTTATTTTTAATGAATATGCGAAAAAATTTAAAACTGCATATTTAATAATGTTTAAAAAAATATTAAAGACTTAAGCAACATAATTTAATTTTTCTACTAATTCTAGTCGATTATTCGTGAAATATTAAAATAACATCTTTTTTGATACTTAAGCAAAAAACAATTAACAGATAACAGTTTCTAAATCATTATTATAAAAAATTGTTAACAAAATTAGTTAACAGGGGATCAATAAAAAATTATTCGAATAATTTTATTTAACTGAACGAATACTTAATAAAATTTAAAAAGTGATCTACATATTACATACATACATATTATTCGTTAAAAAAATATTAACAAAAGTAGTAAACATTTGATCAATAAAAATTTACTCAAATAATTTTCAACGATTAATCGAAATTATATTTTAAATATTTTATGAACAAACTAAGTTAAAATTTGATCAATATATTACTAAAATATTTCTTAATACAAATATTATTCATTTATTCAAATAAAACTTAATCAAAAATAAATAAAAATTATTCGATTAATCGTACTAATTCGTAAAATAATATATATTTTTAAACAAAATTAAATCAAATTTATATGTTTTCGAACAATCGAATACTCGAATAAATTTTGAAAACTAACAAACAGCATAATAAACTTAAAGAATTTATTTCTAAAAAAATAATTACCCAACTATTTGTTAAAATTTTCTTAGAAATTTGTCTTAGGGATTGATTTCTTCTTTGAAATCCCAAACAAAAAATTCTAAAAGTTTAAAATATCAAGGAAAATTGTCGAATATTTCAAGAATATACGGTTAATTGAAAACTTTTTTATTTGAAACAATTTTAATTTTTTTTTTTAATAAAATTTCTTCAGAAATTTTTCATCAAGAATTTTTTTAAATTTGTTTCCTAAACATAAAAGTAAAATCTTTTATTGAAATATTGTAAGATGCTATAATTAAGTAGAATTTTTCAAGTGCGAATAAAATTTCAATCGATTAATATTGTCGAATAATCGAATATCAGAATTAAATTTTTCATAATCGCTTCAGCATTAAGAAAAAAAAAAAAAACCAAAACAAATTTTAGTGTCTTTGTTTTAAGTAGAAAAATGCATAAGTAATTTGATTTTTATATTTCTCGATTATTCGTTTTTGTTTAATATAACATTCGAATATTTTAAAGTCGACATAATATAATTTAGTTTTTTTAAATATTATGTCATTTTGATTTGGCTTTAAGATTTATAAATTTTAAAATTGAAAAATTTATAAAAATATTCCTTCAATTTCTTAACGTTTCAACTAACAATTAATTTTTGTTGATATTTTTAACACAAGTTTCCTTCCAGCAGCTCAACTTAACGTGCTGTTTATTTAAAAAAAAATAAAATGATCGCCCTTGCAGGCAGCATATTAATTAATTTGCTTTAGCAAATCATTTTTGCTTTTCTTACGTTCCTTTTTGTCATTAATTTTAAATATGACGCTTGCCAAGAAGACCACTTGCTTCTTTGATTAGTTAAAAATGAAAAACAACAACAACAAAAATTTTCAAGCCGGGAATCTTGTTATACAAAATGTACATCTTCACTTTACAACCCACCCATGGCTTTGAGAGGTACACGCAACAAGCCATGTAATTGATTTTAATTATCAGGTAAACAAAACTTCAAATAAAAAAAATTTTTAATGTTTTTTTAAAACGTTGTAGTTGAAGAAGTAATTATAAGTTAAAGAAGAACTGATATCTGATATTAAAAAAAGAAAAATTATTACAAGAAATATTTATATGAAAATTCTTTTCAAAGGGAGACGTTGTTAAAATTACTTGTTTTATAAAAAGAAATCGCAATTAGTTGGATTAGAAAATTAAATGTTTAATAAAAGATCCTAAGGATGTTAAAAAGAAATTTAATTTTGTTTAAGAAATAAAATTTAAATAACCAAATATTTGAAAGCTTCAGCAAATCGCCAAAACCAGTTGTTCTGTTGTTAAATTTTATAAGAAAAAATTTTGTCAAGTAAATTAAGCTGGCAGTAGGATGCCGAACATAACACTGACAACTTAAATGTTGCCGTTTTTATATAGTGCAATGCCTGCCAGAAACAACATTTTATTTTCTACTAACCAAAGCTTTTTAATTAAACTAAATCCTCTTCTTATATTAACAGTTCTCGGTGACTTAAAACATTTTTTTCAGAATTTTCCTTAACTAATTGAGAATTTCTATACTAAAGTTTAGTAATTGATTTTTTTCAATTTCTTTTCTGACCTGGTTAGTTTTTTTAGCATAAATGTAGCCTTAAGATATAAAAAACATAACTACAATAACAACAACCGTTTAAAAATTTATAATAAAATGTTAACAAATGAAACTCTTTCAACAATTTTAATTCCAGAAAGTGACCAGGAGGCGAAGCTGTTTACCTATAAATAAAATTTTGCTCAGAGAATCCATTAAAAATTGGGAAAAAGCTTTCATAATTAATCGTCTTTGTTTTATAGTTAAACTTATTTTATATCACAGTAATTCATAAATTTCTATTTATAATTCTCATACTGTTTATCACTGAAATACTGATTAATTCAGTGAAATAGCTCTAATTTGTTACAAAGTCTGAGTGCTATGCTACTTAAGTAGAAAGCATTTTACACTTAGAAGCCAACATCTAACTTCTAGCCGCTAAAATAAAGTCTGGCTTCTTGTCACAGTCGCACAAATTCGTTATAATGCAAGAACAAACAGCGACATATCAAAATTAGTCCCGCGGTCCGTGAAAACTATTTAACTGTGTTTCACCCAAAAATAAAAAGTGTTGAATGAGTTGTTACATTTACCAGTAGCAAGTGAAAACTTATGAGCAGATAGTCTACGAGTAGTTCGGCGACTGTGTTCGTAGCTGTGTCTGCGTGTTTGTTAAAACAAACGATCTTGAGCTCAAATCCCAACTGAGAAGGTTTAAAGTACAAACAAAAATTTTCCCTAATAAAAAGACACGGTAGATGAGTTATTATTAGGAAAGCAGAATTTCAAACCTGCCGGAGATTTGATTATATAAGAAATTGCTTTGTAGCTGCAATAGATAGGATACGAAGGCGGTTATATAAGTAGTTAAACGTAAAAAGAAACATGGCGGTCATAGCTAACCAGGTTGAAAAGAGCCAGACTCTTACAGAAAATATAAAGATTTTGCGTTTCGCTTGAGCCACACCGTATTTATGATTCAGAGAGCTACGCAGGCTAACAGCATTGCATAGTTCGAATTACAAAATATTGTAGCGTGGTTGGCAGCGTAAATATCTGCTATGTTAAGTAAACCCCAGACATTAGCCAAAGCCATTCGGATGCTGGCGAGGTTAAAGACTCATGTTTCCAAAAAAAAAAACATTTTCTCCAGCATCACAACGTGGGATATAAAAGCCAGCGTAAGTTTATTAAAAATTACTCAGTGATACAAAATCAAATAAATTTTGTATGGGAAAAGAACGAAAGTTGACATTATCCATAACAAAAGCTTGGAAGGTTGTTTTTTTAGGTTAGTGCGAGATTTTTTACACGAATTTAAGCTTGTTGATTTTGGAATGCTGTCATACAAGGAAATATCATTGAAAATTTAATTTTTTACTGCTTTTGCCGTGTTATCTAACTGTTCTTATAGTCCAGAAATTAATTTTCGATATTTAGTTGTACCTTAAACTGACGCTAGATGGCGCTGCAAAACTTTTTGGACTTCAAAGTGATTTCTTACTAATTTAAGAGAGAATGGTAACTCTAGGAATTCACAAAAAAAAAAACTCAATAACCTTGGGAGATAACTTTTCTTAATAAGACCTTCGTATATGAAGAACTGTAAAGCATATTTCCTAGTTGCCAAAAAGACTTAAATTATATTTAATTATGACAAAATATTATTTCTTCTGGCAACTTTTATTTATTACCGTCTTAGAACTATATTTTCCTGAGCTTGAATCATCCATCATGATTATTTTTTTGAAACTAAATTATTTTTGAAGCACTTCCATTTTTTATCTTGTTTCCTATTTTATTTTAAACCATTCCTTTGGTTTATAAAATAAACAAATAACTGTCACTTTTACATTTTTAATATTATCGTTGTGTTGGTGCTTAATAATGTTAAAATCATTTAAGTTGTAAATCATATTTATATCTTTTTAATGCGATTTAATAATTTACGCTTGAAATATTAAACAGATAAATTAAGTATAAAAATAAATAAAAAATGTTATCTTTCTTTTGTAACGAGCTAAAATGCTAATGAGTATGTTTAAAGCAAAAACGGAAGAAAAAGGGTTGAAAAGTTTTGTCAGGGATGTATTTTTGACATATTTTTTATTTTCTAGGTTTGGTAAAAGCTTAAAATATTCAGTAAAATATCAATAGACTCTCACTTAAATCCTTGTAAACTTATTTTTTATTTTTTATTTAAATGAAGGACAAACATTTTTTATATATTATTTTTATATAATTCACAAACGTAGAAAACTTTATCACTGTTTAGCCGGTTTTACTTCAGTACCGCTGCAGGTTTGATAGTATTTTCAAACCCCATAAATTAATCTTCAGTTTTATTTTGTTGACCTTTCTACTAAACTTCCCACTGTGCAGTGTTTGTTATAACATATGAACCCTACAATTTTAGCGACATTTTGTGAACTGCTTCTTTTACCTGCTACTAGGGATCAATTGTTCTTTGGCAAGATATTGACAACTGAAACTCTAAAGTCTACATAATCAGATTGACTAATCTGTAGTCCTGTCGGTTTACTTTTGTCGGCAAGAATGTTTAAAGCTTTTACAAATTTTAAGTTTAATATCCGACGAATTATTGCTGGAAAATTTCTCAAGTGCAATAAAATCAATTCTTATCTTATTCAACAAGATTTCAAGACATTAAATTTAAGTTTTTTAATGGTTTTTACTAATAAAAAGATAATTAAAAAAGGACTTTTTGTGACACTTGATATATTCCTATCAATTCTATGATCAAACGATTTAAAATTGCTAGGCCTTGAATTTCTATAAAGCAAAGTATGAACTTAATATTAATTTAAGCTCATGTAGCATTTGAAATAATCTCTTGCCATTTAAGTATTTGACATGATGTCTTAACATCATCTTTTTATCCTTTTTTGTTTGTTATCTTTCTTTGCTGATATCTTTTCTTTAACTTGTATTTATTTCAATTCTATTTGTGTCAGTTTATATTTGTGCCATGAATAATTCAACTTTAATTCACTTAGGTAACAGGAATATACAGAATAGTAAAAGAAAAACAGTTGGAGACTTTATTATTATTATTATTTTTTTGTGTAATTTGGATGTGTAAAGAAAAATAAATTTAAGTGTCACAGAGAACACAGGAAAATACATTGGAAGAATATTATTATTTTTTTTTTTTATTCTTTTAATAATTTCGTCAGGTGGAGTTTTCTACTTGACTTGATTGTTATAAGAGATGCTGAAAGAAAAAATGGTCTTTAAATAATTTTGAGGCAGAAATATTTTTTTTAAATTCTTTTTTGGAAAGTGGTACAATCCCATCAGCCTTATTAGCTCCTTTAATTCTTATATCTGGTATTTTATTATTTTATTCGAAAGCGACATTTACTTCATTTTTACTTCTTACAGATCCTTGGATAACTAAAACAAAATTAAAGAATCTGCAAACCTGCATAATCTTGATCTCGACACTCATTCTCGTAATGACCAAGGAGCGTAAAAAGTATATGCTAACGGCATTGATACCATAAAACGCATATTGCGAGAAGTAACAGCTGCCTTCAAAAATATCGATATTTGATAGGTGACTCCACGAAAACACTAGCTTCAAGTGGTAAAAGACTTAATTAATCTTGGTATTGCCAAACGATAAAACGGAGAGTTAAAACAGAGAAATAGGGCCCATTTCTTGCTCTCTAGAAGACTCTCTTATTACTTGTGCTGTTATGTAGAGCCGAGTTATAAGTTATTGGGCACGAACATGAAGTTATTTTTCAGGTGCTTGATAGAAAGATTCTTTAAAGGATTTATGAATCCACTTGCTTAAATGGAGAATATCTGCATCGTACTGATCATGAGCTATGTGACGAAATCAATACAGAAAAACGTGGTAAACTGCAAAGGCTACGTTGGCTTGGAAATATTGTGGCCCAGCAAGAATAACACTCGCATATTATTTAGAGAATAATCAAAACTAATACACTCATAATATTGCATTAACCAATTTTCAATAATTTTATATTGAACAGAGTTGTCGTTGTAGTGTATTCGATATCATTACGAAATAATTTTTTAGTAGGCTTAATATTTTTTTTTGTTAAAAAAGAAGCCTATAAAATATTTTGTTATTTTATCTGTTGCAAAAATCAGGCAAAATTTGATTTAATATTTTGAAAAAAATATCAGTGGCAACACTGTTTACACAAATTTTGGAAAAAAAATTTATACCACGGGACTTAAAACTGTGATAGAAAATTAGTTCTAATCAATGAGTGATATTTCGCCCAACAGTTAAATGATTAACAGAAACCCTTCTGGTAGTGAAAAGAACTAAAAGCCAACCCTACTTCAAATAAAAAAAATTCTAAAACCAGTGATATAAATTCTTCCAACTCTTTGTTACCATCTCATAACTAAAACGAAAATTTTATTTTTAAAAGACACAATTTTCCTTTACTCCAACTTTTATTTTAGAATCTTCTTCCCTTAAACTTTTGCAAATGCGAGGGTTATACCATATAAATATAGAGAGTATTTGAAATAACACAATATTAGATTATGATAACAGTTCTTTAAGTTTTAAAAAAGGAATGGTAAAAGCAAGAGTAAAAATTGAAAAAATAAACGTGTCTATAGAAATGTTAGAAATTACAATGTTGCGAGTAGTATTTGCGTTTATTTTGTCGTGTAAGATTTTGCTAAGCTACAACCTAAAGGAACCACACACAATAAATTATTAAAAAACTTGGATATTGGTTAAATGGCCGTTTAAAAAGCTGACATGATTTCAGGAGAATTTTACCAAAATTGTTTTCCTTACCCAGACATTCTCGCACCACCCTCCTTCTTCGG
Organism: Cistogaster globosa; assembly: GCA_937654795.1. NCBI lineage: Eukaryota > Metazoa > Arthropoda > Insecta > Diptera > Tachinidae > Cistogaster > Cistogaster globosa. Next base: position 8,937,226 of record OW569407.1, read on the forward strand.
TTATTCGGTTTTATTATAGTCCTAATAAAAAATAAACCAAATTGCATTTGACTTAAATCCATAGCATAATTTAATTAATTCATTTTATAACTTCTGCAATAACAATCAAAATAAAAGGCAGCAATAAAATGAAAAGAAGAAACATTAAAGAAGTTCTACATAAGAAGGACTCGTTCATTTTATAGCTGCCATGCACACAGTCAGCTCCAATATTTTTATAAAATAAAAAATAAAACATTTTGTTTTTTATTTCTTTTATTATCGAATTTGTTTAATCTTATTCCCCGCATATTAAAATTTTAGGTTTTAAAGCAACTTAAATCTTAACTTTTATTTCTTTAATTTCAAAATGTGGACTTTTAGAAACAAAATGAGACGATCGAAATTTTTAAATTACGCTTGCTACACACAACACTGAAGAAACTGTGTGTTTAATTGCTTCCAAAGAACTAAACAGATATGAAAGAAGTAGAACTTGAATAATTTCTTGGTTAGTTTTTTTTTATTTACAACTTAATTAGGATTCTCTGATAAAAACTTTAATTTTTGTGTATTCTAACACTATTAAACTTTATGGATGATTTCAGATTAATTAATAATATAAGCGTTTTTTATATATTTAGGAATTTTTTAAGAAGAACACTTGTTCTTTCAATGTTACTTTTCCATGAAAATATTAAAATCAAAATTAGGCAGAGGAATAGCGTAACGAAAGAATCCTGAAAAATTAATTTTACTGAAGAACGAAAAAAAGCGCAAATTTATTTCAAATATTTAAAACTTATTTTACAAATTCATTTTAGAAAAATTAAAAAAAATAGTTTTGAATAGTAAAACAAAAAAATTTATGAAAATGAAATTTCGACGAATCCTGAAACAAAATTGTCACTCAAAATAAGCGTCTTAAATAAGAATACAAATTATGGAAATTCTGTTAAATATTCAATTTATCTCTAATTTTAGCTGAGAAATAATATTGCTTTAAGAAATGGAAATTAAGAAAAAACACAAAAAAACGCACTTTAAGTAGAATTTTTTTTTTTATTTTTCTTTAAAATTTCCAACAAAATTTGCAAAAACATAACTCGGGGATAAACTTAAAAAGTGTAAAAATTAAATTAAACACAAAAACCTTAATTTTTAAATTAAAATTCAATAGAACAACAAAATTTTTAAGCCGTTAAAAAACGTCAAGATAATTAAAAATTTGTTGTTCAAAAAAATTTGAACAGTAACACTACACAGATTTAACTGGAATTGCACATACTGGACTCCGCACCATGTGTGCACCACCCTTTAATTTATAATTAAGATAAGAACTAACTTTCTTTTCATTAATATTTTAAATGTTTTGTCTATTGCGGTATAAACGATAAGTTAATACATTTTTATTTAATGTATTTTGATGTATTATTTATTATATTTAAAAACTGAAACAGTCTTGCTATTATAGTTCAAAATAGAAGTTAATATAGGCAAAAATTAGGTTTTCTATATAATAATAATTTTATTATTGTAGACCCAAACTCCTTTGTAAATTTTCATATGTCTGTTTTTTGCAATCCAAGAAGTAAAATAATAAACGTAAAATTACGTTTTGTATGGGGCACCGTTCGATTTTAAGTTTTATGGTTTAATATTTTACATTATAGCGGGCATATTAATACAAGCCCTGTGTCAATTTGCTTTAGCTGTTTCAGAGGTAAAAGCCTGTAAAACGGACAGACATGTAAAACTCACAAAAAGCCCCAAAGTATCAAAAAAAAATATATATATACAAAAAAAAAATCCGCGACAAAACATGTTAAAATTTTTTTTTTTATTTTGTTAAAAGTCATAAATTTTGCTGCTTTTTTAATTGCTGTTAAACTGCTACCACCTTTCAAACAGAAATCAGCCAAAGGAATTAAGTGATTAATGACCCACACACAACTCTATTAATTAGGATGTATTAAATACTTTTTCAAGGTTTCATTTTACAACAACAAATCAGGTTTAAATGTAAACATTTTCAAAAAACATCTCATTGGGCCGTGTGTAAACATGAATTCTGTCATTTTTCAATGTTCGTTCTGTAACATAATTTACAATTTTTAATTACAACAAGATGCACACAGTAGTAGCCCTCATTAAAAATTACGTTCATGGAGTTTTTTTTTTTTTTTTTTGCTTGTACTCAATAGCGTTTGTCATTATCACGTTGTTAAAAGTGGAGAAACAAAATTAAAATAAATAAAATGTTCTCTATGTGTGTTATTTTTAAAGGTGAGACAGCTGTTTAAAATGCGTTTAATATATAAGGGTGACCATAAGAGTAAATTTTGCAGAATAAACAATCTTTAAAAATTATTATAAAATTAGAAATATAAAAAGTCAAATGAAATATTAACACTAGATGCAGTAATATTAAAATTATTTAAATTTTACACCATTATTTTAATTATGTTTTTGCTTAAAACACTACACAGAAGTCTGGCAACCTTTGTTTTTTAAACCACATTTTCCAACACACCCAAATCATCATTCTTGTAAAATGCATCGAAATAAGAAAAAAAAAACAGTTTCAGCCACACACATGATTTATTCATGTGATTTAAGGAATTTTAACTAAATTCCGCTTTGTTGCAACAAAATTACTTAATTAATTAAAAACTACAACATCAATAACATGACAGGAACGATGATAATAGTGGTCAGCACAATAAACGTTCTGCAATTTTACATCATCATACAACGCTCCGTTGGTTGTAACCTGAACCTTTTAAAAGCTTTTAGCATTTAATTTACTTAATATTTTGTGCTACAGTCTGTTTATACTGCATGTGAAATTCAGTTGCAAAATACGCTGCTGGTGGTCAATTGCAAAAATGATTAAGAAGAATATTAACACATTTAGTATAAATTAATTGAAAAGTGATATGAAAAAGTATAAAAAGTATTACAGGGTCTTTATAATTATGTAAAAGTTGTCATACTGTAGAATATTAAAGTCAGTACAGTATAAAAAAAAAAATTGTCAAGTTATAAAGCTAGAAAAATTATTAAACTAAAGATGAAAAAAGATATAAAACTAAAAGTGAAATTTATAATTTAGAGATCATAAGATTATAGATTATAAAATTTTGGGTTATAAAATTATAGATTATAAAATTAAATGTTATAACATTAAGCATTTTAAAATCAAAGGTTATAAAAATATAGGTTATAAAACTACGGGTTATAAAATTATAGATAATAAAATTATAGGTAATAAAACTGTAGGTTAAAAAGTTAAAGGTTATAAAATTTTTAAAAAGTGTTAAAGTTATTAAATAATAAACTTAAACTTATTAAATTTTAATTTAATAAATTTATCAAATTTATGAGTTATAAATTTGTAAATTATTAAAGTTATAGAGCAAATTTGTTTATAAATTTAAAATTATAAAGTTATAATATTTATAAAATTTTTAAGTTATAAATTCTATTTCTCCAAATACATTTTAAGCTTTTGAAGAAGAGACCCTCAAAGTTATAAGTTAAAACATTATAAATTTTTAAAATCAAAAACCAATAAAATAATAATTATAAAGTTATAAAAATGTATAGAAATTGTGTGAAATACAGCCTTAAACTTTTAAAAGTTATTAAGTTCTAAAATTATAAAATAACCAATTTATAAATATTAGCACAGGAATAATCTTTATGTAGCTTAAATTCCCACATATTTTTATTCTCTAAAAATCCGTTTTAAAATTAAAAAAAATCATAGTAATAAAAAAGTTTTAAATTGTTTGGTAACTTTGTCTAAAGCCTGGTATTGTGTTCAGTTTTAAGTTAGAAATGCTGTTAAAATCAGTATAAAAATCGGTGTAAAGCATAGCTCATTTCGCCTGAGAAATATTGTTTCTAAAGTATGACTCTGTTTGTTTGTGAAAAAATCGCGAAATGTTTCTCGCAGCATGTTTTAAATTTTAAAGTGTTTCTGGCAAATAATAAGCAGCACTTTTTTGTTGGAATTTTTGACAACCATTTTTTCAGACAATATATTTTCATTTAATTTTGTTGGATTTGAAAACAAACTGAAAAAATTTTTTGATTAAAAGAAAAGACATAAATAAACTTTGCGTTTGCTTAGTAAATGTTACCTTCTAAACCGCTGTATTGTTAATATTAGCTAATTGTCAAATTTTTCAAGGGAAAGAATACATTTTGCTTAATATTTTTCGCATAATCGAATAGAGTATTAGGTTTAAGACAAAAATGTGTATAAATTGTTGCCGAAATAATAGTACTCTGTTGTTATTGTAAAACATATAAATTGTTTCTGGTAACATTTTCTCAAAGTTGTGAAATATTGCGGTATTTTTCAAACAACTACTTATTTACCTGTCCATTATGTATTTAGAGCCTTAAAACAAATTTGACGCTGCCAATAAATTTTAAATAACTAATTAAAGTTACATATTAAAATAAAATGGGAAAAAGATCATAAGGAAGCGAAGTTTATGAAGCTGTTGTTCCATATACATACATGTAAGTGGTATCACAGGAAAGCCTATGACTTCTAGATTAATACTTATTAATGTTTTTGTTTTTGCGTTCCATAAAACAACATTATTCTACTATTTGATTAAAATATTTTTTATCTATACAATTAAAAATTTTTTTTGGAATATCTCGATGTGTTTTAATTTTTTGGTAATTTAAAATCTATATTTTATTTTTCAAAAACCAACAATAAAATATAGATTTTAAGCTACCAAGAAAACAAAACACATTGTGATATTCTAACAAAATTTTAAAATTGTATAGATAAAAAATATTTTAATCAAATGATGGAATAATTTTGTTTTATTTTAAAATATAAATTCTAGAAACGGGGAAAAATATCTCAAAAATTGCTTATATATCAAGGGGCTGTCAAATCTTTTCCCAACAATTAAGACTTAAAAAAATCCGTTTACATTTTTTAATCGGTGCTTTGCACTCTAAGGATTTTTACAATAATTTATAAATTCTAAGGCTACGTTTGGATAGGGCTCCAGGGAGAACCGTTATAATTTGTTACCCAATTTTTTCATTTGCATTTGCTATATGTTGTCTTCTAAATGGTATAAAATTTTTTTCTAGTTTCAAGGTAAAATTTAATTTAAACTTTTTAACGAAAAGCGCTACCAGAACAAAACGAGAAACAAGTTTATTCTAAATTTTATTAAAATTATAGCAAATGGCTTTTAAAAAATTGTAAACTAATTTTTTCCCAAACTAAAAGTAATAATCTAAATATATAAAAACACTTTCCTATAGATATTTTTAAGATCTACTTTCGTTTAAAAGTTTTAACATTCAAACTAAAAATAAGCTTTATTATCTTATACATTTTCAAAAAATTATATGCTGAGGTACCTAGTTCTGGGGGCATAACCAGAAGCCCCTCTTTACCTTAGGGGACCAGCCATTCTCAGATCTACGCCGTAAAATTTTATTTTGATAACGAATTTTGTCCAAAATAAATCGTTTTAAAGCCAATGTTGTATAAATTCTTTCAAATCACGAAATAGAAAACCCATTTAAATGTCAACTTTTTGACAAAAATTGTAGAGTAACATTGTTCTCAAATTCAAACCGAGTACTAGTCGTAACTAAACGAATATTGATTGATTATAAATATTCCACATGTTCTTAGTTTTAAAATTTGTTGTTTAATTAGATAGGCAAAGAATGCCTATCCAAAGAATGTTGCACTACTTTCTGATTGCATCTTATTTTTACTATTTTCTTTGAAAATTAACAAAAAAAAAAATTTTTCATATACATATATAGAATTCTAAATATTTGTGAACTAAGGCCGAATTAAAATTATTTATTTCGTTATAATACTAAAACAGTTCTACTAATTATTTTAGAAATAAAATATTTAATATTATAGTTAAAAATATTCAATTTATAACAATATGAAGTTATGTTAATTTACTTCAATTGTGATTAAATCCTTCATATATAAATATTTTATAACATTTTCATAAAATTTTAATAATTAAAATCTATAAAATTAAAATGTATAACCTATGGGAAAATATATCAATATGACCGTTTTGCTAAAATTGCAATATTATAAAATTATAAAGTTGTAGAACTTAACATTATAACGCTATTAAATAATTTTTTTTTTAATATTAAAATTAATTAGTAAAAAATGCAAAGTTATAAAACTACAAATTTATACAAATTAAGTTAATAAAGTTATAAAACTATATTGGTGTATAACAAACAAATTATAATAAATAAATTTACAAAATAATTAAGCCATTCATTTATAAGGAGAAACAGTTTTAAAGTTATGAATAAATAAAATCGAAAGCGTTAAAATTATAAAATTTAAACGCATTAAAGTTTTAAAGTTACAAAGCTATAAATTTTCAACAAATATAATTGCGTTACAATTATAATTTTCCCCCCATCTTTTAACTTTTATTTATATTCATAATTAATTTACCTCACTTCGATTTTCTGCTCTCAATAATTTGTAATCGATATTTTTATGTTCTTTAATAATTTATTATCATTGTATTAAATACAAGCTGCAGTGGTTGATTCCGGCACTAAATAATTGTCATCACCACTGCCAGTCTATAAAATTGGTAATAAAAATATAAAAATAAATAAATTTTTTTAAATTAATTTTATTTTAATAAATAATCCTACGTAAAACCATAATGACTTTTTTGTATTGTTTTTCTCTTTTTTTTTTTTTGCATCATAAATAAAAAATAGATTAAATATTGAAATAATTTTTTAAGAGGTTAAATTGCAGGAATGGTATGAATGAATGTAATAATTAATTTATTAATATTATTTTAAATGTTTATAATAAAGAAGAAGATAAAAGAGATTAGCATGAAAAATGGATACTTTGTAATTTATTCATGAATAAGATTTTAAGGGAAAAAAATTCTTAAATTGTGAAGAATTAAAATCATGTTGAATTTTATGATCTTTAAATATTTCGTTATGACACTAAAATATTATTTGTTAGTTTTAAACTTATAATTTTAATTTTCAATTTAAAAATTTATTGGTCAATTTAATCTAATACTACAGTAAATGAATAATTTTAATTAGGCTTAAGTTCACATATAAAAGCATTAACTTAGATAATATAATGTTTTTTTTAGTTATTTTTACAAGTCTTTGTTATTGTCCCTGACTTTTCTGCAATTTTCTACCCATTTCTTCAAAAAAAAAATCTTAAAAAATTTTCTTTACAAATTTCTCTTAGTGTTTTCATTGTACAAAAATATATTTTTTGTATTTAACAACTGCTGATTGAAAATAACATAAAAATATTATGTATTTGTAAGATATAACAAGAATTTATTTTGTACTTCATGAATGTAATCATTGGCTTTTTGTCATACAATAATATTAAATAAGGGTGTTCGAAGTCGACTGTATACAAAACGAAAAGTTGCAGCAAAAATAATTTTCTAATAGAAGTTGATAGTTTATAGATAACGAAAAACGAAGTGTAAAAGTCTTTGAAAATGCAATGCAAAGTCGGATACTAATAGATAAGAATAAATGAATTGAAAAAATATTATTTCTGGCTTGAGGGACGTAACGCCAACCTGTTTTAATCATATATCTTTCAATCACACCTTATCCAATTTTAATGACTAACGAAAGCTTCATTTAAAAAAAATCCACAGACACACAGAGAAAAAACATGGAAATAATATGGTCTTAAGAACCATATTATGTTCCCTGTAATAACGTATGGTTACTGTGAACAAATTATAGTTGTTTTAAACGATACTCTAAGCACGACTACTATATATGTAATGAGTTCAATGACAAATATATTAAGCCATAGAGAATTAAAAAATAAAAAATAAAGCATCAAGAGGAAAACTCTGCGCTCCCCCATAATTTCTGAGTTATGGGCCTCTGATTTAAGAAATTAATATGGGTGTCATTTGAAAGATTTTGTAGAGATCTTTCAGGAAATACAAAAAAATTTTTATAAATGCTTAAGAGACAATAACATTTTTATGTTAATTTTTTTTCTTATTTTAATTTTCTGTTTTTCTAATATTTAGTTTTTTGATTATAGTTACTTGACTAAACTAGATTTGCATTTATGGTGAAGGGTATATAAGATTCGACTTAGCCGAATATATGTAGCACTCTTACTTGTTTGCAGCATTCAGTTATTTTTTCACCAATTTTTAATTTTGTTTTAAGAAAATGTAACGCTTACTGATTGGTCCCATTTAAAAAAAGTTCGTGATATTAAAAGGTTGCCCCCAATCAGCGAATTTTACGTTAACGGACCCCTTCATAAAATTTTATTGGGGGTATCACAATAACAGAGATAGAAAAAGCAGACTTAAATATAAAGGGTGACCCCATAAGCTAGGCATTTGACTTATGTGACACAATATTTAACCGTTACAGTCAAACACATAAAAATAATACAGAACAAATATTTCTTATCTGCTATATCAACAGGTAAAAAATTGGATAATAAAGGGTGTCCCCACAGATGATGTTAGTTGGTGTGTATTGCCCATTCTCTTAAACCTTTTTAGACAAACAAATGCAAATCAAGCAAAGGGTGCAATTTTTTATTCACAATCACGCATATAAAAAAATTAGGGTGTCCTCATAGTGGACGGAATGTGACTTTTACGGCTCTATTTTTTAAACATTTACAGTCAAACGCTAAAAAAAAATACACAGAATTGTTAATTTTATGCCCCCTATAAGCATAAGCGAAGGAAACTAAGGGGTGTCTCAATAGCTAATGCAGTCTGATTTATATAGTTTTTATTTTTTAAACCGTTATGGATTGAAATTTTTCTTAAATTAATTATTTCATATTAGATGACTATCTGTTCTGCCTGTCTGTTTTTCTTTAGGGATTTCAAAGCAAGAATTTATCTGCTTATTTTATTAATTTTTACTTATCTTTTGCCCGAAATCCTTTTCGAACAATATTGCTGCTGATGGTACATTTAAACATCCTTAATATTTTATTTCTATTTTTTTTGCAGTTTTAAATTCTAAACTTGTAAATTTTTCTATAACTACAACTAAAATTAGTTCCCTTTTAACTGAGTTACAACATAGAAACATAAAAAATAAGAAAATATTCTTAAAGTGCTTATCCAACATTTCCTTCCATTGACAGGCTGCTACTTGCAGCCATTTTGTTGCAGTTTTCATTTGAACGAAAAGAAAATTTATGCTAAGGATTTATAAATACTAATGCCTATCTCAACCAACTGGGAATAATTCTTCTTATTTATTTTGTTGCTAAAGAAATCGAAAAGGATTTGTGTTTGTTTAAATAGATAAAATCTAAATAAATAAGAATTTTCTAAAGCAAATGTAGAATTTTTAGAGCTAAATATTTAATATTAAACACGTAGAATAAAAGATAAATAAATATTTAAAAAGAAATTATAAATTAATTGAATTGAAAAAAGTCAGTTTTTAATGTCAATGATTTGCTCTTTAAAATTTGTTTAAATTAATATATAAAAGTTAAAATTTAATAAAATTTATTTTTGAGGCAACATAGAATAAATTTTTACTTAAACTTTTAAAGATTATTTTATAAAGTTAAAAATTAATTTTTATACTTGTTTTTATTTTCTTTATAAACAATTGACTAACGTATTGAATTACATGTACAGTTAGGAAGAAAACAAAGATTTATTTTGTAAAAAAAAATAATTTGAATGTATAAAAAGGAACAGGGAGAAATTTACAGTATAGAAAAGTATAAGATTGTGATTAAGTTAATAAAAGCAACTACTTAGCTGGAATGAAGGAAAAAAATTAATTTAAATATATAAAGAAATTTATAATTTTTTTAAAGAAATTTTTTTTAAAGAAATTTATAATTTTAATTCGGCTTAAGTTCACACACATTAATTTCTAAATTTATTTAAAAAAGTAATTTTTAAAAATTTGTGTTCATAACAAATGAATTATAACTAATTTATGGCTTGACTTCAATTTAACTTTATTTTCTCAAAATTTTTAAGAAAAGACGTTTCCCAAAGAAAGCAGTAAAAATTAGACACTAACAGAATATAAAATTGGATTTTCTGGGTCTTAAGTTGTGTACATTGTGTACATCATCTATTTAAAAAACTAATTTTGTAAATAAGAATACGGGAAATATACAAAATCAATCAATATTTATTTGGTCTTACCACAAGCAACCCAAAGCATTTTTTCATTGTTCTATCTGTAAATCTTCATGTGAATTTGTTCTTGCTTTGCGCTACCCATGTGAATAGCCACGAATATAGTTTTTATTTTTAATCTTTGTGTGAGTTTTTTTTAAACAATAGGATAATGGGACACTTTCGGAAATTAATGCAGCATTTTCTGGAACGCTACATTTGGGATTATCTTTTTAATTGCGTTTTAGGCTGACAATGTGAACAAAGAGTTTGTAACAATTTTGATTTTATTCTCGAAGGACCCATTGCCCGTGTGTCTGTTTTGGAGTCAGCCTTTTTTTGCTGGAATTATATTCTTATCCAGCTGATATCTAAAAGTTTCGGTGTGCTGTCATTAAAAAATTTATATAGCTACCAAAATTGATATTTTGCGGGAGCTTGGCTTGAATCTACCCGTTCCCTAATTCTATTATTGTTTCTGATTCAAAAAGCTAATCTGCGCTTGTTCCAAGATGCTACATTGCCAGTAATGCCAACATGTCTTTCCAACATGAAATCCAAAGCATTTATTTTTTACCACTAAAACTGTTTTTTGAGAAGATCATTTTGTGTCGCAAACGTTGGAATGAAATTTCTGTCCTGCACTTGCAACGGCTGATGACTAGATAGCGCTATCTGGATGTCCTATTTTTATACACCTTTTACAGGAACTGTCTTCAATGGCCTCAGGCTTATTGTTGTAGACAAGTGACTTAATTTTAATCGCAGAACAAAATTTTGTATTGAGAATCATCTTCAGTATCAGCTAAATTTTATTTTGTAATTTGCTCTCTTGGGATCTAATTTCTTTTTTTTTTTTTAATATATAATCCCTGGGCGTCTTTTTTCCGGTGAGCCATTAAATTATTTAAATATAAAGGCAGCGGTGTTTTTAAATTAATTCCTGTTGAATTGATGCTGCAGGTATTGGGTTTTTTCAGTTCAACCCTTCTTTTTAATCTAATTTCTTCTTAAACTCACTTTTCTCACAAAGTTAAACACTAAATTATATGTTTTATAGTTTTTACTGCCGTATGTTAAAGAAATCACTGCACAATTTGCATGGGCTGTTAATCTTATAAACACAAGTTGCTTATTCGGCAGCCGCTGCAGCACATACATCCTGACAAATGTTTGAACTTCTTCTTGAAATTAAAAACAAAAAAATACTAAATAAAATTTTTTTTTGCTAAGACAAAAATTTTAAATGAGAAAAGCAAACAAGGTAAAAAATAACATGAACCTAAATAAAAGTTCTGCATTTGGTTCTGATTTTTAAGTTCTTCTCAAACAAAAAACTTTACAACAGCATTTTTTCAATTGCACCAATATTCACTGCCTTAAAGAGAAACCTCTTATTTAAAACAAATTCAAGTCAAAGGTATTTTTTTTTCTTTTTTTAACCTTTTATTTTAATCAATTCTTCGTATACTTCAAGTAAGAAATTATTTAAATAGTCAAGCAATTACATCAAGAAGCTGTTGGGAGATTAAAGATGAGAAGTTAAATTGCTTTACAGTTTTTTTTTTATCATATTTAATGCTGAAGATAAATAAGGTTTATAGGTGGACACTCTGTTATTGGAGAAGCTCTCACGACTTTACTTTTTGTTTTCTGTCATGAAAAAAAAGGAAAATCAAAACACAGTTACAAAATAGATTTGCCAGACGATCGAGAGTGAATATAAGCGAAAAAAATCATTATTTTGCCAACTCCGTATATTAATGACGCATTTTTCATTCAAATCTATTATTGACAAATTGAAAAGGTAAACTAAAGCTGGGTGTTCTTGCTTTAAATACACAAACGTTTATAGAAACCATGAAGCTTAATATCATTTTCCATTTTTTTTTTGTCCGCAAAGGAAATATAGAAATATGCGATTTTAAAGACTAAAAAAATTTAATTATTTTCAGAGAAAAACTTATTTTTATTTTAAGACTTTTTCGTCACTTTTATTTTAAACTTTAATAGATTTTTGTTTGCAAAATATAAACGTATGAAAAAAAATTAATAAGATGCAAAACGTTAACTTCTTTTTTTTTTTTAATATTTTATTTAAACTTTTAATTACCCCACTGGCATATGACAGAACTTAATTATTTATAAATATTATGAGACACAAAAAAACATCAGTTTTTCATTAACATATTAAGCGTGTGGTGCGACTGTGTGGTTTATTGTAAAACATAAATTTCATGTCCTGACTCATGTCAAAATAAAACACCTTTCATATGCAACCAAAAACGAATGTAGTGGTGAGTTGTGGGAAAATGAAAATGAATATAATTAATAAATGTATTTTTGCTAACGTGTGTTAATTAAAAAGTAAATAGTGTTTTTAAAGGAGTGAATGATAGAGAAGATTTAAGCAGTTTATTTTTTTGTGCCGCCGAAAAAAAATTTAAGAAAAACAAAAAAAAAAAAAACATAAATTAAAACAAAATTAAATTGAAAACGTAATATTTTTTCTTTTAATTTTAGTTTGTTCATTTAACCGTCACATTTTAGAGTTCTATATATTAAAATAATTTTTTGGCTTTTCCGCCGCTGAGAGAGATTATTGCTCACCTTCGACACCAAACGCCTTTTAGGGGAAAAATAAATGCCCAAATTAGCCGGCACCTTATTTAGAAAAAGAGAAAGACTTAAAACTCGGCATATATGACGAAAAATTGCCACATCTGGCAACCCTTAATACAGTGAATATTTCCATTTATTCTATTTCTTTTTTTATTTATGAAAACTTAGGACTTTGCAATAGTGTTTTAAAAATAAATTTCAAAATTCCATAACTTCAGAAAAGTGATTTGAAAAATAAAAAAATTGTAAAAAAAATTATATATTTTTTTTTTTAAACAAAATTAATTTTTTTAATATAACTTTTGTATGAAAATGACCTTAAAAATATTTTTCGAAAAGTACCTTACAGAAAGTAACTTCTTAAAAAGAACCATTAGGAGGTACTTTTTGAATATACATTAATTTAAATGTATCTTTTAGTAAAAAACCCTTTATGAGTTAAAAATCTACAAAAAAAATACTTGCAAAAAGTACCTTTGAAAAGTACTTTCATAATAAGAACTTTAGTAAGAATATGTTTTTAAAACTTAAATTTTTTTTAAAACCTTCTACAAAAGTACTATTTAATAAGTACCATCAAAACGTACTATTTAAATAAGTATTTATTAAAATGAACCCTTTTACAAAATAGAACCCAAGAGACTACATGTAAGTGAAAATATCGTTTTTTAGTTTAAATAAAAAGGATCAAAAAGTATTTTCAAAAAGTACATCCAAAAAGTATCTTCAAAAATAATTTTGTTAGGGGAAAATGTCGTTAAAACTATATATTTTAAAAAGTACTTTGTACAAAACTTCCTCTAATAAAGTACGCTAAATTTAAATTTTAATCATACTTTTGTGCCTTCATATTTATAGGTGGATCCACCTTCGTATATTTTTCATTAATTTATCATTGCAAAAATTATTCATTCATTTGCTCGTTCACTCATCCATCCTTTCATTCATTAACTTCAACATTTAGCTTGTGTCAATATTGTTAACGTGATAAGCGATTTTAATTAACTGGCATCTTGATGAATAAAAAGTGACAAATACATAAGAGCTTAAAATAAAATAAAAAAAAAAATATGCTGACAATGCAATTTTTAAAAATTAAAATCATACAATTTCCACACTCGTCCATGAAATCCCTTTAATTGTTATTGTTTCTCATAAAATAACAAAAATGGCAAAATTAGCAATAGTAAGAAACAAAAACATGTTATAACAGTAAATTTTTTAATGAACAACATGGCCGCATGAAAGTGTATTTGTAAGTATGTGTGTTGACACCTGAGTAACGAAGAGAGCAAGCAACATCAATTAAATACAAAATGAAATTTGTGAGTATTGAAGGCAAATTTAAACCCTTGTTTTTTGTTTGCCCCTTTATTTCTGAGTAAATAAAGAGCAAATAGGAATACTTACTGGCTTTAAAATTGTGTGTATTTTTTTGTGCTTTCTTTAACAATTGTTAAAAAAATAAATAAGCTGCATATTTTGCATAATATTTCATGCGAAAGAAATTATCACGGAATATTTAAAGAATAATGTTGCAGGACTAGGGTTCTGTTTAAATTAAGGAAAACATGTGAAATTTGTATGGCAACATTCAAGCAACATTTATTTCCAAATTGCAAAAACTTTAGCGTAGCATTGACTAATTTTTTTTAGAAAATTTGGCACTTAGAGTGTGAGACCACTTCTTTTATTACTTTAAAATATACTTCATTGTTTTGCAAACTGAAACTAATAAAACTAAACTTATTTTTTCTATAGAATAAATTTTTTTAATTTTTTTTATATTTTTGTTATGATTTTTTAAATTATTGCCAACTTTCAATTTGTTTTTAAAAAATAAACTTAAATTAATATTGACTTGCATTATTTCAGAGCTTTGAGAAGAAGTAGACTCTTTTGTACTGCGGAAAACATAAAAAATGTTTCTGGCAACTTTTAATCAAAGCTGTGAAATAAATCAAATAGGGGGAAGAATTTAAACCACAGCTGATCATTTGTCTTTTGGTTATCTTCCTAAAATAATAAAACATACCTTAAAACAATAAAACGTTAAATTCTTCCAAATCGCGTTATATACACTAAATTTTAAATGTCAAATTCTACACATGAAAAAACCAACGTGGCTCAATAATTTTAACTAAAGCCTAGTACTCTGTTCAGTTTTTCATGCAGAATGCTGTCAAATTACATAAATAAAAAAATTTTTGTGAAAAAGTTACGAAAAAAATGTTGCAGAAGTAGTACTCTAATTTTACGTACAAAAACATATGAAATGTTTCTGGCAACATTTTATCAAAGCTGTGAAATAGAGCAAAGAGGCATTATTTCGTGCAGAATTTAAACAGCAAACAACAGCTGATCACATGTATTTTGCTAACATTTCTAAAACAATGTAGAATACGTGAAAATAATAAAACCTTAAATTCTTCCAAATTGCGAAATAGACACCACATTTTTAATGTCAAATTTTCCACAAGAAATAATCGATGTTGCTCAACAATTTTCAAAAATTAGAATAGAGCACCAGGCTTAATTCGAAAAGAGAACCAGGCTTTTTTTGAAAAGTTACAGTCAAATAATATCGACACGCATTATTTCATAGCTTTAAGAAAATGTTAATGGAAACACTTCACATGTTTTATAGAAAAGAAACAGAATATTTCTTCCCCGATATTTCTTTATATATTTTTCATACACATTTTTAATTCTGTAGTTTAACGGTAGAATATTTAAGTTGTTTTCTTTAATTATTTATTTAGTTATTTGTAAATTTCTTTAAGTTGAATTTTTTCTTAAGTACAAGTAATGAAAAAATAAATTTATGGAATGAAAGCGGAAAAAAATTTCAAAATTGAATCGTGGCATAGACACCAACTAATATTAACCAACTAATAATAACAAATATTTTAACTAAAATAATTAATGTTGCTCAACATGTTTAGGAAATTCGTCCGCAATACTAAGCTACATATACACTTGATAATGTCTCAGTATTAAGCTCAGTACATTTTTCATAATTTCATGCGAAATGTTGCCAAAAGTCCTTATAAAAAATTACTGCAAAACAAATGAAAAATAATGTTACTAAAGTAGAACTCTGTTTACTTATGTAAAAGTCGTGAAATGTTTCTCGCAACATGTTTTCAAACTAAAAAGTGATTCTGGCAACATTTATTTTATAATTACAAAATAACATAAGCAGCAATATTTTCGTACGGAGTTTTTGACAACCACTTTTTTAGACCGTTTGTTTTAGTTTAATTTGGTTGTGGTCAAGTAATTTTAAAAAAGGAATTGAAAAATTGTATATTTAAGAAAAGGAAAAGACAAAAATAAAGTTAATGATGCAGAAAAGCATTTGCCCAGTATATATTATCTTCAAAATAGCTGTATTATCACCTCTAGCTAGTTGTCAAATTTTTCAAGCGAAATAATGCATGTTGCTAAAAAATCTTCTCAAGTTCAAGCAGATTACCAGGCTTTAAAAACAAATCTATGCTATAAAAGTACGGCAGTTAGTACAAAAAGTTGTCATAAACGTCTGTAGTTAAATAATCATGACGCTGGCAACATCATAAATAGAACATCTTCTGCAATATTTTATTTTTATTTACTTTGCAAAAATTCTTTAATCTATACAGATTGTTGACAGCATTTTACACAAATTATTGATCAGAAAACTAAAAACTTATCACTTCTTGCTAATGGCTCCATTAAAAGATAAAGTTCGATTAAAAAGTGTTACTACTTTTATCAGGCGTTGCAATTTTTGAAAATCTTTAAGTGTTATAACTGGGTTTGGTAGTATGTCGGCAGAGACATATTATTATTTATTGATATTTTAAATAAATTGTTGCTACTTTCAAATATTTTCAGGAAATACTTGGTGTTGCGTCTGTAAACAAGTGTTGCTACATAGAACTGTATCCCCATTAAAGTGGAAATATAACTATTAAAATGTGATGTTACATTCAAATGTTTTTTCAAAAAAAGTGTTGCCATTAAAAATTTTTTCATAGAGGTGTGTTTTTTTTTTATTATTATTTTTTTTTTTCTAACAAATTTTTACATTTTCAATTTAGTGTTACCAAGAATAAGTAATTCTATAAAATAGCCGCAGACACTTAGTTAGTGTGACCGCCGATAACATATTAATTTTTTAACGAAAAACTCTTAGTAAAAACTTCCTGTTTTATCCATATTATGCGTCCTTTTTTCTGCGGTTAAGCAGAAAGACCCAAGACCCCGAGCTAGACAATTGTTGAAAAGTTTACAGCTTAAAACTTAAGCAGAAATAAATATTCAAATTAATATTAATTATACGCCCCATGCAAAATATTTCCTAGAGTTGGTAACCGCTACGTATAAGTATTTTACAATTAATTTCGCTATTGATACGATTGATGTGTTTAAAACATACTTTTTAAATAGCTTTAGCATTTGGGTTTAAACTACCTACCTTTTTGTTAAATTTTTTTATTAAATAACTTAAAAATAATACAAAATTCGTAACCGTTTTCATTTCAAATGAACAACAAGTACAAATTTAGCAACCACAGCTTCATTAATATTTCATTACATTGCAATCAACATCAATTCAGTAATCAAGTTTAAGCAGCCAAAACATTTTTGAACCAAAAAAAGTATAAACAATTAATAATTAATAATCAGTAATCATATTGCAACAATACAATTTAGAACATTTTGCAAAAATTATCTATTTATAACTGAAAATGCAGCATCATGTAGATAGTGGAAAATAAAGCTTTTAATAAGAATTGTGTCTACTAATTACCCTTAATTGCATGAAATTGCTGGGAGCCTAATAACTGTTTAGTAACAGCCCAACCCATAACTACTTTCACATTAAGCGTGTAATAAAATAAGCAATAATTTTGTTTTACTGATATAGAAATTCATAATGAAATTTAAAATTGAAAATAAATGGATAAACATTTTCATTTAGTTTTCGTTACTGTTAATAATTTTCATGACATAATTTAGGTAGGTAAGTTATAATTTATTATTTTAAATCATATAAAAATAAATCTTTTTTGTATTGTGTTATATAATGTTATTGATTAAATTAAGATACTGTGCTACACCAAGTAGTAGGAAAAAATCTAAAAAATAATGCTTATGATAGATAATTTAACAAAATATAACTAAAATAAAACTGTATTAATAAATTAGGAAAATTATTAATAGAAAAAAATAAAAAATTTAATCGAATAACATTTAATCGAATAAAATTTAATCGAATAAAATTTAATCGAATAAAATTTATTGAATAATTTTTATTAATAAAAAAACAACAAAATAAATACATGGAGTAAAAACTAATCGAATAAATATTATTCGAATATTTTATTCCCCAAATAAACCTAACAAAAAAGGACCAATATGTTCTAAAGCTATTTAGTTTTTATATTTGACCTTGAAATTTTACAAGCTTAGTATTTGTGAATGTAAACATTTATACCCGATAAATCGAATAAAATATAATCAAAATTTTTTTATACCAAAAACCATTCGTTTACAAAAATAAACAATAATAAATAAATAGAGTATAAGAAGTTCTAATCGAGTGATTATTATTCGAATAAATTTTATTCGTTTTATAAACCTTAAATTAAACAACCAATATTTTTAAACCAATTTAATAATTATATTTGACCTGGGTATCTTAGAAGCTTTACTAATTATGAATGTTATTATTTATAATCGGGTAATCGATTAAAATGTAATCAAATATCTGGTATTTTAAAAAAACGTATTCGCTCGCAAAAACTAATAATATACAATAATGAAAAAGTAAATATGTACAAAGTACAAATAGAAATAAACTACTCAAATAATTTTTATTCGCTTAATAACTCTTATATTAAATACGTAATATATGTTAAGCTATTTAATTTTTATATTTTACCTAGTAATTTCACAAGCCTTAGTATTTATGAATCTTAATATTTATAACCGATTAATCGAATAAAACGTAATCGAATATTTTGTAATTAAAAAACGTATTCTCTAAAAATAAACAATAGCATATAAAAAAAATAAATAATAAAAAACAACTAATCGAATAATTATTATTCGAATAAATTTTAATCGCTTGATAACTCTTACCTTAAAGAAGCAATATTTTTTAAAACCAGTTGACTTTTATATTTAACCTAACAATTTTATAAGCTTTAGTATTTATATTTGTAAAGGTAAATATTTATAACCGATTATTCGACAAAATTTATTCGAATATTTTTTTTAAATTAATTGATCAAAAAAAGTTTTAAATTATCAATAATTTTTCTTTTTTAAGTTTTGTAAAAAATTTCATGTTTAATCCGATATATCATATTTGGCTTTTCCTGACCGCTGCACTGATCGTGAACTGTAATATAAATCTTTATATTTTTCGTGATTTTTACTATTTAGACGCCTTCAATAAGTCATCTACCAGGGCTACAAAGCAATTGTGTTCCTTATTCAGCACAAATCCAACGTGTCTTCTCAACCAAAATTTTTTAAGCTCTAGTCGCTATAAAGATTTGCGCTTATGACTCATGATAGTGTGTTTCACAAAAAAGCAGATACCACTACAACTACGACTGCTCAACATTTGTTGGCTAACTTTTCTAGTCACGTTACAATTCTTAACGGACAACAACAACAGTAATAGCTTCTAGTTTGTTTGAACACAGAGAGCTTCAAATAACAATCTCGTTAAATTTTTTTTTTTTTTTTGTTTAATAAACTTTTTTCAAATAAAATTTTAATTAAACAAAATAATCGATTACAGTTGGCACATAGTGTTCTTAAGCGCGTACTAGTGCTTTCAAGGCAACATGACTTTTTTTTTGCATTTTTAGGCTTTAATTCTCTGAAATGAAACACATTTACATACACACTCTAGATAAAAAATATTTTTATTTTTTATTTTTATTTTTAGTTCTTGTTATTCTTAAAAACTTGCAATTTCCTTCTTTTGATATCTTTTTCTGTTTTTATTATTATTATTATTATTTTTTTTTTTTGCACAGATTTAATTAGATTCTAATTTTATTTGTGTGCAAATTCCCCAAAGTAATAGTGTGAAGTAAATCGACTGTTTGAATGTTAATGATAGAGAAAATTTAAGATGCCGAATAAAGAAAATGTGTTAGTAAGTCACGCTTTGGAAAATATATGTTTTGGAAGTGTGTGTGTGATACAATACTTTTTTCTGTAAGGAGACATAGCGCGTTATAAAAATGAAAAAAGGAAAATTATTTGTTTAAGATTGGAAATTATTTATGCTGTTCCATGTAGCCTTAGGTTATGTCTTAATATAACACTGAATATTGGATTTTGTCGTTTTCTTTAAAATGAAAAAGAACACAATGGCAAAGACTTTAACATTGGAGATCCCTCAATTTAAAGATATAATTTTTTTAACACTCTAAAAACTTTAAATAACAAACAAATGGCAGCATAAAAATATATACATTTTCTTTTTCATCAGTATGGAAATTTATTATTGTTTTACGATGGCAAAGATGTATTTTTAAGTTCTTTATGAAGAAATGTATTAGAACAAGCAATTTTCCATTTAAGTTAAATAAAAAATAAATAAATTCAATTTCTGTTGATGAAGGAATAACATGACGTAGACCTGAACATGACAAGCAGCCATTTATGGAAGCTATTTTGTATTTGTATTTGTGTTGTGTTTTGTTTTTTCTTTTGTTTTGTTGTTGGCCGTTCAATAGTATTGAACTGAAACCAATAATGGTACAATTTAAAATAATGCAAGTAAATATTTATTTTATTGAAGCAAAAGTTATATGAAGTAATAACCGACAAAATAAATGCCCTAAAAATCATATATAAGTGACAATATAAATAAGAATGACATCGAAAGCCAGCCGTAATTAGTACAAATCGTTTTTAAGCATTAAATATTAATAACGTAGCTAACCCAATGTGAAAAAGGCACAGAAAAAATCTTTCTAGAATCTGGAAGAGAATTTTCGATATAAAAAAAAATATTAGCTCATTTAATTAATTCAATTTTTGTTAAAACATTTTCAAAATATTAGAGAAACTGTTCATATTGTTGTCTTTATTTGAACACTCAAAACAATTTTTTTCATGTGAGGAATATTTTATGTAAAATTTAAATTATTGGCCTGTGTTGTAAATTCCACTCGAAATTAGTTCTGAATTTCCAAAGCTTTGTTGTTAAAAATACATTTTTTTACTCTTCATTTTAGGTGAGTTACAGGACAGCTAGTCTATCTTTTTTAAAAAACATTTTTACAGCTTTCGTTTTGTTCTTTGTACTTAAAAATAAAACACAAGAATTATTATTTTCTCTACTATTATTTTATTTTATCAATTTTGTAAAAGGATATAAACAGCATTTTACAACCATCCATTCACATACAATTTGCTTGTTTAACGTTTTACTAAATACTGCACGCAACTGTAATTTTTATTTTTAGGCGACTTAAAACGTCTAGAATATATATTTATATGAAGAGATCTGGCAGCTTCTTTTTGTTACTTTCTTAAACCACTCACGTACGTAAGTATAAAAGTTAAAAAAAAAGAAGGCTTTAAAACAACAACTTGAGAATTTTACAGCCTTGTGTTTTAAATGTGTTTTTATATGTGTGAATAGCACTGAGGATTTTAACACATCTGGACTCGCTCAGCCAATTTTGGAATAGTTGGTTTTAGGGGGCATATAAAAAATCTTTTAGCATTATTAATTAGCTGAAAGATCAAATATTTTATGTAATATAATTAAATTTTTTTGTATTACATGATATAGAGGAAATATGCTTTTGAAAAATATATTTTAATTTTTTTTAAATATATTTTAACACTGAGGGATTTTGTTTGGGTCTAATTTTTTTATAGCACATTTAACTGTGATTTGTATTATTTGAGTTAAGAGTATTAATACATCTTAACAAAAGGGATTTTTTTATCAAAACATTTTATAAAAGAATTAAGAAGAGTTTTACCATTCATTACAAATAAGATATTTGTTCAGTTTTAGTCTAGAAAAGTTGTACAGTGTGGCCACATAGAAATATTTATTTTATGTACTTTCAAAGTTTTTTTCCATCATCATTACTGTAATATTTTAATCATGAAATATAATTTTTCCCTGTGCTTTTCTTTTAAAAATTAACCAACTTAAAAACTCACATACAAAAAACAACTTGATTAAAATATTTAAGTTCACTCTTATTTCTGTAGCGCATCATACATATAAAAATAAAAGCAATATTCAAACTAACTTATTTATTTTATTACTTTATTTCCAATTGCTTTTAAACTCTTAATTTAAATTGCTCCGCGTACGAGATTGAGTGGTAAACATATTGAATTTATTCCTTAAATAAACTCACACATGCATAAAGAAACAACAATAAAATAAATGAACTAAACAATATGAACTCCAACAGCAACAAAAAAATAAATAAATAAGGAAAAAATAATACTAAATCTGTCCCTCTTTTAACCACATAAATGCTACGAATAAATAAGTTAAGTAGTGTCCAAACGGAAGAGGTCACTTTTATTAACATTTCTATTTTGTTTAACTTGTCTTGCACTTTAAACCAACAGAAGGTTCAACTTATTTTATTTTCCAGACGTGAATGGACGTTTTTTTTAATTTTAAAGATAAACTTGGATCGAATTGGAAATATAGACTTGTAGGATGCATTTATATTTAAAGTACAATACAGTGATTGGAAAACAAACATTAAAAGGAAGGACACGACATACAGCATTTGCACTCACTATGAACTTACACCTTTACACTGAATTAAAATGAAGCACTAGAGTACTGAATGGTTCAAGAGGTGAAGGGCAATGTAAGCTATTTAAACATAAGTTCATTTATTTATATTTTAATACATTCTCTTATAAGTAAAAAACAGTAGTTTATTTAAAAGAAGTCAATAAATAAAATATTAGAAAATGTATAGACAAGCCACATACAATATTTTTTTAAAATTTATAATTCTATTCAATGAAATGTAATGATGGCAAAAGTACACTTAAGAATTTAATGTAACCACAAATTTTAAATAAAGTATGTTTTCCAGGGATGGGTAACTATGTGCTGTCAAAGATTATGTGCTTTCCTTTTGCAGGAAAAAAAATTGGTCTGTCACAGACCGTGTTTTTAAAAAAAAAGAAAGCTGCCACAGACCATATTTTATTTAGACAAACCATGTTTCTTTAAAAAAAAATAATAGATATTACAGACCAAGAAAAAATTGAAACTGTCGCAGACCATGTCGTTTTTTATAGAAACAAATCGGGCTGTCACAGACCAAGTTTTTTTTGTGGAAAAGTTTAGGCTATCACAGTCTATGATGTCTTTAGCAAAAAGTTTCGGGCTGCCACAGACCATATTTAATTTTTTTTTATGATTGGTCTATTGCAGAACATGGTTTTTTTTAAAAAAACATTTTTTTAAAGAGTAGGAGCACTTCAGGCATTAAAAACAATTTAGATATTTTTCGTAACCGTGCTATATTCTTTAGGAAACGGATAGATGAGAGATAACACAGGTGGTAAAAAGAGAAAGATAGATGTAGCCATTTTATTAGTTATTTTACTTCGCCGGCGAATATGCTATTAAGAAGTACCGAAGAAGGAGGCTCAATATTTTTAATGTTCATTCTGAATATGTATTTATACCATTAAACAGAAAAAAACTTTTTTTTTTATATTTTGATTGAACCATGGCCAACCAGGTTTGTAGTCAAAGTTATTTTTTGAAAAAAAAATTGGGTCATCACAGACCATGTTTTTTCTTTGGAAAAAAATTTGGGCTGTTACAGACCATGTTTTTTCTTTAGAAAAAAATTTTGGCTGTTACAGACCATGTTTTTTCTTTAGAAAAAAATTTTGGCTGTTACAGACCATGTTTTTTCTTTAGAAAAAAATTTTGGCTGTTACAGACCATGTTTTTTCTTTAGAAAAAAATTTTGGCTGTTACAGACCATGTTTTTTCTTTAGAAAAAAATTTGGGCTGTTACAGACCATGTTTTTTCTTTAGAAAAAAATTTGGGCTGTTACAGACCATGTTTTTTCTTTAGAAAAAAATTTGGGCTGTTACAGACCATGTTTTTTCTTTAGAAAAAAATTTGGGCTGTTACAGACCATGTTTTTTCTTTAGAAAAAAATTTGGGCTGTTACAGACCATGTTGGTAACCGCTACGTATAAGTATTTTACAATTAATTTCGCTATTGATACGATTGATGTGTTTAAAACATACTTTTTAAATAGCTTTAGCATTTGGGTTTAAACTACCTACCTTTTTGTTAAATTTTTTTATTAAATAACTTAAAAATAATACAAAATTCGTAACCGTTTTCATTTCAAATGAACAACAAGTACAAATTTAGCAACCACAGCTTCTTTAATATTTCATTACATTGCAATCAACATCAATTCAGTAATCAAGTTTAAGCAGCCAAAACATTTTTGAACCAAAAAAAGTATAAACAATTAATAATTAATAATCAGTAATCATATTGCAACAATACAATTTAGAACATTTTGCAAAAATTATCTATTTATAACTGAAAATGCAGCATCATGTAGATAGTGGAAAATAAAGCTTTTAATAAGAATTGTGTCTACTAATTACCCTTAATTGCATGAAATTGCTGGGAGCCTAATAACTGTTTAGTAACAGCCCAACCCATAACTACTTTCACATTAAGCGTGTAATAAAATAAGCAATAATTTTGTTTTACTGATATAGAAATTCATAATGAAATTTAAAATTGAAAATAAATGGATAAACATTTTCATTTAGTTTTCGTTACTGTTAATAATTTTCATGACATAATTTAGGTAGGTAAGTTATAACTTATTATTTTAAATCATATAAAAATAAATCTTTTTTGTATTGTGTTATATAATGTTATTGATTAAATTAAGATACTGTGCTACACCAAGTAGTAGGAAAAAATCTAAAAAATAATGCTTATGATAGATAATTTAACAAAATATAACTAAAATAAAACTGTATTAATAAATTAGGAAAATTATTAATAGAAAAAAATAAAAAATTTAATCGAATAACATTTAATCGAATAAAATTTAATCGAATAAAATTTAATCGAATAAAATTTATTGAATAATTTTTATTAATAAAAAAACAACAAAATAAATACATGGAGTAAAAACTAATCGAATAAATATTATTCGAATATTTTATTCCCCAAATAAACCTAACAAAAAAGGACCAATATGTTCTAAAGCTATTTAGTTTTTATATTTGACCTTGAAATTTTACAAGCTTAGTATTTGTGAATGTAAACATTTATACCCGATAAATCGAATAAAATATAATCAAAATTTTTTTATACCAAAAACCATTCGTTTACAAAAATAAACAATAATAAATAAATAGAGTATAAGAAGTTCTAATCGAGTGATTATTATTCGAATAAATTTTATTCGTTTTATAAACCTTAAATTAAACAACCAATATTTTTAAACCAATTTAATAATTATATTTGACCTGGGTATCTTAGAAGCTTTACTAATTATGAATGTTATTATTTATAATCGGGTAATCGATTAAAATGTAATCAAATATCTGGTATTTTAAAAAAACGTATTCGCTCGCAAAAACTAATAATATACAATAATGAAAAAGTAAATATGTACAAAGTACAAATAGAAATAAACTACTCAAATAATTTTTATTCGCTTAATAACTCTTATATTAAATACGTAATATATGTTAAGCTATTTAATTTTTATATTTTACCTAGTAATTTCACAAGCCTTAGTATTTATGAATCTTAATATTTATAACCGATTAATCGAATAAAACGTAATCGAATATTTTGTAATTAAAAAACGTATTCTCTAAAAATAAACAATAGCATATAAAAAAAATAAATAATAAAAAACAACTAATCGAATAATTATTATTCGAATAAATTTTAATCGCTTGATAACTCTTACCTTAAAGAAGCAATATTTTTTAAAACCAGTTGACTTTTATATTTAACCTAACAATTTTATAAGCTTTAGTATTTATATTTGTAAAGGTAAATATTTATAACCGATTATTCGACAAAATTTATTCGAATATTTTTTTTAAATTAATTGATCAAAAAAAGTTTTAAATTATCAATAATTTTTCTTTTTTAAGTTTTGTAAAAAATTTCATGTTTAATCCGATATATCATATTTGGCTTTTCCTGACCGCTGCACTGATCGTGAACTGTAATATAAATCTTTATATTTTTCGTGATTTTTACTATTTAGACGCCTTCAATAAGTCATCTACCAGGGCTACAAAGCAATTGTGTTCCTTATTCAGCACAAATCCAACGTGTCTTCTCAACCAAAATTTTTTAAGCTCTAGTCGCTATAAAGATTTGCGCTTATGACTCATGATAGTGTGTTTCACAAAAAAGCAGATACCACTACAACTACGACTGCTCAACATTTGTTGGCTAACTTTTCTAGTCACGTTACAATTCTTAACGGACAACAACAACAGTAATAGCTTCTAGTTTGTTTGAACACAGAGAGCTTCAAATAACAATCTCGTTAAATTTTTTTTTTTTTTTGTTTAATAAACTTTTTTCAAATAAAATTTTAATTAAACAAAATAATCGATTACAGTTGGCACATAGTGTTCTTAAGCGCGTACTAGTGCTTTCAAGGCAACATGACTTTTTTTTTGCATTTTTAGGCTTTAATTCTCTGAAATGAAACACATTTACATACACACTCTAGATAAAAAATATTTTTATTTTTTATTTTTATTTTTAGTTCTTGTTATTCTTAAAAACTTGCAATTTCCTTCTTTTGATATCTTTTTCTGTTTTTATTATTATTATTATTATTTTTTTTTTTTGCACAGATTTAATTAGATTCTAATTTTATTTGTGTGCAAATTCCCCAAAGTAATAGTGTGAAGTAAATCGACTGTTTGAATGTTAATGATAGAGAAAATTTAAGATGCCGAATAAAGAAAATGTGTTAGTAAGTCACGCTTTGGAAAATATATGTTTTGGAAGTGTGTGTGTGATACAATACTTTTTTCTGTAAGGAGACATAGCGCGTTATAAAAATGAAAAAAGGAAAATTATTTGTTTAAGATTGGAAATTATTTATGCTGTTCCATGTAGCCTTAGGTTATGTCTTAATATAACACTGAATATTGGATTTTGTCGTTTTCTTTAAAATGAAAAAGAACACAATGGCAAAGACTTTAACATTGGAGATCCCTCAATTTAAAGATATAATTTTTTTAACACTCTAAAAACTTTAAATAACAAACAAATGGCAGCATAAAAATATATACATTTTCTTTTTCATCAGTATGGAAATTTATTATTGTTTTACGATGGCAAAGATGTATTTTTAAGTTCTTTATGAAGAAATGTATTAGAACAAGCAATTTTCCATTTAAGTTAAATAAAAAATAAATAAATTCAATTTCTGTTGATGAAGGAATAACATGACGTAGACCTGAACATGACAAGCAGCCATTTATGGAAGCTATTTTGTATTTGTATTTGTGTTGTGTTTTGTTTTTTCTTTTGTTTTGTTGTTGGCCGTTCAATAGTATTGAACTGAAACCAATAATGGTACAATTTAAAATAATGCAAGTAAATATTTATTTTATTGAAGCAAAAGTTATATGAAGTAATAACCGACAAAATAAATGCCCTAAAAATCATATATAAGTGACAATATAAATAAGAATGACATCGAAAGCCAGCCGTAATTAGTACAAATCGTTTTTAAGCATTAAATATTAATAACGTAGCTAACCCAATGTGAAAAAGGCACAGAAAAAATCTTTCTAGAATCTGGAAGAGAATTTTCGATATAAAAAAAAATATTAGCTCATTTAATTAATTCAATTTTTGTTAAAACATTTTCAAAATATTAGAGAAACTGTTCATATTGTTGTCTTTATTTGAACACTCAAAACAATTTTTTTCATGTGAGGAATATTTTATGTAAAATTTAAATTATTGGCCTGTGTTGTAAATTCCACTCGAAATTAGTTCTGAATTTCCAAAGCTTTGTTGTTAAAAATACATTTTTTTACTCTTCATTTTAGGTGAGTTACAGGACAGCTAGTCTATCTTTTTTAAAAAACATTTTTACAGCTTTCGTTTTGTTCTTTGTACTTAAAAATAAAACACAAGAATTATTATTTTCTCTACTATTATTTTATTTTATCAATTTTGTAAAAGGATATAAACAGCATTTTACAACCATCCATTCACATACAATTTGCTTGTTTAACGTTTTACTAAATACTGCACGCAACTGTAATTTTTATTTTTAGGCGACTTAAAACGTCTAGAATATATATTTATATGAAGAGATCTGGCAGCTTCTTTTTGTTACTTTCTTAAACCACTCACGTACGTAAGTATAAAAGTTAAAAAAAAAGAAGGCTTTAAAACAACAACTTGAGAATTTTACAGCCTTGTGTTTTAAATGTGTTTTTATATGTGTGAATAGCACTGAGGATTTTAACACATCTGGACTCGCTCAGCCAATTTTGGAATAGTTGGTTTTAGGGGGCATATAAAAAATCTTTTAGCATTATTAATTAGCTGAAAGATCAAATATTTTATGTAATATAATTAAATTTTTTTGTATTACATGATATAGAGGAAATATGCTTTTGAAAAATATATTTTAATTTTTTTTAAATATATTTTAACACTGAGGGATTTTGTTTGGGTCTAATTTTTTTATAGCACATTTAACTGTGATTTGTATTATTTGAGTTAAGAGTATTAATACATCTTAACAAAAGGGATTTTTTTATCAAAACATTTTATAAAAGAATTAAGAAGAGTTTTACCATTCATTACAAATAAGATATTTGTTCAGTTTTAGTCTAGAAAAGTTGTACAGTGTGGCCACATAGAAATATTTATTTTATGTACTTTCAAAGTTTTTTTCCATCATCATTACTGTAATATTTTAATCATGAAATATAATTTTTCCCTGTGCTTTTCTTTTAAAAATTAACCAACTTAAAAACTCACATACAAAAAACAACTTGATTAAAATATTTAAGTTCACTCTTATTTCTGTAGCGCATCATACATATAAAAATAAAAGCAATATTCAAACTAACTTATTTATTTTATTACTTTATTTCCAATTGCTTTTAAACTCTTAATTTAAATTGCTCCGCGTACGAGATTGAGTGGTAAACATATTGAATTTATTCCTTAAATAAACTCACACATGCATAAAGAAACAACAATAAAATAAATGAACTAAACAATATGAACTCCAACAGCAACAAAAAAATAAATAAATAAGGAAAAAATAATACTAAATCTGTCCCTCTTTTAACCACATAAATGCTACGAATAAATAAGTTAAGTAGTGTCCAAACGGAAGAGGTCACTTTTATTAACATTTCTATTTTGTTTAACTTGTCTTGCACTTTAAACCAACAGAAGGTTCAACTTATTTTATTTTCCAGACGTGAATGGACGTTTTTTTTAATTTTAAAGATAAACTTGGATCGAATTGGAAATATAGACTTGTAGGATGCATTTATATTTAAAGTACAATACAGTGATTGGAAAACAAACATTAAAAGGAAGGACACGACATACAGCATTTGCACTCACTATGAACTTACACCTTTACACTGAATTAAAATGAAGCACTAGAGTACTGAATGGTTCAAGAGGTGAAGGGCAATGTAAGCTATTTAAACATAAGTTCATTTATTTATATTTTAATACATTCTCTTATAAGTAAAAAACAGTAGTTTATTTAAAAGAAGTCAATAAATAAAATATTAGAAAATGTATAGACAAGCCACATACAATATTTTTTTAAAATTTATAATTCTATTCAATGAAATGTAATGATGGCAAAAGTACACTTAAGAATTTAATGTAACCACAAATTTTAAATAAAGTATGTTTTCCAGGGATGGGTAACTATGTGCTGTCAAAGATTATGTGCTTTCCTTTTGCAGGAAAAAAAATTGGTCTGTCACAGACCGTGTTTTTAAAAAAAAAGAAAGCTGCCACAGACCATATTTTATTTAGACAAACCATGTTTCTTTAAAAAAAAATAATAGATATTACAGACCAAGAAAAAATTGAAACTGTCGCAGACCATGTCGTTTTTTATAGAAACAAATCGGGCTGTCACAGACCAAGTTTTTTTTGTGGAAAAGTTTAGGCTATCACAGTCTATGATGTCTTTAGCAAAAAGTTTCGGGCTGCCACAGACCATATTTAATTTTTTTTTATGATTGGTCTATTGCAGAACATGGTTTTTTTTAAAAAAACATTTTTTTAAAGAGTAGGAGCACTTCAGGCATTAAAAACAATTTAGATATTTTTCGTAACCGTGCTATATTCTTTAGGAAACGGATAGATGAGAGATAACACAGGTGGTAAAAAGAGAAAGATAGATGTAGCCATTTTATTAGTTATTTTACTTCGCCGGCGAATATGCTATTAAGAAGTACCGAAGAAGGAGGCTCAATATTTTTAATGTTCATTCTGAATATGTATTTATACCATTAAACAGAAAAAAACTTTTTTTTTTATATTTTGATTGAACCATGGCCAACCAGGTTTGTAGTCAAAGTTATTTTTTGAAAAAAAAATTGGGTCATCACAGACCATGTTTTTTCTTTGGAAAAAAATTTGGGCTGTTACAGACCATGTTTTTTCTTTAGAAAAAAATTTTGGCTGTTACAGACCATGTTTTTTCTTTAGAAAAAAATTTTGGCTGTTACAGACCATGTTTTTTCTTTAGAAAAAAATTTGGGCTGTTACAGACCATGTTTTTTCTTTAGAAAAAAATTTGGGCTGTTACAGACCATGTTTTTTCTTTAGAAAAAAATTTGGGCTGTTACAGACCATGTTTTTTCTTTAGAAAAAAATTTGGGCTGTTACAGACCATGTTTTTTCTTTAGAAAAAAATTTGGGCTGTTACAGACCATGTTTTTTCTTTAGAAAAAAATTTGGGCTGTTACAGACCATGTTTTTTCTTTAGAAAAAAATTTGGGCTGTTACAGACCATGTTTTTTCTTTAGAAAAAAATTTGGGCTGTTACAGACCATGTTTTTTCTTTAGAAAAAAATTTGGGCTGTTACAGACCATGTTTTTTCTTTAGAAAAAAATTTGGGCTGTTACAGACCATGTTTTTTCTTTAGAAAAAAATTTGGGCTGTTACAGACCATGTTTTTTCTTTAGAAAAAAATTTGGGCTGTTACAGACCATGTTTTTTCTTTAGAAAAAAATTTGGGCTGTTACAGACCATGTTTTTTCTTTAGAAAAAAATTTGGGCTGTTACAGACCATGTTTTTTCTTTAGAAAAAATTTTGGGCTGTTACAGACCATGTTTTTTCTTTAGAAAAAAATTTGGGCTGTTACAGACCATGTTTTTTCTTTAGAAAAAAATTTGGGCTGTTACAGACCATGTTTTTTCTTTAGAAAAAAATTTGGGCTGTTACAGACCATGTTTTTTCTTTAGAAAAAAATTTGGGCTGTTACAGACCATGTTTTTTCTTTAGAAAAAAATTTGGGCTGTTACAGACCATGTTTTTTCTTTAGAAAAAAATTTGGGCTGTTACAGACCATGTTTTTTCTTTAGAAAAAAATTTGGGCTGTTACAGACCATGTTTTTTCTTTAGAAAAAAATTTGGGCTGTTACAGACCATGTTTTTTCTTTAGAAAAAAATTTGGGCTGTTACAGACCATGTTTTTTCTTTAGAAAAAAATTTGGGCTGTTACAGACCATGTTTTTTCTTTAGAAAAAAATTTGGGCTGTTACAGACCATGTTTTTTTTTAGAAAAAAATTTGGGCTGTTACAGACCATGTTTTTTTTTTAGAAAAAAATTTGGGCTGTTACAGACCATGTTTTTTTTTTAGAAAAAAATTTGGGCTGTTACAGACCATGTTTTTTTTTAGAAATAAATTTGGATTGTCACAGACCATGTTTTTTTTTTTAGAAAGAAATTTGGGCTCTTACAGACCATGTTTTTTTTTTTAGAAAGAAATTTGGGCTTTCACAGATTATGTTTCTCAGAAAAATAGAATTCGGGTTGCCACAAACCATGTTTTTTAAGAAAATAATTTGGGCTGTCACAGACCATGAATTTTTTAGAAAATAATTTTTTTGGGTTTTTTTATTTTATAAAAATACTTAATGTCCTACAGAAAACATTTTATTTTCACAAACAACAAGGATTTTTTATTTTATAAAATATTTTAATTATAAATTAAAAAAGAAGCAAAAAATTCCTGGATCAATTAATATCTGTGAAATACACATTCTTAACTCTTGTTTAATTAAGTTATTATTTTTTTGCTTTTAAAACAATTTGTCCGCTTACAACAATTATTTTAGTTTCTTATACATCATTCTGCCTTCCAACAAAACGACTGCAAATGTCAAGTTCAAGTTGAATTTGGTAGCCACCAATAATGAAAAGAAAAACGTTTAAACTTTGTTTAAAATTTTATTGCTTAATTTTTATTTTGTTTCTTTTTTTTTTTTTTTTTTTTTTGAACAAGTGATGGACATTACTCACGTGATATCACGAGTGCTAGAGTTAAGATTTTTTATTTCATAAATGAATCAAAATATTCGGCACCATTATATTTGATTTCTCTAGAAACTCTTTATGATGATTTTTTTGCTTTATTTATTTTGAATTAATAGATTATTATTTGATTTGTCCAAAAATTTCGGGAATTTATTAGACAAAATAATAATTTTGGGAAAAATAAAATTCTAAAATAAAATCTCTTTTCGCAAGCGTAAACTTTCGCGAATAAAAATCAATTTGTTCCACTTGTATGGGCTTATGAAAATTTTTTTTTAAAAGTTCTTTATAATCAGATGTGAAATTGTAAGTGAGACTTTAGTTCATGTATTTTCTGTTTCTTTTTTTTTTAAAGAAAATTTTTGTGAATAATTTTTACGATCTTTAAATAAAAAAAGTAAATAAATTGCGTTTTGGACTCATGTATAAAAGTGCTTATGAAACACAAAAATGTCATATCCTTCAAAATGACAAATGTTTGATAAAACCATTTGACCTTTAATTTTATGTTTTTTACTTATCGTTCCACGCGCATAGATCCACATACTTCGTGATATTCTGTGTTTTTCAATATCAGTCTAAAAAATATATAGTGAAAATAAACTGCAATTCTTCTGTGGGGCTACAGCTATTTCAGTTCAATTATGTCGGTTCCTCCCTTTAAGAACGCAAAAGCGTGAGTAAATAGTTCTCACGTTTGCATCTCCATTAAAACGAAACTGAAATGAAAACCGTTTTAAATATCTTAAAATTGACATAAAAAGTCGCTTAAAATTAATGTTGCCGCTCAAAACATGCAAACAGAAACCTGTTTGCTGCCACACTTAACACAGTTAGTCGGCAAACGCCCAAAATGTTAGCTAAATATCTGACATTGTATACCGTTGCTATAGCCATCCTACACCCACATAAACGTTGTGTAATATAAAAACACATGCGAGAACATGCTCTTGTACTCAATTTAGTTGTGTAAAACTGACCAACATAAACTCACAAAACCTATAAAAACAAAATAAATTTTAAGCCAGAAAATCCAATAAATGCTTTGGTTTGTGTATGATCACATTATATTTTTTCAAAGCACGTAAGCGGTCAATCCCTCTTAATGTAAAATATTCGATATCATCGATAATAATGCCAGAGGATTTTTTTAATACTTTAATGTTTGTAATTTGATTTACGATTTGATTTATGACTAAACAATAAACCAGAATGTTAGAAGTCGTTATTTTGAACGCCAGCAGTGGAGTTGCTTGCATAACAATTCAAGTGTTTGAAATAAAATGGCTGACTGGATGTGGCATGTTGTAATTTATAAATGAAATTACACGTCGTTTTATTATTATCATTTTTAATTTTTTTTTTTTTTTTTTGTTTTTAGGCAAAAAAATATATTTTGTAAATTTAATAAATTAATTAAAATTTTAAAATTTAATAATCGCGATAACAATGTTTAAAATGTGATATAAAATCGACAAATTATGATGAGTTAAATATTTAAGGAGGCTTCTTTTGCCTTTTGCATTTATAAATAGATAAAGTATGCCTTGCAAGGTTAAATAAGAAATCGTTAATATAAAATAAAAAACTCATTAAAATTTATAAAAAAAATATTTTTTGATATTTAAGCGATTTTTGATGCAGTTTACTGTTCTTCAAAAAAATCTGGCAACTCTTAAAAAATTAATTGTGCGGAAATGTATTTGCAAACACCTGACAACCTTTTTGAAAAAAGGTTTTAAAGCGTAGAGAAAATTTAGGTGACGTTAAAATTGAGCTCGATATTTTTAGCCATCCAAGCGCAGTTACATACCGACTGGTAATAATGATATTAAAAACCTTTCAAAAAAGGAACCTAAAAATGAATTTTTAGGATTAAAGATTTTAAAGGATCAAAGATATTATTTATAGTAGTCCTAAAATATTAATAACTCTCTTTCTAAATTAATTCAACCCTGAGCAAAATTTGTCTAAAATTTTCTTTATTTGTTTAAAAAATTCAGAGATAATAATAGTTTTTATAAGTATAAATATTTTTTTATTAATAGGATTAAATGAATTATATTGTTTTATTTAAAGTTAAAATATTTAAAAAAAAATTAGATTTCTATTTAATTTTTACTCGATTAATCGAATAAAAAAATTTATTCGATATTTATCCCTATAATTTAATAAATAAAAAAATTATTCGACTAATTAAATAAATAAATTTATTCAATTGTCATTCGATTAATCGAATAAAAATTCGTTTACTGCAATAAACTTAATTTTTTATTTCTTTGAATGAGTAAGGTAAAGAGATCCGAGTTCACCATATCAGCTGGCTATTAACCAGATGTTTCGACAAGCTACGTTACTCCTTGTTGTCGTCACTTTCCTCCTTAACTAAGACTAGAGCGGTTTTCACCTCAATTTCTTTTTGCAGCTCTTAATCAACCCATTATTATTCCTTAATCAAGACTGCTCGACTTTTGAGTTGCTGTTTACCATTTATTTGCCTGTAAACAATTTATTAATCGCGCTAAATAACAAAATTATTTCAATTTTTAGCTTAAATGTTCTGCTGGAATTTTAACTTAAGAGCTGCCGTTTTACAAAAAACTATACACTGCTTCAATCATGGCTACTAAGGCATCTTATAAGCTGTTTGCTATTTTTTATTTTACTCTGTTTAACATATTCACTACACTTTAAAGTGGTGGGAAGAAACAACTAACTTGGCTTCCTTTATAATCAAATTTTAAGACAACGTTGGCTTTTTTTCAAATACTTCTTTCTTTCTGTTTCTACTTTTTAAACATTTTTCCTTTTTTAAAGTTTCTTCTATGGGTCATATTTAAGTATTTAATATTTCACGTCCATCTAAAACATTAAAATTTATTTGTTTTTATAGAAAAACAAAAAAGTCTTATTTGTTTTCAGATTATAAAATTAAAAAAAATTTTTATAGTCTCAATTAATTATTTAATTGAAAAAAAAAAAACAGAATCTAATTAAAGAACTTTTTGATGATATTTAGTTGAAACACAAGAAAACAATTTATTTGTCAATAATAATTATATCAATTAAAAATTTAATTGAATTTTAGTCTGAACTTAGCTGCACCATGCTATACGATTCCACTGTATTTTCTTGCTCTTGTACTTTATTAGTGGCGCTTAGTTTTTATGTCTGACAAATAGCATCCTGTGCACAGAGAGACTGTTGCAAAATATATGCAAAACAAGCAGTTAAATGGATTCATTGTTTAGAACATTAAGATTAAAATGGTCCTTCCACTCTTTTATAATGACGGTCATAATGCCAAACAATTTGTCATTAAAGCTGCGAATTGTGTTTTGACGTCATAGTGCCACGGTGAACACAAACTCATATATTTTTTTATATTTTTGTTTCTCTAACCGTCTAAAAGCATTTACTCTTATTTTCACTAAATTTTGAAACCAACAGGAAAAACAAAAAAATAAACAACTGTATGGGAAGGGCAAAAGCCTGTGAATGACAGTGTAATTAACAACATGCGTATCGCCTGCTGTGGTGGTTCACAGCAAACGGTATCTTGTGACCACATATTTTTTTGTTTTGAAATTCTTGTTGTTGCTGTTTGCTCACATCTCTCTTTTAACGATAAACGTGGTTTATGTTTGACCAAATATGAAGGGACGATGGGAGGCAGAAATGTTTTAGGAAATACAAAATGATTCCTGTTTTGGTTTTAGTTTGGAATATAAAATTAAAATTTTGTTGTTGCTTATTGTCATTCTTGTTTGGGAGGAGTTTGTCCGTCGTTGTTGTTAAAATCAAAATAAAGAGAAATATTTTTGAGTAGTTTATTATCGTGTGGCGGTTTTATTCTGAGAAAAAAAATAACTTAAACTTTTGTGGTATTTGCGTAAATTTATAATGCCATTTTTGTTGTTGTTTTGTATATTTCAAATATCTTTTCATGATGAAAATTTTTCCGAATTTAATAACTTTATTTAATGATGCTTGCATTTTATTTCACTTCAATTTTTTATTATTTCTTAGCGCAGCATTAATATTTTGAATAACTTAATTTATGATTCGAATATAAAAAAATTGCTTTAATAAATAAAAGAGGAATTTGTACAACAATTTTTTAAGAGCTCATAAAAAAGTTAAACTTGTAAAAATTTCGAAATAAATAATCTTGAGTAAATAATTTTAAAGATGGGTAAGGAAAAAAAGTTTTAATTCCATGTAGCAAAAAGTAAAAGGCCTGATTCCTTTGAAAAGTATAACATAGTGGATTAATGTGTAAGACTTAGTAATAATCTATAATCTGTGATACCAAAACTCTCTTAGAAGAAAATTCTCTACTCATGACTGCATTTAATGCACAACATGTTATAATCGATTGCCCAACAAGAGTGGAATGCTACAACTAATACATGCAGAATTTTAAAGTAATATATTTGCAACAATTTAATTTATACTAAACCGCGTTACCATTGTGGCGCTTTTGGAATTGGCATTCGAATGAATTTTTTTTTTTGGGAAGAATAAATCTTATATTTGGATTGTATTTATAAATAGTTATTTACCAGCGTTAAAAATGCAGTGTTTAATTAAATCACTTTAAAAAAATAGTCAACGTTTTTATTAACTTTTTTTAAAAAAATATTTAGTGGCAACACTGTTTGCATGTGTAGCAAACTTTTGGTATAATTTATCATTTTTAAAATGTTCTAGAAATTCTAAGAATCTTCTAGAAATTATGTGATTCTTATTGACTGGTATTTCGATTAACAACGACGATAAAACAATCGACGCTAACAAACAGAGTTGCCACTCATAAAAGACAAATACTGAAAACTTTAGCGCTTTTGGCACTGTTGTGAATAAAAACGTAGGAACAGAATGCAGAGCATCCAATATATTAATATCTCAGTTAGGCGAGGAAACAAAGAGTGTTTAACGCCAAATGTGCAAGTTTGTACACGGAGTATTATTACATATAGCGACCCCAGGGGGTACGGTTTTCTTTGAGTGGCTGCCTACTGAACACTTTTGCTTGCGATGTTTAAGGACGACACCATTCGGATGGCTTAAACCTGTTACTGAGGCGTCATTGTGCGTTCCAGGGGTATTGACTTCTTGTTTAGACCATCTTTGCATTGTACTGTCGCGATAAGTAGACCCGTAAATATTTAAACGGCTTTTCATGGACCCCAGCAAGATTATGACTAAAAACGTGTTAAAGATATTTAAAATATATTCCATTCAGATGACTCCAAAATGATTTGTAGTGATCTCCTCTTTGATGGGTTCGACCCGCAGCTACCAAGATACCGTCTAAAGGTTCTCACCAATGGAACGATTATATCTTCGAGCTATCTTTTCCCATAGAACACATAGTAGCTGACGAATAGCTAATCCTTTAAAAGTTTTCGGCTTTCATTTTCAGGCCTCCAAAACCCCTCCCGCCTCATATCCCAGAAGAGAAGGCATAATCTTTAGGACGAACACACTCCCAAGGTTCGATGCAAATTAATATCTTCAGGGAAATTCTTAAAAAAAACCGATTGGGGTTATTTGGACACATGTGGAGTTGCCAGATCAATGTGAGCAATATTCATAAAGAAATACTCGGATACCCCTTATGCCTACTTTTAGAAGTTTTCATCTTCTTCAAAATAAAATAAAAACAGAGATTGAAGCAAATCTTACGATAATGTCTGACTTGGGCAACAAAGTAGACGATATTTTGATGGAATCTTTATTGCAAGACCACAGTTATGTTACGGTAAAATTAAACTAATAAATTAAGCTTGTCACCTAATTGAACATGGATTTTTATTTTCTTACTTTATTTCCAAAACTTTCTCTGCAGTTTTTATTAATAAGCGGCCTGTTCAACTAAACCAACGTCAATTAGTTAGAGTTTATATATTTAAATGTTTCAAGGTGTTTTTTTTTACTGTAACGTTACTTAGTTTCTCTAAATAACGTTAAAGTGATTATTAACTCATTCACAAAATCAGTTTTTTTTACTTTGTAACTAAAATGTTTTCGCCAAAGATTTGTTTTTAATTATTTCCAAGAATTTCCGTCAATATTTATTCAACATTTTATCTATTTCTTTAAAATATTTCATGAAGTAACATTTTTTAGTGTTATTTTTAAGTATCTGCAATACTATTAATGTTCGTAGCAATAATAATCATTTTTAACTGCTGCATGACAGCCTTAAACGTCTTATAGTTCTGGCTGCAGGCTGCTGCTGGCTGGTGGTTGTTTTGCAACAAGTCTTAAGTAAATGTCAACTGCAACCTGAACTGATCATCTTCGTGATATTTATAAAAGTTGTTTAAAAACAAGTTCTTCTTTTAAAATATTTTGTTTTTTTGTTATTTGTTTCATATCGTTGTTGTTGCGGTTATGCTTCTTAGTATTTTGTCTTATTCTTTTGAACAAAATTGTTTTGCAGTTGCAGTTATTTTTATTGAAGTTTAAAACAAGATTTTACCGTAAGCACCATCAGATACGGGATCTTAGAATTTGGCACAATATTTTACTGTATCAATTGCCTTGTTTGTTCAAGATCAGAGGTGTAAATAAGTTGAAGCTTTTGTTTTGTGTGAAAAATAGAAAATTTGCTAACTGATTAAATTAAAAATAAGAGAACTTCTCTTTTTCTGTGGCTATAATGAGGCTATAGCATCTCCAGTAGTATATTAAGTGTTTCGTGTCTAAAATTGGGTTCGTAAATTCAAGTAAAAAAAATGGCCAAATTTTTCCGCGCCAATGAAAAGACGAGACCACTTAGAAAACTCCGTAATTTTTTTAAGAAAGACATCTGTATGGGAAGGCATTTTATGACTCAACATTGTCTACTTTAACTTGAATACGGATTCTTTTTAATGTTTCATTTCTTTTAATTGGAAGCCTTTTTTTAGTAAAGATCTCTTTATTTGAACTAAATCTTTTACCGCTAAGACGCAGCTCTACGTTTATAAATGGGGATTTGTTGCGGTAGCAATTCGTTAAGGCGAGCAAGGATTAATATGGCGATAATAACCCGTTGTAAAGGATCACTATGACAAAGATGTTTTTTTTTCTGCCTTCAGATTCAAATTTTGTTCAAGTTTTAATTAATTCAATTATTTATTTAATCGGAAAATTGTTTCTTTTTGAATTAAATTTTTAATGAACTCAAATTATTATTTAATTTAAAATGTTGTATTTATCCTTCAATTAAATATTTAATTCCGTTATTTAAAAACTTAAGAACAAAAATATTTTCGTAAGACTAAAATTTTTTAATTAGAAAGAGTGATTCATAATCCTTTGGCGGCCATGTTGCTTTAGAGGCGTTTTACAAATATAAAATAAACACGCCCTTTTGATAGAACTTTTTTTTTATCAAAACGATAAAAAAAAGAGAAACAGCTCACATTTTCTTACCCGATCTTAATAATTAATTCGTTTACGATTCTGCCAGTTGTTCAATGTGTACATTTTCATTTGTACACTTTTTTATGAATTTGCTTCCATTTTTTTTTTTGTGTTTGTGTTTGAAATTCAAGAAACATTACTGGCAGCAGCATCTCCCAAAAGCAGATGAGGATGTTTAAGATGATGCTGGTAGAGAAGAATAAAAAACTTTCTTTTCTGGTTAAACCAGTAGTTTTTACCGTTTTCTTACAAATATGTTTTCTTCTTCTTCGTTTTTTTTTTTGCTTCTTTTTGAAACAAAAGTTTATCCGGTTTCTTTTCTTTTTTCTTATTTATTTGATTTCTTTTTTTTTTTTCTTTTTCCAGTTTTACAGAATGCACCAGAGGATGTCTTTTTAGTTTAATATTCACTGTATTTAATGTGAAGAATATCACACGAATACCATTTGGTTGTTAACCTCATTCAAATAAAACTTGCTAACAACAACAACAAAAAATTACCTGTTTGAAAAATGTTTTAAAATTAAAGGCAACACAAGATGAGCAAAAAAAAACTAATTGTTGTTGATCAAATGGAAAAGTTGAAGCAATAAAAGAAAACTAAACTAAACTGCAATCACTATTAAGTGTGCAAATAATTTGAAACCAAATATGATTACAGTTTATTGGGGACACAGCAAATTGAAACAAATTATAAAAAAATTATAATCTGAATTTAAAGAAGAAAGCAGGAAATCACAAAATTATTTGGATCTCTTTCACAGATTATTTGTATTTTAGTAGTGAAATCGATTAGCACACTCACAATGGCTGTATTATTTGACACAAATACTTAAGCAATAATTGCGTTAAAGTTTTGGGAACGTTTTCGCTGAGGTTAAGCAATGTCAAGTAAAAGGTCGAATACAACCTGTGCCCTTACTTTGCGAAACTCTCAGTTTATGATAATTAAAAATGCTGCTCTCTAGAGCTATTCTAATGGCTATTTTAATTTCGTCATAGTTTTATATTGAATTTTAACTAAATGTTTAATTGATTAAATTATTTATTTAATTTGAAAATTGTTTATTACTTTTTTAACGCAAAATTTTATTGAGTCGATTAAAAACTTAATTAATTTTCAATATAAAATCAAACAAAATCTTCAATAGACTCAAATATTTTTTTAAAT
Source organism: Cistogaster globosa (assembly GCA_937654795.1). Lineage (NCBI taxonomy): Eukaryota > Metazoa > Arthropoda > Insecta > Diptera > Tachinidae > Cistogaster > Cistogaster globosa. The sequence goes on from OW569407.1 coordinate 8,978,233, forward strand.
ATTTTATAATTAAATGTTATCATGTACTTAATTGATTTAATTATTTATTTAATTACACATTTTATTTTATTAGTTTTTGAATTAAAATATAACTAATGCAATTATCTTTCAACTCGAAAACGGTTGATTTTTTTTTATTGAAATAAAATATTTGAATCAATTAAAAAATTAATTAAATATCATTATTTTACAGCATAAAATATTTAACAGATGAAAATATTTTTTATTACTTTTATGACTCGAGTTTTTACTTGGTTTCCTGTTGAAGCATAACCAACTGTTGAATTGATTCCTTTATTTGCAAATACATTTTTTCCTCTTCATGAATTAACTAAATTATTTGTTTTAATTAAAAAAGTGCTAATTACATTTTTTTCTGCGTAAATATTATGTTTGCGACTCGAGGTTTAATTTTATATAATAATAAATATTACCAAGAATTTAATAAATATAATTATTATTTTTCCTTCTTCTTATTGAATAAAATGTTTCAATTAACTTCTTGATTTAATTAATGTAATTAAATCTTTTAATTCATTAATTTAATTTTTATATAAATCCATATATAATTTTAAATAAATTTTTCTGTGTAAATATTATATTTGTCACTTCACATTTAACTTCGTTTAATATTTAAAATTAATAAAGTGTTTAATTGATTTAATAATTTATTTAGTTAAACATTTTTCTAATTCCTTAATTAAATACATAATTGATTCCATTACTTCTATAATTCAAAAAGAGTTCGTTACTCACTGCATTAAATATGTAATTCTATCAATTAAAATCTTAATTGATTTTAATATGAAACCAGATTTAGTCTGAAATGGAATAAAATTTTTTTGTCTAAATATTACGTCTAACTCGAGATTTCATTTGGTTTCATATTAGAGTTTCACAAGTGTTAATTTATTTATATTGACAAATTTCTTCTTCTTATTTAATTCAATTTTTCAAATATTTACTTTTTTAATTGAACATGTAATTCAATTAATCAGGAATGTGTGACAAATTCCGATCAGAATGGTTTTTATTCCGTATTAACAATTCCGATCGATTTTGTTTTATCTTCTTTAGATTCCGATCGATTTTGGTTATTCTTGAAAAGTATTGAATCTCTGCTATTTTATTTTAATTTTGCACACCAAAGTAAACAACGAGGCTAATCTAAGTGGGACACATCATGAAAATAAAGTTAGAAACAAAATTGGAAAGAAATCAAATTCCACTTTAAAATTTGAGAGTGGTTTCATTCCGAAGAAATTTTTCATTTTTAGTTTTCTGAAGAATCAATTTACGGAATTGAAACCACTTTCGATCGGAATTGAATTCTGTGACATGCCTGAATATTTTAATTTAATTTCTATATGAAATTATATAAAATTAAAAAAAAAAATTCTGTAAAAATATTAAATTTGTTTATTCTTTTCTTCTTCATTAAGCACTAGGTCAGGTGATAAAATAAAAATATTGTTTTTTTATTTATTTTTTCAATATTTCCCCACACCGTTGGGTGGCATCTTCAGGAAACAGGAATTAAAATTATTGAAATTGTGTGTTTTTTGCAATTTTACTTAGTTTAATATTTTAACTAAATATTCAATTAATTTAATTAAGTTTTTAATTGACTTAATAGAAAAATCTAAAATATTTTCCTTGCGTCTCGAGAGTAAGCAAACGTGTTATTCATGCTGTAGGTATGCCAACGAGGCCTTTCCTAGTTTACTTATTTAAACTCTTCAGTCACTTAAAATTGTATATTGATTTTAATCGAAGATTTGCCAGAGAGCTGCCTCCAATATTCTTTTATATTTTTAGTGTTTCAGCATTTTGTAATAATCCCTTAATAAAAATGCATTTCATTAATTAATTATATTTTGCATAAAACCTTAAAAAAATTTATTGAACTTGTGATTCTTTAAAGGTTAAATTTTTTTCATTCACAATTTTTTTCGAATATCTATGAATATTGAAACAGCTCATTAATTTCTTGTTTACTAAAAATAAAAATTCAATTTACAATTTTAAAACAAACAGATAAATACAAACAATGTACGATGAATTTATTTTAATTTTAAAACCAGTATCTCAATTCATGCATCATTATGCACAACGAAGGCAAGTGTTAAATGACAAAGTATGTTTGTGGCATGTGTTTAAAACGATGCAACCTTTAAAATTTGTTAGTTTGTAACTAACATGTTCACATTTCTTATTTACGATAATCATTTGGTATTTTAAATACTCACCTGTATACTACACACACTCACACAAAAATCTATGGCAACAATGAACGAACGAACAGATTTGGCTTGTGTTCCCTTACAAGCACAATGTGATAAATTTACATTAAAACTTTTTGCTTATAACAACAACATAACAATTACAACAATAATAAGATAAAGTAAAAAATATATAACAATTACACTGAAGGGAATTTCTGTAGGAAATTTTAAGAATAAGAAAAGTATGTGAATATCTATTTAAAGAAAAATATGAACGAAAGAATAACAAAAATTATTCTTCAAAACAATGTAAAAATTATGTTAGACTTTTTTCTTATAAAAAAATTTAAATTAAAATAAAACATTTTAATTCTGGTAAGCTAAACTGTGTTTAAAACAACACCATAGAATTAAAGTAAGCAGTTTTGGCAAAATTTTATATTTTATATTATATTTTTGTATGTTTTTGATGAAAATTAAATTCAAAGATTTCAAGTTTATTTTATTTATTTTTTTATAATTAATTATTTTTAGTATGAAAAAAAATTTCTATAAAAAATTATCGTATTATTAAAAATAAATTTTAATTAAATTGATGAACATTCATCAACTGGGAAATTATGTTTTATTAAAAACTTAATTATAATTACACCCATTTTTTTAACTATAATTATGTATAATTATTCTTTTTTCGTTGCTTTAAAAAAATGTTTTTAATTTTAAATGAATAAATAAATTTAACTTTTTACTTCACTGTAACTTAAGCCAACTTACACCAACAACAATAATTACAATGTGCATATTTTTATAGCATCAACTTAGCTAACACAATAAAATCAGCTTCACTGCAACCAAGCAACATAGTTATCATACTTAAGTTGTTATTGTTGTAGACAATAAATTTATGATCTCTAACTTTGAATGTTTCGGATCTGGCAAAACCGCTGCCACATTAACAACACATAACATTTACAGAAAAAGACGACCTTAATTCTCACTTTTACAGTTGCCAGCCAAGAATGGGTGTATCTACAGTGTGTCAATTAATTATTCATACAAAAATCAATTAAAGTGTATAATTTGAAAGTGAATATTTTTTTTTAATTCTTTTATTAAAAATTAGAAGTTAAAAGAAAATTTTTATTACTTTATTATTTATTATTTTATTTTTCTATTTCTCAATTTTTTTTTTTGTATTTAGAAACATATTGTTTATTTTTGTGTCTTCGAGAGAAAATATTTTTCGCTAGTCTAAAAGGTCGTAAATATAACGATTTCACTGAAATTAAAAATAATTTTAAGGGATTTCTTTTTTCAAAAAAAAAAAAAAACTTTTTCTTCTACTTCAATCACAACTTTAATGAAGAGTAGACCATTAAACAAGGCGATCAAATACCAATACTATGCTGATAAATACATCCACAATAACCAAGTGTTAGCCTGAATTTTTTACTATGACCTACACTGAGAAGCACTTACTTCCTGTTGCATGATTGTCCAGGATAAAAAGAAGAATTAAAAAAAAGAATGACTTCACACACTGTAGCAGATTTATTATCCGCTCTGTAGTTAGTTTTATTTATTGCATGAAAACTCTGCTTTTATTATTTTAGACAAATATAATTTCATTACAAATACAAAAAAAAACGTTTGAAATTTCTTTTAAAAACATTATTCTCTTGTGATGCTACAGCTGTCACAAATTTTGGTTGCCTGTTTTTGACTATTTTTGAAGATGGTCGGAAGGTTGGGTTGATTGTTTGGCTTGTTACTTTGGCAGTCAGTTCATAGACAAGTTTTTTGGCTTTATATTGTTGCTATTTATTTAGCTGCATCGTTGCATATCGTAACATCTGACATATGACATCATTGTAAAAAAAAAAATTATAAAAAAAGAACAACAGTTTAACACAAAAGCTTGAATATTTTTTTTTTAAGTTTTTACATAATTTAGTTAAAATGTAAGATGAGATAATAGTTTCAACAACACGTGTAATTAATGAAAACAAAAGCTCAAAAAAGTTATTAAAATCTAAATAATACAAAATCAAAATAAAAAATATAATTATAAAAAATTATTAAATAATAGACTTTGGACACAAAAAGTCACTGGAATAAATTCACTATCAATAGTTGACTGAACACTAGACCCTTTTATTTGTTTTTAAATTTATCAAAAAAATTTATATATTTAACTTTTTATACGAAAATTTTTTGTGTTTTTAAAAGGCAGTAAAGTCGTATTTTTTATATTTCATTTTATGTGTCATTTTGTGACATTTAGCTCTTTTCTTTAAAAACTCAAATTAATGAGGGCTTAGTTTCCTTAATTTGATTGTGATATTAACAACTAGTAATTAATTAATGTCATTTCATTTGGCTTTTAATCTCCTCGAATTGAAATAATTTTCTTTTTGTAAGGTTGATGTTTTGCATTCCGTTTCTGCATTTCCATCCTAGTCACGCTCTCGTAAATTGCTTATTAGGCGACAAAAAGTCTTATAATTTTTTGTGTTATCCAACAATCCTTAAGCCTTAAATGCTAAAGAAAGTCTCACTAATGATCCTAAATATTTTTAAATCTACTTTTCCTTTTATACTGAAAGTTTTATTTAGTTACTGCGCCTGATTTATAGTCACAAATTCTTCTTACTTTTGCTCCGGCTTCTTTTTACATCTCTCTGTACTTTCTGATGTGTTCATTAAAACAAACTTACCACAATTTTATTTTAATTAGAAATTTGTTCAATTTTTCTGTTTCCTATTTTACACCTTACGCAGCGAAACAGCTGATTTTGAAAACTCTTGACTTTGTTTGTTTTTTTAGGATTGCCTTTTCTGTTGTGCTCCTTTTTTAATATTTGCATAACTAAATGTAGAAAAGTGATGACAATGTAGAATGGAACTGACTATATTGCCTTCTAAGACACATGTTGCTAAAAATAATGTTTATAAGAGTAACTTCACTTTTTTGAATTGGCAAAACTGCTCCACAACCGATTTTATGCTGACAGTTGTTATGTGGTTTGGTTTGGCTTGGCGTTTTATAACGACTGGACAAAATTATTTTTATTTACTTTTTTTCTAACAAGACAAAATCAAATGCGAAAGAGCGCTTAAAATAATTAATTTACTCAAAAAACTGCTAATGAATATATTGGCTACCAGGATCGTGTGATTTAAAAGCTTTATTCTCTTTAGAAATAGGTCAAGTCTTCTTTTTATGATAATAAACCAGAAGCCATTGACCACTTAAAATACAATGTTCTGCAAGTTATTTTATTGGCGAAATGCAACCGCTGTTGATGGGAAAAATGTTTAAAAATCGGATATTCAGACTGAGCCGTTTGTTTTCCAACTGTGGCAGGAAAGGAAATAGTACTCGCTCTAGTTTTGTCACACATAAGAATTAGAATAACAATTTGGTCTTTACATCCAGCATTTTTAAGCCGATGGAACTCAATGGGGATGAAAAATGTTTAAACAATTAAACTGGATGTTCATTGATACTGGCAGCAAAATCATAGCGGTCTGCATAACAAATGTTATCATGAATCATATTCATAGCGCTTGGCACTTAAAAAAGCCATAAAATATATTATTCTGCAAAATTTTGCCATCCATTTCTTTATATTTTTCTTAATATGACCAGCACTCAGAAAACGATATCCACTTATTCAACGCATTGTACTGGAACTAGGAAATTTTGTTGTGGGGACGAGAACGGAAAGAGTACTGCTTTTGGATATTCAATTTGAATCTTTGTACAATGAAGGTGAGAAAAAAGATCTCTGGAGCGAATTTATTTCACATTCAAACCTTTCTGCTAAAATATGAATTTTTCCCTGTTCGATTTATTGGCCTATCAGCCACAAGAGATGCGCTCGTAGGAAGAACGTGTTGTTCGTAAGAAATTACTGCTTTTAGGAACAAGTTCTCTGATTTCATCAGATTACGTTTCGTTTTAATAACGATAAAACATTGAAACTTATCCCACTTTGCTTCAATGCTCCTGTGAATCAATAAACCCAGAGTAAGTCCAAAATAGTCTTTGAAGAAATGGCCCGTAAATGAGAAAGTTTTAACATCTTCGATCTGATAAAGGCAGCATAGACAGTAACGACATCAGCTCGGTTAAAAAACTCTTGGACCGTTTTGGGAAATCAAGGCACCTTTGCACCTTTTACAATCTGAAAATTACGTTTAGCACATTTTGCCGTGCGCCTGGGAAAATGCACTGAACTCTGGGTTTTCTGAGCTTTAAATTGTACCCCATCCGCAAGACTCTATTGATGTTAGATTATTTGCAAACATTTTATTTGGAAACTCAGACACATAAACTCATTTCAGTCAATAATTTTTGGGCTTTAGATCCTCGGATGGAGAGTCAGTTGCAAAAACAAGCAAACTTTTACTGCAAATAAACTTAGACCCTTAGACTCGTGAGACACTGCATAAGTATAACGTATGATTCAAGTTAAAAGTTCCCTTTTTTCAAAACTGACATCGCAACATAATAGCGAATTTTCTTTTTTGCCTTGTTTGGGTGATGCTAATATGTAGGGCATGGGCTTGAAAAAAATGTTGCCATCAAGCTTAAGAGTTGTAAAAAAAACTTAACTTAAATTAAATTTGCAACCCTTCATTGTTTAATGAGAAACAATTGAAATTTCTTCTTTAGGGTAATTGGGATTCAAATAGCAATTCCTACCAACTTTAGATTTGATGGTTTGCGCGCTGAGACCTGGGTTCATATCCCAGCCATGCTAAATTTTACAACATTAGTTTTTCTTACAGTCACGTTATAAAGTTAATCAAAGGGCAATGCCAGCTTCAAAGTTATAAAGTGCAGAGGCGCTGCAATACTGTTCTCAGAATAAAAATAACGTGCAATTGCAAGGCTATGAAAATGAAACCTTTTCTCTATCACTTTTCTACCTTATCTCTTTCCAAGAAACTGACACAAGAAATATGTAGTGATAAATTTCGTTAAAGAAAAGCATCCCATAGGAAATTCACTTTTTATCCTAGAAAATTTCAACAAAAGATTGTGTTTGCCCAAAACCACTCTTCTGATGTATAACACGTTTGTAAACAAAAACTGAAATCAATAAAATCTTTGACGTGTCAAGTGACTGTTACTGGATTAACGTGATTAACTTACAATCTCCAATATTTTACATTAAAAAAAGAACTTTATTATTCAAGGAGAGGGTCACTAGCATCATCCAAGTAGAGCCAACTTAAAAATTAAAAATAAAATATTTGTATAACTCTTCTCACTTAATAAAGTTTTTCCTTCATTTCCCTCAAATAATTAATAAAAATGTCCAGTGTCATGACAAAGTTTTTTTTTATCTTAATTAATTGACATTTTTACACTGCAGTCAGTCAGCAAAGTTTGAAACAAGTAGATAAAATTAAAACACCTTTATCCCAACCGCACAACTTATTCGTGACTAATTAATGGTTTGAAACTTTCGATTGTTTTCATGTCTAAGAAGATTCATCCTTGTCTATTTAAAGTAAATGTGTGTGTGTTTTGTTCCTTTTTTTCTTTACACACTTAAGATAAAATTGCTGGTCGGACAGTTTTAAAGATAGAAAATTTAACAACGAAAAGACAACACAAGTCTTTTTCCTACGTTTCTGCTGTATTTAAAAGTTTTAGAAGCAAAAAACAAAAAGAAAACTTTGAGTGTAAGTTTTGCAAGAAAAGAAGAAGAAGAAAACAATCGGCAAACGCAGCAAATTTTAGCTACAACAACTATTGATCATTAAGACAGCCAGCACATGCCAAATATTGTGAAAGGAAATAAATATGTATAAGAAAATTCAAATGATGCATTTTGTTTGTCTAGTTTTTTTCTTTTTTGTTGTTATAGCGAAAGTTAGAAGAAGAAAAATTAAAACACGATGGTAGCATCTCTCGTTGCCACAGGCACTTCTAACATATTTAAGTTTATTTTATGCATTTATTATCTTCTTCCTGCACGTTTGAGGTTGTAAGTTGACATCTTCAACTTGGTTTCTATTGATAGCAGCAACATGTTGCCAGGTCTACAAATATGTTGGTATGCATTAGTTTAAACAAAAATGACGCGATGCTAGAATTTATTTTATGCAAAAATTGGGGTTTTTAATTTGTTATACAATAATTTAAATGCAAATTTTTTGCTCACAATCAATTTGATAAGTAACATCCTATTAAATTATAGCAACATTTATTTTAGACAAAATTTTAAAATTCCTTACGTAATGTTAGAAAAACAAACTCTAATTACTACGCAAATAATTTGTTAAATATCTTATTATTTACATTCATTCATTTATTCTTGACAGAAGAAATATAAATTAAAAAATCGCTAACAAAAAAAAATCACTAATTCTATAAAAAATCGCTAACTTTATAAAAATCCTTTAATTCCAAAATTAATTTTATTGTAATGAAAGATAATGAAAGGTCTTATTGTTATCTCAAATAACTGCTGAGTTCTTCACAGTCTTAAGACACAAAAAAAACCATTTACAAAACAATTTATTAACAATTTAAAATTAAAAAAAAATCAATTATATCTTATTGAATTTGATGAATTTCTGTAATAAAAAAATCTTTATTTAATTAGCGAGATTGTATTAAGAAAACGGTCAATGAAAGGTGATAAATCTATGGGGAAGCTGTGGGGAATTAAGCGAAAACCAAAAGTTAAATTAAGTCAGTAGTTTCAACTTCTAGCCTGATTGCTTTGAAAGTTTACGCAGCCACAGTAAGATTGAAGTCCGATTTATATTACTTAAGAAGTCGGCGACACTCTTCTTTCAAACAGGACATCTTGTTTGTATGCAAAACTAAAATCGAGAAAACTTTTCACATTTGAACCGGTTTAAAAATTTAAATTCAGTTTCTTTCAACGTCACCTTTAAAGAGTTGAAAGATTTTAAGTTTGTGGAGTTTTGTGCTAAACTCGAAATTTCAAAGAAAAAGTTTGACGTGTTGAGAAGTATAACGACAAATCTTATCTGGCATTTTTTTTTTATCTTCTTCAAATGGAAAAATTTAATTATTAACAAAAAAAAGCAGTTTAAAATTAAACATATAACAATATATTTCTTTTTTATAAAAACTTAATTTTTTTCTAAAAAAAAAACCCTGATTAACATGATTCCGTACGACTAATTTTTAAATTGATTTTTAGAAAACAGTAAATTTCCAATTTTGGTTTTTTCTTCTTTTAAATGTAGTAAATAATTCCAATCAGGATTGCATACATATTTTTAGCAAAGCAATATTTTCATTCCACTTCCTACTCTTTAACACTCTTTAAACAACCACTAGTGAGAAGTTTCATGTTTTTTATTAAAAAAAAAAAACAAAATCGGCAAAAGGAATAATTCTTCAGACTCTTTATTATAGTCAATTTCGAAGAAATTAGGAATAAAAAAAAAAAATAAAAATTTTATGGATTTTTGGAAATTATTAGTTATTTTGGGACTTTAGAATAACTTCCTTAAATTTCATTAATCTAGTAAAGTAATTCTAATAATATTTAGGCGCTAATTTCTCAAGATATAGTAAGAAAAAATAATTGTTGAAAAAAGTTCCTGCACCGATATAAACTCCTTAACGATTAATGAACACTTTACAAAAAAAAAAAAAAAAAACAAACTTTGAATTCTGTAAAATAGTATATTCGCAAAATATTCGTTATGCTCAATTAAGCTTCAAGTAAAAAAATTATGACAAAATAAAAATCTCCAATTTTAGAAATTTTTAAAAAAATTTTGGGAATATGCATAAAATACTGGTAATCTCCTAAAACGCTTGAACTTAGAACTCGATTATAATGTCCTATAAAATACAAGAGAAGTTAAATAATATGCGGATGAAAATTCCTGCAGCGCTTCCCAATAGTAAGAACTCTTTGTGCAGCCAATAAAATACCGGATTTTAGGAGGTCGGTTCCCTTTTATTTATTTCGAAATGTAAGGCCAGATCTAATTTTTTAGTGGTTAGGCATGGAAAGCAATGATTCTTAGTGCAAGCAATACGAAAACTGTTTAAAAAAGGAAAGCAACAGAATAAAATTCCTTTTATTGTGTAAAACGGCGATTACACTATGCAATTTTTCATGAAACTAGAATGAAATTTTTGGTTGTTGGAAAAGCAAGATGGGTAAGATATATTATATTTTGCTTAAATTTTGAGGAAATATTACTGTTGTTTATGTTCATTTTTAAATAATGCATATCGATGCAACTTGAATAGAGAATTGAAAAAAAAACTGCCTTAAAACTTGCATAGTGTAAGTCTGGACTAAATGTGTTTTATAAAATAAATTATTTATTTAAATTTAATTTAAACAAATTAAGAAATTACTTTTTTAAGTAGAATTAAAAATAGTTCCACTTAATTCCTTATTACTTTATGAAATTCTTATTTCTCTTTTTTATTTTCCTAAAAATATCATTAAATAATTAATTCCCCATTTAAACTGTTAAATATTTTATAGTATTATGTAAAATTTTCTCGGAAAATAAAGCTCGTGATACTAAATGTAGACGGAATAAAAAGGAACAAAAAAAAAGAATAGAAGTCTTTCTTTTTTTTGTTCCTTTTAAAGAATAGAACATACTCAACTCCTTTTGACAAGTTGTAGGTTATTCACCAGAAATTGTACTTGAGAAAAAAAGCGACAAGAACAACAGCAACAACAAATTTTCTCTAAGAATGATACATGAATATCAATGACTTGTAAATAACATTGACATGAATATAATGACGTAACCGTGGAAACACTTAACGACACTCTGAATGATACTTCTATATTTATGCACACACTCTTACATACATATCTGAAGATAAAGACAGACTTGCATACACATACATACATACATACAAAGGAACGTGCATAATTTATTACACCTTGAATTATTGGCATCATTAAAAGACTGTCATTTTTAACGTCTTCGTTTTCATCTGTCGACTGCTGTGTTTTTTTTTTACTTCTTCTTCTGTGAATTGAAATGAGACTCTTGAATGGGTTTTAACCCATAAGTGAGTCTGCATGATGATAATATTTTTTTACTTTGTAATTTCGTTTGCCATCACTAATTACCTTCGACTTTTGTCTTAAGCGATTTGTGGCTTCCAAGAGTCTTGTCTTACTATAATTTTGTTATGCTAATCGTGCCCATTCGTGATCCTTAGTTTAATGTCAGCACACAGTGGTTTAAAAACCATTTATTTTAGGCAAAATTCGGTTTCTCATGAACCACTTAAGATGTCTTAATGAAATTGTATGGTCGGCCATCAAAGGTAAAGGGGGTCTTCTGGGTAGGCCACCAAAATCGGTTACCTCGGGCATATAATTTTTTGAAAATTTCATAAAAATGTTTACTTTTAACTTATATATTAGGATTTTTTTAATTTAAACAAAATTTTAAAATTATTGTTAAATTCCTCGGAGTCCATTATTAAAAAATGTAAAAAGGTTTTTAAGTCCCAAATAGTAATCCACATACTTCAAATAGGATTTAATATCCCTGTGATTAGTAAAGAAGAGGAAGCCACTTTTGTAAAAAAAAAACAATTTTTGAGACTTTTTTCCCCGCTCCAGGAATTTAAATATTAGAATAAAAAAATTAAGTTTTTTACCATTTGATTAAAATCTTTTTTTATCTATATAATTTTAAATTTTGTGAGAATATCTCGATGCGTTTTAATTTTGTGGCAACTTAAATTTCATATTTTACTTCTTAAAAAATCACTATAACCTGAAATTTTTTTTTATATTTGAAGAAAGGTCATTTAAAAAATGAAGCACGATAAAAATTATCATAATATTAATAATTTAGAATTCGTAAACTTTCCTTTGATATCACTTACCAAAGTGTAGAAAATTTTTAGCAACTTTACTTCTCTCAGCGAAAGACTTTCGGTTTCCCTATTTAAATCAGAATCATTCTTTAACGTTTTTTGCTTTAATCTCAGTTTTTAATCTCTTGACTTGCTCATTTGGCTGTAAGTGGGATATCTTTTTGTACAATACGACTTCTCTATTCCTTCTTAGTCTGCCTGTTCACTGTTTTTAAGAAAATCAACTCAAAAAAAATTTTGTTTATGCAGGACTTCTTCGTTGTCGATCTCGTATACTCCTTTTCCGAATTAAAATCAGAGTACATACTTCCAAAAAATTCACAAAATATTTTTTTTTATTTTTGTAATATTTATTAATGAGAAAAATATTCCATGAGTCGTTTAAAATCGTCAAAAACAAAAATAATCACATACAATTTTTTGTTATAAATTTAGGTCTAAAAAGTGTTTTTTTTTTGTATCAGTTATTATTTAAAAATTTAACTATAAATTTACCAGCAGCTAATTCATTTAAATTAAATTGATCGTCTGAAAAACCCAAACAAAACTCTGCTTTGACCAAAAAATAAGGTTGACTTTTTAAGAAAAAGTCAAAGACCATATAATAATGTCCATGGAGATATAAATGAATGCTACAGCATTTGTTTTACTTTTACATTCAGTGCACTACTTATGTTCTTTTGCCCAATTTTCGAAAATACAAAGGTTTTATCAAAAATCTAAGCATAGGTAAAGATATTAAAGTAAGGAGCGTCAAAGCATTCAAAAATTTATTAAGGAGACGAGAAAAAATATTAAAAAAATAAACTTAATAATAATTACAGACAAGAGAAACATAAAGAGGTATAGAAATTTTAATAAATCGTGATGGTGTCTAAGAAACTTTACTTGCAATTATTTACATGGTATCACAAAATATAGGGAATTTTGAATCAAAAAGGAAACAACGTATTAAAACACAAATTTTATTAAACACCTTTGGATCCTAAAGGATGGTCCTCTGTTTACCATTTCGTGGGAAATGCTCTCCAAAATCAACATAAAAAATATTGCGAAGTAAATAGGAAATTCAGCTGCCAAAGTTTTGCTGGGTCTATTTTGTGAAGAGTTATGAAATGTTTCTCGCAACTTGTTTAACAGCTTTAAAATATTTTCGTCAAAACTTTTTTTAACTTCTAAATAAAATTTCATGCAGAATTGTAGTCAACATCAACAAATGTTGCTAACTTAAGGGCAATTAAAACGATAGTTTTTCTTCTAAAGCCTGGTACTCTGTTCGAATTTTTGAAAATTGTTGAGCAACATTGATTTGGAAGAATTTAACGTTTTATTGTTTTTACGCAAACAACATTGTTTTAGATATTCCGCCTTATTTCAAAGCTTTGATAAAATGTTGCTCAAAACATTGCATGTGTTTTTCTACAGTTAAAACAGTACTACTTCTGCAACATTTTTTATGACTTTAAAAAAAAAATTATGTACGTAGTTTGACAGCATTCCGCATGAAAAGCTGAAGAGAGTACCAGGCTTTAGAGAATAAATTGTCACAATTATGGACGAAATAAATAAAATTCCTTAACAATTTTGGCAATTTTGAATAGCTTACTAAGCTGACATAAAATCTGTTTATCGTGACTAAAATGCTGTTTAAATATTTTTATAACCGCAACCATATATTGTTAGAGAGAACATAATGTGATGGTTGTAGCCATATTTTAACCATGTTTCGCAATGCGTATGTGGGAGTTTCATTAATGCAGTGTGGAATTTCCGCCATAATGTATGGAACTTTGTGGGCTTGCTGCCAGTTCTGTTTACCGAAAAGCGACTGCCAACTGTCTAATGTCTAACAGTCTTTTTAAAACCACTTATCATTTAAGCACATAGAACTCTGTTTTTAAAACCCGATATTGAGTGCAAATTTCTCACTAAACAGCGACACTCTTGAAAATTTTCTTGCCTTTCGCCTATCACATGTTAGTTCTCTAAATCCCAAATGTAGTGACTTAAAGATTAAAATATGTGAAGCCTTGTTCTCTTATGTAATAATTCTTTTAAACAGTCAACTTTAAGTTTATTTCTTTTTTAGTGTTGCCAACACCTTACAACCCCCATGACAAAAGACTCAGTACTTTAACGACTTTTGGGAAATAATTTATAAAATTTTCACATAAAGAAACCAACTGAGGTCTTAAAAAAATTATCTATTAAAAGAACATTTTTGTTAATATAACTTTGTTGAAAAAAACTTTACAAAACCACTACTATACACCGCCTCCGCCAGCAATGTCGTCGTTAATAACAAATATGCAGTAACATAAATTCTTTACCTACCACACGTTTTAGTAAGCAACTGAAAATGTTAAAATGAAAATGTTTCGTTATAAAATATTAAAAGAACAGCAACAGCAAAAGTTTTGTTTGTTAAGTTTTGAATGTGTGCAAATTACTCATTTGACTTTATGCATCTTTAAAAGATGTCATTAAATTTGACATTTATTTAAAATATTTACAACCCACTTGAGACCTAAAACGCTTAATGTTGACTTTATAAGTATGTGAGTCAATATGTTTGTATGTTAATATAAAATTGAGTACACATATAGCAACACATTTATAAATATATGCAGAGCTTTATTTACTGTGTTATTTAATTTGGTGATTTTTTTGTTTGTAATTTGATAACAAAACAAAGAAAAATTGGAGAAAGAAATTGTAAAACTTATAAAGTGGTTGTGTCAGACACTATGCAATATAAAATACGGGACTTTGCACAATTTGATATAAAAAATATTTGATTTATTAAAAATAATTGACTGTGCAAAACTTCAAGCGAAAATAATAACGCCAGCTTCTCTCTCAAGGAGTTGTTATAAAAGGGAAATTTTATTTTTTATAAAAAAATATAATTTCTTTTATATTAAATCATATTTAACAAAAATATATGTGATCACAATAAACATTTAGTTACGCTAAAAATTTTGTACTTACAGGGTTTTCAACTTCCAATCACATTGCACTAACCATCTTTTCAATCTGGTTCTTAGTTTCTAAAAGCTTAATAGCCTAAAGCATACTCGGGATAAGGATCTATCATATGTTTTAAATATTACCTAAATGTCTTGTCCGTTAAGTTGTGATTGGCCTACAAACAAACAATTTTTAAGCAGATATATAATAGATATTTACATTACGTTATTGGAAAACCCTTAACGAATTATAAATTTCAAATTTATATATTATATTACACCACCTGAATCTTTAACACAAGCAGTTTTTGTATAAACAATGATTGATTGCTTTGTTAAACTTTCAATTTACACTGTGCAACAAAAAAAAAATCACAAAAAATATATAAACATTTTTTTTAAATTCAAATTTTTTTTTTGCTTCATGTACATTGCCGTAACTCGTTAATGACTTAAATACAATAAATATTATGAAAATGAAAAATTTAAAAAAAAATTAAATTAAAAAAACATCTAATTATCCTTAAGATTGATTAAAAATAGAAAGTTACAACAAAAAAGAGTCCTCAGTTGACATGTCTTTATTTAAAGGATACAGTAATCCGTTAATACCAAAGAAATCTTGAAGTTTTCTTCCTATTACGGACCTTATGTTTACATTTCTTATTAAAATATTATGTTAATCTGGCAACCCCAAAATTTATCTAGTTTATGTCATTTGTTTTTAGCTTTTTTAAGAAAGTATTTTAAAAATTTTGTTTTAATAGTCTCAAGTTTTGTTACCCAGTGTTTCTTTTGTTTATTAAGCTTCACTTCCCACAAGCTGCTCATAAACATTTTTGCAACATCTTTCTTATCTTATCTTTCACATATTAATACCTTCTTTGTCTAATGCATCAGCTAAAAGCAAAATTAAAGTTTTAAAGAGTTTTAGTTTTATTTGGTCTAGTTATTTTTTATAGCTGGAAGCCATACATTTTGGGGTTTCCTGTTACTTATTCAGACTCATGGGGAAAGGTGAATAGATGTGTGTTTTAAACGTAAAAATAATAAATTTTCTTAACTTGTCTTCTTACGTTTACACTGTTTCTCTAGTTAAGTTTTTTATTTTTTTATTTATTTTTGTATTTATTTATTTATAGTTTTTTTCTTGGTTTCCCAAAGTCATCACTTTCAAAGTTACTTAACTAAGGTAAAGTTTTCGACATAATAATGCAAATAACATTTAGTAACATTTTAACATTTTATATGTAACCAACGTAAATGGAAGGAAACCTTAGAAGCAAGTGTTAAGCAAAAACATAATTATACACTCAAAGAAAGCTGCTAGTGAAAATATTTAAATCTCTTACAAACCTAAAGTTGCCTGCCTGTCTGTCTATCGATTGCTGGTAGTTAGAATTCCATTAGAGCTGTAGCAATGAGGGTTTAATGTTTCAAGTTTCCCAAACGACAAGATGTTTAAAAGTATAAAGGAAGGAAGGCACACGTGTTTCTAGTTTTGACACTTTACTATGCATCATACATACATACGTATGCTTAAGTTTATGGATGTATGTGAGTGTATATAATTTCTTAGTTCATAAATCTTACAGTGCTTTTTGCTGTTATACAATTTTCACAACTTTTAAATAACTGCTATTATTAAGATTAAAGTAAAAAAACAATTACAACAAAATGTTAAGAAGATTATGAAGAAGAAAAAAACCCCAAAATAATTAAGAAACTGAAATTACAACAAAGTGAAACATGCTCCAGCTGTTAATTTCTTGTTAAGGGTTATGTGTTCAAGGGGGTTACATGTTTTATGATCAATACAAATTTAGAAGTAAAGACATAAAAATAGATTTAGACGTATACTACGTTTTTTAAAACGCACGTCTTATTTGCAAATAAGAATTTTGTGAATACGAAATCTTGCCGCATAGACAGTGAATTAATTTTTTATTGACGATTAGCTTACTAACAAAAACAATTTCTAATTAACTACACTATTTGAAAATGAGGTGTAAAATGTTGCCAAACTTTTTTTTTTTTTTTTTTTTTTTTTTTTTTTAAGTGTTTTTGCCTATAAGGCCATTATTTAATAAGTAACGTTTTCAGGAAATAAATAATAAATAAATTTCTTAATAAGAAAAATTATTTATAAAGTATTTTGGCGGATAAGATTATTAAATGCTCAAATGTTTTCTGTTGACATTTTACCATCCGATACTACTAACATGTCAAAAGTAACAGTGAGTTAAAAATTAGAAATAATTTTTAGTACCCTCTGTACGTATAAATGTTGTAATAGATATAGTCACAGATAGATACAGATACAGATAGATATAGAAACAGATAGATATAGATACAAATAGATATAGACACAAGTAGGGATATAGTTAAAATTATAGATATAACAAGCAAAGGCGCTATATTCGGCTATGTAAATCCATTTTAGTGAAGTACTTCCATTCAAAAAAATGAATATTAGGACCACAGAGAATTAAAAAAATAAGAAAAAAATTAAGTGCGATATATAGTTTTATATTAAATGTCATCTGCTCTAATAATTTTTTTAAAATTTTAGTATTTTCTGAAAGATCTATTCAAAAGCTTTTAAATAATACTCATTTTGACCATATTGGCAATCAAGATTTCTCACGAAAATTTCCGAGACTCAAAACTTGGTAAATGCCGGCGAGCGTCAATTTTAATATTTTTTTATTATTTTCTTTTATTTTCTGTCGCTACATGTTTTCATTTTTGGTTTTTTTATTTTAATTTTTTTTATATTTCATTAGAGTTCATTGTCCCACTGCCCCAAGGTACATGGACCGATCTTGCTGATTTTCAATAGCATCTCTTTCGACACTATGTCTGATCTGCTAAAATGTTTAAATTTCCTCTAGCTCATTTAATGCCAAAGTCATTTACAACACTAATACTGATGAACAGACGGACATTGCTTAATCGACTTCACTGTGCAGAAGGACTCAGAATGTATATATTTATGGGTTCAGTAATGGATATTAAAGAAACTACAAACGGAATGACAAACTTAGTTGTACCCATTTTCCACTTTTTCTTGTGAAGGGTATAAAAACTAATGCAAAGAACTTCAGCTGCCGAAGTTGATCTCTGTTTATTTGGTAAAATGCAACGAATTGTTTCTAGCAACATGCTTATGTGCTGTCAAATGTTTTTGTCATTATTTTTGGTACTCCGTTCAGCTTTTCATGCGGAATGCTGTCAAACTGCATACATAAAAAATTTGTTAAAAAATGTTGAAGAAATGTTTCTGGCAACATTTTATAAAAGTTAGGAAATAAAGCAAATAGGCATTGTTTCAAGAGGAATATTTCAAACAACAGCAGATCATTTGTCTTTTGCTTACATTTTTAAAACAATGTACTACACATGAAAAGAATAAACCGTTAAATTCTTTCAAACCGCGAATTAGACACCACATTTTAAATGTCAAATTTTCCACATGAAATAATCAATGTTGCTCAACAATTATCACAAATTCGAACAGAGTACCAGGCTTAACTGTAAAATAAATTTTCATGCAGTATTGTAGTCAACATCAACAAATGTTGCTTACTCAAGGGCAATTCAAACGATATTTTTTCTTCTTAAAAAAATCTAATTGTCACATATTTAAGCAAAAAAAAATGAAATTCCTAAACAATTTTCGCAAGTTTGAATAGCTTAATGAGCTTAAAACCCATTTAATGATCAAATGCTTATAAAAACATGTTTATCGTGACGAAAGTATTGTTAAAAATAACTGCGTCAACGCAACTATACATTGTTTCAGAAAACAACCATGTTTTCGCAATGTATATGTGGGAGTTTCTTTAATGCAGTGTGGAATTTCTGCCTTTAATGTATGGAAGTTTGTGTATGGAAGTTTGTGGGCTCGCTGCCATACACCTCCCAACAGGCTGCCAATTCTGTTTTCCAAAAAGAGACTGCCAACTGTCTAATGTCGTAAAGTCTTTTTAACTTGCCTGTCGCCAATCACGTATAAGTTTTCTAAATCCCAAATGTGACAATTTTGTACATCGTATGATATGTTTTATAATACGTTGATAACATCTACTTTTATATCAAATTCTTACATTAAATAACACGCCACGGCAATTCAATTACCAAGTGATAGCAACAGTCAATTCAAAAATTTGTGTACCACTTTCTTTATATGCCTTTTGATATTTTGGAGAAAAGTCGAAAATTAATGCAATCGCAGTTGCTCAGGTGATTTATTTGTCCTTTTACACCCTAAATACTTTTTTTCAAATCTTTAACTCATATAAAAAGTATATGACCTTTTCCTACTCGTACCACATTTCGTTATTCAACATTTTATTTTAATTTCCCAGCGGTAATACTAAATTCGCTCAAGAGTGAAGATTAGTTTCAGATTTCTTTTACTCTGGCCATTGCTTTGCTAAAAAAATAAGTTTTTTAAAAAGCAAAAAGAAAAATGTTAAAAGAGTAGAAAAGCCATAACGGTGATGCTGCTTTAATTCATAATTTAATTGAGACAAAAATAAACTGAACTTTTACTGTTTTTGTTATTTAGGTTTTGCTATGTTGGTGTTCTTTGTTGTATATTGTGATAATAAAATGGGGATTAAAAGCACGATGTACAGCTGAAGTATTGTTGTGTGTGTTTTTGTGTTTACGCAGGTAAACATCTAAAGTGCAATACAAGCAGTAGCAACAATGAAAAAAAGCAATAGCTGGCATTAGCAGCAAAACAATATTAGACTTTGGATTCTGTCGCAACTTTTTAAATAAAAGCGAATGCTTTTGTTGCTGCTACCAATGTTGATACTGTGATGTAGTAAATTTGCCTGTTGACATCAAAGAATTTACCATACCGCGTCTTTATTGGTCTCGTATTGTAGCAAACAAAACAAGAGAAGACTAAAAAAATAAACAGCTGCAAGGAAACACTTAAAATAGAATTTTGTGCTTTTAAAACGAAACTAAAATTAATTCTTAGTTTGAATATTTAGCAGAATTGTAAGTATTTGACCATAAGCATCATTAATTGAAGAAGTATAATAATTTATTTTAGTTTTATTGTGTAAATGGTTTTATTTTGCTTGAAAGTGTTAGAAAATGTTTTTTGTAATTTCTAGTATTTAATGCTAAAATATGTCAGCCGCAGTTCCAAAACGAAAACTGCAAAAATATTTAAAACTTTTTTATTTTAT
Organism: Cistogaster globosa; assembly: GCA_937654795.1. NCBI lineage: Eukaryota > Metazoa > Arthropoda > Insecta > Diptera > Tachinidae > Cistogaster > Cistogaster globosa. The sequence goes on from OW569407.1 coordinate 8,998,517, forward strand.
GAATTTTATTTGAATGTAAATTGCAGAGGAAAAAGAGTGTGAATTATTTTTATCCTTAAACGGTTGAGAAATATACTTTAAAAACATTTATGCACCGATGGCCTGGCTAAAGATATTCTTATTTAGCTTGTGAAGGAATTGAAGATAATCTGCCAAGATTTTAATGAAACCTTCAACTAAAAATTCGGAAAGGCTATCTTCATCCAAAACCTTTTTCTCAAAAGTACTTTTTATAAAAAATAATTTTTTTAAAAGTACTTTTATAAAAAATACGTTTATAAAAAACCGATATTTAATAAATAATTTTTTTTTATAAGAAAAAAATTCTTGTTCAAAGTTAATTTTTTTAAATGATATTGTTCTTAACAAAACTGCCAATTAAAAAAGAGTACTTTCAAAAAGTATTTTATATAAATTTATTTTAAATTTAAAAACAGATACTCTCTTAAACCGTTTCAGAATCAATGAATTTCTTTAAAATATTTATTTTTTCTAAAAAGTACTATTTTTATAAAAGTACTTTTTGTTAAAAAGAAGATATTTTAAAAAGTACTTTAAACCAGAAGCATATATTCTATTAACGAATATGGTCTTTTTCTTAAATGTTTGCATTTTTAATAAAAATTAAAAAAATTGTGTTTTCACGTGTCATTTGCATTAAGGTACTTTTTTTTAAGAATAGTTTTATCAAAATTTAAGAAAAGGTTACTCTGCCCTTTCAAAAAAGTTACTTTTTAATGAAACGTTTCCTTGTCATAATATTTTAGCTGGTATAAAATGTAAAATTTTTGTGAAAGTACTTTTCAATAAAGTATTTTTCTCTAAAAAATCTTATTTTTTAATATTTTTAAGTAAACCACAGTAATAAAAACTAAATTAAATAAAAGCAATTTTACACAAGAAAATACCAATTTCGTAAAAAGTACTTTTTTGCAAAAGTAGTTTATCCAGAGTACTAATTGTAAATTGATTTTTCTTAAAAAAATAAAAATTTAACAGAAGGTATCTTTTTCACATCTATTCCAAACTTTTTTTAAAGAATAATTTAACAAGTAGTAAACAAAGCCATTTCGTTTAACAAGAAAAGGACCCATTTAGCAAAGTATTTTTTTATTAAATTATAAATTCACTGAAAAAATGATTTGCTTTGTTGCAGACTTACACTAAATAAATTATTAATTATGCCAATTAAATGTTTAATGAAAATCCTAAGATACACAATATTCTAATTAAATAAATAATTAAATCAATGAATCGCTCAGTTCAATTTTAATATGAAGCCAAAACTAAATCTTTAATGAATGCAAACATGTTTTCTCAATCTAAAGAAGAATTTATTTATTTATGAGTAATAATTTATGTCAATAACATTCCGTTATGGTTAAAGACCACACATTGACAGGTTTTATTGATTAGTTGAGATAAACAGCGTTGCTCCTTCTTTACATTTTTTGCAGTTATTGTTCATTTTGTTCTTCATTTATCGTTCATGTAGAAAATTAAAAAGGGTAAAATATGAAATATTCTTTCATCTTCTACTCAGTCACTGGAGTATTTCTATACTTTTTTTATTACTTTTTTTTAGTGGCACAAAATTAGTACGAGTTATAGTTATGTGTGGGGAAAGTGTATGGCTTCAATTTTTTATATTCTTTGCTGTCATCGTCACGTTAAGCAACCGCATCCCAGCAGAGTTGCATAATACGAGCAATAATAATGACGAAGATGATGATAATTTTACATAATTCATTTAAACAGAATATTATATAATCCTTTTGTAGTTATTTGCAAAGAGAGTAAAAAAAATATGGCAAGAGTATTGAATGCAATCTGAGTGCAGGGAAGTATAAGAAGTTAATTAATTATGATTGGATGACTGTTCAAAATGGCAAACGACAAATGCAAATAGCGATTTATTAATGCCAAACATAAATGCTGACATGTATTGTATTATTAATAATTAAATAATTTACTTGTGCAATTGAACGAACTCGAATGTTGCAAGAGATTTAACTTAGTTTTTTAAAGGTGCAAAGACACAAAAGTTGAATATGACACAATTAAACTGTTAATCTCTTGTGTGATTGAAAACTATGTCGAGGGTATTGATTTTATGTGACTTATGAACTTAGTTTGAATTTCGAAAACGAAAAGAAAACTATTTAATTTTAGACATTGTTGCTCACAAAGACCTTTTGCGTTTACTAATCGTTTTATGAACTTAAAGATTGAAATTAAATTAACTTATTAAATGACCGAGTTATTTACTTAATCGTAAAATAAATGAAAAAAATTTCTAATTATAAAAATAGGTAGTTAAATTTTATATCTAATTAAAAAAAACGAAAATAGTTTTTTAATTAAATAAGTTATTGAATCGATTTAATAAATAGTTGAATCAATTAAATTAAAAATTTAATCAACTAAATAAATAATTGAATCTATTAAATTAAAAATTTAATCAATTAAATAAATAATTGAATCAATCAAATAAATAATTGAATCAATTAAATAAATAATTGAATCAATAAAATAAATAATTGAATCAATTAAATAAATAATTGAATCAATTTATTTAAAAAAATTAATTCAATTAATTAAATAATTAAGTCAATAAAATAAAAAATTGAAATAATTAAACTCTACGTAAATTTATATTATATAAATAAGTAAACAATTTTTTTTTTCTGTTTGAGTAAATTTTACATAGTTATCATTATTTCTAATGTAATAATATTAGTTACGGCTAAATAGAGACCAAGGGGTAAAACATGATGATATTAACAGGATGTTGTGATAATCTAAGAGTGGCCCAATGTTGTAATGCCCTTTAAGAAAAGATGTTATCACTCTTTTAACCAAAGCAGTATTTAAAACAACTCGATCTTTTTCTTTTACTAATTGAATTTAGAAGTAATAACTTCTGTTTTCGCTAATTTTACCTTAACTGTGCCCATTTTTATCCTAGACTTGCAAAGCCTTCAAGCACCTGTATTCAACATGGAATTTTTTAGTACCTGAGCACACTTACCCGAAAACTATCGAGTTGTTTCATAATCATAGACGTCACTTAGACTAATAAGTCCTTTTAACGTGAAGCCTTTACACCGGAAATTTTTCATGCTTTTGTTCAATTTTTAACTAAAAATTTACTCACATTTGAATTGATTTAATTACTCATTTAATAAGAAAATAATTGATTTATTTTGCTTATTAAACATTTGATTAATTTAATTATTCATTTAAATACAGAATTGTTTTATTATTTTTTATTTAAATATTTAATTGAATTAATTAAAAACTTAATTAAATTTCGAAATGAAATCAAATAAAACCTTCATTAGGCAAAAGGAAAAAACCAAACTTCTATTTTTATTTATAGGCGATTTTAAACGCCAAAACTTTTTTGTATAGAAAAATCCGGCAAGCCTTAAAAAAGAAAAAAGTTTTAAATTAGTAAAAAATAACAATGGAGGCAACCAATGAAATTGATTAACTCCTTAAAGTTTATTCCACAGATTCTTATGCAAACATAAGAAAGCACAAAGGTATTTGTGATTCATTAAAAGTATCCTAAGCTAATGTAACTTTATTCTTTTTTAAATTTTAATAAAGTTTTTTTGAATATGGAAAAATTTGTCAGCTGATGGAAGCGCAGAAATAACTGGCTGGCCATAGCATTTTAGTGACGATGTAGAAGGCTGGAAAAGGTGGGCTAAAACAAGGGATCCAAATCAGTAACGTTCTTCTTTCCTTTTTAGTTATGAACCCTATTTGAACTCAATGAGAATTATGAAGCCAACGTATAAGTGTGATATTAAAAAATTAATAAATTTTTTATAAATTTTTATACATAAACAATTTTCTTTTTTCGTTTTTAATGAATGCTGACTACATTTAAATGTTTGCGCATTTTCATACCAGTTTAATGCATTTTAGCAATGATGGCCATCACCAAAAAAACAACAGCGAATAGCCTTTTGAAATTTAAAAACTTTATATCAATTTGTTTTGTTTTACTTCTTGGAGTTTTTCGATTTCTTTTGTTTGTTTGTCTTTTGGCACATTCGTGGAGAAAACAACATTAAATTCTACAGAACATAAAAAGTAATGTGTACAACAAACCAGCAAAATGCATGTAATTCTTTTACTTTACACTGCAGTGACAATAAATTTCTTATACTGAAAAAATACCGTGGAGTCATTAATTTGAGAGAAAAGTTTTCGCACAATTTAAGACGAATACGAGCAGATAGAAGTTCATTTTGTGAAAGTTCGATGATCTTTGCTTTTTGAATAGTTAAATAAAATTGTAGGTGATTTCTTGAGCGATTTCTCACGTTATTATTCTTAAACTTTTAAGAATTTTTACGCTGTTTGACGTTTTTTGTAAAATAAGCGATTTTTTCTATTTTAAGCGAGTTTTTTTTTTTGCCTTCGCATTAAAAAGTTAAAAATGTAACATTACGTAATTGTTCCTTCTATAATGTGCTTTCGTCTGTCATAGACCTCTACCTCTGAAACCGCAATGGCGAGACACTTAGGATTTTCAGAGGGATAAGAACAAAAAAAATTATTAAGAGTGATTAAAGGGTGTGACCATATAAATATTTATTTGTAGCCATTATGATCCTGCTTTTGGTAGACACCTCAAACTTATAAGGTATGCAGCTCTAAGTCAACAAGTCGAAGAACAAAAATTAAAGGGTACTCCATACAAATTAAGTCCTTGAGGTATAAAAACTTAATTCTTAAAATACAAAAAGTAGACTTTTGATACTAAAACAGAGTGTGTGGCCACTTTAATAACAAGAATAAAAAATTAAAACGTAAAGAGTGTCATCCCAAAAGTTATAAATTTGACGAATATTGTCGTATCTTTTGAACCGTAACAGACGCAAATCTTAAAACTCTTGGAGAAAAAAAAAATATATATATCTCCAACTCGCTTTTAGGTGATTGACTTATTTCTAATGGCCAAGTCAAATTGATTACGTTTACGAATGACGTTTACAATTCTGTACCGGCACAGAAAACGTATTTTATTCTACAAGCATCGCTTCAATTGATTTCCCCTGTATTATGTAATATTAGGAGATAAAAGTGAAGGATAGATTCAAAACGGCTTGCTTAACGTTGCCGGACTTTGAAAAAAATTATAATTATTTTTTAACTTTTTAGAACTTTCAAGGTAATTTTTTTTCAATTAAGTGAGAAAATTTTGATTAAAATGTTGGCGAAATTGTTGGTTAAGTTTTTATTAGGTGATCCTTGTTTTTGTATAAATTGTTTACCTTTTGCCTTAAGAATTTTTTTCTTATTTATATTTTTATTTTTTAATTTTGCTCCAACTGGGAATCCTGCAGCGACAAATTCTTAAGACTTTAAAAAAAATTCTTAAGAATTTGTTTAATTAAATTCAGAAAGCTGCTTTATATTTCTACAACTACTACAGGAAGGAGAACTTTATTTTTGAAAAGGGCAAAAATTCACAATTAAATTCAGAAAGCTGCTTTATATTTCTACAACTACTACAGGAAGGAGAACTTTATTTTTGAAAAGGGCAAAAATTCACAAAAAAAAATTAATTTTAATAAAAAAAGAATAAATATTTCAAGCAGTCTTAACCCACTGTGTTTTAGACACTTGTCTTTTTTTTAAACGGACACAAAATAAAAACAACAAGCAAAATAGTGAAACACATTTAGCATGATACTCGGGATACAACACACGATTTTGTGAGGTTACAACAGACAAATAATATACAACATACTGTGTGGAATGTTGCCACTATTATTTTATTTAACATGTTGCACAAACATGCATGGCGTATTTTTTTCTTCATTACATATAAAACAAGCAACACAAACAACAAGAATAACATTATTTAATATTGAAAATCCTTGCCTTGTAGTACAACACAAGAAGGCCTTGTTTTGCTTCTCTAAATTGCCAATAAAATTATTTTCACAGCGGGTGATTAAACTATTGTTTTCTGCTGAAATATTTTTATAATGAAAAAAAAAAAACAAAAAACAATTACAACATTTTACATGTTTAAAAACTCCAACTTCTTTAAAAATAAAAGGAAGTATTTCAAGGTGTAGAACAAATTTCCTTTCAGTCTTTACAAAAAATTAAAAAAAAATATTGTGATTTTTTTTTGTGCCTGCAGGGAAAAACTTATTCAACTACAATGGAGTTTTGTGTGTCTAATTTAAAGAACACGATTAAGATTAACCGCAAATAAGATTTCTATAAAAATTTATATTTGAGTTGCACTTGTATAGGTTTTGCCATTGGCTTGAGAAGGCACCAGTATAAACATCTTTTCTTTTCGACTCAGACAATTTACATTTACTGAAATGAAAATCTAATAAAAAAAGAAGCATCTTGAAAAGACTAAAATATTTTTCATTATCCTAAAAAGTTTTTGAATTTCAGTGTAAATTTGCCGAAAAGAACAAAAAAAAAATACAATTTGAAGTTGAGATTTATTATTTCATTTTCAATTAAATTATAATTTTTAAACTTTAGTTTTTAAGACTTGAATTCGCCAAATGAATAACGAGTGCTATATTCAGCTAAACCGAATTTTATATACCCTTCACCATGCAAGTAAATCTAGTAAAGTGAAGTATTTTCAATCAAGAAAAGAAATATTGGGGTGACAAAGAATTAAAAAATTAAGTACTATAAAAAATGTACATCAAAATGTCATCGGCTCTTAATGGGTTAATTTAGTATTTCCTAAAAGAACTTTTCAAAAGCTTTTAATGAATCCCGTATAAATATCTCGAAATATACGGTGCACAATTGTACTTTCTTTGAAAAGTTCAGAGGCCAATAACTCGAAAAATTTGGGTGAGCGGCGATTTTTTCACTTGATGCTTTTTTGATTGTAGTTACTTTACTAAACTAGATTTTTGCCAAATTATATAAAAAAAATTAAAGTCAGGCGTAATGTTTTTCCCGCTGACTGGAAGAACGTGGACCGATCTTGATGATTTTTGGAGTAAAATTTTCGAAACTCTGTCTTATCGATTGTGGTATTTTAATTTTCTCTTTTTTATCTATTGCCTTGGCAAAGTTGATTTAAACCAAACACGGACGAAAAGACGAACATATGGACATCGATCAATCAACTTTGCTATGCATAAGAACTCAAAATATATACTTCATGGAGTCAGAAATAAATATTGTAAAAATAAAAAACGGAATGACAAACTTAGGTAAACCATTTTTTCCACCTGTGGTAAGGGGTATAATTAGGAGATAAAAGTGGCCGTAACCTAAAATATCACTTTACATATGTAAAACAGTTCTTATCTATCCAGTTTGATATTCTGTTAAGCGGCGATAATAAATGAATTTGCTGGTGCTATAACCTGGTACATGATTTTGCCATAATTTCCATTTAGTTAGAGAGCTACCTAAACTAAATTTGTTTGTAAAGAGATTTCTAAATTTAAAGCATGAATTCAATATCGATTTAGCAGCTGGGAGCTTAGTTTATTAAAAACTAGAGCTACAGCAAAATACTAATCAAATAATAGCCACGGCGAGTTCATCAATTTTCGCCGTACAAAAAATTTCAAACTCTAAATATTAATATTCTGTGTAAAATTTTTTGTATAAGAACTTTGATAGTCTGAGCATCACTAAAAAAAAAAAAAAGAATTTTCCATGGCTATTACCGGATAATTGATTCGTATTGAATTGAGAGTTTCGCAATTTTCATTGTAAAAAAATAAATATATAAAAATTTTGCCCGATTATTTTTCTGTTTTAATTAAACTTAATGTTGTCGTTCTTAATCGCCAAAAAGGTGTTACCTGAAGCTTAAATAACTCAAAGGCGAAAAATATACCTCTTAAATCTTCTGTCTTATCAACGTGGCCCCCTTTAACCAACTCAGCTACGACTATTATTAGTTTCCTTTCTAATTTAAGATGCTTGTTGTTTTATCATACTGGCGCTTTCTGGCGCAACAAAAAAATTTTTCATTTTCTACTTTGGAGTCCAGGATGTTAAAAAAAACTTATTTCACGACATTCAACGAAAAATTTTTTTCTTTAAGGTTTGAACTCAAACACTTTCACAGAAGCAGCCAACTCGACTGGTTGACATGTGGTACATAAATTTTCTTTTTAATTAACTTATACACACCACTCTTTATTGGTGGTGAAAGTAACTAATTACTGTTAACAGCAGCAACAGCAGCATAAGCCAGCTGTTTAGTTAAAACTATTGTAAAAAGTTTCACAAAAAAGAGCAGCAGTAAAACCTTGAGGATAATTTTTTTAAACCTGAGTTTGATACGAATCATATCTCTCTTGTGATTCCACAAATAGATGCACACAGTCCTCTGGTCTAAGCAAAATGTAAAAAATTTAAAGCCTTAAATAAATAAACAAATAAAAAATATTGCACGAGTTGATTACCAATTTTTTACATTCCGCTTAAATATCTTAATCTGGCAACTTCAAGCATTTAAACCCTTAAATTATCCATGAGTAAATTAAGCCAATAAATCAATATGATAATACGCCTATTTTAACAATTATTCTTTTATTTTTTTCTCCTGAACTGTTGACTGTCGTGTAAAGACTTTTTTGGTTGGAACTAAATCAAAGTGACATGTGTCAAAATGAAAACACAGAAATGAAAACACGAATTATTTTTACAAGTCTACTATCTCTTTGTCTTTTAGTGGCTGTGAAGCTTGAGAAAATATTTGTATCTTTTTTTTATGTTGTTGTTATTGTAACAAATTTATCTTGAACTAGAAAAGCATTCTTGCTTGCCTGCATCTTCGACAGTGATAGATGATGGTTAATGTAGAAATTTTAAAATTACATAAAATAATCATTAAAGTTCTTTAATATAAATTAAGTTGTTGCTTTGTAGTAATTTATTATTAATTTTTTTTCTTATAACTTTAATGATGGGTTACTTCAAAGAAATGGAGTAGTTAGTTGTGTGGTTACTTGCTTGATTATCATTCATTTTTTAAGGCCTTCAATTAAATTGTAAAATATCATTTGTCATGAAGCCGTATCAAGGCATGTGTAAGTTGATGAAAGGTTAAGAATTTTAACTATTTTTATAGTACATGAAGTCTACAACAACAATTTCTGCCCTACTTTTTGTGTTGGAGCTAAGCCTCTCCTAAAACTGATTTCGTTGTGAATAAATATTGACCATAAAATGTATTTTAAACAATTGTATTTTTTATTTTTTGCTTTAAGCAAATCCTTTTCTTAAACCTTTTATTTTTTTATTCTAGAGAATAATTATAACAACAATAACATAACATAATGAACGTATTTAATTAAAGAGGACTTGTAAAAAGATAAAATGTTGCCACATTAATCAAATCAACAAATTCCTAGTTGCACACACACACTCACACACAGTTTTTTTACAACTTTTACACATGCAAGAAGAGGCTTTTTAAACCCAAAAGACTAATGAAAGGGAACGTTAATTTAACTTGAATGTATGTACTTTTTTATTTTATTTTTTGCAACAAAACATGAAATAGTCGTCGCACAATAAAAAATTTACAGTCATAAATCAATATTTGCAACTCACATATTGCCACAAGCGCAAGTATACGTTTTTCTATTCTTTTTTTCATTTTTTTTTTTTTACTCAAACATAAATAAAAAACCGAAAATGCCTTGACCAGCTTTATCTGATATCAAAATTGCTAAAAACAATAGAATTTTTTTTTCTAAAGTGATAAAAACTGTTAATCAAAGCAACAGAAAATTTATTTTCTTTAATTGGCGGCGAATAATTTATAAATTGTTTTAATTTAAGAGAATTTTCATTTAGACGTTCTACACACTAGAGTCAAGATATAAAGGTGACATCCATATTAACTTTCTCTTTAAAAAACAAAAACCATTTATTCAGGTCTTTTAAGTAGATTCGAAAAAATACATCACTAGAAAATTGTACATTACAAGAACAATACTATGTTCCTTGCGATAATATATATGCTTATCGTGAACAAATTATTGTTACTTTAGACATAACAAGGATGCTTATGTTTTAATATCCAATAAAATATGAAATGAAATAACTATAACAAAATATATATCCGGATTGATGCAGCGTACTTTAAGCTGCAATATTTGCCATTCGGAAAGCATGTAAACTACTTTTTGATTGCAATGTCACTTCTGTCACTCTTTTAATGCTATGTCCATCCTAGGTAACCTATGCATGAAAGGCTGGGCCACAAGTCATATTTAGTTTTGGTTTTATAAGACCTAAAATGGCACTAAACCGACGGACGAATTAGACGAAAGAGGATTTAGTTTGAGTTTTTTTATGCAGTATCAGTCGCAATTTTTGAATTTTTTAAATCAGTTTTTTCAAAAAATTTCTTTAAAGGGCTAAAGTGACATAAGGTGGTTGCATGTATGGTTGCCAGTCTTACGTTTCTCCTTTTTAAAAATTAACTCAGCGTAGAACCTAAAATCCGAAATCGAAAGAATGTATAAATAGCATATATGACGACACGGACTATCATTTCAAGCTATAAGGACACGAGGCTAAAGGAACTCTTTACTCTTGGATTCCTTGGAATTTACATAAGTAATGCCAGAAATTTGATTTTTTTTTTTTTTTGCTATAAAAGAGAATGATTAATTTTTTTTCAATCAAAATACCAAAAAAAAAGCGGTCAAAATATGATAACTTTAAATCGGACGAATTAGTAATAGGTGGTCTAATCGCTACAAGAACAATATCTTAATATCATTTTGTTGTCGTTTACCACGTTGATGCCAAAAATAGCGGACTTAACAAAAACAAACCGAATTCCATTTATCCTTCTATCATCATTTGGTACTTTAAATAAGATTGTACCACTTTGTTTTTCCCCTGCACATGATTTTTAAATATTACTTTATAAAATTATTTTTTTTAAGCCTGGTAAACTACATATATAAAAAATTTGTATGAAAAAGTATTGGAAAAAAATGGCAAAAGTAGTACTCTGTTTTTACTGTAGAAAAATGTATGAAATATTTCTGGCAACATTTTATCAAAGCTTTGAAATAAAACAAATAGGCGGAATTTTTTTAACAAAAGCTGATCATATGCATTTTGCTCACATTTCTAAAATACTGTTGTATACGTGAAAATAATAAAACGTTAATTTCTTCTAAATCGCAAGATAGACACCACATTTTAAATATCAAATTCTCCACATGAAATAATGTTGCTCAACAATTTTAACTAATTCGAACAGGCTTTATTTTATAATTATGACAACAACGATGAACATCGTTATAAATCACCAAATGTAAATGAATTTTACTTGCTTTGAATAAAACAGAAAAAAATCGAAAAAATATTGTTATTGAATTAAATATATGACTTTTTTTTTCTTCAAACAGATCTTTTTTAAAATTTCTAAAGGCTACAGAGTGGATCTAATAAGGTTCACAGTTCATCATTTAGCTGGTGAGTGGTATGGTCTTATCAAAAGGAGTTCCCTTTGGCTCTATGTGACTTGTTCGCGCCAAGCAAAACTATTGCGGTAACCAGTTATATGATTCTACTGCAACCATATAACTGAATCATCTCAACCATGTTTTTTCTTTGCGTATAAAAGGCATAAATAAAAATATTTATTTTGACTTAACATGCTAAGCTGATTTTTTATTTTATTTTTTATTTATTTATTTATTTATTTTTTTTTCTGCAAAAAACTGGAATTTTGTCAATTTTCTGAAAAATATCTGCAACGATGACAATTTTTTTATAGAAATGGCTGAAACTCATGGGTACTATGCCAGTACTGTTTCGAGACAACGGCAATATACTTTTATCCATTTACTGGTAAAATTGTATCTAAAAAATCAGATTCTTTTCTAAAACAGCGAAATGCAGCCCTCTTGAGTGTTTGTTTTATTCTCGTTATTGAAAATAAAATTGCTTTAACTTTCCATATAAATTAATTAAAAGGTTAAATAATTTTATCAGCTTTTATCTTGTAATTATTATTAATTATGTCCATTATTTTAAAATTTACCTATTTTCTGTCGAGTCATCTTTTTATTAAAGCATAACAATATTAAGATTTTCTTATCGTGTGTGTCATGTCATGGTTTGTGGTTTTGCCTTTTACATTTCTCTATTTTCTTCTTCAAGGTATTAATTATATCATTTACAAAAACAAAAACACAAATCATGTACAAATGAGTGAAACAATTAAATTTTATTTACTTCTTTAAGAATAAAAATGAGGAAAAGAAATTATAGCTGTGGCAAGAGGAGAGAGTTCGGTTCAATGATTTAGAGCTGTAAGCACTTTTCTTGCATCGCTTGGTCATATGACCTTTAATGGCTTCCGTTCTAATTTAACGGTTCTTTTAATTTAGAATATGTTAATTTTCAACGTTTTTTAATAAAAAGATCTAAAAAACTTAGCGATTAAAAATTAAAAAAAAGAAGTTCTTTAAATGTTTCTTTTTTTCAAAATATTGCGCAATATTTATTATCTAATCAAGAACAGTTGTCAACTGATAGCAAAACTGATATTAAAACAAGCACTAGTGGCATAAAACCACAAGCTTAGATAAAACTCCTCCTTGCTGCAGATAAAACCACTATCAATTATACTGCAATAAAAGGAAATCAACTAGTGATCGTGCACGTCAAACTGTGGGCGCTTTCATCGTCAGATGAAGCTTAAGATCTCTTTTTGAAAGCTTGCGTTCGCACTAGACTAAATTCAACCCCAGAATTCCTTTAACGCTATTTGAGCTTTATAAAAGATCTTTAAACCAACCAGCTTTAAGCTAATGTGTCTATTAAACGCCAGGGGCGCTGCAGTACTGTACTCCATAAATCCTCTTTGCAATCTATATCCTCTACTTTATGCATGAGTAATATTTTTTTTAATAATCAACGTTTGTTTTCTGATCTAGAAAGTAGATTGCGTCGCTGTAGTATTTAAAAGAGTCCTGTTTTCTCTGATGTATTTTACCTTAGTTTCGAATTTAATTTTTTTTATAATTTAAAAATACGAGCCTGAAGTAAATTAATTATTCATAATAAAACTAAGAATTCTTTTTCCTTATTTAAAATATTTCCAAAAATTTTAAATATCCAGATTTCGAACGAACAGTTATTAATTCCACATATTAACTTGTTAAACAAATAATTATGTTTTTTTCCTTCCTTCCTTCCTTCCTTCCTTCCAAGTGGTTCTTTCTCCCTGTTAACTTTATTTTATTAATTTATCAAATAAAGTCATTAAAATAAATTCCTTAAAATTCTTAACATGCCATTGTTGACAGGTTCATAAATTATTGCCAAAATGAACTAGAATACGTGCAAAATTTTAAAGAGAGGGAGGACTTGCAAAAAAGAAAAAAAGAAAAAACTAGATGTTTAAAAGAAAACGAACCCCTGATGTCAATATGCCATAGAGTCTTTACCATTTTAGTTGAAGATTGCAATTTTGTCTAGACTGCATTGGACAAGATGCAACACAGCAGCTTTACTTTCGTGCAAGTATTTATGAACATACGACTCTATAACAATACTTACAATAACATTAACAACAACAATAGAAAGGTATTGTAAGAATATGCATGTATGTGTGTGTACTGTGTGCTAAGAATCAGATAAGTAACAATCTTTAGAAATGATGATGCATTTTGTGTTAAATTGCATTGTAAGCATATTTGAGGCTTTAAAGAGAAGGAGGGCCTTTACAAAAAAAAAAAAAAAATAATAATAAATTTAAAAAATAATAGTTTTGAAAAGCTACTGTTGTTAACCCTTTTTAATGTGTGCATGTGAACGTCTATGTAGATGTGTGTCTCATTGTATTTTGGGATCTTTTATTAATGCTTTTTAATGCCTTTCTCTAGCTGTGTGTTGTGGTTTAGTGGCAAAACTAAAAGAATCTAAATTGCTGTCATGGCTTTTTACAAATACGGAAGCATTAAGTTCATCGCTAACGAACTCATTGCCCTCTACTTTTAAACTTAATTCTTGTTAATTCGATTTCTTTATCAAATAACTTGAAGAAATGTTTAATTTTCTTTTTCAGGGTCATATTTACAGCCGACCAAAAATGCATTAAAATTCCTACAAAAAACCGACTTCTAAAGAAACAAAGAGGCAGATAGTTATCGAACCCCTTCTTAAAGAGCTAGAGTGTATGCTGAGGGGCAAATCCAGAAGTTGCAAGCTGTATTATACTTGTTTAATACTTAGGCTAATCCTGATAAGACATTTAAACGTAATTATTTGTTTGACAACCCAGCAACGAAATGAAGTAGTTCAAAAACTGAAAGTTATTTTCGTTGGTTCTCTTGCACTTATTTTCTTTAAAGCATTTTTAACAAGGTCGTTTATTCCAGTTAATTTATAACTTTTGAACTCATTAAAAACTCATGAAAGTTTATGGAAACATAAATTATAAATAACAAAAACTAATACAGAAAGAACGTTCTCTGTTCATTGAATTTTCACTGCTTTCAAGCATTCATTTAAATCGCAAGCCGTTTTGTGAACCCACGCTCGTCAATGACAAGCTAATGTTAAAATCATGAGTTTTTTTTTTTTTAATGAACCAGTTCATCTTAAATAGAATCCATAAATTACCAATTTATTTTGCATGTCTTTTTTGGCTGGGAAGTTAATGTGTGAATCAAATAATTGTTCGTTTAAAATTTGATTACAAAAAATTTTTAATAATATTTTTAATGAGCAAAAAGAATTCTTAGTTTTATTATGAATAAATCATTTATTTTAGAATCGTTATTTTAAATTATTTGAAAAATTTATATTTAAAATTAAAGTGAAGCCTCTCAACGAAAAGTGGACTCTTTTAAACACCAGAGCGTCGTAATCTACTCTATAGATTAGAAAACAAACGTTAACAAATTTGAAATAAATTTATTACTCATGCATAGAGTAGAAGAGACAGATGGCAATGAGGATTTAGGGAATACAGTACTGCAGTGCCCCTAGTGTTTCAAAGACACATCAGTTTAAAGGACTTCTGGGGCTGTATTCAATCTTTGGTGCGATCATAACCTTTCCAAAAGAGATCTCAATTTTCAGCGGTAAAAATTCCTCCAGTTTGCCTCGCAAGATCACTTGTTGATTTCCTTTTATTGCAGGATGACGGATAGGAGTTTCATCTGCAGCAAAAAGTAGATTAACCTGAGCTTGTGTTTTTCTGCCACTAGTGCTTGTTTTACTATCAGTTTTGAGTTGACAACTACTACGGAATGTGCTCTTATGAAATCAGGGAACTTGTTTCTGAAAACCGTAATTTTGTATGCGCAATGCGCTTTGCTTTGAGGGCACATTCCTTTGCGGTCGTTTGGCCAATGAATCGCTTTACGCAATACAAAAGAAATAGCTTTTTAGCCAAACAGTTCGTATGTGAGTAAACTTCTTGCAGAAGGCTTTCCAAAAATACAAACTAAATGTCCACTAGCACTACTTCCTCTATCCCCCTTTCCACAACCTAATATCCCAGTTCTGGCGCAATGCATTGCATAAGTAGTGCTCATTCTCTGAGTGCTGGTCTAAATAAAAAATCATTGAACCAAACTCTCCCTCTTGCCACGACAATATTTTTTTTTTAACTTAATAGTTTGTATTCTAAAAGAAGCAATGATTAAGCCAACTCGAGATTACAAAAGGGAGATTAATTTTTTATTTTAGATTTTCCACAACAAACCTCCTCTCTTTAATTAGACATAAGTGCAGTAGGTTATGATGCGTTAAATCGTTTTTTGTTATTTTTATTTACAAACAACTACCGGGTATTTAAACACATTCTCCGATTTGTAGGATGAATGACTCAACCAGACTGGGCATTTGGTTAAGGCACAGGCAGGCAGGCAGCCAAGCTGCCAAGCTGCACTGAACATAAACATACATTTCATAGATTTTACACTTAATTACATATTTTAAAATCAAGAAGATTTATACGAATACATGTGACTGCAAATAAAAGATAGAAAGCAAAAAATACATTGCAATGGATGTGATAACATCTCTTTAGACTCAATTAGGGAGGTAAATGTTTTTAAAAGTAAAAAATGTTAAGAAGAAAATTATTTATAAAAAAATGGCTTTACTTTTGCTTTTTTTCTGTAAATGCCTTTTGCGGTCAGTAATCATGAGTAAATGAATAAATGTCGTGAAACAGTCATAATTGTCATATGATGTTTGTTATTTGTCAATTTCTCTCTGCTTTGTAAATCCAAACATTAATCGAGAAAGATAGCAGAATAAAACTACATACCTGACTGTCTAGAATACCGCACAAGGAGCGAAGATTTCAAAGTGAATGCTTTTCAGATATCATGCGACTAAAATAAATATCGTGGAAGATGATGATATTTGTAGGCCGGCCCTGGAAGAAGTTCAGACTGCAGCGCCCATAGTTTAATCAACACAGTCTGACAAGAGATAAAGACTGATGCTGTAGCTTGGATGTAAATGCAATAGAGGAACTTAGAGTTAAGCAAATATTGGCGTGAAACTCTGTGATAAAAAACTGAGACCACAATTATCAGTAAAAGAGTAGAAATCACAATTGTAGAGTCTGGTTGAGACGCGATAGACTTAGTTTTTATTTTTGAAATCCATAAGGGATTGATAAACGAACCAATAAGGATATACTCTGTTTGGTGTCACCGCCCCCCCTCCCCCCTCTTCCTCTTAGCACTACTAAAAATGTAGTTTTATTCAATTTAGTACTATAAAAAACTTGTAATTGAGTTCATGACTCGAAGATTTAATGTTTTGCTTCAAATGCCAGCGCACAAGAGAAACTATAAAATTTATTTAAGAAGAGAAATATAATAGAAATCCCTGTCAAAATCAGTAAAACGTTTATGGTCAACAGAAAAATAAAATTTAAGTTAGAGTTGAGAACAAGAGATATCCAATCAAATGAATTCTTAGAAATTTCCCGTTTTGGATAAACAGGTCCGATGTTAAAGACAGAAACAATCTCTAATACCTTTGAGAGTGACTGCATAAAACATTTCATTGGTTCATTGGAAAGCAAAGCGGTAGATTTTAAATCAGGATGTGTTAAATAAAATTAATTTTAAAAGACATAATGGATTCCTTAGTCGTGCCTAAAAAATCTAAAAGATCTGAAAGTGACTAAAGATACAGAAAATATAATATAAGCTGCTGAGAAATTTTTAGAAGACACGGAGCTTTAATTAACCCTGCGGTTTTGTTTCTTTTATATATGGAGCACGCAACCGGACACTTCCGGCTTAGATGTTTGTAAAAATGTGAGCCCTCGCTTCAATATAATCAAATATTTTTTTTTTTGTTTTTTGCCGCCAGCCCTCAACAGTTTTAGAAAAGCAGTACCCCCCTATTAGGCCGCATTAGTAGCAAAGCGACTTGAGTTATTACCCTACAACATCTACACAACAGAAATTTGTCTTGTAATATTGATGAGGTCTTTTCGTTTATTGTTGCTGTGATTATTTGTTTGTACGCCATCCTATCCAGTCACCATTCAGTTGTTTGTACTTGTTTGTGTGTCTTTTTGATTTTTCTATAAATTGTGCCGCATGACAATGGTAATATTTTCCTTTTTTATTTGTAGTTAAAAAAGAATTAAAAGATTTAATATGTATAAGGATGCAAGTAAAGTCTTATGTGTTTGGTTTTTATTTGTTGCTGCGTCCTTCAATATTTCGTTGAGCGCTGCTGTTATTATTTGCATTTTATGTGAATTTGAGGATATAAATTATTTAATAAATAATTGCATTTTTTATATGTTAAAGTACTTGATAAAACGATTTAAAATTATAAAAAATATTATTTTAATTTATAAATTACATATTTTAAATGGTGTTTTTAATCTTAAAACAGCAGTACATTTGGGGTTAAAGCATCAAAAATTTGAGGTTATGAACTGGTTTTTAATAAATTATTATATAGTAAGACACATACGAGAAGATTTTCTCCGGTAAATTTAAAGCAGAAAACGTAAGCGCTATAAAAGTTGTCAACTAAGAAGAACTATGTTTCTAAAAATATTAGCTTATTTTAGGTGATTAGAAAAAATGTAAATGTAGAAAATGCTACTGATTTTCCTATTTCAATTTTTTAAGGAATGGAAAGAGTCAATGATCCCGAATTATGTTAGAAACAAACATATCCACATAACACTAATTTATTCGCTATTCGCGAGCTAAGAAACATTTATAAATATTTTTCAAAGTTTATCGCTTATGAGGCATTTCGTTCGACGTTATGATTGAGTGCATTTTCATATACACTAACATGTTGTTTTTTTTTTGGCAAGTAATATTCGCAAACAAAAAATTCTTCTTTTGTCCTCAATCCTAATCTTCTTGTCATTTTATCTATTAACTTAAATAGAATGAAATTTCAAAACACTTTTGCCGTCGAGACGCCGTCGTTATTTTGTCAGGGGTGATAAATCGTTCTGTTACCAACGCCTGCTATGTTTCTTTTCTAAATGAGTTTTTCTAACCTCACTTTTCAGCTTTTATTTTAAATTTTAATTTTCAAAAAAAACAAAAATATTGTTCACTGAATAAAGTATGTTTTCCGTCAAAGTATGTTTTCCGTCAAAGTATGTTATTCCGTCAAGCTGACAAAAAGGTATTCCACATAGAAAGTAATTATTAACTATTCTTTATTTATAAAATTTCAATAGTAGGACCCATTTAATATGTCACAGGTTTTTATTTTGGGTTGGACAACAAACAAATTTATATAAGATCCTTTCTCATTTGTGAACTTTATCCCAAATGTTGCTGAAAAGTACTATTAAAAAATGTTTGTATTATTTCTTAAATTATTTTGAAATTACAGATGCAAACAAAGCGAATCCCCAAATTCCCAAATTATTCATTAAAATCTAAAGCCTAATTTTTTTCTTCTAAATCTTGCTCTTAAAATCCACATTTGACCCCAGGAGTAATAAAAACTTTTGAACATAATTAAAGACAAGATTGATTAATATTGCATTTTTGATCAAAAAACATGTAAAGATGTGGCACTAATATGTATTTCAATTTGAAAATTTAAATTTTTCTAATCTATTGATATTAAGGCAAAATTTTTTATTTAAAAACAATTTAAGAAGTTAAACCGCAAAGAACTAGGGAAAACAAGTTAAAAGTAGCGTCTAATTGAACTCTTCGACTATTAAAATCTAGGGAAAAAAGTCGCCGAGCCTCTCGAAAATTTTCATGTAAAATTATGAACGTCATTGTACCCCCCGGAAATGTGTGAAAAAATAAATATTAAAACCCAAGCATGAATGTTCAGTACTACAAAAAATTCATTTATCAAATGTTCTTTTAAAAGATATTGAATAGCAGAATCTATTAATATTCATGAAAGGTTCCTGAACTGCATATTAATGACAAACAAAATTTTGAATGTATCTCACAACTAAAGCGACGCTTCGAGCTTTTTTTAACAATAGCTTATGTAGGGTTCAGTTAATAGATTTTCGAAGCAGGCAGTTGGGCTCTATAATAATAACAATAATGTAAGAATTCTTAGGAATTTTAATAATTCTTTAAAATCGAGCTGAAAACCCAGCAAAGATTTTCGGCCAACTGTGTTACATGAGCAGAAATTTTGTTCAGTTTTTTAATGTCATCTTATAAAAAACTAAAACTTTGTTTTGTGGATGCAATATTCCTATGGTTTATTTTAATTAAATAATTTATAAGTGCCCGCGCGTAAAACAAAAATAAATTATCGTTGTGATATTTTCTTTTTCATCATCTTTTAACTGTATAAAAGAGCCAAAAAGAAGTCGGCCGTATACAGTGGATAAAGAAAAATAAAATCATTATTGACTATTGTTGTTTTTGCTTAAACTTTGATTTTTGTTTTCACTTTATTGTTTGGACAACAATCTAGTGTATTTTAAATATTTATGAGAAGTTTCCTGAAGAGCTAAGTAAGCTTTAGCGAAATGGCCATCGAGACGTGCTTTCACCTTCAATAATCAATATCGCTGATTTGATAATTTAATCGGAATAAAAATTATTACGATATTTTTTTAATTAATTAATTTAACATTTAAAAATTTAAGCACATTTTTCTTATTTTGAGTTCTTAGGGATACGATTCTCTTGCAGCAAAGGTCTGAAGTGTTCTTTCGACGAAAATTATTCGTTGAAAAAAAAATCGCTAACATATAAATAACGTGCAATATTTTTTTAATGATTACGAATTTTACAAAGTACAGTTGGTCAGTCATGCAACATGATTTTTATTTAACTTTTTTACCTCTTAAAAATATTGCAGCTTTTTTTTTAGTTTGTCTTAAGGCCACTTTAGGTCGCACTATAAAAATCCTCACCAAAACCTTAAAAATTCCAAGTGTGTAACATATCTAAGCCAACAAAAAATAGTTTAGATTTTTTTATTTTATAGATTTTTTTAATAGTGCTTAACACAATACAAGACGTAAAGATAAACTAAAAAAAATTGACTTTTATAACATAAAAAAAACTAAAAAATGTTCACATTAAGCAAAAATTTTTACTAGCGATTTTAATTGCTATCTTCTTAATAATTTTTAACGTTTCAACAATAAAATCATTTTCCGCTTAAAAGTCAAATGTATCCATTTTTATTACCCCTTCCGCTCTTTACAATTTACTTAAAAAAAAATTAAATTGCCAGTGTAAGCACCATCTATGCAAAAGTCATAAAAAACGACCTGCATTCAGACACTGGGCTCATATCAACCATTTTGTGTTACCACAGAAAAGAACAATAGAGATTTTATAGAAAACTAAAATAAAGAAAATGAAAAGAAAAACACATAAAAAGAATTCTTTTCTTTTTTCATGCAAAATATATGAATATAATCCTCTATGAAACATATGAGTGATAAAAATAAGAGTGATGTGGAATGAATCTTTTAAGTTATTTTTTTTTTAATTAAGGAATTTTATTAAAACTTTAATCTAAAAGTTTTAATAGACTTACTGCCATATTCATAAAAAATAAAATAACTTTGAAATGTTTTACGACAAATCTTGCATACAAAGTTCTAGATTTTTAATTTTATTATTCAAATTTTATATTATTAATTGAAATATTAAAACACTTGGACAACAGATGTTTGGCTAAGAAATAACTTAGCAGATATCTACTCGTTTGGGTCCGATTTTATTTCCCCCCTCCTTCCTCAATGATTTTAGTTTGTCGACTGTCTTGTTTTTTAACTCTGCGCAATCGCTATTGCACGGAGCTAGAATTCATTTAAAGGCTCTTAGACCCATTGTGATCCCCCGACAATCATCTACTTTCAAACTTTCTATAGATCTCCAGAGTATGTCCAGACCATAAGAATCAACTGGTGTGGCGCGTCTCTAAGACAGGGAAGGTCTTAAAATAAATCCTAACTAAAATATTTGAGTCTGTGCTGTTGCAGCGTCGGATGGGTTAACTGACTTTTACTCTCTATCCTCCTGCGCGCCATTTTACTTAACGCCCCTTCCTGCAACATCTTAGAAAACTCGGTTGTATTAAAGACTCCAACGCATTTACCACATTCAAGTACGAACTGTTCTTCACGTACTCATGGGCCATTTCGCTTCCATGATTGTCCTCGTGCCTTAGAAACGTTATTATTCCTACATTGTTCCGACTAAGTAGAATAAAAGATTACTTACACTCCAATTTACATCGCACTGCCCTTAAATCTAAAGCCTGAATGGTAGCTAAACTGTGCACAAGAATGTCAACAGCCGTCAACTCCCTTCTAAGTTTCCCAATTATTCATACAACTCCTATTAAAAAACATCTAAAAAATACTAATTCACTCCCCATGCTCGTATTAAAGACGTTCATATTAAATTTTAACCACAAATTACAAGAACAACAAAAATAGACTGTGACTATCCCTATTGTTTTTTATATTTATTTTTATCGCTTTTCAAATCTTCCTAGACACGCACTATTTGCACGCACACTTTAAACAAACAAATAAAATTTAGAAAAATAAAAGAAAAATATTTTTATAAAAAAATATACTGAAACGGATGACCCTTTATAAAAATAAATTGAAGGGAATCCTACCTAATTATTAAGCAGGAAAATCAATAACTTTAACATAAAAATCAAAAAAAAATTTGATTTCATAACAATTCTATACTGTCCGCTAGTGCTTTTATTCTTCTAGAAGTTCTTTTTCTAATTTTGTTTTTATTTATTCGTTATTAAATTTTTTTAATGGTGCACCCTATAAATTGAATAACAAAAAAGTTTAGGTGTAACTCCTTAATATCTTCAGTGCATACAACAACCAAATTCTATATTTGTATAATAAAATCATATAAAACTAAGCATGAATGTGGTAAACAAAATATCGTAATTTAATCATGAAATCTTAAAATTTATTTATAATTCTCGTTTTGTTTCTTCTTTTGTTTTGTTTTTTATTTTTTTTTTGTACTTTGCTTTATTGTTTCTTTATTTGCACACGCATCTAGTGCCTTAAACCAACAATAAATCCCCTTGTGATATGAACAGAAGGAGTGAGTTCAACGTTTTGTATAACAAATATTTAAAGTAACGAGGGCAAAGTGAAATGTTGTTAAAAAAAATAAAATAATATAATTAATTTTTTAAATTGCATTTTTAAACATTTTATAAAAATTCTTTATCATTATTAATGTGAAACGTTCTTAATTTTCTTTAAAATATCAACTTAAAAAAATTATTCTTACAAAAATATATATCGACAGATAATAAAAAATGCAATGAATAAGTGTGTAAGATATATATCTTTATGATCATTTCACCACGGCTCATATGTGTAGTTCATTAGTGGTAGATTTTCTTTAGAAACTATATCAACTAAAGTAAAATTGACTGAATGAGAATTGTTATTAATTTATTAAAAATAAAGAATAACAACAAAGTCTAAAGTTTTTAAAGAGAAAAAAAATCACACTGCTCGTTAGAAATATTAATAAATTAAAAATCAAAACTTATTGAGATTTTTTTAAGACTCCATCAATAATCAATTTTGCCATCTTTGGAAAGGAATAGGAAGAGGAAGTAGGCAAGCAAGCATAGCAATAGAAAAAAGGCTTCCGTTTTACCAACCCTGTTATGTGTGTTACGCTAGATACGCAAAAGGCAATATTAAGAGAAATATGGCTTAGAAACTATGTGGTTGCCGCAACCACACATGAAACATTTTAAGATACATCAGGTAATTAAATTTTTTTTTTAATTCTCTCTGATGCAGATACCACTAAAGTTTTGAAAATAAATTTGTTGGAATTTTACATTTTATTGTTTTAAAGAACTTTTGTGACTGTCCACTTTTTGCGTGTACTAGTATTCTTATTTGATACTGTTTTTATTTTTAAAAAGTGAAAAAAAAATATTTGCACAGGTCAAGAACACTACAGCAACCCAACAGTTCTGGCAACAATGTTCATAGATTGAAGTTGCCACGCAAAAAAAGGTCGTTGTATTAACCGAATTTGAGATATGGTATTCAGTTTAATAATTAATGTAAAGTGATGTCAAAAGTATTTAAATAATAGAAAATGAATAAAGAATGAATGTTACCAGAAACTTTGAAGTAAGAAACATGTTGCCAACCCTGTTGTCATACCTTTGGGTGAAGACCGTCATCACTGGCTGTTTATTTGGTACGATTGGCGAGCGCTTTTGATGTGAGGACATCATGTTCAAGCCGCGTTTTGATTAGTACTGTAGATTATAAAATGTCATTCCAGTAACTTAACCCTACAAAATAATCCTCAGTAAATTTGATTTTAGAGCAAAATAGACCTTCAATCGATAACAGCCACTCATGAATCTTTAAAAACTGCTGGGTACATACAATAAAAATATTTTCTTTATGTATTTATGTTATTTACATCCAGAAGGTGGAGTATGGCTACCCAGGAGTATTTATTTATACTTTGTTACACATTGTACCTCATAAGTACTCATGCATAGCAAATTGCATTTATTTTATTTTATTTTGGATAAAAATATTGTTTATATAAAACGAATAAAGCTACTAGATATGGTTAGTGCTGGTCTGGTTCTGTATTTACTGCCACTGCTAGATTTTTTTAATTTTTAATACGTTTTTAGTTTAAAATAAATGCGGTTGGTTTTATTCTTTACAAAAGACATTTCATAGAAATTTTCCTTAAAGGAATTCTACTGTAGTTAAAACTAATAAAAAAAAGGGAAACAAGTAAATGTAAAACAAATATTTACTTTAATAAAAGAAAAGTAAGAGAAAGCATATTAAAAGTCTCACTTACCCTTCTAAAGGGTTGCCATATTGAGAAATTTATAGCTACAAAAACTTTCAAATGCTTAAATTTTCATTAATAGTCCTCATATAGAAATTTAATTTTTAAATAAATTCCATTGCTCTATTCGAATTTTTAAATTGTGTTGAGCAACATTATTTCATTTGAAAACTATTACTTGAAATATTATTTTAAATACTAAAATAACTGTTTAAAAATAGAAACGGCAAATTAATCCACAAGAAAAAGTTAGTTTTAGTTACATTTTTATGTTAAGAAATTAAAAAAAAAACGTGAAATTTCTTCAACTCAATTAATGTTGCTCAACAATTTCAAAAAACAAAAACTAGTACTAGGCCTTAAGCCTGGTACTCTTTTCAGTTTTTCATGCGAAATGTTGTCAAACTACATCCATAAAAAATTTGTAGGAAAAAAACATGAAAAAATGTTGCAGAAATAGTACTCTGATTTACTGTAGAAAAACAAATGAAATGTTTCTAGGAACATTTTATCAAAGCTGTGAAATAAAGCAAATGACGTTATTTCATGAGGAATTTTTTTAACAATAGCTGATCATATATCTTTTGCGTACATTTCTAAAACAATGTTATGTGCGTTAAAACAATAAAACGTTAAATTCTTCCAAATCGCGAGATAGGCACTACATTTTAAATGTTAAATTTTCCACACGAAATAATCAATAGTGCTCTACAATTTTCACAAATTCGAACAGAGTATCAGGCTTTAGAAGTAAATGTTGCGTGATTGTTGCCAGACACATTTCATATGTTTTTCTCAATTTCAGCAGAACATTGCAACATTGTTCCTTATTAGTTCATGATAATTTCTTATGTGAAGTTTCGAGTAGTAGATACAATTAAGGGCTGCCATTTTATGTTTATAATTTAAACCGATATTCAAACTATCTTATTTCTCAGCAATCGATTAAATATGAACGTGAGGGTTAAAAACTAACCCTCATTTACGTACCAAGCCTAGTACTCCATTCGAATTTATTAAACATGCTATGCAACATTGGTTAAATCATGGGTAAAAATTCAAGATATAAAATGAGATGATTTGATAGAATTTTTCGTTTCATTATTTTTAAATATACAACAGTGATTTGTAAAAAAAAAAGCAAAAGACACTAAACTTAACTTATTCTTTCGGATTAATTTTTCCTTTTTTATTTTTCTAAATTTATTTAATTTTATTCATTTTGATATTTGGAATTAATTGGCAGCTTCTTATCTGTTTCTAGAAATATTTTATTTTGATTATTTTACAGCGTTTACAAATTATGCCAGAAACATTTCACATGTAGCATTTTTTTTCGTGCATTTTTCAAACACATTGTTCATATACATATGTAATTTGATTCAAAAAACTGAACCCAGTACCCGTCTTAATCTGATATCCGTAAAAGTTCTAAATGCCATAAAATGTCTGAATTAATTTTTATGCCTACAAACAGAAATTGTTTCTACTTTTATGATTTTATGATTTTATTAAGCATTTTAACAGATTATTATTTTTTTATCATCACAGTCGTTGTTCTATTATAAAACCCACATACCTCCACTGTACACAATTGTCTTTATCGACCGCACTTTTCTGTTGCAACATATTGTTCAAAAAGTAATAATAATAAGAACGAAAATGATTATTTTTAAATTCGTATTATGTTTAAATATTTGCTGTCATGTTTTTGCAATTGTTGTTCAAAATTTAAAGCTCTTGTTTAACAAACTTTCAAAATACAAGCCAAATGAGAACGACTACATTGTTTTTAATTTTTTTAATGTTACTAAACAGGACAACAATGTTATCATACATAATAGAGCTTCTTAATTTAAATATATAAACATGTGGAAGCCACAAACTATTGTGTGTGGGCTTAGTCGTCGAAAGTTTTACAAATATTTAATACAACATCTGAAATATTTTTTTCTTAAGGCAATTACACTTAACCCTCTGGCTCTCCAAGTGGAGTTGTGGTTTTGTGGCACTGCTCTTCTTAACCTATCCTAACCTACAATATTTAATCTTTCATACTTTTATTGAATTCCGTAGGAGAGAAGTAAGGTTATTTAGATTTAAAAAAATATTTCCATCGTTCTATATATATTTTCCAAATTTTTATTTGAGTTAAGGGCCACATTTGTCAAACTTAAGTTTTTTAAACCTTTCAAAATTTTGTAAAGAAAACTGGGTAATTTTTACAAGTTCTTAAATTTTCGATACAAAAATTAAAGGTTAGAAAGCTAGATCCCCAAAAATTTTATTTTAATTTTAAAACAGTACATCTTTGTGGAAAACTTTGACGTTTTGAAAAGTTTCACTGAAGAAGCCTACAACATTACGTTTACAACTACCCTAGTTGTAGTTGATACAACATACAATATACAAAATTTTGTGAACTGAATTACAGCTATTGATCTATGTAATCTTCCTGATACATATATAAAATACCACGAACGATTTTGCTATAATAATGATGGTAATTATTGTTATCATCTGTAAACCATATTTCTCCAATTTTGCTTAATTTACTTTTTATTCATAATAAACTTTCATTTTATAATGTTGTGTTATTATGTCGTATTATACTGTTGGAATATTGTAATGAATATTGAACAGTTGTTAATTTTAATTATGCATCTGTAGTAGTAAATACTTAATTAACACATAATAGGTATTAAATACACTAAGAGAAAAAATGCTTGAAAAGGTAATGATGAATCACAACATGACAGCATAACGTCAAAGAATCTCATAATTGGAACTTCTTTTAATATACAATTAATGTTTTTTCTGCTTCGCTTCATATTTTTTCGAGTCAAGTATTTGGAAGCAACAACAAACATGCCATTTCTTTAAAATATGGCAACATTATTAAAAGAATTCATGTTTCAAAATGAGAGAATAATAACATCGTTTTCAAAATAAAATGGATGCTCTATCTTGTCTACTTTCTACGGCGATTTTTATACCTCAAGGAAAAGGATTTTAGGAACTTAAAATACTAAACAAATCCACTCACACACAAAGGATAAATTTATTAGCAAAATATTCCAAAAGCCAAGAAAAAAAATCTGAAACATGATATAAAAAATTAAAAACTGTTTTAAAACAAGTCAGTCCCTTTCAATAAAATTACTTTTCAAAAAAATTTACAAATTTTGGAACTGAAATAAATTTCCATTAATAATCTGTGAAATCCTCTCCTGTAAAGGTTATTAACGCCTAGAAATATCCATCAGCTTTAAGCTTCACCTCCTTAGTTTCTGGACTCTTCTGAGATGAGTATGTAAGCTGACGCATTTTTGCCTGGAAAAACACCCGCTGTTTTGAAAAATCCGAGGGTAGGCTGTTTAATTTTGACGGATTTTTAAGTTTTATTTTATATTGAAACGTTGGAACCAGGAGGATTCATTATGATACATAAATTTATTCTGCTTCATACAGACTAGAGTGAATAGGCAGAAAGGCAGGACCGCTATTGGGTAAAATGGCGCTAGGAGGCTTAGGAGAATTGCTCGGCAAAACACTTAAGCAGATTGACATGTGACAATGAATCCTTCTAAGTAGTAAAGAGCGTAAATCTTGGAAAAAGGAAGATCAATTAAAAGTTATAGGGATAAAACAATTACAGAAGAAGAAAAGTCTTCGTCAAACCGAAAAAAAGTACTTGATCTTAGTGACCTTTTAAATGACCTTAAAACTGACAGGGCATAATGTTTTTAATTTTACATGGTAATCTGTGTCGACTGCAGCTAACGCGGCAGCACAAATTGTGTGGAAAAGCTTAGTTTGGCGTGTCATTCAAAGTAACAATTAAGATCACGTAGGTTGACCAACCGCTTAAAATTATTCAGACCAAAAGCATTTTTAGTTATTATACAAAGTTCAGTCATGTGAATGGATGTGGACTCTTATTAGTTGTGCATCAAGAACATCTCTACGAAATTAATGACGTTGGAAAAGATCCTAAACAGTAGTGGCGTATTTCTGACTCTTTTTTCCAATCATCTGTAGGCTGATCAGGAAAATAATAAAAGTTTTATTCACCAAACTTTAATGGATGATTCCAAAAGGTGGTAAAATGCCACAATATTTATTACTGTGTGATCATTTGCCCCACAATGTACTTTTATCGAAATCACATCCTTATCGCTAAATTTTAATGGCTTTTTTAAATTCACTTTTAATGCAAAGTCCAACTCTAAAGTACTTTTTTGGACACAAAAATCCAAATAGTGATTTCGGCAAGACTTGTACTTTGTGAACATGTGAACATTTGTTTAATGCCTGAATAGAAAGATAAATCAAAAAAAAAAAATCAATAAAAAGCCTGATCTTTACAAAAGTTTCTTTGGAAAGTGACACCTCCTTTTTTAGGCCGATTGGATTAATCTAATTGTGTTTAAGATTTCAGGAGAGCTTTTTGGGTTCCTGAGAAACGGAGCCTGGAGTCTTAGCTTCAATAGTTTTCATTTCCTTATTATTTAGAAGATCAGCAGAAAATATGGGAAGGAAGAAGACAACCACTAATATGTGGCTGCTTTCAATTTTATTCCAAATGGAAGTGTGGCACCTAGAAGTTTTTAACCGAAATTCAGTTTTTTTAATTTTTAATTTTTTTCAGCCATGAACCATTTTTATCCATATCCATTATTATAAATTAAATAGAATTTTACATTTTTCGCTTAAATTTTTTTTAGACACTTTATTGCTTAATATTCTAGAAATAGTTCAAAAAATATCTCTTCGATCTTTTCTTAATGTTAAAAAACAAAAAATACCTGGAGACAAACCTTCGCTGCCAAATTGATTAGTTTAACTCATTTTTTCTCCGGTTTTACGTAGGATATTCAAGATGGCATAAAAAATCAAAAAGTTATAAATTTTGTATGAGCTTTTTAATTTTATTGGTATAAAATTTACGCCAGCCGTCCTTCACTTAAAAATCTGGCATAAGTTAAACTACATTTCTCTCAGTGCAGCTGCATGTTGTTCATTTCTGGCTTCGATGTCAAAAAGCGTGCATTTTAAACAATGCAAATGAATGCAGAGTACTTCAACATTTAGTAACTCGCAAATCTAATGAATTTATAAAAATTATCACACATATTCAAACCTCCTTACACCTTAAAAAAATATTTTTATTTTATTAAATTTTTAAATCTCTGCATTTTAATTTGGAACGCTCTGGAAGAGACTGAAATTTGCTTGTATAGCGTATTTCAAATTATGTTTCAATTCACACGTACTGCATACAAGTTGTTCAAATTTAACAACGGCTTTATTTGATGTCAATATTAATCGAACATATGAAAAAATAAAACTAACCTATAACACACAAGTGAAGACCCACAAAATTATATTAATGCCCTGCAGTTTTGGATTAAAAAACTACTCTCCATTATATATTTAGCCGGTGATAATTCTAGAACAAGTACAACAAACAAAAATGAAATTCGAACACAGTTTTCAAAACTATCGGGTCATCACTCACTAATCCAGTCACAAAGTGTATACATTTTTATTCTGTAGCAGAATATTGAGTTCTGTAAACGCAGCAGTAGTGGGTGCATAATTTAAACGAAGTTATCTCTGAGAATTTTTTTTTAAATAATAAAAATAAAAAACTATTGTTCATATTATTTTAAATTTGCAAAAAAAATCAATGGGTTAGCTTTAAAAAGAGATAAATTTTTTAGTCTTAAAATACAAATAAATAATAAAATTTTGCAAAACAAAAACCAAAATCGCCTAAAATTTATTTCGTACTCAAAAAAGAAGCCAGTTCCAAAAAAACGCTAAAAAATAAAAATACTATTTACACTTTGCAAAGCACTGTTAATACTTTCAAAGCTCTTAAAATAATTACAATCGATGAAATTCACCATAACTAAAAAATGATTAAAAATTGCTTCTTCTAAGAAAAAAAATTCACTCCAAACACAAACAAGTTTAGAACAAAAAAGCGCAGATTGAAAAAAAAAGAATAGTTAGATCTTAAAAAAGGCACCACAATAAACTTTATGTAAGACAAAAATCCAAATTAAAAAATAAAACATTTAAACTTAAGTTAAGCTCGCAAAATAATCAAAATTGCTAAAATTTACCAAAATAAAAAATTTTAAAAAATCACTGCGTCTGCAAAAATAAATTGCAGTTGAGAAAAACACACCCAAAAGCAAATATTGCAGACAACGCAGGAAATTAAAAAAAAAAAAAAATGTATAAAATTCTTTTTTATTAATTAACACCTGGCAAAATTTAACTTAATTTAGAAGAAATTGTTTCAAAATGATAAAAGCACCTTATAAATAGAAGGTAGAAAAAAATCATCATGAAAAAAAAACTTCACAAAAATCTAGAAAAAAATAGAAAGCGCTAAAAGTGGTCAAAAAAATATTAAAAATCGCTAAGTTTGCCAAAACTTTCGCAATCAGGAAAAATATTATTCACTTATTAACAAAAACATGTAATTTATTAAAATTTTGCCTACAATTCAGTGAAATTATTTAATCCAAAGAAAAAAAATTTACATACAAAATTAAATTAATATAAAACAAACACAAAACTGAATTTTTAAGACATTTGTTTTTATTGCTGTTGATTTTGTGAATAGAAAAAAGTGTTTCACTTAATCTTGACTTTAAAAATGTTTCTTCTTTTTTTTTTTTTTTTGCTTTTGAAATGATTGCTTTAACATCTTATTTCACTGTAATATGCGTCTGCATAATACGTCTGTAGTTCTTGTTGTTTCATTATACATCCAGACACAAATAAACTGCTAAAGAGAAAATAAAAAACATATAAAAAAGAATAAAAAACATCACTTTATCTCTTTTGTTCTGTTTACATTGTGTAAAATGACACTTTTAAATTTTAGCTTGAACATGTATTGATGTCAACGTGCATTATGCACACATAAATCGAATGGGTATGCATATGTAAGTACCAGAGTAAATACAGCTCGACTTGGGTACAATGCATACAACATATGTGTGTGTATTAGTATATGTAAATAAATACATGTTTATGTACATTTAAGAACTTGAAAACTCATAAACTCAACACTAACGCACTCCAACAATGTTGATGTTAACAAAACACTAGAAAGGATATTGAGAAGACTAACAAAACGCAAAACATTACAACAACACCCACATAGAAAACAACATAAGTATTAATACGCGAAGCCTTAGCTGATACTATTGTAACATTTAAATATTCTTAAGATAATGTTTGAATACAAGAAGATTTTCTCGAAATATTGTAAAATATAAACAAGCAAAGACGTTGCCACTTTTACTGAGACAAGAGCAAAACAAACGAATTTTATATTATAAAATAAATAATATATTAAGTGAATTTTTTCTTTTGCTAGTTCTTAAAGCAGAAGTTTTTGGACTTAACTGTAAGTACAAGATGCTGACCTAATGTGAATTATAGTACCGTTGAATTAATACAAGTCCTTGTATATAATATATGCATAAATCGCAACAATATCTTAGTATGAGCAATTAGTCTTGGTATAAGACAATACTCTTAGTATAAAACAATGGTCTTAGTATAAGACAATGGTCTTAGTATAAGACAATGGTCTTAGTATAAGACAATGGTCTTAGTATAAGACAATGGTCTTAGTATAAGACAATGGTCTTAGTATAAGACAATGGTCTTAGTATAAGACAATGGTCTTAGTATAAGACAATGGTCTTAGTATAAGACAATGGTCTTAGTATAAGACAATGGTCTTAGTATAAGACAATGGTCTTAGTATAAGACAATAGTCTTAGTATAAGACAATGGTCTTAGTATAAGACAATGGTCTTAGTATAAGACAATGGTCTTAGTATAAGACAATGGTCTTAGTATAAGACAATAGTCTTAGTATAAGACAATAGTTTTAGTATTAGACAATAGTCTTAGTATAAATCAATAGTCTTAGTATAAGACAATAGTCTTAGTATAAGACAATAGTTTTAGTATAAGACAATGGTCGTAGTATAAGACAATGGTCTTAGTATAAGACAATGGTCTTAGTATAAGACAATGGTCTTAGTATAAGACAATGGTCTTTGTATTAGACAATGGTTTTAGTGTAAGACAATAGTCTTAATATAAAATAATAGTCTTACTATAAATTAATAGTATCAGTTTAGTAAAAGTGTCTTAGTATAAGTATATAGTATAAGTCTTAATATGAGACAATAATCCTAATATAAGACAATAGTGTTAGTATAAGACAATAGTCTTAGTATAAGACAATAGTCTATGTATAAGGAAAGTGTCTTAGTTTAAGTCAACAGTCCAATAATAGTAGAAGGCTTAGTAAAACTAAGTAATTCTAGTATAAAACAATATTCTTAGTAGAAGACAAAAATCTTAAAATAAGACGATAGCTCTCGTATAAAACAATAACCTTAGTACAAGGCTTTGTAAGTCTTTGTATAAGACAATAGTCTTAGTACAAGGCAAAAGTCTGAGACGGTGTAATATAAAAATCATTTTTAAATATTCGTATAACCTTATTCTTAACATTTGAGAGTAAAAAGAAAGCTAAGGCACTTTGATTTTAGCTGTAAGCGGTAAAAGCCACAGCTTACATTATGGGATGTACACCAAATATAAAGATCATGGGACTGTTTTATTTAAAAAAACATGTTTAAGATTTCATTGAGATCACTAAATTGAAAGACGGAAGACTACAATTTAGCATTCTGCTATCAGGGAACATCTTAGAAAAATTGCCACAACAGTAGAGGCTTGCCTCGGACTACTTCAACAGCAAGCAGCCAGACAAAGAATAAGAATAACCGAAAAAAACTTTCCATTTTTATTCATAAAACATTTTTCATTTTCTTTTTGCTTAAATACATTTCTTTAGAAAAATATCAAGTCACAAATGTTGCTTAGCAACAAAAATTCTTTGTTCATTAAAGTGAAAGAGATTTTTATTGTATAAAAATTCAAACTAAAAAGGAATTTCAACAAAACTTTATAATTTAAAGTTTTAATATGATAACATATTAAACAATTTGACAACAAAATTTAAATTAAAGTTGTTTACATTTGTATACACAATGTTTGTTTGCATGTGAGAGAATATATTTGTTTCCGTTTGTGTTTTCGCATGGTTAGGTGTATGTGTGTGTGGTTGCTTTAGGAAACGGATATAAAATATTTGTTATATGAATAAAGGCTTGTTTCTTTGTATACAAGAAATGCTTTTAATTCTTGTTGTAGAAGCTGTTTCTGTAGCAGTTGTTAGTTAATTGTTATTTTTGTTCATGCCACATCAAGCCTCTATTTAACATTTGTTTTAAGTCATTAGTTTGAAAATAAAACTTAAATGCAACAAGGGACTTGTGAATTCTCAAGAAATGGGCCAATTTGTAAAAATGAACCAGAACAAGACCGCAACTGCAGGAAAGTACAAGGCGCAATATTGAGACGCTTCCTATAACTTCATATTAATCTACAATTGTTGTTTTTTTCTATTTATTTTTATTATCCTTATTCTTTTTAAATACTCAGAGAACTGAACAGATATAAATACACTGAGAACTGAGTAGAGACTGGCAGAATGTAATCCATAACTAACAGATCTTGCTGTAGTTTTTATAAACACAGAAGAAAGTTCTTACACCTGCTAAAATTTTATTTGTTTTCAGATTGAAAATAATTAAATTTTTAACTGATTCAATTCTGTGTTAAATTGTTTTTTAAAAGAAATAAAAATTCTATTTTATTAAATCACGGGAATATTAAATTAAATTATTTAGTTTAAAAAATCACCGATATTGATTATTGAGGGTAAAAGCACGCTCACTTAGCTCTTCAGGAAACTCCTCACAAAAATTCTAAAAAAACTAAAGATTTTTATCCAAACAAAGTAAAAACAAAAATCAAAGTTGAGCAAAAAACAACAATAATCGATTATTTTATTCTGCTTTATCCACTGTATACGGCTGACTAAAAAAAAAGAAAAATTTTATTTTTTGTAAATAAAAGTTAAATTAAATTTTTAATTGTTCTAATTGCTTAAATTCTTTAATTTGTTCTTTTTTAATTATATGGGTAATCGACGCAATAAAATTTTTATTGAAAATATCTTATTTATATTTTAATTAAATACTTAAGATAATTAAAAATTTTACATTTTCCAGAATAAACTTTAATTAAATTTTAACTTGATTCAATTATTTTCTTCTTTTTTACAAAATGTGCAATTAATACAATTAAATTTAAATTTAAAAATATTTTTATTTTTATTTTTTGATATACAAAATTGAGAGAATAAATTGTTTTTTTTTTTTTGTAAAAAT
This sequence comes from Cistogaster globosa, assembly GCA_937654795.1. NCBI lineage: Eukaryota > Metazoa > Arthropoda > Insecta > Diptera > Tachinidae > Cistogaster > Cistogaster globosa. Next base: position 9,033,192 of record OW569407.1, read on the forward strand.
TTAATTAAATATTTAATTGATTCAATTATTTAGTTTGTTAGAATAATAATTCCTTTTTAATAAAAAATTTAATTAGTACAATTAAATTTTTAGTAAAAAAATTTTTTATTTATAGTGTAATTAAATATAAAATTGAGAGAATTAATTTTTTTTAAACTAGAAATTATATTAAATTTTTAATATAATAAATTAGAATTTTTTTATTCTTTTTCTAATTAAATTAATTAATTTAAAAAATTTTTATATAATTATAATTAATTAATTTAAAAAATTTATATATATTTATATATCAACTAAATATATAGTATAATTATCTCTATTTAATTTAAGCTTGGTGTAAAATATTTTTGCTTAACACAAACATACATTTGTGTCCTTAAACTTTTACACACCCAGCATGATAAGCATGCAAGCACGCACGCAAAACTTTCTCTCTATAATTAACTCATCCATTTAATTCTAAAGCATTATCATGACTCAAGTATGAATAAATAACAATATTTGAAGACAATTACTGAATTAAGGTAATGAACACATTGTTTAGAAATATTTACTAAAGCTTAATTAGTAGCAAAGATGACTTTGAAGTGGGATCTTTATATTTAGTAAAGAATAAAGAAGAAATAGAAAATTTTATTTGAGATGCAAATATATGATTCGAAATTTATGTAAAAGTGTAAAGGAATAAAAGTTCGTCTTTGCTATCAGGAGACATGTTTATAAATAGAATACATTCGTTTAAAGCCACAAATATTGGCGTGGATTAGCATGTCTGTGGGAGATTAGCAAGAAGCAAATGACAGATATCTAGGAAAATTTATAATTTCCAAAAAAAATTGCCTGTTAACACAAATGCTCCCATGTCGCACTATAAGAACCTGTCTTTCTATTTCTATTCTTCTCCCTCAAGCTCTGACACGCATAACAAATTCAAAATATTTTACTTGAGACTGTTAAAACTTATGTATTTCTTCGAGAAAAAATCCTTATTTTTAAAAGGATTTACCTAATAATTTCAATGTGCTTTAATTTGCATGTTAGAAGTTTCAATTTGACCGTATTACGTGCAAATCATAATTTATTTCTAAAATACTTTTTTTTTTGAGGTTAAGTGCGAAAAAACTTTTTTTGCGTAAAAATTTTTTAACGAAATTTTTCTTCCTTCTTGGAAAACTTTTTATTTCTCTTCTGTTCTATATTTTTTTTTTATTGATAATTTATTTTACATTTTTTTTAAACCAGGGTTCGAAAATAAGCATAACGAAACGGTTGCTTTTTTTCCTTGGGCTTTTTTTTGTAATGTGTAAAACAAACAAGAAACAATGAAAAGGAGTTTGCTATTAAGTTGTGTATTGATTTTACTCATAAGCACAAAATTTAAAATTATATTAAACATACGCAGCCAGAAGAAAAGATAATGAGAGCAATATTGACACGTTTTGAGAAAAAATGTTTTGCAATTGTTTGGTATATGCTGTTATTGTGAGTCAGTAAATGATTTTTTGCCAAGAAAATGGCTTTAATTATAATCTTATTAATAAAGTTGAATTTAGTGTTACAGTGTTCAGTTAGTGTACATCCTTTTAAAATTATCAGTTAAACTCACTTTATTGCCCTTGGAAAACCAGGATACCAAAAAGCTTATAGCAATGCTTTTGAAGATCTGTTATGTTCAAAACAAGTTCTAAGGCATTTAGGGTATTTTGCAGCGTTTTCCTTGAAAGTCCATCATTAACCAAGTTAACCATAGTGATAACGGTCTTCCCCAAATAATATGACAAAAGATTTACTCCTCATACATGGGACTTATTATTACTTAAAGTCAAAAGATGTCGAAGGCTTCTCACCGCAACAAACTAAAAATTTTTAAAAGCTCAGGACTCTCCATATTAATGACAATGGATAGTGCAAGCGAAGTAAACAAAAAAGCAAACATTTCTGCTCTTAAAATAAGACGGCAATGGTGCCAACTGAGCGTTATCGCAAGACGTGATGCTGTTGCAAAAGTTACTTTTTGTTGAACATAAAAAAACTAAATTAATTATAAAGCTCCTCAGCAAAAATTATTAAAATAAAAATATTTTATTTTTAAATCAAACTAAACTAAATGAAAGTTATTCAAAAGTGTTGTAAAAAAATTAATATTTTATCACAACAAAATAATATTTATTACTTAAAAAAGTATATTACGCGTAAAAAAACGCCGTATAAATTTGTTAAAAGATTTTTAAACAAACTTATTCCTGACTCAAAAATTATTCATTTAATTATCTTTTAAATTCTATGCCATTTTCAGCAGTCATTATGTTCAAGTGATGTTCTACTTTTTGCATTTAGTTGTATTTTATTGAAATGTATACAATTTTCAAGTCAGATAATAAAATATTAAAACTTTTTGCAACAAATAAAATAAATTCTCATTTACATTTTAATCACATATTGCTGGAGTAAATTCGTACCTTTTCAATGCCGAACACAGACAAAAAACAATGAATGTAATATTTAAAAGTTCTTTTGAGACAAAAGTGTAATAACTCAATATTTATAAGAAAAAATATTAATACTTCTCAATGCAATTTTTTTGGAATTTAAAATGTTTAGTAAAAAACAACTATGAAATCATGACTCGATTTTTTTACAGAATTAAATTTTTGTTATTTTACAGAAGCTAAAGAAGTCAACTGAGCGCTTTTAACAAGAAGTAAAAAAGACTTAGATTTTTGAACAAATTATAGTTGGTTTAAAAATAGTTTTTGTCAAGATGACCATTTTTTTTATTAACATTTAACAAAAATATGATTAATCGGCATTAGAAACGCAAAAGCTTAGAGGTCAAAAATATAATTTCGAGCAGGATCCCTAACGCAACCACAACTTTGTAACCATAAAATTTTAATAATAAAATATACATGAGAAATTAATTTGTGTGTAGCTATAATACGTTTAAAAATAATTTTTGCAGATAAAATTGGCTTCTAGACAAACAGGCCTGCAAAAAGTCATAGAATATAAAATAAAAATATTAATACAAAAAATTTTTTAAATTTAAATTTTCCACATAACACGATTCAAAACATAAATCCATATACATCAAATTGCATCACCTTTAACACACCCTTTAATTTTTAATTTTAAATATATATATACACTTGTTTTTATAGCAGATATGTTAAAATACATTTCGAGCAATTTTCAAGTGTTTGACTGCAACGGTTCAAAAAATAGGGCCATATAAGTCAAATTACTTCAGCTATGAGCACACCCTTTACTTTTTTCGTACTTTTAATTGTACAGATAGTATTATACGTTATTACATGTTTCACGTTCAAGTGTACTGTCTTTCCCACTTCAAAGGCTAAGGCCATATACATCAAATTGCATCACCTATGTGGACACCCTTTAATTTACAAATTTGTTGTTATAAAAGGCAAAGAAGTACAAATTTTATATAATTGCCAAATGTTTGACTATAGCGGTCTAAAACATAGAGCCATATAATCTAATTAATGTCAGCTATGGGGGCACCCTTTATTATCAGGTTTATTTTTTTTATTAATTTTTCTTAGCGCTTGATAACATTTTATATTAATATAAGTTACAGTTCAATGGATTTATAAAAATCATTAAAATTGTTTGGGGGCAGCCTTTAATTTTTAAATTCATAAATCGTTTTTAATGGAACCCATCGGTGAGCAGCATCTTTCAATTTAATGACTATTAAATCGGTTTATAAATGACTAAATTCTGCGGGCACAAACATAAAGAATTCAAGCGAATTGATAATCCTTTTCTGAAGCGTTAAGCAGGATTACGGCCTATAAATACATTTGTATATATTTCGTGGAAATATTATTAAATTTATATAATTTTATTGCAAAAACAAGAATACCAGGGCCGTATACATTACAAAAACTTAATATGAGGTTGTCATGAGTGACGGAATTGAGCAGGATTTTTCACCGTATTTCGAATAAAATAGTGACGTATATTTTCAATTCGTGGATATTTTTAATATCAAATTCTGTGACTTAACTGGTTAAGATCACAATCAGTTACATTTCTTATAACAACCATATGCAAATAAATACAAAAAACTATTTTCTCGTTAAAAAAAACTGTATACGTTCTTTCAATATTTAAAATAAACATTTTTAATATTAACTCTTTTCAACTTTTTCAGTTATGACCTTTTTGGGACCAACGCATGTTATACACTGAGCATAGGAATACACAGACAAATATGGAATTAAATATATTTGAAAACAAAAATTGCATTTATAATTAACTTTCATATAATAAAAAAAAAATATTTTATAGTTGCATATGTAAAACGTGTGTTTACCTTAACAGAGACATTTACAGAATAAATGTATTTAACTTCAGATGTGTTGGTGCATGAGAGATTAAAATTTGAACACACTGATTTAAAGCCAAAACTGGCATTAAAAATTTTTTAATTAAAAGTGTTGCAATAACGATAGCGAGGTATTTCGAGTCTGTACTGTTAAATAATTTTAAGCGGATCTCAATGTAAATCATCATCCTGGTTTGTATACCCTACCATTATTAGTCTAATAGGAGTTCTATGTCGTTCTTTTCTGATGTGTTGGAGAGTTCTTAACGGATGGCTAAGACTTAAAAAATACTCTCACACCTTTTATAATGTACACTCAAATGTAATCTTTTATCTGCTCAGTAACATTTACTAAGCTTATGGAACACAGAAAACTCATATTGGGTTATTAAATTCTTTTTTTGAACAGAACTTATAACACAATAAATAAAATTATTATACCACTTTCTTAAATACTTAATTTGAAATTAACATAGTAAACAAAAAATAATAAAAAGACTCAATAACATCATTAATAAAAATTACTGTTGCAGAATTCATGCAGCTCAATGTTGTGGTTGTTGCCTTATTTTGTTTTTATTGTCTTAAAGTATGCAAATGAAATGCTGTAAAAAGTCCATATAAAAAAATTTGTGCAAGAAAACAAAGAAATAACCTTGCCGAAGTACTCCATTCTTTTTTTACTCTATTCATTCTGAAAAAAGTTACCAAATGCTTTTGGCAGTATGCTTGTTAACAGAAAAATGTTTCGGCAACATTTTATCAGTGACATGTGGAAAAATAGTTTTTTTTATAAAACCAAGCGATTTTGATGTTGTCTACACTTCTATTCCCACTCGAATCCTTTTGAGGTGGTATATTTCTAAAATGGCTTATAAAAACTGTAATTAAACTTTTATAAAAAAATAAAAATAAATTAAACTGATGTGCAAAATTTATTCAAAAGAAAATCAAGTAAATAATTTATGGGATTTTAAAAATTCATTTCGAAGTTAATCAAAAATAACATAAAGGTGTTTACAAATATTTGTAAACAATGCAACTTTTTATCAAAAATAATTAAATACAACAATTAATCGCATACTAATCTTTTAGGCATTTTGTGCTGAATGCTTAATTTTCACATGAAATATTAAGTGCGTAATAAGTAAGAAAAAATGTTGCTAAAGTTGTACTTGTAGAATTTGTAAAAAGACACGAAATGTTTCTGATTTCATGTTTAATTTCAGAAAAATGTTTATAGCAACATTTTTTAACTGGGAGTTAGTATGACCTGCATATATTTAGTGCGAAATTGTAACTAACACCAAATAATGTTGCATACTGAAAGTGAATTAAAATAAAAATTACTTCTTTAGTTGCTAAACAATTTTCGCAAGTTAAAACAGAGTACTTAGCTTCAAGTTTAGCTTGATACTTTTTATATCATTTCGCTCGAAACGCTGTCAAGTCACTGCATACAAATTTAGTTTGAAAAAAAGTGAAAAAATAATGTTGACATAGTTGTGCTCTCATCACAAATTGGAAAATGATTTAAGCAACAAATTTTCTAACCTGTGCAATAATATGAGCGGCTTTTATTTCGCGTGGATTTGTTACCAGCTTATACTTAAAAGAAATAAAAATAATAAAATCCTTAGTGCACTCTGTTTAATTTTGCGAACTTCGCCTAAAAAATCTGGTGTTAATAACAAGCTTTAGTAGTACCAAGTTGAAACACGTCACTTTTTCTCTCAGAAATTCTAAATTTTGTTGATAAGAAAACGAGAAATAAAATAATTCTGCACTCATTTCTCTTCCACAAAATTCAGAATTTGTGCAAAAAAAATTGACGTGATTGAACTTTGTATAGGAAGTTGTTCTTAAAAGTCATATTTTTTCTTGGAAGGTAAAATTTACTGCCAGAAATATTTTTCCTCCATTAAACATGTTGCCAGAAACAAAATGAACAGAGTATAACTTTAGTAACTCCTCACCCACAGGTAAAAAAAGGATATAACTAATTTTGTCATTCTCTTTGCAATTTCTACAATATCCATTTCCAACCTAATGAAGTACATATAATCTGACTTCTTTTTAACAGCGACGTCGTGTAAGCGTCTCTATGTGCGTGTATCCATCCCTGTTAGTGTTAAAATCAACTCTGCTTAGGCACTTGATGAGCTAGAGAAAACTTTAATATGCCAATCGTTCAGACATCGTTTCAAAAATGTTTCTTGTAAAAATCCGACAGATCGCTCCATGTGCTTGGACAGCGGTCAAAACACAACGCCTGCCTTTAATTTTTTAATATTTTTTTTAAACAAATCTAGTTTAATCAAGTAACCTAAAAAACAGATAAACAAGGCGAAAGAGAATTTAAAAATAAAATAAACACATCAAGTAAAAAATTTGACGCTCACCTATATCTTCTGAGTTATGGGCCTCTGAACAATGAAATAGTTTCTAAATACTATTAAATGTCAAATTATTTATGCAATTATTTTCAACAGGGCTTCGTTCAAAATTTGGGGCTTTTAGCTAATTTTTAATTTTTCTTTTCGCTAATTTTTATGATTTGATATTCAAGGGATAAAAAACCTGATTCGTAAGTAAGATTAACAATTTTCCAGATGTTGTATTCTTGTGGCCGTTATATTGAACAATGAATTTATTAGCACGTTATCGCTTAAAATTTTTTTGTTTATATGGTTATAAAAGTTAACATTCTAAAGCTATTCACTTATTTAATAACTTGACCACTGTCCTTGCAAATAGCAAAACTAAGAACACAATGAAATTTAGTTCGATTTATTATGACAAATAAATACAACAAAAGTAAATATTTTGTCAAATTCTAAGTATTCCAGTAATAAAATAACAACAGACTCACATACTCATACATTTATATTTCATTCTTTCATGTACATCAGTGCTACCATTTTTGCACTTTTTCTACTAGACTTTTTATAGTTTCTATCGCTTAGCAGGAAGTAGATCATATTATATTTTGGTATTTATGAGATTACATAGCAAAAAGAATTACATTAGATGCAAGGTTACTTGGTAATTATTACAGATTATTTTAAATATTCTTTACAAAATCTTATTTTATAAAAAAACATGAAAATTTTTTTACCAGATCACAAGAAATTTAATAATCCTTATTCGGCTTAAGTTCAGTTATATTTTAAATAAATTTAGAAATTGAAACCATTTGCAATTATGTTAATAATTAATTAATTAGTATCTTTCCTGGTTTTCTTTCTTTTTATTATTTTTTTTTTTTTTTTTTTTGAAAAATAAATGAGTAAGACATAAATTTTATCAGTGGTAACACTGATCGGCATAGTTTCATATTCTTGCAAAATAAAGCATAACAAAAAAGTAAAAGTAATGAAAAACTATAGCATACCTTTGGGGATGGAAAAGTAAATAAAACAAAAGTGTTGAAAATCAAAATTATTCTTAATTAATATTGTGACATTAGAAGGATATTGTTGCTAAAACAAATATTACTCTTAATTTGAACAAAAAAAAAAAAAATAAAAAAATAAACAAACAAAACCAAAAATATGAAAAGGAAAATATAAATACAAAAGAAATAGTGAAATGTATTCTTAATTAGTTTGAATACATGAAGAGAAAAAGCTTGGTTAGAATAACAAAAATATTAAAGTGTAGTTCAGATCAAATTTTTCCATTGTGATATGATTAAACTCAAAATATGCTCTATTTAAAAGCCAATCAGTGTCAGAACCATTTCAATTAACGTAATAGATTCCGCGTTACAAATTTTTTTATGGAAATTCTTCTCTATTCTAGTGGGCAGAACAATTGCAAAAAAAATCATAATAAAAACTTGTGTATTAGTGAAGCGTTCAGACATAACTTTTGTACCTCGATCCTATAACTTAAGTGAGACGTTTTTCACATAAAAATATTATAGTCACCTTTTTTAAATAGCGAGAGCTCCAGTTAATCTTGATTTGTTAAATAAGTAGTGAAAAGTACGAGGGCTGCTCTATATATAGTTCTGGCCTAATAGTGAAAATGAGAATATTTATAATCAAAAATGGTTTTATTGTTTTTCAAAGTATTCTCCAGCATGATTTATGCACTTTGAATGCGCTCAAACAAGTTGTCGAAGCACTTTTTCCACTCCGATTGAGACACCTCTAAACATGGTTTTTGAACACTTCAACAGCTTCTTCTGGCGACGAAATTCGTTGACCACGCATTTTTTTCTTGATGTGCGGAAACAAGAAGAATTTATTAGGCGCCAATTCAGGGCTGTACGGCGGACGAACCATTAGTTAGAAGTTTTGGCCGGTCAAAAACGCTCTGGTTTGAGCCGATGTGTGAGAGCTCGCATTGTCATGGTGAACAATGATTCGTCTTCTCTTGTTGGTTTTTCGAATTTCTCCGATGACTACAAGCAAACAAATTGTAGTGTACCACTCAGAAGTGACCGTCCTACGTTGCTCAAGCGGAACGGTCACCACATGACCAGTTTTGCCGAAGAAACAGGCGACCATTTGCTTCGAAGTGCTTCTACCACGAACCACGAACAACTTTCGTTGGATTTTGCTCGTCTTTGAAGACCCAAACGGTCGATTGTTGTTTCGTTTCGGGCTCATACGTATAGATCCATGATTTGTCACCTGTGACGATCTTATAAACGTCTTTTGAAGCACTGCAATAGTATTTTTGCAACATTTCTTTGCACCAATCAACACGATCCTTTTTTTATAGCGACTTTCAAATTGTGCGGGATCCAACGAAAACAAACCTTTTTTACGGCCAGGTGTTCATGTAGTATCGAATTTACGCTGGTGGAAGAAATGTCCAAGGATGTTTCTATCTCTCGGTATGTCACATGTCGATCTTGGATTATAAGTTCACAACAGCCGTTTTTGGACGACCTTCACGGAATTCGTCTTTGAGCGAGCTTCGTCCACGATTAAATTCATTATACCAATTTTTCACAGTGCTATAAGATGGTGCTTCATCGCTTGTCGTGATAATCCACGTCGAAAGTTGTGAAAAATGATGGCACGAAAATGTTCACGAGTTAATTCCATTTTTTTCTTTATTAATTTTTTCAAGTCACTGTAAACAACACAAATAATGATCGTACGTCAAAACGTTTTGAGTACTATTATGCTTAAAAATGACAAACTTTCCAATGGAAATGTCAGATTGCACTTGGCAGCACTCAGTGTTGCCAGGCCAGAAATATATATAGCATCCCTCGTATGACCATTATATTTTCATGTGAGAAACGTCTCACTTATATTAAAGAAACAAGACACTGATCACGAAAATGTAGGTTGTATTTAATTAAGGTGACAATTCCTAGGCCTAGAAGTTATAAAGAGACATCGTTTTGCGTATTCCTACAGAGCCATCTCTGCTCTCAAAAACGGAGTTTAAAAATTTTATACAGTTTCAAATTTTATTATTGCATCTACTTGCATAAAAAGGCATGTCTTAAAAGGACTAAGCATTCTTCAGAGCAAAATTTTTCCTAAAAGTGCTATAGCTCCTTCAAAACAAAAATCTTTAATGCTTTAAATAGTCCTTCTGGCCGATTTACTATGTTTTGAGTTAAAAGGTGAATTAATCTGACCACTACTGTCTTTAATACTTTTTATCCCCCTTTGATTTTTTAATGTAACTTCAGTTAATGGTTTCATTTTTGTTTGCTTCTGAAAGGGTTGCTTGTTATCAAATGAAGGTTATCGACTGTTTTTTTATGTAGCGAAATCGCCTAAAGCATTGAAAAAAAAATTCGCTTTTATTTAACTTCTTAGCAAGTGTTAGGAAGTGTTTCAAATATTACCATATTATGATTGAAGGTTTTTATATTTAAACATATTATTGTTGCGCGAACATGAAATGTTATTAAAGAACATAATTGGAAATCATTAAAAGTTTTGAAAAACAAACTGCAACTTTTTATCATATTTTTGCTTTATGATTATTTCTCTGAGTGTATTTATTACTGTTATAAAGAAATCTTGTATTTAAGCCAACAGTAATTAGTCTAATGAAAATAAATGTAAATATTTACTTAAATAAAAATCCATTGTTAAAATGCCAGTCATGCTTTTTGATATTTATTTATGAAAATAAAAAAATAAAAACTTTTTCTAGAATTCGTTGCCCTACTTCAAATCTTGTTTGTATTTTTAAGTTGTTGTTTTTCCTTTGTAGAGATTTTGTAGATTTGTTTGAAAACAAAATTATTTTTGAAAAATATATTTAAGGCTCCTTAAAACTTTATTCAATCTTCACTTACTTATTATTTCTTTATTTTTTATTATTATTCAGCTGTTGGTAAACTGCAGTAGGAACAAAATGAAAAGGCAGGTCAGCGAATGTCGAGAAAACAACAAAAACTAAATGTTGAAAACAAAATTATGAAAATAATGTCTTACAAATCTACGAAACTGCAAATGTTTATTTAAAGAAATAAAGACACTCGAGAAAAATGCTTTAAAACTATTTTAAAATTTAAACAATTTAGATTTATGATGCTAAACATTTTTGTTCTGTTTTAAAAACTTTTATATTTTAAAAATATGTTAATAAAATTTAAAAATTGCTTGGAAATACAAAAAAAGTTTTCGGTGAAAAAAATTAGTTTATGCAATACAAGTTACACAATTCCCAAAAATTTTTTAATAATTCCCAAAAATGGAAATTTATTCAGATTTTTATAGTATTTTGTATACCAACAGTGAGGTAGAAATTTGCTTTAAAATTTTTGAAAATTCGCTTTTAAAGTGGCGACAAACTTTACCGGCTTTTAGTTACTCTCTCCGGGTAGAAGGTGCACTTTTATTTCCACTTTGCTTTCAACTTCTTCCTCTATGTTGCATAAAAAGAACTGCCAAACAATCAAGCCTTCTTTGATTAACTTTTCCAGATAAAAGAAAGGGAAATTAGAACAAATTAAGAGTACAAGAAAAAGGTTTAATTTTTTTGTTTAGGAAGCTGTGACTGCTGGTACTTTTTTGACCAAAATATAAAAAAGCGCATCATTTCCTATCAGACAGGAATATTTTGTGCTGGTTCTGTTTCACGATTCTGCCAAAAAGCCAAATCAAGTAGAAATTATGAAAAATTGCAGTAAATTGTGTTTCATATTTTGAAGAAATTGGACTATGATTTGGAGATTTTTAGATCTATCAAGAGCAAGCAACTCATTAACGGTAGAATTAATTTTAACTTAAACTAACTCTATAATTATTATTTTATGTCTGGTAAGGCTATTTTAAACTGAAAAAAAAAATTAATCTGATGAAAATCAAAATCCACGGGTAAGCCTTACAAAATTTGTGTGAACGTCTTGGGACCTTAACTGCCAGATTTGGCAATTTATCGCCATTTCGACGATTTTGAGGAATAAAATGGCAAGTTAACGATTGGAAAGACTTTTTTAAATTCTAAAGACTTGTCGGAAAATTACGGCAGTTGACACTTTTTAAAAGAACTTAAATAAACAGTTGCAATAAATTTAAAAAATTATTTATTTATCTTGAAGAGATATTTTTATCAATTGAATGATTTTGAATGGCAGCTGAGTTTGGAATCCTTTTGCACCTTTCTTGAGATGTGTAGAAAGCTAAAACATTACTCTACGTGTGAAATTTTGTTTCAGTGGGTCTGTTCATTAAAACAATCAGGATCCTGGCAATACAAAATGAAACTTTAGTTCTCTAAATGTTTCGGAAGTATTTCTTTTATTCCTACTTGATTTCATCTTACATTTTTACTCAGTTTTTTTCCTGGCTGTCTTAATAATCATAACTATTTTAAAATAAGTTATAATTAAGGAGGACCAGTGAATATAAAAATAATTCCTGGCAACTGTTTAACAACTTTTTAAGCCGTTTGTTATTTTCATGCTTTTTTTTTGGCTCGTTTTCACACTTTGTTGCCGATGGCAAGAAAATTGGTGTTAAACTGTATAAAAGCGATAAAATGCCGCAGTTTTTAAGCAAAACTAAAACAAACTAATACTTGAAAAATAAGTGGCTTAAAACCGAAAGCCTTATTAAAGGCAAAGACAAGCAAAAGAAAAACGACCAAGACAAAAGGAAAAACAAAGTATTTTTCTATTTTTATTTTGAATAAATTGTGAACAATTAAGCTAATTTAAAGCGATTATTTTATATTTCATAAGCTACTTGTTTTTGATAAATTTAATTTTTAAATGTTTTCTACTTTAAAAGCAAATTTGTTGTGAAATACAATAATGACAACGACAAAAATTTTGGAAAAAGTTGTTACATAAATCTTCTTTTAAATAACTTACGATGTTTTTATTTATGAAAATAAAAATTCTTTAATCTCTTTATTTAAATGACTATCTGCTGTCTGTTAGTTATAAGGTTTCTTCTTGTTTGCATCCTCAGTAAAATTGCGTTAACAAGTGTTTCTTTTTCTTAAGGTATTTATGGGCTCTTAAAGAAATAAAAAAAACAACGCAAATTTAACTTTCAATTGATAGTTTTTTGTCTGCTGCAAAAGATTTTTATTAACACTAAAATGAACGATAAAAAAGATTATAAAAATGTTGCGAAAAATATTAAATTTTATATCCGCCCTTTTTCAAAAACTTCAAATTAAAAGCAAAACTCTGTTAAAAAATGCAAAAACTTTTAACTCTTTTACTTGAAAATCTTCACAATTAGCTAGTGGAGCTAACAGCAAAAAGAGAAAAGAAATTATTTTTTTACTGTCCTTAATTATGAAACATTGTTTGCTCTTGGTAACAACTTCATGCAAAATAAGTTGAAAAAAACTGTTGCAGGAACATTTTCCATGATAAGCATGAATCCAGAAACATATCGCAACTTTAGCAACATTGTTTTATGTTTCTTTTCACTGGGTTAAAAATAATGATCACAGACATTTTTAGTTTCTGTTAAATACTCTTCGTTCAATAATCTATTGATTGGTTACTGATGACCTTAGACCGAAACGTTTTCAGAGTTCACTTTATTTACTTTACTTAAACCACTATAATAGACACAAACTAAAAAGATGCCTGTTATGATGTATAAGTCGAATTTCTGTCAGTACCCTTAGTTACGGAGAACCATACCTTTATACCTGCCAGGCATCGCTCCGTAAAAGTAGACAACTCCATGCGCATCTCAAAAAAGTCACCATAATTTTATAATACCAATGGAATTAATTGACTTTGAAGATGTATTTGATTCGATTTAGGTTAGGAGGTCATTGGAGCACGGCTTAAACAAACGCAGAATATTCTTTTGAAATAAGATAAATTTGAGGAAACATATTCAAGTTCACTTAATAAATCACGATAAGCAAATACGTGAGTTACGCCTACTAAAAATTAAAAGTTTTTCTAAGAGACTAGATTCTTCTATAATGAGCTGATCTCTCATACTTTCTGATTGAATATTGCACTGATATACCACAACTCTGCAAATCACTCCATATTATTAGAAATAAGATGAGCAAAGCTACGATCAGACAAAAATCAACTGCTATTTTATTTAACTGAAAGATTAGCAGGTTTATTTTAGGGCTTTAATCTCTAAAATTTTAAATATTTAATTTAAATTATTTTTTCTTAATGGTTAAATTGCCTGCCCCATAGTGGTAATAAATGCAAATTTTAATTTTAATCAGTTTCAATTTAAGCTTTTAAGCATTAAATTTGTTTCCTTGCGTTGTATGCCTTCTTTTATTTATGTTTTAATTTTTTGTCTTAAATTTATTTTGTTTTTCTTTTTTGGTCGAAAAAAAAAGAAAACTTTTATTTCTCTATTTGACAGCAATTGCCTCTATGAATCATTCAAGAAATTTTTTTAAGAATTAATAATTTTCTTTTAAAGAGAAGACAGTATTTATTTATCTTGTTCTAGTATTTGTATCTTGATAGAAAACAAAAGAAATATTATGTAAAACAAGCATGGAAATACATATTTCT